>CATIUR010000003.1:8817500-9470000 GCA_949592205.1 Helichrysum umbraculigerum | reverse complement strand
GGGTCATCATTTCACGAATTTCGGAAGGAGCTAGTCTATAAGGAGCCTTAGCTACGGGAGTAGAACCCGGAATTAGGTCAATTTTATATTCCACCTTTCTAATGGGAGGTAACCCAGGCAATTCATCAGGAAAAACGTCGGGGTAATCAGAAACCACCCGAACATTGGAAGCGGTTTTCTTTTCTAATTTTGCATCAACTATATAAGCCAGGTAGGATACACACCCCTTAGCTAGAGATTTACTAGCTTTCATCATAGAAATCATAGGGATACTACCTCTTTCCCGTTCCCCTCGAGCCACAACAAATGACTCATTAGAGATTGGAATCCTAATTAGTTTCTTATGGCACTCTATACTTGCCTTATTCTTACTTAACCAATCCATGCCTAAAACCGCATCAAAACTGGGGATAGGCATCAATAGAAAAGAAATTGGGAAACTATGATCCTCAATCAAGATGCTAGCTCCAGTCACCGATGTGGTAACTGGAACTATCTTGCCATTTTCTATCTCAACCTCAATAGGATTTGTAATACAAGTGGGAGTCAATTTCAGTTTATCGCAGAAAAGCATAGATATAAATGAGCAATTGGCTCCCGAATCAAACAGAACAGTAGCTGGTACAGAGTTGATTAGAAATGTACCAGTGATAACATCTTCAGTCCTGACAGCGTCATCAGCTGTCATTTGGAATGCCCTACCAGTTGCCGTTGGTGGATTCTTTCTTTTCTAGCCAGAAGATGAAGACCCTCCGACCACACCCATCTTTTGTTTCCCAGCCTCCGGACACAAACCCGAACGATGACCTTCCTTTTGGCAATTCCAACACACATGCCTAGGAAACGCACAATCCTTGATGTCATGACCAATTTGTCCACATTTGATACACCTAGCAGTTTGTGGAGTGCAAGGACCAGTGTGTCGCGATTTACAATTGTGGCACCAATTGGTTCTATCCAATGATTTACTATCCGAACTGGACTTCTTAGGTTGATGAGATCCCTGCCATTTCTTCTTTCCAGGACTACCCGAAGATTCACCCTTGGGTTTGAATGGAGATTTTTCCTTAACCTCCAAGCCCTGTGCCCTAACATCCCCATCCACAGAACGGGCAAGATCAAAAGCTTGGGAAAGAGTACCCGCCAATCTCACGGTCGTCCGATAAGTATGCGGTAACATTCCCACAAAATGGTCAATCTTCATACGTTCCTCCGGTACCCATTGTTGCACGAATCTCAACTTGTCAGTGAATTGGGAAATGAGATCATCCATAGTCATCTTATCCGTTAATTGCAAATCCAAAAACTCGCGTCGAATCCGGGTCATGTCAAATCCCGAACAATATTTCTTACAAACCTCATTGTGGAAATCAGACCAACAAATCGATGCTCTCTGCTGTGGGGTAAAATGTGATGTAATGGAATCCCACCATACCATTGCGGGACCCTTGAGAAGTTGCACCGCAAAAGGAACCTTGACTTCCTCTTCACATCGACAAACCTCAAACTTTCTTTCCACATCCCTCAGCCAATCCAAGGTAACGGAGGGATTTGTACTACCCGAATAATCCGATGGTCCATGTAACACCCGCCAAATTAGGACTAGTAATTAGTGCCTAATCAGACGTTAATACATGTAATTAGTTCTGTGTTAGGCTAATTAATGTATCGAATTATATATATATTGTTGAATATATACGAAAATGCGATTTGATTAAATCGTACGCAATTTAAATCGGATGTATTTCGATTCAATTTAATACGGACGTTGGTGATCAATTTTATTAATTAACGCATTTATGTTAAAAATATTATTTTAATAATATTTCGTAGTCATTTGTATCGTACCAACCGAACTTACACAATTTAAAATATTAAAACGCGCAAACTAAATAAACTAACTTACATTTTATAAAACAAATATAAATTGATTTGTAAAATATTTAAACAATATATCGCGTAATAAATCGTATTGTAAAACTTATAATTAAAATGTAAATAATTATTTAACGTTAAACGACGGAGCAAACGAACACCACACGGAACGCGGGACGAAAACTGGAAAAGTGGAGATAACCCCACCTCCCACTCCTTTTCTTTCTCATTTCTCTATCACTTCTCTCTCTCTTCTCTTATTTCCTCCAAAATCACCAAATCACCAAAAACTCACAAAATCGCAAAATAACATCACGAAACGCAACCGGATCATAAATATTTTTAGAGATTCACGACCACCTCGCGACGATCTACAACGCTACCTTTCCGGATTTTCATTTCGGCAATTTGTAAGTTTCCGACAAAATCCTGAAATCTCTCGATTTTTAGTATTTTTCACTTGTGGTTGTTTATATAACATATATATGTCCCTTACTAAGTATATAACACAAATTTATAGCCTGAAAACGAGTTTAAAACGGAATTTTGGCCGGAAAAACCTTAACAGCCGGACTTTCTGGGCTGATGTTCTTCCATGCGACACAAGCCTTGTGTCGCATGTTGTGTCGTATTTTGGCCTTTGTGTCGCATAAAATCCCTTGTGTCGTACCTTATGTCGTACCAAAGATTTAGTGTCGCAAGTCTTGCGACACAACCACTATGTCGCATACCCCATACGACACAATCACTATGTCGCTGTTGAATCAGCATCTCGCATCCATGCGACACAACCCTTGTGTCGTATGGACATTGTGTCGCACTCCTATGCGACACAACCCTTGTGTCGCATAACATCTTTAGTGTCGCATATTGTGTCGCAAAACACAGAAAACTCAGATTTTTACTAAGTGTCGAGACCTAAAATTTTAACACCTGATTTTACCCAAATTCGGATCCAGATGCGTTTTTCGTCAAAGCAATATAGTAGAAATAAAAATTTTCCAAGCTGACCTAGCAGCTCGACCCCAGCCAGGGGCTCTGCCCCTTGGACCCCGCCAGGGGCTGCTGCCCCTTGGACCCCGCTACCAGGGGCGCTGCCCCCGGACCCCCGTACTTAGATTCCGTAACGGCTTCTAAAACACGATCAAAACACATTTTCCAAGTAAAACGCCACGAAATCAAAATAATAATAGTTGAGATTATTATTACAAATCAGTCACCAACGGGCCGTACATGTTTTCAAACACTTAACAAATCAACCAAATCGTAGTAATTTGGACATATATATAGTTGTGTAACAACTACAAGGGTGATCTTTTGAGATACCCAATCATGTTTATAACCACCGCGTGTCGTGGACACCCTCAGGTTACAAGTCTTTGGACTTCACTACTCGGCTAATCAATCAAAGTTTATTAAGTTAAACTCGCTAGACTCAGGTGAGTCTCATAGCCCCTCTTTTACTGTTTTACTCAGGGGTGTGATATATTGCTCAACTTTTAACATGTGAACGCAAGTACAAACATTTCATATACTACATGAGTTTTTCGAAACTAATCATTTAAAGTCCTCCGCCAGCATAGTTGTTAATACGTTGTAGCGTGAATATTAGTATATGGTACCATATAGGATTGACCCTCCTCGTCCGGGTTAGCAAGCACTAACCGGGTAAACGGACGTACTAATATTTGGGAAGACGAATGTGGATTAGGCATTCGTGGAGGCACCTCGCCCGGAATTCTCTATAGGGGACCCGGCCCTCGAGTTAAGCTCAACTATGTGCTCATGGCTGTATGCACGATGATTATCATTAAATTGCTGGATGCAATTCACTATTTAATTGCTGGATGCAATTCATTATTTAATTGCTGGATGCAATTCCTTATTTAATTGCTGGATGCAATTCATTTTTAAATCTTGCGGTTCATACGATATTACTTGATTTCAAACCTGTGAGTTCACCAGCTTTATAGCTGACCTTTTAGCATATATCGCAGGTACCCAGCAGTAGGATGTTCTGCTTCAGGATTTAGCTCGAGTCAGCATACAGACGATTGAGATTTTCTTGCATTAGTATATTTTATATAAGTACTTATGTACTGAAATCTCATTTTATTTAAACTCGAGCTATGTAAAACTTTAAATGTTGTAAACATTTCAATTATCAATATATTTTGTTAAAACGACGCATATAGAGTCGTTTACTATATTATTGTGCTTTGTTATTGATTAGTAACACCCAAATCAAGCTTCCGCAAATCATCAAATTTGGGGGTGTTACAGTCCACAAGACTTGAAGGTCTTAAAAGAGCATAGCTTAGGTTGACTCTGAGCTTGAAATATCGGAGTCTGATAACCCGAAGGTCCGGAAGAGAACGGAGCCGAAATCGGATAGGTACCATAGTGTGGATGATGATAATAAGACTGAGATACTGGAATCTGCGAAGTCACCAAAAGTGGTGGTACAGTGCTAACAGTAGGTGGCAAAGATTGCAATATTTGTTGAGAAGACCGGTTTTGTTGTTGTTGTTGCAAAAACTGTTGTTCTATTGCCTTAAGTCTCAGATTTTCTGTCTCTAGATGAATCATATAATCATCATGATCAAAATCCCCTGCAGAAAAGGTAGTACCAGTTTGACCCTGGCTAACATTTTGGGTTTCAAGAGGGGATACATTAGTTCGGGGGGCATCATTGGGTGTGTCAGCTGGAGGTTCATTCTCTGCCATATCTGTACCAAAACAACATCTCATAACACGTTAGTTGTTAGTACGTATATACTAACCAACTTCACATGCTAACGAAATCCCACTCATAGGAATGTTTGACTGACACACACACAGATTTGGGATTGAACACTTAACCCATGCTCAATTCACCCAAACCTAGGCTCTGATACCAATTTATAACACCACAATATTTCAAGAGATCTTTTTTTTTAAACATATATCGGAAGCGATTAAATACAAATCATGCATTATAGATTGCGTATAACATAGTTCCCAAAACACAATCTATGCCTGCATGATAAGTTGATACAATAACCACATCAGTTACAATATTAAGTTAGGTGTTATTTAAATTCCAAAACATAAGTTTATAAACGACTACATGTCGTATAGTCAGAGTAGGCAGTCAAACATTCTTCCAACTAACTTCTTGCCCACCCACATCAAAAGAAATCTGCAAGAAGTGAGGAGAGGGATTAGCACGAAGCTAAGTGAATAGATCACAACTATCAATCTAAACTATCATAGCAATTGATCACCACAAAGCATCATAACAAATACATCAAAGAGGATCGGTGGTCCTTGAGGTACCCTCATGCCGCGGTGGTTCCCCAAGTAACACTTATAACCACTGAAGGCCAAACAGTGGTCTTACCGATAGTTTAGTACCATTACTACATACGACATGATTTCAATAAACAACACATGTACAAAGTCATCATGTCGTCCAAAGTAACAGTAACCAAACCCAATTTCATATTGACCCCTGACAAGATAGCACATTCCATAATCATCATGGCAATATGCAATTTATACTAAGTATAACAGTAGAACATGTTTACCCGTTGTAACCAGATTGTTACAACAAATTTAGACTGAAAGTCAATGATCCACTCACCCTTCACAGTCACCGTCTTCACTCAAAGATCTAATATTATTGAGTCTTCGGTTTATCTGAGAATACAAGAAGATTACAAGTTAATACTCATTTCATATGATATTTAACTTTCATTAAACACTCAATATCAGTTCAACAAGCATTAAGTATCATAAAGATAGCATACAAGTTGAATAACACAAATTCTAGCAACTAAAATGACAAAAGCTGCAAACAGTGAGAATCCGCCGGATTCCATGGGAATCCGCCGGATTCAAATGAATACGGTCGGATTCCCATGAATCCGCCGTATTCCCACCCCCTTTCAGCTCCAATTTGGGACAGAACCCTAACTAAGGAATACGCCCTAGGAATACGCTGGATTCCCATGAATCCGGTATCTGAATCCGCCGGATTCCAAGGAATACGACCGGATTCCCATATGATCTAGGCTGACATAAAAAGGGGGAATCCGACCGGATTCCCGTGAATCCGTCGGATTCCCAAGAACATCAAGCACGCCCAGTTTCTGCAAAACCAAACTCGAACCAAAAACCACAACTAACCAAATTTGAACATTTTGCATGGTCTATACATAAAAACAACTTAAAGCATCAATATATATCAAGTTCTAACAACAATAATCTCATCAATCATCAAATCTACTCATTTCTACTCATCTCACCCAATTTCATCAAACCCTAACATATAAACATATTATAAGGAACAATTTAAACTTACAATCGAGATGATGATCCGTTAAAGATGAAGATGATCATGTGCTAGCATCAATCCAAGGCCTCAAAATGATTTCTAGTTATTTATCTTGATTATTAGTTGCTAGGTATGTGTGTGTGTGTGGGAGTTATAATAAATTGGGGGAAAACACAATGAGCCGATCCATCCCCAAAGTTGGGTATAAGTTGGTTACCAAATAATACCCGCTCTAAATCTATTGTCTGGAACCTAAGAACCGTTTACGTGAAAATATATATTATTATACCGTCAACTATAATAATTTAAAACAAGTAATAATTCATGTATCACAATAAGTCATTTGACCACTGGACATATTTATTTCAATTAGCCAAATAATACTAATTATTTCTAAACTCAATTAAATAATCAAATGAATTAAGTACATTACCAAATTTCTCCTAGGCCAGTAATGAGGATGTTACCTGTACCATAGGCACACCCACCGTCTTTTGGGCCAACGAATCAACGTTCTTGCCAAGATACCATAGGCAACATATCGTATTTAGCTCCGTCTTTCATGGTTCCGTGGTGCAAACAACTGGGTTGAGACATAAGATTGTCAAGCCATCTTTTTTCTTTATGTTTTTTGTTTTGTGCTTTGAGTATATAATAAATGTATTATATGTAATGTGGGATTCAAAAAGTAAAATAATTTTTGTCATCATAAGTAGTATTTAATCTTCGTTCAGTCTTTCTGAGAATCTATGATATGGCGATGAGCTGGTAGTCTTGATAATTTAGCCTTTTTAGTTGATAACTAGCCAAAAAACCTGCGCAATGCAACTTAAAATAAAGTCTATTAATAATAGTGACCCATAGTAATATTACGTTTTTCGATAGATTAGTGATGGTGTTAAATTTTTCTGTTTAAAGTGGTGGAATAATTATATTTAGTGATAGAGAAAGTGAATTACGTTATTTACTAAAATCCTTTTATCTTTCATCTAATTTAGTCTAAATCAAAATACAATTAAAAGAGGATAATTAGTATTATCTCTTCACATGGCATCGCTTCTCTCTGTCGTACGCACACACACAACACAAACACCAAACACTTCTATTTAATTTTTTCAAATTTTAATTAAATGGAATAAAATTGGTTATTTCTCTTTTTAACCCTCAAGTCTTCCTCGGTTACAAGTTACAACCCTCATGACTCATTTTATCATTTTAGCACATTTAGGCCCTCAAGACTTATATTCACACTCAAGTCACATTGCTTATTTCTCATTCATAATTTAACCCCAACTCAATATTTTTATTTAACACCAATCACGAATATAATAATTTCAATAAATCCTTTAAATTTAAAATGCAACTTACAAAAATTGGGGTATTACAGTATATGCAAATTGGTTTTTAAACCTTTTCATATCTAGATATCAATAAAGCAGGGTTATCCATTTGCATTGTCCTAAATCAATAAGAAAAAGTCTACCAGGATGATTAGCTTAAATGCATATATATTTTAGAATATCTTAGTTTATGTTTTTTACTCTGAGCATAAGATCTTACGATCTCGATCCGGTACCATCATCTTACTCAACATGAATAAAGTAGTTAACAAAATATAAATATGTTGATTTTGTACAATAAAAGGTTAACGTGCTTATCATTTAGTCTATTAATACATGCAAAATTAATCAATTCTTCAATTACAATGGTTTTACATGGAAAAGTTATATCTTTAATAACAAATATAATAATTTACATTATTATGAATAGTATTGAATTAAAATTTAATTAAATTATTATGCATTTGATCTTTTAGATGTATTAAAATATAAATGTATGAGATTATAGCATATGACACTATGAGTAGGATCTTACGATCCCGATTCGATCTTACGAATTCGATCTTGCAAAGACAAAAACGATCTTAAGTAAGATCTCGATCTTAACAACCTTGCTATTAATACCTCTAATTACTTGACAGTTTGACACAACTCTAGGGAGTATAATGTAAAATTATCAAGAAGTACAAGGGTTAAACGCAACAAATCCAGTTTCTTCCAAAATAAAATAAAAAAAAAAAACACTTGAAATTACTCACACTAGCCATCCCCTTTCTCCCGCCCAGTACACTATTTTTTCCCAATTTCGAATCCCTCTAATTTCACAATCATCTCTATATCTCTATACTATATGTATAGCTAGGGTTTCTATCTGATCACAAAATTGCAAATAATGACTCAACCGCAAAACTTAAATCATATCGATCCGTTTCACAAACAGTCTATCCTCTCTCTAAATCCAAAAACATTTCGTGATTCAAAAGACGCCGTGAAATCTAACGATCTAGACGCGATTCACCAGTATATGAATTCAATGGTAATGTTTTTAATCATCTGATGCTTAATTATAGAATTTAACTATCTGTTTAGTTGATTTCTTTCAATTTTTGCTCCGATTTTTAGGTTTACGAGGTTGTACAATTCTGATTATTAGGAATTATCTGGAAGATGTTGTATATACAATTTATACATATGGAATTAATCTTTATTACGTGTAATATACATGCGATTGTATGCTTTGCTCTAACTGTTAAGTGCAATTTACTGATAGCAACGAATCCGAGCAGAAAAGTAATTTTCTAGTCGATTTTGATTATTTAGAGCTATAGGTCACCATAAGTGATAAGACATCTTATACATATACATATATAGAGGTGCTTTCCTCTAATTGTTATGTTCGATTGACACATAGTAACAATCGGAGCAGAAGCTAAACTTTGATTTGATATTTTATTATTTAGAGCTATATGTCACCATAAGACATCATATAGATATTATACTCATCGATTTTCACGTGTTTATGGGTTAGACATATTAGAAGCAAGACAGTTAGGGCAACTTTGGAGCATATTTTGCCTAACTTTTTATTATAATGTATGCAAAAAAAATTATGTCTGGTATGTAGGTGTCAAATGAATCCTCTCAACTCCTTTTGAGGAACATGATGTAAGTGCTGAGGAAATTAACAAAACACACCTTTGCATCACCGTTTAGAGGGGAGAGAGAAAGAAAGAGAGAGAGAGAGAGAGAGAGAGAGAGAGAGAGCCTAAGATAAAGAAAAAAGTAGGATATTACTGTTTATGTGGCTAGCTAACAATGTAAATTGTATTGGTTCCTAACCATGAGGTAAATGAAATCTGATTACACTTGGTTAAAAGAAGAAGATCAAAGCGTTTAATTTGTCGCTGAAGCTATATAGGAAATCTTGAGTCGGTGCTGACTGAGCTGTTGGATTTTAACAATATTTATCTTCATTTTGCTTCTATTCTGATACGAAGGGACTGAGGGACAGTATTAGTTAATAGTTATTTCAATAGGGGTAAGATTGCAATTGTTGTAGTGTGTACGATGCTGTGCGAATTACCAAGAAATCTAAAATATATTCATTGTCTCTTCACTGTTTAAGGCATTACAAGACCCTGATAAGCACTTTGAGGAAGCA
This sequence comes from Helichrysum umbraculigerum, assembly GCA_949592205.1. NCBI lineage: Eukaryota > Viridiplantae > Streptophyta > Magnoliopsida > Asterales > Asteraceae > Helichrysum > Helichrysum umbraculigerum. Next base: position 9,460,306 of record CATIUR010000003.1, on the reverse strand, counting down.
AGATCAATTGTAGATAGTGGCTCAGATTTCCTGAACACCAAGGAAAGTGAAGATAATACAAATGAGAATGAAGACCCTCGAAGGAGACCTGCTCTAGCCCGGAAGCGTGCTAAGTTTTCTATGAAGCCTAATACAAGGTAAAGGTTATACATATTACGTTGTTGTGGGCTCAAGTAATTATTTAGTCAAAAAATTTGGAGTTAGCTTGATGTGAAATACTGTTGACAGCCAGCCTATCACAATCCCGGAACCAAGTTTTACATTTGATCAGCTGTCGGGCCCAGAAGAATTTTTTGCAGCCTATGATAAGTTTGAAAGTACATTATTTTTCACTAATCTTTGCAATTCAGTGCTTAATGATGTTAGTTGATCTCACACTACTGTCTACTAATCTATAACACCTTAAAACTAACTTCCAGAAGCCAAAAAGGAATTAAAGAGGCAGAGAGGTGAAGATTTAAATGAGCCCATAATTCCTGTTACTGCTAGGCAACGTCGTCCTGAGATACCACGGTATTATTGATATGTTTAATTAAGCATTTTTCCACTGATTTGTGATGTTTATGAATTTCACCATTTTGATTGGTAATTCCTCATGATGTAACCTTAAATTCATCCTCCAGGAGAAAAGCTATTTATCAGCATCATGTATATTCCAGTCAGCCTGAAAATGATACGTCATTTGCTCAAGAGACACCACAAGATAATATTGGAAGCCCACATACTATCTATTCACAACAAGAATCTGTCACTGCCAACTGCCAATACAAGGAAAAGAATATATCTGGTGAGTTGAAACATTTGATGTTTTTTACAGAGTACTTGTAATTTGATACACCATGGGATTTTTTGGTGGTCACTGATGTACGTGATAATGACAAACTGTAAGAAATAAAAGATATACTTGAACAGAAGTTATTCCAAATTTCAGTAATCATGTTTTTCTGTTTTTCTCATATATTGTTCAACTTACTGTTATTTCCTCTCTTATTTGTGAACAGCATCAGTAACTAAGACCGGGGACAATAACAAGCTCTTTCATGAACTAATGTCTAGTAATATTGCCAGTTTGGATGCAAATGACGCAATGTCCTTTATGAAAGATTGTTTGAACATCAAACCTGTTGATGTAGACGATTTACAGCTTCCTGATTTCCGTGGCGTTCCTAGACTTGATTTGCCTCATTCGGTCAAGAATTTAATAAAAGACCAGAGCATATTATCTGATACATGTGCGTTGTCAGATAGTTTAAGAGAAAACCCACTTGGGAAACAGAAATCATTATCTGACAACTCTTTTATTTCTCTAGCTTCCCCCACACCACCTAAAAGTCCATTTTTGGCAATTTCAGCGCTTGGAAAAAGTTTGTCTAAATCAATCGAATCAAATGATCCATACTCTCCCCGTGATATCGATTTGCTTCCCGTCAGAACTTCTGAAGTTATTGGCGGACACTCGACACATGTCAGCAAGGACAAGGGGTTCCCGGTTTCTGACACCGCAGACTCATTAGTGGAAAACAAAGTAACAGAAGCTCCCGTTTATGATGTCTTGCAGAAGGTTTCAGCTGAAGTTCCAGTTATTTCTCATGAGACTGACATTCTCTCAGAACCTCTCATCAGCATAGAGGACCGTGCGAGGTGCCATAATATGGAGGATAGTGGTGAGGATGACATAGTGGCTGGTCCTAATGTAGTTTCTGATATTCAAACAAATGAAGGCTTACAAAGAAATGTGAGGTTTTGTACAATATTCAATATACTTTTGGTAGTTTACCAGTCATGCAATGAGTACCATGAACTATGATAATATGCAGGCTGCAGAGATGGTGCAAAAATCAGCATCTGCTACAAAACTTAATTTATGTGCTGAGGATACTGGTGATAATGCTCATTTCCGCTGTGCACAAGATATGGAGGAGAATGTAATTTCTGTTCATTCTGCTTTACAACAGTTGTTTTTAGTAGAGGTGGCAAAACAGACGGGTTATGCAGTTTGAGTAATGAGTCAGAACGGTTTGGTTCCCGCCAAGTAATTTTTCTGTGCGAGTTAAATGGATTGGTTTTGGCCACGCTGCCCCCTAAAGCTTTTTGTCCATCCTTTTGAATTTTGTAAACAATTAATGTATCGTATATGATTGCAAAGATCATACAATTACCTTAGGTGGCTTTTGTCCCGTCAGCTCCTTTGACCCGTTTTAGTATTAGCTATATTTTTGCGAGCTTGTATCCATTTGACACATTTTTTGTAAAAGACAACCCCAACTGATCTGTTTTTCACAAAACTGGGTGAAAAGGCCACCTCTACTCTTTAGGCTTCACATAATATCGCCACTAATTGTCACATCTGTTGACATAGCAGGTTGAAAATCTAAAAGAAAACGCGGGGTTATCCACTGCCGTGGAAGTAAACGTTGAGGCCCCTACGATAAAGGAAATTCAAAGCCATGCTCAGTCAGGTTTTCGTTATTCCAACCTTTTCTTGTTAATGTTATTCTTTCTGTATATCCGAAATTATCAAAGCATCTCTTTATATTTAGTTACTCTGTCATCTCAATATAAACTGTTCATAGTTGATTATCTGTTGGCATATGCAGTATTCATGTTGCCCATAAATCATCATTGATGGAAACTGATCCACATGGGCCTAGATGGGTTAAACTATATCTTTTGAATAGCATTATTCTGTTTTTTATTATTACTTTAGTTTGCCTTTCAGAGGTAACTTGCAGCTTTCATATATTTTCTGACGTAGCTACTAGTAGGTCTGAATGCCGAAGGGTACATAGAGTAGTCCAGTTACTAGAATAATCTCTCGCAATATCCTAGCTAGAGTGCTATCTGGGCTCTAGGACATAATATATACTCTTTGGCATGGTCTTGTGCATATTCTTCTGTGCTACATCCGGATGCTTGGCTGCACATGGTTGATTACTTTAAGCTGTTCATGGTGGTGTTACAGGTGGCAATCATGACCATTAACAAGAATGCTTCCAGTCGAGCTTTGGTTCAATAAGGCAATGGGTCAAGTGGGTTGAACAGTTCACATGTTCCCCGAACTCTATTTCTAGTTTTACATTCCCTGAATAATTTTATTTGAGTAGTTAGAAATTGGTTAAAATTGTATAATTTTCGGCAAGAAGTGATTAGGGTTAACCTAATCTGATCCATTATGACTTGTACCCGTTGTGACCTGTAACCCAACCTCACCATCCTGCCACCTCTATTGATTACCTCAAGCTGTTAAAAATAGGAGAACTAGTAGTGCTATGAAAATAAACTCTTTCTGTTCATTACTTGTGGCATGACGATCTCAATTTAAAAGGCTTCACTCAGCTGTTCTGATTATGTTTCTCAGGTCAAACAGATGCTAATTCTGCCGATGATCTCCATGCAAACAGACCTGCTCAGAACTCTGATATTGTTCTAGAACAACATAATGAGGTTCTTTTTTTTACGTAATTTATTTTTTTTCTTTTATCATCATATAGTAGTATAGTAGTACTAGGCTACTAGCTGTACTCCTGTACCTTTATAATGCATATGTACTTGAATTCTCCATGACAAAATCTTTTATGTTATGACTAATACTCATATTATGTGTTCGAGTTACTTTTTTTGGAGAGATTTCGGATATTGTGCTTTCAAGTTTTTTTAGTAAAAAATTTGGGGTGGTTTTCTCTTCAGTACTTTTCTTTCAAATGTGTGAAGATTGGGAGAGATAAGAAGTAATTGTATGATAATGTAACATATCATGCATTTGTTGTAATTGTCACCCTTCTTTCCTTTGATCTTCAACTGGAAAACATGAAAATAATTAGAATATGGGATGTTCTTTTCATTCTTCCGGTTATCACTATTTTCTTTCTTCTTCATTGGTTATTAGTTTATTCTGTTTTAAAGTTGAGAAAACATGTAAAGACTAACCCCCAAAAAATACAGGGGCAGCTGAGGACATCAATGGTCAAGAGAAAGAAGTGCATAACAAAACGTAAAGTTGATAAGAAAAAGAGGCGCCAGAGCCTAGCAGGTGATTTTTTGTTCATTTATTTATGTAATGTTATTATCCCTATGTTTTTTAAAACCAAAATCATGAATTGTTCAGAGGCTGGGAGTTCCTGGACAACTGGTATAAGACGAAGTAACAGAATCAGAAGGAAACCATTAGAATATTGGAAGGGAGAAAGACTCTTGTATGGTAGAGTCCACAACAGTAAGTGCTTTCTTTACCTTGGATTTCTTGAAAAATATGCTCATCCCATTCCCAAAATAAGAGACGTTTTGACTTGCATGATGTACAAACATAAATATTACATATGTTTACATAAATGTGTGTTTATGTACGAGTGATTGGACAAAAAAAGGTTATTCCAAAACTGAAGTGCACAAAGACAATGACCCGTTAAGTTGTAATTTTACTCTTTTATTTGATTGTCGGAACTGGAAATGTTGAAGAAATTTAGGGAACAGAAAAAAAGACTTGATCTTATGTCGAAAGGTGATAAAAGATTAAATATATATATGTATTCTTTTGCAGGTCTGCCAACAGTAATTGGTGTGAAGTACATTGACCCTAGTAACAAAAACAGGGAACCTGGTTTCACGGTTGAATCTTTTGTTTCCGATGAGTACAAAGACCTTGTTGAGTTAACAGCTCTACATTAACATCTTGTTGTAAGCTCTGTTTCTATTTCTGTAGACGTCCCTTGAGCAAGAAACTCTGAGTCTGCTTTTCGCATGTTAGAATGGACATATGTAAATTTACCCATCACTTGTGGGAAAAGAGGCCATGTTTAGGTTAGCATGTGTAAGACAGTTTACTTGTACGGATGTATTTTTAGATACATTTAATTTGCTAAAGAGCCCCAACATATCCATTATAGTGTCGTTTTGTTTGATTGTTTTGTCCGTAAGCGCAAATGGCACGGAAAAACCATTTGCTAACTCAACCCATTCCATTAAAACTGGTTATTGCCGGAATTTTCCAACAAGTCAATTTGGCAAACTTTGATAATGTAGTCCTAATATGAAACACTTCAAATTGGAAGTGAATTGTTTCCTATCAGAATCATTTTTCTTTACCAGAGAAACGGGTCAATGCCTGAAAACATCAACTTTGATATTTTATCATATAAAAAATCACTGCTGACCAGGACAAAATTCTGATGTCTTTTATGTAAACAAATAAATCTCCCACCTAGACATCAAAGTTTTATACAAGGTATATTAATATATATTTTTATCATCTTACACTATAACAAAAGCTTTTGTCAACCAGCATTGCTAAAAAAAAAGTTGAATTTTGAACAGCATCATTCAAACTGATAACAGGCACAAGTTATATCCATTATCCATTATAACAAATCTTGGTAACCAATTCAACTACCTCAAGAACAATTCACAGGACAAGAAACTGATTGTATGTTAAAGACAAACCAATAGAAATCCCTACATGGAAGTGCAAATCCCAACATATACATTTTTAGCAAAGAAAGTGCAAACTGCCAATCCCAACAAAAACTAGAAGGTTGCTGCAACTTTAATTAAAAGAAAGCATTCTGAATATCAACCCTGAAATTAAGAAGTATCATGTTAGTAAGCTGTTACACTGTAATTAAGAAGAGAGACGCAAATGTCATTAGAAATCAATCAAGTTTTATATCTATTTCCTACCTTGGTCATGGTGAAGCTTATTATGTGCTTGTGATATTCCACTAAACACTAATAAAAGTGACCATAATACCTCAATAAACTACATTATATATATTTGGAAAATCCTTTTGTTTTGATAAAAAAATTATTATATAATAACCACCCAATTCTGGAAGCACCTCCCTCACCGACTTGTGCTGTTTAGAGCAAGTCTCGATAGAAATAAAATAAAATTTTCACAGTTAAAAAGTACACCACAGCAGGAATTATGGTCAAACTTTCAGTTGAGTACCAAAACAAGACACATGTAAACTTGAGCGACCACATATGTACACCATAAAGGTCGATGGCCTAGATAGCATATTGGTGAAACTTGATGCTATTTAATGACATTGGCCCCCTAAAAAGCCATAAAAACATGCAACAGGTCTTTAATTATTAAAGATAAGGGTCCTTACCACACATTGTCTAAAGTGCTGCCACATATCAAGCTGCAACGTTATGATATGTAAAACACAACATGTGCAGACGTTTCAAAAACATACCTGAAAAGGTATATGCGAATAATGAGATATGTTATGGTTATTAAATTAAACAGAAAAAAGGTTAGGGATGTATAAAACCATTAACCAAAAGACATATTTGAATCAAATCAATCAATCATTCGCCAACTAACAGGACTTATGGGACTGCTAGAAAAAAGATTATAACCAATGAAATGTTTTACTATTTTCATGACTTTAAAACTAAAAAAATGGACCCATGTACGGATATACACACCATTGGCCTAGCGGTATCGAGGTCCCCTTCCAACCATGAGGTTGGGGGTTCAAGTCCTGAGATGGGACAAATGTATATCTTTGTGGATTGATGTATAAATTTGTGGCATGGGTGTGTGTATTTGCCTAAAAAAAAACCTTTGCACTAGAGGTGGCACATCCAACTCATTGCTTACGGACAAGTCAATTGATTTCTATCTCAAACAGAGCCACTGGGTCCGTCAAATAAAGAAATTAGCAACAAAAAAAAAAGAACTATCAAAACAAGTTGAAGTCGTTCAAAGCCTATTTTCATAAAAATACGATCTCCAAGCTGTCGAATTCAAAGTTAATTATCTTATTTGAGGTAAGTTAACGCAATACATGTCTATGTTTTGTTTCAAAATTTGTGGCCAGAAAGTCTTTATGGGCCGATCTGGCCGGTACCCAAAATGACCTGTTTCAAGTTTCAACCTGAACCCATTTAGCCCCATTACACACAACATCTTGCCACCTTCACGTTGCATCAATGTAATATTAACCAAAAGCACAATAAATAAGCCAAGAAAGTTGTAAGTAATAAGTGAGGTTACCTAAAAATAGCTGTAATACTATAGCTGCCCGAAGTGCTCCAGATAAAGGTTGGAGATCACAAAGGGCCAAAGGCTTGAAAGTTGTAACACCAAAACTCCAAAAGTACCACTCAGAATTTCAAAACGCGTAATTCATCAGGAATTAGTTGGATATTATATTCATCAGCTAATCCACATTAGTTTGACTGCTATACTGCTTCACTGGTCAAACTTCATTTCAGTGTATCTGCATAATAATAGAGTTGGTAAAAGAGATTTTGAGGGTATCCGATTAAAGACAATCACAGAATAAGCAGATATACAATGAAAAAATTAAAGATAATAGACTGGAGGTGATGGATCCATATGCGGACTTGCCTGCGAGCTTTATTTAGACGTTGCCCCGACTCATCATTTACAAGCTCTGAAATAATGAAATTATGATGAAGATGCTAGTATTAACATAACGTTAAGCTGAAAAGTAAAGAGATGCAAGAATACTAATTCTAATTACTTAACATATAAATAAGTAGCCAGGAAGATATGGTTTTAAAATTGGCTAATCAAACTATCAACTCATTATAGTTAGACCATATTCACTCTGGCATGTTAACTAGCAGCACTTTCTCTACTTCTCACAACATTTTCTTCCACTTGCCACTAATGACATTGTTACTGAATAGATATGGCAAGCAAATACATCCTGTTTTTCATCTTTATAACCTAAATATGATAACGATACTACATTATATACAAAAAACAAATTAATTTTAATAAAGCGATTCATGAGGTCTTCATAAAGTTGAATAAACTGCAACAAAAAGTTTCAAAACCCAGAATAAGGCATTACCAGATCTCTGAAAAGGATTCACGTTGTTGCCAGGTTCATTTAGATTTTCTTTGCTGCAACGAAATCCAATAAGAAAATTTTAGAATCAACAAATTGCAGAATGAAAATTGCATTTCCACAAACAAACAAAATACATGAACACCGACCTAGAAGCAGGAGGCAAAGAGGATGTCTGAGCGTGATAAGCACCATCCATTGTCATATATGGTGATCCATACGCCGCACCCAGGCCTCCACTTGCACCTAAGCCTCTAGCAGCACCGGCCAAAACAGGTAACCTAATTTGACCATGTTCAACAATGTGAGTCACAGTCATCAATCAAAGGGCACAAATACAAGTGAATACAGTTGTACAGTCTCTAATCAACCACATTGATACCATGGATATAAATCAGGGTTGGCAAAATGAGTGGGTTGGGCATTGTGCTCAAAATTGGTGCTTTTCAATACCAGTCAGATAGATGAGGAGTAAATAATTAATTCCTTCTCTATTTTGATTTATAGATTAACTCAACATTCTTCTTATTTGAGCATTTTAATAGCTTATGACTTGATACATTTGATACAACTTGGATGATATTCAACCCAGTTGACTTGCTCGACCCATCACCTTTTTAGTTAAAATCTAATAAACTTAACCCATTTGACTAGCTAGAGATAGCCCATATGTTTCTAACTTACCACCTCTAGGTATAATCCAACATAAAATTCAAACTAGAAACATCTAGATTTATTCTTATACTTTATTTATGCGAAAAAGGTGGAAACGGTCTTGCATAAAAAACGAAATTATTTCATTAAGGCAGCAGCCCAAGCTCAACAGCAACCTATTTTTTAGTCAAACTTCTTTGACCACACAGCATACAAAAGAAACAATTGCACTACACCTGCTGCTTTCTTTAGAGTATGCCAGTGTGGCGCTTTCTCCCTTTTTTCAAATTTAATTACCAGTAATGAAAATATGTTGTGCCTAACGTTGGTACAACTGTTTTTTAACTGAAATCACATTAGTTTTACCGAGTTTTTCTCCACGAAAATCCATGATCTATATATAAGATGAACAAAGAAATGATCACAAAGAATATCAAGGGATGTCTAAAAACTTTGGCACCAACAATTACCTTTCCAGCCTATAATTGTATACTACGATCAATTGAAGTTATAGGAGCAAAGGCATATAGTTAATACCATGTCATCTCTGAGTTTCCTATCCCATTTGGTTGACCAACATAGCCAGGGAAGGCCATGCCAACAGCAGGAACTCCCATACCACCAGGATGTTGACCTGCAAATTGCATAACTGCATACCAATCCAGAAACAGAAACGACTGAGAATTTGAGACTAGAAAGTGCAATCTTGTTGAGAGATGCATAAATCAGACAAAACCAACAAACCAAACTAAATCGGACCAGACAGAAGCGCAACGGGCTATATTCGGTCCGATTCTTGGTTAGAAGTTTATATTAATTCTTGGTTCAAAATATATCAGAGGTCAGGTCTCAGCCCAGAACCAGTTTGTATTTGGTTTACGATCAGGTTTCTCCTAAATATCACCCCTAGATAAAGTGATGGAAACAAAGATGTTTACCTGGCAGAAATCTTGGAGCTCCAGTGAAATTTTGATCGCCATGATTACCACCAATGGTCCCACCATAAGGAAATGAACCCATTGCATTCCCCTGAACACCGCCCTTCCCTTTCCCAACCAATGTCATCTTTGAATTGTTTGATTCCAGAGAAGATGACAGATCTTTAGATTCAAATATATGTGTGGGACCTGATACTTTTGGTGGGGAAGATACTTTCGGTGAAGGAAGTTTGTTTGCTTGGCTGTGAGGTTGCACCGGTTGATATGTCCTTTGACCCAACAGAGTTTGACCAGCCTGACCTCTTCCTTTGTTCAGGTGTTTCCCAGAATGAGATGAGATTGAATCATTTATATGTAGCTTTTCCATGCCTAACGAGTCTGAAGCATTCTTTCTTTGCATATTGTAGGATTGAGAAACATGTCCAGGTTGGGTATTTCTTTTCTGCGCAGAGTTAGTTTCTTGATTGGAAGAACCAGAAGGATAAAATGGTGGAGAAGCATAATTCAAGCTGGATGCAAATGAATTTTTTCCAGATGGAACTTGAGGAGATTCTGAAGTTGATGTGGCTGCATATGAAGCTCTTCCTGTACTCGTATGGGAACCTTTCTCCAGAGACTTTAAAGGTCTAATATATTATGAAGTAATATAGTATTATTTTTTTTAAACATTCATACAATATATTATGAAACAACATAAAATGTGTTTTAGATAGCTCACCGTCTGTTATTTGTAGAAGCCTCAACATTATTTTTTGCAACAGGTCGATACCTTCTAGGGCCTTTACCTCTCATAAATTTTGGTTCACTATTCTGATAGTTATTGTCTTGTGGTTTAGGCCTGTTTCCATGTAAATATTCACGATCTTGCCCTTGGTATCTACCACGACCTCGATTCCGACCCCTAGACCCCCTCCTACCCTGATAATAATAGTAAAGAGGCGTGTTAAAAAACAAAAGAATACAGAAAAAGTAACTATGCATCAGACTGATCATTTCAAGATTTTTCTAACATATTCATGTTTTTTCATAGTTCCTATAGGGTTAGTGTTGTGATCTTCCTTCAAGGGGTTGTTTTTATTCAAGGAATTAAGGGATAAACCATTTATATTTGTTCGCTTTCATATATATTAGAAATCACCTCAACGTACGGCCTCTCTTGCGTAGTCAATTCCTCAAACTTGTCATGTCCCCACTTTCTGTCATCTCTTGTCTCCCACAACTTCTTTCCCCCGAGAGTTCGCCTAATACATCATAGTAATCAAAGAATTAGTCAGCTATGTTTCACTATTATCACTATTTGATGTCAAGAATGATTAAAAGCCGAATGTCTTACAACAGCCAGTTCAGATGACCTGAAACACTTTCACAGATCAACTTTTACTTTCATAAGAAAACTGGGTGTTAAATATAGACTACACCAAACAGATGGCAGAACCCAACTAAATACAGAAAGAATCAAACCAAATATTAACAATCAATATAGATCATACCAAAGGAAGACACCGAGAGATAAAGCAACTCTTCTATATACTTGCGAGAGGTAAAGCAACTGTACCAATGACAGTGAACTCAATATTCTCTATATTTCTCTCAAATCAAGCATAAGTATATATAAATTCTAACCCAGCAAGAATCGCTGTCATCATAACCCTCATATATTAAAATACATATCTAATTAATACAAAGCCAGTGGTATATTATCAGATAAACAAAAAAAATATACATCTAGGAGGCCTAAAGATGATAATCTACTTATGCAATTTAGAATGTTATATGCATCAAATTTAGAAGGATCAAAATGGCCACCTCCACTACAAGTAAATTTCATTGAGTAGCAGTGGAAGAACTAAGTTATGTACAACAATCTTCCAAACATTTGCAAACTAAAACATCATTATCTATCCACAAGATGAATGTACATACACATTACAAGTTTGTTCATACACCCTAGATTAATGGAAAAGCAAAAACACCATATGAGAATGTTTTTCTATGATGCTATGTTTTGTTAAGTGGAGAACAGAGAACTAAAGACAAAATATTATTATTATATTTTAATAACTAATAACAAATACAAGAAAATTTGTTGGAAGTATTTACCTCAAGTTACAAGTGTCCTAAACACAAAACTTTGTGGCAACATAAACAAAATGAATACATGATTTATCATTGGCAGCATAGAATTTGGGTCAATCTAATATATCATTACCAAAATGAGGTAAGGTAAGTTTTAGGTCTGGCTATTTGGCGGAAACACATATGAGAGTAGATACAAGGCATCCCCAGTGGCAGCAGCAATATTCCTATACCATTCATAGCAGCATTAACATGCATTTCTCACAACTGGTCGGCAACTAGAGAAAATTCTAACCAGGTAGATCACTAAATGCTTATCTATCAAACACCTATTCATACTGATACATATGAATACTCCATATAATGCAACCAATAATGTCACGTTAGCGTCTAGTCATCAACGCCAGGCTTATACTTGATCACTTAATCCAATATCATTAACAATCCACGCAACACTCACAAAAGAATATATCTACTATTAACAGCATATCAAATTTTCAGATATTAATGCATATCAATCAATTGTAGTAATTAACAAAATCCACTACATATTTACCTGTGTCCACCACCACGACCACCACCACGGCCGGCATTACCTCGAAACCGATCATCGTGCATATAAAACGCGCCAGCGGTTGGCACCGCAAACGGCTCATTCTCCTTCTTCTCCTTTTCACCTTCCCCTCTTTCAGTTCCATTCACATTTTCCTCCACTTGTTCAATCACAAACTCCTTATCCTCTTCTACAATTACAACTTCCTCATCTAATTCAGACTCCACATCATCATCATCATCGTCATCATACTCAGCAGGCGCACCTTGCTCATCCGATTCATAATCGGAAACCCTAGAGTCGATATTTCTCGAATCACCGTCTTCGTTCTCATCATCACTCGCTTCAACTCTTCTTCGCATCTTCAATGAAAGCTTAGTTTGCTCCGGATCACTCTCGTATTCTTCTTCTTCAGTAATGGCCATTGGTATCAGTTGTTACCAAACCCTAACTGCGACGATAAACCCTAAGGAACACGATTTTGTTACTAATTGATTGTGAAACAAGTAGAATTCGTAAGAGTGATTGAATTTGAAATTAGGTTTTGTATCTGATGGAATCTGGAGTAAATTAGGGAACACGTTTCGTAAGAAAATATACTATACAGGGTTGGTATACGTATAGGTGGGAAATTAGGGAGCAGAATATATACGAGAAAATACATAAATGGTCCCTGTAAGTTATAATAATTTAATGTTACTCTTTAATATTACGAACGGTACACACTTTAACCCTCAAAGTTTTAATATCAACAAAACAATATAACTTCTTTTTCGTTTTCTTTTTTCTACGTTTAAGATTCGCGTAAATTAACCACATAAATGCTAATTTAAATGATCGTACTTAGCTTGCATATGTGATATGTGTACGTAATATTTCACAAGATGCTAAAATTTAGTGATTTTATAAAGTTTCCTTAAGAAACATGTTTAAAAATCAAATTTGATACTTTTATAAACCAAAATCAATCGCCTCACATTATTTTTTACTTCTCTATATCTTTTGGAGGTTTTGTTTTTATGTTTTGTATTTGTTGGTGGTAGTTCCTCTCTTGAGGGCATATAATGTTTGTATGGTTTTTCTTGACCCCCTTTGGTTTGAGAATGCTATATTTTAATGGCCTATCATCAATACGTAATTGTATAAATATTGTTTCTAATACTACAGAAATTGACTTTTGTGATTAAAATATGTCTAAAAATACATCTAAAAGTTGGATTGATAGACATGGTTGAACGATTGATGAAGAAAAAGAGAAAAAAATATAAATAAATGCGATCGACGAGTTATTTAATGTATGTTGAATATCGACTTCTCAACTCATGCAGCATTCATATGGGTGCGACCAAAGTCTCCCATTGGTATAACTTATATGAGATGGAAAAAACCACTTCATAAACTAAGAACATCACATTAAGGTGAAATGTGGAAATTATCTTATTCAAACAAGCTTACCTCTTTTGCAAGCTCAAACTAGCTCATTTTCAATGGTCAGTTTGACAAGTCTATACATCACATTATCACGGCTTTAGGCTTAGTTACTTCAGTACATAAATGATCACATAACATTAACAGCCCCAATTTGAGATCATTATACTTTACTAGAGTAAGGTTCAAATGAGTCCATGATTTTTGAGTGAGACTAAGGGAACCAATGATATCATGCCACATGTACAAAGAGAATGTTCCATACTACAAAACCCATTTACCCCAAACATCAATTATCTCACAAACGACAAATCGAAAAATCATAAAACTTGCACCATATTTTTCAGTGTTTTATCCTCTTCGATTTACCGTCCCTCAAGGCATACTTTCGATATAAAAAAAATCGGTTTTTTGGTGGGTTTTATAAATTAGTAACACATGTGTTAGTGATTGATTGTACATTTTATTTATGGTTAGGGTTAGAGTTTAGGGTTAGGATTTAGCAGTGTTCATGGTTTAGGGTTTAGATTTTATATTTTAGTAGGGTTTAGGGTTTATTAGGGTTTAGGGTTTAGTATGATTTAGGGTTTAGAGTTTTATAAAGCGTTTAGGGTTTAGGGTTTGGGGTTTAGGGGTTAGGGTTTAGGGTTTGGGTTTTGGGGTTTCGAGGAGAAACCCCAAAACCCAAACCCTAAACCCTAACCCCAAACCTTAAACCATAAATGCAACACTCTAACACATGTGTTAGTAACATATGAAACCCACCAAAAAAATGAAAAAAAAAAAAAAATTCGTCGGAAGTATGCCTTGAGAAACGGCAAATCGAAGAGGATAAAACGGTGAAAATTATGGTACAAGTTTCATGATTTTTCGATTTTTCGATTTTTCGTTTGTGAGATAATTGATGTTTGAGATAAATGAGTTTTGTAGTATGGAACATTCTCTTTGTATACGTGGCATGATATCATTGGTTCCCAAATTTTTAGTCTCATTTGAACCTCACCCTACTTTACTAATAACCATTTCGATGGAATTCTAAAAGCATTTCAAAATTCAAATGATGATTTTGATATGACCGATAACACCATTCCAAGTGTAATGAAACTGGCACATTGGCAAATCTCCCACAAAAATTTTAACCAGAACAGGTTCCAAACTGAGTCAAAATCAGATTGTAACAGAAAAACCATGAAGCAAGTCATCAGGCAAGACTGATTAAACCATTGGTAGCCAATTTGCACAATGTGCCAGAAACATCTGAAACCACCTACATCTACATGCTCTGGTGATCAAGACTCAACATCTCAACTCAACTCAACTCCCAAGTACAAAATTCTTCATAACAGACTCAAGGTTTCAGTCAAAATACTAGCCTACCAAATGTCTATCAAGATAACAACAAAATGGATCCGAATATAACGGCTATTACATTTAGTCTCCACCACAATGTGGCCTACACGACTCGATATTTAATTATAATATGATTTTTACCTTTTGCTGCCTTCAAGAGCAAAAGGGAAAGCTGATACAAGTGAGAACCTGCGTGAAGCAGAAGATGCCTCCTTTCGTAGGTCTACTCATCAGACGCTTTTGGAGAATTCTCAGGTGTCTTGAGAATGGGTGCAGTTGTGTTGCCTTTATGTGACATGACAACTGAACGGAACTCTTCAACAATTGATGGATCTTTAAACTTCAACGCAAATGTTGAAAGACCACTTTGCCCTTCACCTGTACTGTTCAAACAAGCAAACGTGATCCCTTTTTTCTCCATATTTGTCAGCTTCATGTCTGGAAAGATGCTGGCATTTAAGATTAACCGGTAATTCCCTCTAGCTCTCATTACAAGTCTTGCTTTCTTTGTTCCAGAAGTCAAAACGTTCACTTTCAGTTCTCCTTTACCACGCTCTTTCCACCCGCCATCAAGAAACTCAAAAAGTACGGAATCTGCTGTAAAAACTGCCTTCTCGTTTTCTTCACCAGTTTCCACTTGAACTTCCTGCATAGAAGGTATTTTGGTTCCCTCGGTTTTATCAGAATTTCCAAATAAGGATGAGTTTCCATTGGTAGCAAAACTGAACGATGGGAAAGTGGGCTGGTCAGTTTTCGGGATTGACCCGAATGAGAAGGTCGAACTCGAAAAACCTGTCCCAACAAGTCCCGTGAAAGCGTTTTGACTACTCGAAAGCTGTCCGAATGAGTTGACAGATCCAGCTGCAGGGGTACTTTCATCATTCTCATCTGATTTATCCTTGTTTTCATCATTCACTTTCTCGGGTGCAGGGGTATTTTCATCATTTTCCTCTACCGTGTCCTTGTATTCATCATTCTCTTTCTCAGCTTCAGAATTGATTGGCTCAGGTGGTTTAACATTATCATCATCTTCAATTTCAGGTTTTTTATTCACGCTTTCTGGCGAATCTATCTTTTCAGAAGAGGGTATTTCTATTGCTTGTGAATTATTAACAGGTGGAGGAGTGGGCATGGGATCTGTCGGAGGTACCAAACGTATAGCTGCAAAGGGATTTGAAGAAGGTGCAGATGGGGTTGATGATGTTTGACTGCGTCTGACTTTGACGATTCTACGGTTTGCCAATACTTCTTCACTTGCCCTCTTAAATGTACCGGTTTCTTGTCCTGGAACCTCTTCTTCATCATCAAGACCGGGGTTATCTCGGGATAATTCCCTACCGGCAGCTCGTTTTTTAGTAGGTGGAAGTGTGTTCTCTGCATCCCCCATCTCAAGGCTTTGAATGAAATTACTAAATGCTCCTACTCGATTGAAGCAAAATGCTGACCCTGCAAGAAATAGATAGAGAAACAGCTATTTAATGAAGATAAAAATACATATTGAATTAATCTTTGAGTAAAGAATATCAGTATATCATCTTCTGGTTAGCAGAAAATTCCGAGAGAGTGTATTACATGTATATTCTCCAGGTAATTACGTATATCAAGAACATTATCCTATATTTTCAAGTATAGCAACTGAATAAACAACACAATTAAAAGGTATGCAGTAAGCGTTAACTAGTTAAAAAAAATTTAAACCAAAACCCATCATTCAATCAATATCGCATGAACAAAAATAATATACAACTAAGTACAGACGAAGTTGGTCATTAAATTCCTTTTTTATGTCTGGTTGACCTTTAGATATGAGATGGGGCAAAAAACATGCTTAAGCTTGATATAGTTTACTTAAAAAAGCATCTAAAATATATAAAAAGGAGCAAAATATCCAACTATAACCTATGTCATCTTGGATACACAAATTTTGTGCCAAGCAGCAACCGTGTCAATGTAACCTTGGTTGATCCAATTTGAGTATTTGACGAGAGCCCGTGATTCAAATTTGTGCTGTTAACTCTAAGACCCTACTGAAAGCCTTAATGCTATTAAACATTGATTTTGGTCCAATAAGTTCTGCATTTATAAATAGTAAATAATGGGGGGAAAAAAGTTCAAGGTTAACAAGACCATCTATCTACCTACCTCCGACCCCACGTCTCAACATACAGTTCTCTCACAGTTCTATTACATGGTCGAAATATACTGAAGCCAAGACCAAACCAACTGAGTCGGTGTTTGGGAGTGCTCCTTAATTGTGCTTATCTGCTTATTGCACTTTGTTACAGCAGAAAGCAGTTTTGACTTCTGAGCGTTGACATGGAAGCAAACTCCTTATAATTATCTGTAATTATGTATACTTAATCTAGTTGGAAATAAAAAGCTTTGGATAAACATTTTTGCTAGCTGCTAATTCAAAATGTTTATGTGATGCTAATTAACCTTCTCTCTCAAACTCTTGAATACGCATTATCACCAAACATTCAAATAATAGCTTATCTATTTCTTACGATTCAGTACAGCATAAGCAAATCTAAACACTATCTCCTACGTTACGCTTTGTTACAAATCACAACATTTCTTTACAGCTCAATTCCACAACATCTCCTGCATTATGCGTTGCTTATTCAAAATGTTTGCGTGATGCTAATTAACCTTCTCTCTCAAACTCTTGAATACGCATTATCACCAAACGTTCAACTAATAGCTTATCTATTTCTTACAATTCAGTACAACATAAGCAAATCTAAACACTATCTCCTACATTACGCTTTGTTACAAATTACAACATTTCTTTACAGCTCAATTCCACAACATCTCCTGCATTATGCGTTGTTACAAGTTACAACATTTCCAGACAAGTAGGTTTCTGAAGGATCTGAATGTGTTTATAGTAGATTCATTGGATAAATGTGCACAAGTCTATCGACAATGTGAGTCGAGATTTCTTTTAATTTTTAAATTTTTTGTCTTTCGTGTTGAAGGCACATTGAAATGCATTATGCGTTGTTACACGTAACAAAATTTCCTTACAGCTCAGTTTCACAACAGTATGCATTTCCAAGTGCCTTCAACACGAAGACAAGGATAAAATATATTAAAAATCAACTCACATTGTCAATAGACTAGTGCATATTTTCTCTAAGAATCCACAATCAATTCCTTCAAAAACCTACTTATGTGACATCAATAGAGTCTTCCCGAACCAAATTACCAATCTTTCTCTTACGCATCTTAACCTAATCTTTTAGCTCAGTCTACTTGAACTTATCGCCACACATAACAGAAAACAAAATGAGCACCTTAACCTAATATTTCAGCTCAGTCTTATTAAAATTATTACTATAGCTACAAACTACTCCGTATTAAAATACAGATAAACAAACAAAAACCAAAATAATAACACCTTAACCTATTTTTTCAGCTCCATCTTATTAAAATAATAGCTACAAACTCTTCGAAAACCGGTAAACGAATAATAAAAACTAATTTAAACACCAAACTCTAGCACAACAAACAGCGTAAATCAAACGGAGTAGATAATTAACAATACGACGAACATTAACACGATTACCAGCAAAAAACCACAGATAATAACAATTCGATCACGAATAATAACCTAATTTATCATAAACACGTCAAAGTTGAACGATTAAGAAATATATTAACAATACACGATACGGAAACCTAACATCGAACATTAAACGAAAGATATATAGAACGATATAAAAAACAATAAGGTGAATTGAATCGATACCGTGGAAGCCGCAAGGTAGCTTTTGCGTTATGGTTGATTTTAGGTCGGTGCGTAAGAGGCTGTATAAATATGAACCCTAAACTTACGAGCAACAAAAGGTGTTTGTGTGACGCTGATCAATCATCGCAAATATTTGATATTGCCCCCTTGCTTTTTTCGGGTTAATATTTTTATTTTTTATTTATAAAATATAGTATATTTTGTTGGAAATCAGGAGGTTTTTTATAACTATAGTAAGAAAAAAACTGTCAAGTCCAAATATAAATTTTGAAATAACTTTATTTTGACTCCTTTTCTATTTGGTTTAATGGTTTTTAATTGATTGTTAACTTTAAATATTTATTTTCATTTTTTATTTTTCACTTTTTAATTACATACATGTACCTACAAACTTAAGATACATACAAACATCTCTTATGTTTGCGATAAGTAATCCGGCGAAAAGTAATCAAATCAAGTGTCTAAAATATTTCAATTTCAAGAATTATATAAATGCAAAAACCCTTGAAGTCTAACATTTAAAAAATGAGATGTAAAACATAGTATTAAAAAAGTGAGATGAAGACCTACGACGCTTGTGCAATTTTATAAATCGTCAAAAGATAATATTGTGTCATTCTACCTACCATAAACTATGAAAGAATTTTCTTTTAGCGGATTTTTTTTTCATTTGAAGTTGTATGGTTTGTTCATGAGGAAAAAAGGGCAAAGATGTCATCTAATTAATTAATGATTAATATCTGAGAAAATTTTTGAAGTGGTAAGTCAACGCACATATTTATACCCCATGGTCTGTGTCAGAGTTTTTTTCTTCACAATGGACACTAATCCCGCGGAATAAAAACGGCGGGACCGCGGTGATTGATAACTAATGATACTCCACCACGTGTACATGAAATCCCGCAGTCAACAAAATTCGCACAGGTCAACGAAATATCCCGCAAGTATTTTCAAAATCCAAATACCCGCAGGTTTTATAATATTCCACTGGAATCTTTAAAAATCCAAATACCGCAGTTGCTTGCCCGTTGCCATATTTATGATTGAGTCGCCGAAAATCGCACAAACATCCTGGAATTGCAGACAAAGAACGAAAATAAAAAATTCCCGCTTGAAATCGAATAAAAAAATAACTTTAATTCGAAAATTGGAAAAACCTGCGGGTATTTGAAGGATACAACGGGTAGATAACCTTTGAAAAACTCCGCGGAATTTTTGGTTGAGTGCGGGATCTAGTGTACACGTGGCATAGTGTTATTGGCTACTAAATACCGCAGCTTCGCTGGTTCTTTTCCAGCGAGAATAGTGTCTACTGTCAACGAAAAAGGGTCTGACAATGAGCATGACAATGAGCGTGGGAGGTAAGGACTTTCATTGACTGACCATGTCAAAAAATTTCTCTTTAATGTTTTTTCAGGAGTTTATTAAGAATTAGTTATGATAAATTTATTATTTGGATATATAATTTGAAAATTGAGTGGATATATGTGTAATTTTTAAGTTTAAAGTGGACATGTGTGTAATTTTCCCTAAAACAAATACACAATACTAAAAACTAAAAGCAGCGGGTCATGAGTCACAATTATCTCAAAACTCTATTTGTAGTATTCATTTGACTATACAACCCCCCCCCCCCCCCCCCCCCCCCCCCCAACCCCATAATACCATATACAACTTCATCATCATTCATCACCAATTTGATATCATGGACAATACCCAACGGCCACGGAAGTGAGTGGTGGTTTGCAGTGGAGGAATCATCGGTGTTTGTACGGCTCTATTTAGCCAAAAAAGAAGCAAATATAACACACATTGAAGATCATCCATAGCCTGTGCAGCATCAGGCAGGGTTGGCTGTTTCCTCACATTTCACATGTGTGATGATGGACCTTTCTCATTCTCCAGCCCGTGCAGTTTCAATCTCTACCGCTCATTAGCTTAAGAACTAGACAAGATCTCAATCATAAGGTTACCGTCCACGGTCCACTTACTCAACGAATTTGAACCACATCATGAAAGTGTTATTTTACCTTTATGGTTGATGAGGGGATTAAACAAGGAGAAGTTATTGGCACCGAGTATAATACGGACCAAATTTACCCAATGTTATTCACACATGCGTTTGATAAGGCAGTAGGAGAGTATGGAGTGAAGCTTGTGATTGTCGAAAGTGGAGTGTGGCGATGGGGGATAAGGGTGTGGTGGTGGGGTGATTGGTGGAGATGTGGTGGTGTCGTCTAAGTTTATGGTGTATGGTAAGAAGGTGCATAGCGTTGTACTGGAACCGAAAGATGGTGATGCAATTACTTCTCATGTGCTGTTTGGTACTTACTATTCTGTTCATGGAGGGGATCCAATTGATCCGGAGGTTTATCCGTGGTAAACGACTCTAGAAAGTACATCATTTATATTCGTTTTCAGTTGGTTAGGTTTTGCTAGTCTTAAGAAACTGAGTATAGCTTGTTTGTTGATACAGCAGGTGTGTATATATGTGGACCGTCTGTGGAAGCCAAGATTCCTGATATACCAGAGGTGGTCATTCAAGATCCAAAATCAACTCAGGTGCTCAAGAAAGTGGTGGGTATCGTTACGAGCCATCTTAAAGAAAACAATGTAACTGTAAAAACAGAGCAAGCTTGTTACATGCCTTGCACAGACCATGAATTACCAGTCATGGGTGAAGTTCCTGGGATGAAACAATGCTATGTGGCTTGCGAACATGGTTGCTAGGGGGATCTTGTTTGGTCCAGCCACAGGGTCAGCCATAGGAGAACTTGTGTTAGATGGTCATTCTAGCATCATTGAAGTTCAAATGACCGCTAAATTTCAACCTGTGTTAGATTGTTTTAGTCCTGCTAGATTTCTTAGAACCCAAATACGAGTTGTAATATTTAAATTTCAACACAGAATGAAAAACAAAATGAACACCTTAACCTATTTTTCAGCTCCGTCTTATTATAATTATAGCTAGAAACTATTCGAAAACCGATAACAGAACAAAAATGAAAATAAACACCTTAACCTAATTATTCAGCTCGGTTCTATTAGAATTATTATAGCTACAAACAATTCGAATACCGATAAACAAACAAAAACCAAAATAAGCACCTTAACCTAATTTTTCAGATCCATCTTATTAAAATTAAAGCTACAAAATATTTGAGAGCCGGTAAACGAACAAAAACTTATATAAACACCAAACTCTACCACAAATAATACGTACAAACATAAACACGATTACCTGCATAACAACAATAACTATAAGTGTAACAAATCGATCACAAATAATAATCTAATCTAATTAATCAGAGATAAATCAAAGTTCAACGATAGGGAAATATATATTAACATAGACCGATACGGGAAGTTTTAATCCAGCAATTAAACGAATTATATATATAGAACGATAATGAAAAACAATAAGATCAAATTGAATCGGTACCTTGAAAAGTTTTGGAGGTATGTATAAATATGAACACGAGAGTTACGAGCAACAAAATGTTGTGTGACGTGATCAATTATTGCAATATTTCCCCCGTACTTTATTTGGTTTCATTATACTATTTTTGTAAAATGTAAAATTTATTTATAGATGTTTTTTGCTGATATTTTTTCTTTTAAAAACGTAGGGAAAAGTTCAATAAAGTACAAGAATTTTTGAAAAAATAAAGTACCAATGCGATTGTACAATTTGTACAAAAACTCATTTACCCCCAAGATCTTAAAAATTAATTATCTCATAAATGACAAATCACAAAATTATAAAAATTGCACCGTAAAATTTAGCGTTTTATCCTCTTCGATATACCATCCCTCAACGCATATCCTCTTAGTTTTTCAACGAGTTTTTGTTTTTTTTTTCTTTCGACGCATTTTATCCTCTTCGATTTGCCATAAACCTAAATTAAATGTACAACCAAGCACTAACACATGTGTTAGTAATTTGTGAAAGAAAAAAAAAAACTCGTCGAAAGTATGTCTTGAGCGATGTCAAATCGAAGAGAATAAAACGCTAAATTTTATGGTGCAATTTTCATAATTTTTCGATTTGACGTTTGTGAGATATTTAAGTTTCAAAAAGATGGGGTAAATGAGTTTTTATACAAATAGCATAATCTCATTGGTTCAGCTATACTCCACAAAATACTTGTACGTCCTTGATGCCATCTCTAATAACATATTTGGCTTTAATAGCAAAAGAGCTTTTTAAAACTAGCGATCATTTTAGTTATGCAGTAGAAACTCGATAAAACTAAAAAGCCTCTAATATAAATATATTTTGTAGGTCTCGATTTCAGAATTGAGTGTACTAATGTGTTTTTACAATTTCTATAGACTCCATATAAAATATAAATTAATAATCTATTATAAACTTTTATATTACATGAATGATTTATAAAAGTTTCTTGAAAAATGACTTAATTGTCTTTTGCTTTTTGTTAAAACCTATTTCACATTGTCGTCTCAAACTTTCCTTATCATTGTAAGAACTTTTGGTGTTGTTTTCTCATATCTCAACAAATATGGTATATAGGGTAAGGTTCAACAAATATGGTATTTGTTTGTGTTATAATATTTTGATATGGTATTTAGGGTAAGGTTCAAATGAGACTAAAAATTTTTGTGAGAATGAGAGAACCAATGATATGGTGTCATGTGTACAAAGAGAATACAAAACCCATTTACCCCTTAAGTTAAATATCTCACAAACGACAAATCGAAAAATTATGAAAATTGCACCATTAGATTCAGAGTTTGATCCTCTTCGATTTGCCGTCTATTAAGGCATACTTTCGACGAGTTTTTTTTTTTCATTATTTTTAGTGGGTTTCACATTACTAACACGTGTGTTACAGTGTTGCGTTTAGGGTTTAGGGTTTGGGGTTAGGGTTTAGGGTTGGGAGTTTGGGGTTTCGGGAACCCCAAACCCTAAACCCTAAACCCTAACCCCGAAACCCCAAACTCCCAACCCTAAACCCTAAACCCTAACCCCAAACCCTAAACCCTAAACGCTTTATAAAACTCTAAACCCTAAATCATACAAAACCCTAAACCCTAGCACTAAACCCAGCTAAACCCTAACAATAAACCCTAACATTAAACCCTACTAAACCCTAACTCTAAACCCTAACCCTAAACCCTAAATCAAATGTATAATCAATCACTAACACATGTGTTACTAATATGTAAAACCCACCAAAAAAATGAAAAAAAAAAAAGTTCGTCGGAAGTATGCCTTGATGGACGGCAAATCGAAGAGGATAAAACGCTGAAAAATATGGTGCAATTTTCATGATTTTTCGACTTGTCGTTTGTGAGATATTTAATTTTTAAAAACGTGGATGAGAGAGAAAAAAGTGACACATGGCATATTGTAGTTGGTTCCCCTATTCTCACACAAAATAAATGGTCTCAATTGAACTCTTCTCATGGTATTTATATAGAAAATATTATTTAATGTACGTAAAGTGGAAGTTTGAATTTTGTAAGGCCCTTTCAAATTGGGTCATTCATGCTCTGTACAATAATTTATTTAGTGCAAGTTTGAAAGATGTTTGTAAATTGAGTATTAAATTATGAATTAATAAAATATTAATTAATTATATATATATATATATATATATATATATATGGAAGGATCAAGAGGGAAGCTCTTAAATTGGGAGAAGGAGGGAAGTAAATCACAACCACTTATTTTCTCACATCATCTACAATACTCAATTTATACCTAAAATCCAAAATTAAAGCATGTAGTTCAATGATTCCTTCAATCAAAAACATTGTAAATCTTCAGATCCATCAAACACATTCATACACATCTTCAATTCGTCATAATTTGGATTTATCCAAAATTATAAATTTGGTGTAACTTTTGGGTTTTTTGAGAAAATTTTGATTTGGTGATGAAAAACAACAGAATTAAACGAATTTCTTTGTAAAAAATATATAAACGAGTAATTAATCGAATTATGGTCGTCATTATATTCGAATTTCACAAACTCAAAAAATTCCCAGAACGTTAACATTCATCTGAAAAGTATGTTATCAAAATTACAACTTCATAGTTCTAAACATTCATTTATGATGAATATTAACGTATATATGCTATTACACACTATTGAATATGATAACATAACATTCATTAGTGTATAATAATGTATACGAGTTACATTCATCGTAAATGAATGTTATAATTTTTATGGTGTATAATACCATGTATTATTTAATATGCATTGTAAATGAATGTTAAAGGGTTCATCATTGTCAATAACACATATAAGCTAACATTCATCACCAGTGAATCTTAAAAACTAAAAAAAAAGTAAGATATTAACATTTTTTAAGATGAATCTTAACTAATATATATTATTATACAGTAATGAATATTAAGTTATGATATTCATTAATATAAATAACATATATAAGTTAATATTCGTGATAAATGAATGTTTATGCATATTAAATTGTAATTTGATTAACATGTTTTTGAAATGCATGTTAACGTGCTGAGAGATGATTTCAAGTTAATTACAAAAATGCCACCGCGTTGACTTTTGAGTTGACCAGAATGTGTGGCTGTGAATAGCTTCCCTCCTTCCCCCATTTTTTTACTTCCCTCTTGATCTCCCTATATATATATATATATATATATATATATATATATATATATATATATATATATATATATATATATGTTAATAATCATTGACTTATCGATTAATTTATATGGAACTGATTATAGGGGAATGAAGGAAGGGAGGATGGACTATTTTGCAATTTTAATAAATTTGTGGACTGCTCGAAAAATTGTTCGATAAAATATTCAAAATATATCCAAAAATTTGTTCAATCAAACAACTTTTTAATATGCAAGATTCAGCTATAAATGCTAGAGAACGTATTCGGATCAGATTGTTCGAATTTTGGACAACCACAAGTTAATCTGTAATCCTAACCATATAAGAAATGGATTAAACGGATTCGGATAAGTGTTCGTAATAAATGGTTTCATCTGAATTATCTCAAATTGCGCGTGTGATATGATCAATAAAAATTAAATTTAACAAATAGTTTACGTTTATATCAATTTTCTGAACAAACATAAGATGTAATAATAGATCGTATGCTAAGATCCAAATTTCAATTCAACTTCTAATGTTCTAACATACAATTTAATCCAAAACAAATTCGTAGTCACTAAATAAATTATACATCACCTCCAATCTAATCCAAAAAAAGGAGTCCCAAAACAAACAAAAGTTTTTTGATATTCTTTGTTTGAAATTTATAGCATTACAAAATTCAAAGTTCAACATTCATTCTCTAAAACCTGAAAAGCGGTAACTCTTTTTATGTTTTAGTTCACACACAAAGAACCATACATAACAAGAATTGAAAACGTAAGTTTATACTTGATTAGTATATGAATATATGATACGGAGTATAATTTAAGATTTTATTTATAATTAATTTTTCTACGATATATACGTACATATATTAATAAAACAATATTATTTAATTACTTAATCCTTATTCGGATTATTCGGATATACCCAAATAATTTAATTTTGATCCTTTATCATATCCGTATAATCCATTTAACTAATCCGTAATTCGATTAAGCATTCCGTATTCCGAATAATCATGTCCAATTAACCTAAACCGGATTTGGATCGGATGGATTATTAAGATTCGGATAAAAGTGACACCCCTACGTAAGATACAGTAACTAATATACATGAAGCAGTAAACATGTGATAGTAATGAATTAAATTTAAGAATAAAATCAAGATTTACATAAGATGCGGTCAAATAAGAATAGAGTAGTTTTTTTGATTTCAACATATAAAATGCTAAAACAACATAAGATGCAGTAACAATATTCAAAATGCAAAAAAAAAAATTTAGTAATTTTTTTACTCAAAAATAAAACCAAAGTTGTAGAAAAACATAAAATATGCTAAAAATTATAAGATGCAGTAAACAAGTACTACCACAACTAAATGCAGTAATGTAAGATGCAGTAACGTAACATGCATAATGCAGTTGATTTTTTTTCAAAATCTAAAAAGTAGATATACGAATTTTCAGATCTATTTCCTCTTAGATCTAAGTGTTTTTAAAAAGTGGTGCTGTTGTCAAGATGATGACGAAAGTGGTGGTGGCGGTGATGGCATGGAGCGGCGGAAGAAGATGGAGAAACATCACGGTTGGTTACGTCCGGTGGAGGCCGGTTCACCAAAGGTGATGGTTCGCATCTCAAACTCTCATGCCACAAAATACGTCATCGTTTCTTGGCTTATTTTCTCCAGTCACGAAGACGGTGGCGGTGGTGAACGATGAAGGAGGTGGTGGTTTGTTAGTGTGTGTGTTTTGTAGAGAGAGAAAGAGTAACACCCCCAAATTCGTTGATTTCGGTTAGCGGAAGCATTGGTATAAGCTGGGGGTGCCACGTATACAAAGTACATGCATACATATCAGAGCATATGATTACAACAGAACGTATATATTAAGATGCCAAGAGTAATAGTTACAAAGTTTACGATTCATCGAATCGTACGAGTAGTTAAGTTGTACAAAAGTGGATTTCGTAAGTATGACTAACAATAGATTAGTTATACAAAAGAAATCCATATGTTTCAAAAAGTTGGCATCCTAAGAGCTTCACGGGTCGCCTAGAGTTCCATATGTGCAGGCGGTTCTTACGTGCGTTGCTAATTCCTTGAAAAACATAGTAAAAGTCAACAACAAGGTTGAGTGAATTCACAGGTTTTATGTTTACGTATAAAGTTTGATCCACCAATATGTTTGTAATGTTTTGCTATAACAGTTTAAGTAATGTTCGTCAAATGTAAAGTGTTGTTAGGATGTCGCCCAAAAGTACAGTTTCTAAAAGTTTGTCCAAGACGTAGGACCTTTCAATGTTTGCCCAAGAAATAGGGACTAAAACGTTTGTCCAAGGAGTAGGACCCATCAGTAACTGCCCAAGAAGTAGGGACTTTCTATGTGCCCAAGTCGTAGGGACTTTTCAAGTGTGTCCAAGAAGTAGGACTGGCATCCAAGACGTAGGACCCACTGCTCAAGAAGTAGAGCCTTCACCCAAGACGTAGGATGGAACCTTGCCCAAGAAGTGGGGACTTTCTGTATATGTTTGCCCAAGTCGTAGGGACTTTCTGTGTATGTTTGCCCAAGTCGTAGGGACTTTCTGTGTATGTTTGCCCAAGTCGTAGGGACTTTCTGTGTGTTTGTGAAAATGCTGTTTCATAAAAGATAGTTAACAAAAATGTGTAGCTGTTCGTTCTTCAGCTAGTTCCAATTTAGTTTTCGTATGAAATACCATTTCATGAGCAAAAGTTGTAACAGTTTGACCGCAGTCATAAACAGTTTCTATAGTTTATATCAAATCAGTTATATAAAAGTTTGCACCCGTAGCAAAAGGGTTGACTATTGTAACACCTGCTAAATTAGGATAATTAATTATGCCTAATTAATTGTAACTTGATGTAATTAGTATGTAATAGGACTAATTGCAAGACTCCATTTGTATATATATATGGTGAGTTATATATATATGTGTGTACTTACGCGATTTGGATAAATCGTACAAATTAACCGGACGGAGTCCGACGCAGTTATTTGGACGTTGGTGACAGAAATTAACTTAAATAATGAGAACGTATTTTTGTTATATAAAATACGCAACTGAACGGACATTATTTACATATTATCACGACGACATTTCTAAAACGTAATAAACGCGACTTAAACACAAAATACATAATTCATTTAAAGATTTGACAAAATAATTCGATAAAACTTATTTAACAAAACTCGTAATCAATTTTGGATAATTAATGGGCAAAATAAATAATTCACGTTTAAACGACGGGGTAAACGAACACCGCGCGAGGCGCAGTGCGCGGACTGAAAATGGTGGAGGATTTAACCTCCCACCATTTCCTTTTCTTTCTTCATTTCTATTTTCCATTCTCTCTCTTATCCTCTTTCTTTCTTTTCTCTCTCAAACACCACCATCCAAAAATCTCACTAAATCGACAAATAAACGTATTGAACGACGCCGAATCATACCCTCCGTTTGGAAGAAAAGCATCACCTCGCAACGATCTACATTTCTATCTTTTCGGATTTCTCATCCGACATTTTGTAAGTTTCCGACAAATCCCGACATCTCTCGTTTTTGATCATTTTTACTAGTTTATGGTTTAAATAGGCTTAATATGTTCATATAAGGGTTGGGTAAAAGATTTGGACCCAACGGAAACCGGGAAACTCGTTTTCGACAAAAATTCCGGCCATCAGACCGCTACGTCGCACCTGGCCAGTGGCCTTTGCGACGTCGCGGCCTACGTCGCACAAAAATCTCAACGTCGCACTAGCGACGCAGCCCTTTACGTCGCATTAAATTGCGGATGTCATACATGGCGACGTAGACACTAACGTCGCAAACCGAACCAACGTCGCATTAGCGACGCCGCCCCCTACGTCGCATTGATTTGCGAAGGTCGCATCATGCGACGTACATGCCCACGTCGCACCTTACGTCGCTTGCTACGTCGCATGCGACGTCGCACAAACCAGAACCTTGAAAACTCACATTTTCACTAAGTGTCGAACTTTTACAACCTCAATTCCTTATACGATACGAACTAACAATCATAATAAAACATACTTCCCTATTACGATTACTCTAATTTGCGTATTGAATGATAAACTTTAATTATAACAAATCACCAACGGGCCGTATACTTTGATACGAACGCGAACAAACCAACATTTAAACTCAACGGGTTGTATGAACAACTAGCCTAGATGGTCTTGCGAGACATCTACTTACTTAACCTTACGTGTTTAGGCACTAGAAGGTTACGGGTTCGGAGAACCTACTTGCTTTACTACTACTTGCTATTTACCACTGCTCGACTCAGGTGAGTCTTACAGCCCCACTTTTACTGTTTTACATACGGGGTGAGATACTTAGCAACTGTTTTACGCATGAACACAATGTACTGAACTGAAAACATTACTGATTACAAACGAACGCATGAGTTACTTTTATCCACTGAAAGCCTCCTTATCGTAAGTTGTTAGTTATGGACTTAAGCGCGATTACTAATAGATGGATCCATCTGGGACTGACAATCCCTGTCTGGGGTGGTAGCGCCACCACGTACTGATTTACACGTAGAAACAGACATATTAGTATTTGTTACATATGAGTGTGCGGATAGCACTCACGGGGGTACGTGATATATTCACACTACACGGTTAAGCTTCAACTTATGAGCTCATGGCACTGTACTGATTTACTAATTTACTTACTTTGCTGGATAGCAATACGGGTACATACTTGTGGTTCATAACACCTACTTATTACTAAACCTGTAAGATTCACCAACCTTTTTGGTTGACACTTTTTGGCTTTGTATCTCAGGTACACTTACGGAGTAGAATCACTCCAGGATTACTAGCTAGAGTCGCATGATTTCCAAACTGCATTTAACGGAGATTCTTTGGCATTATCTTTTGTAACTATGGTTATGTAATAGAATCTCCCGCCACATACGCGGACTCTAGGCTTACATACTTTTGTAAAGAAAACTATATGTTTTCAAACGATTCAAATTATGAAATGTAACTATTTTACAAACGTCTCATTTAGAGGTCGTTTACTATTAATCTTGTGCTTTGTATATTGATTAGTAACACCCAATGTATGCTTCCGCAACTCGTTAAATTTGGGGGTGTTACAGATTGGTATCAGAGCCTAAGGTTATAGTGAACTAGGTTGCATTTAGTGGGCCTAGACTATGACCGTTAGGCAGTATTCTCTTATTAGACATGACTAGTTCAGGAATTACAGCATACAACTTTAATTTAACATAGCCTGATCAACTATGTACAATTAAGGAAAGATGATGTAAGATCTGAAATGATTATGTTGAACAGGGATACGTTAGTTGACTCTGACTACGAGAGAACCGGACCATTACTTGATACGTGCTAGACACTAGGCTGGATATGATATATCTATATATATTAGCCTCAATCTTACTAACGCTTTGTCTCAGAAATGGCAAACATTCCATCCAACTCATCTCGTTCTCAAACCGGGTCGCAGAACCCAAGGGTAGCAAGGAGGAACAACAGGTTGCCTCGAGCTGGCCCATACCCCACTCACTTCACCTTGCCGGCCTTAGCCGCTAGGGTGAACCAACACGAGCAACGACTTCGCACCATGGATGTCGTGTTGCAAGAAACCAACGAAAACTGGAGACTTACATCACTTGAGCGCATCGAACAAGTTTCCGAGGATCACGAAACCACCGTTAATAATGCGGACGTACTTTTCAACAAAGTGGTGGAGATAAGCGTGGAAACCGCTCTTTTGAAACACCGACTTGATGAGTGTGAACAACGCTCACGGGAAACGGAAGAATATACCCGTGGATTGGTACAGCGACTAGCATTAGCTGAAGACAATGCTCGACAAGCCAGCTGACTTGCAAATACTGTGGATCGTCTCATCGAAATGATGGAGCAGATTAACCTACGTTAAGACTAGCTTAGTCTTTGTTTTGTAAACTATCCTGTAATCTAGTAACTATCTAAGCACTACTCTATGTTTCAGTTGGATGTAATAATTCCCGACACCTTTTGTAATACATCCGTAGGATGTAACCTTTGAACTCGTATCATCTATCGTGTGCTTCTTGCTATTTCGACTCATATTAATTGCCACAATTCTTTTTTCATATTGATGTTATGTATTACCATCTTTATACATGTACATCTGAAATAAATACAACTTTCTTACAAAATCTCATGTATCTTCATTTCTTTTATTGAAGAATCATGCCGCCAAAGTCAAGACCTTACACCGATGCCCAGATTACCTCCCTTATAACCCAGGCTGTTACTGAAGCCTTGGCTCGGAATACTCCACCAGGTTCCACAAGAAACAGCGATGCCGCTGAAACCTCTGCTGCTAAACCTTGTTCATACAAGGATTTTCAAAACTGCAAACCCTTGAGCTTCAAGGGGACCGAAGGAGCCATCGGACTTATCAGATGGTTCGAAAAGATGGAATCCGTTTTCCGCATCAGCAAATGTGCGGAGGACGACAAAGTCAAGTTCTCCACCTGCACCCTCGAAGATGGTGCCCTCTCGTGGTGGAATTCCTATACCCAGTCTGTGGGTATTGATACAGCTTATCTACTCCCTTGGGAGGATCTGAAGAAAATGCTCACTGATGAGTATTGCCCGACCGAACAACTTTACAAGCTGGACGAAGAGTTCTGGAACTTGAAAGTGCAAGGAACTGATATCGTTGGATACACCACTCGATTCCAACAACTTACCATTCTTCGCCCAGCTATGGCAGGCACTGAACCCGAAAAGATCAAGAAATACATCCGCGGCCTTCCGGAACCTGTCCGGGGAAATGTCGCCTCATCAAAACAAACCACTCTTCATGGTGCCATTCGGTTGGCCCATGAACTTTTAGCCATGAACGAGGACCCAGAACCACCCACTCCATCCTCCAACAGCAACAAAAGAAAATGGTCCGACAACCACAATAACCACCAAAACAAGAAACCTAAAACCATTAAAGCCTACACCTCCGGTTCTGATGACAAGGGGGCGTACAAGGGAACCAAGCCCTATTGCTCAAAATGTCAACGACACCACCATGGTTCGTGTCCCTGTAGCAAGTGTAAGAGATTTGGACACTTGGCTAGGGACTGTAGATCAAACACCACTGACACCAACACCTCGGCACCAAAGACTTGTTATGGGTGCAACGGAACGGGGCATTTCAAGAAAGACTGCCCGAAGCTGAACAACAACAACAACAACAGAAACAACAACAATGCTCGAGGAAGAGCTTTTGTGCTGAAATCTGTGGGAAGCCCGTCAAGACCCAAATGTGGTCACGGGTACGTTTCTTCTCAACAACTTGACTGCATCTGTACTATTTGATACTGGTGCTGATAAGAGCTTTATTTCCGATGAGTTTTATCCACTCCTTGATACCACACCTATTACATTAGATTCTAAGTACACAGTAGAATTGGCAAACGGAAAACTTATTGAGGCCGACAGTGTAATACCTAATTGCACTTTAAACCTAGCTAACGAGCTCTTTTCCATTGATTTGATACCTGTCGAAATCGGCAGCTTTGACATCATCGTCGGTATGGATTGGTTGTCCAAGTACCGAGCCGAAATCGTTTGTTTCGAGAAAATTGTACGCATTCCTCTCGTCACCGGTGGAACTTTGAGCATACAAGGGGAGACCGGTGGGACGAGAATAAATATCATTTCTTGCATGAAAACCCGAAAATACTTGAGAAAAGGGTACCAGGCAATCCTCGCACACGTTATGGAGAAAAAGTCGGTGGAGAAGCGACTTGAGGATGTGCCTATTGTTCGAGACTTCCCAGAAGTCTTTCCTGAAGACTTGCCTGGCCTTCCGCCACCTAGACAAGTCGAATTTTCTATCGACCTTGTGCCCGGTGCAGCACCCGTGGCACGAGCCCCTTACCGACTAGCCCCATCCGAACTTCAGGAGTTGTCTACTCAATTACAGGAACTCCTGGACAAGGGATTTATTCGACCAAGTTCCTCACCTTGGGGAGCTCCGGTCCTGTTTGTGAAAAAGAAAGACGGTACTTTCCGCATGTGCATCGACTACCGTGAACTTAACAAATTAACCGTCAAAAACCGATACCCACTTCCTCGCATCGATGACCTGTTCGACCAACTTCAGGGGTCGAGTTTATACTCAAAGATCGATCTACGATCGGGTTATCACCAACTCCGAGTTCGTGACGAAGATATTCCTAAAACAGCTTTCCGAACTCGCTACGGGCATTATGAATTCCAAGTGATGCCCTTCGGCTTAACCAACGCACCGGCTGTATTCATGGACCTTATGAATCGGGTGTGCAAACCTTATCTTGACAAGTTTGTTATCGTCTTTATCGATGACATCTTGATTTACTCGCGCACTGAACAAGAACACGCGCAACACCTGAAAACCATCCTAGAGCTGCTCAAACACGAAGAGTTATACGCCAAATTCTCTAAGTGTGAGTTCTGGATGCAAACCGTTCAATTCCTTGGACACGTCATTGATAATCAAGGGATTCATGTCGATCCTTCAAAAATCGAGGCTATCAAGTGCTGGCAAGCACCTACTACACCGACCGAAGTACGCCAATTCTTAGGACTCGCCGGATACTACAGGCCGTTCATTGAGAATTTTTCGAAAATAGCCCTACCTCTCACTGCACTGACTCAAAAAGAAAAGAAGTTCGATTGGACTGACAAACAGGAGTCAGCTTTTCAGCTACTAAAACAGAAACTCTGCAGTGCACCTATCTTATCTTTACCCGAAGGCAACGATGACTTCGTGGTATACTGTGATGCTTCACACCAAGGTCTTGGTTGCGTGCTGATGCAACGAGACAAAGTCATCGCTTACGCCTCTCGACAACTCAAGGTCCACGAAAAGAATTACACAACTCATGACCTAGAGTTGGGGGCTGTTGTATTCGCTCTCAAAATCTGGAGACACTACTTATACGGTACCAAGTGTACAATCTTTACTGACCATAAAAGTCTCCAACATATCTTCGATCAAAAGGATCTCAACATGAGGCAACGTCGATGGGTCGAGTTGCTCACTGATTACGATTGCGAAATTCGCTATCATCCAGGCAAGGCGAATGTTGTCGCCGATGCCTTATGCCGAAAAGAACGAGTGAAACCACTTCGAGTTCGAGCTCTCGGTATGACCATTCACAACGATCTCATCAATCAAACTCTCACCGCTCAACTCGAAGCACTCAAACCGGAAAACTTGATAAACGAGGCCTTGCGGGGCATGGACAAACAATTTGAAACCAAATCTAACGGGGCCAAATACTTCTCAAATCGAATCTGGTTACCAAGTTTTGGGAACCTTCGAGACTTGGTGATGAATGAAGCTCACAAGTCTAAATACTCTATACACCCCGGTGCCGACAAAATGTACCACGGCATCAAGGAACTGTACTGGTGGCCCAACATGAAATCTGACATTGCAACCTATGTTGGCAAGTGTCTTACTTGTTCTAAAGTTAAAGCTGAACACCAGAAACCTTCCGGTTTGCTACAATAACCCGAAATACCACAATGGAAATGGGAGCAGATCACCATGGATTTCATTACTAAACTCCCGAAAACTTCTAACGGTTACGATACCATTTGGGTGATCGTTGACCGACTCACTAAATCTGCTCATTTCCTAGCCATCAAGGAAACTGATAAGATGGAACGTTTGACACGGATCTACCTGAAAGAAATCGTGTCAAGACACGGCGTGCCCATCTCAATCATCTCCGACCGAGATGCTCGGTTTACTTCTCGCTTCTGGCAGTCACTGCAAAAATCCCTTGGTACTCGTCTGGATATGAGTACGGCTTACCATCCTCAAACCGACGGCCAGAGCGAACGAACCATACAAACACTGGAAGACATGCTACGAGCCTGCGTATGTAACACCCCCAAATTTGATGATTTGCGGAAGCTTGATTTGGGTGTTACTAATCAATAACAAAGCACAAAGATATATAGTAAACGACTCTATATGCGTCGTTTTAACAAAATATATTGATAATAGAAATGTTTACAACATTTAAAGCTTTACATAGCTCGAGTTTAAATCAAATGAGATTTCAGTACATAAGTACTTGTACAAAATATACTAATGCAAGAAAATCTCAATCTTCTGTATGCTGACTCGAGCTAAAATCCTGAAGCAGAAACATCCTACTGCTTGGTACCTGCGATATATGCTAAAAGGTCAGCTAAAAGCTGGTGAGCTCACAGGTTTGAAATCAGTTAATATAGTGTGAACCGCAAGATTTAAATAATGAATTGCATCCAGCAATTAAATAATGAATTGCATCCAGCAATTAAATGATAGTCATCGTGTATACAGCCATGAGCACATAGTTGAGCTTAACTCGAGGGCCGGGTCCCCTATAGAGAATTCCGGGCGAGGTTGCCTCCACGAATGCCTAATCCACATTCGTCTTCCCAAATATTAGTACGTCCGTTTACCCGGTTAGTGCTTGCTAACCCGGACGAGGTGGGTCAATCCTATATGGTACCATATACTAATATTCACGCTACAACGTATTAACAACTATGCTGACGGAGGACTTTAAATGATTAGTTGAGAAAAACTCATGTAGTATATGAAATGTTTGTACTTGCGTTCACATGTTAAAAATGAGCAATATATCACACCCCTGAGTAAAACAGTAAAAAGAGGGGCTATGAGACTCACCTGAGTCTGAAAGCGTTTAAACAAACGTAAGTTGATTAGCCGAGTATGAAGTCCAAAGACTTGTAACCTGAGGGTGTCCACGACACGCGATGGTTATAAACATGATTGGGTATCTCAAAAGATCACCCTTGTAGTTGTTACACAACTATATATATGTCCAAATTACTACGATTTGGTTGATTTGTTAAGTGTTTGAAAACATGTACGGCCCGTTGGTGACGGATTTGTAATAATAATCTCAACTATTATTATTTTGATTTCGTGGCGTTTTACTTGAAAAATGTGTTTTAGAAGCCGTTACGGAATCTGAGTACGGGGGTCCGGGGGCAGCGCCCCTGGTAGCGGGGTCCAAGGGGCGGCAGCCCCTGGCGGGGTCCAAGGGGCAGAGCCCCTGGCTGGGGTCGAGCTGCCAGGTCAGCTTGGAAAATTTTTATTTCTACTATATTGCTTTGACGAAAAACGCATCTGGGATCTGAATTCGGGTAAAATCGAGTGATAAATTTCGAGTCTCGACACTTAGTAAAAATCTGAGTTTTCTGTGTTTTGCGACACAATATGCGACACAAAAGTGGTTATGCGACACAAGGGTTGTGTCGCATAGGAATGCGACACAATGTCTATGCGACACAATGGTTGTGTCGCATAGATGCGAGATGCTGATTCAACAGCGACATAGTGATTGTGTCGTATGGAAATACGACATAGTGGTTGTGTCGCAAAACTTACGACACAAATTCTTTGGTACGACATAACATGGGAAATACGACATAATGTGCGACACTAAAGCCAAAATACGACACAACATGCGACACAAGGCTTGTGTCGCATGGATGAACACCAGCCCAGAAAGTCCGGCTGTTAACGTTTTTCCGGCCAAAATTCCGTTTTAAACTCGTTTTTAGGCTATAAATTCGTGTTCTATACATTGTAATGGACATTTACTAGTTATAATAACAACCACAAGTGAAAAATACTAAGAATCGAGAGATTTCGGGATTTTGTCGGAAACTTACAATTTGCCGAAATGAAAATCTGGAAAGATAGCGTTGTAGATCGTCGCGAGGTGGTCGTGAATCTCTAAAAATATTTATGATCCGGTTGCGTTTGGTAGTAGTATTGTGCGATTTAGGTGGATGGTGGTGATTTTGATTAATAGAGAGAAAATAGGAGAGAGAGAGATAAGAAAGAAGATGAAATGAAGAAAGAAAAATGGGAGGTGGGGTTTATCCCCACTTTTCCAGTTTTCGCCCCGCGTTCCGTGTGGTGTTCGTTTGCTCCGTCGTTTAACGTTAAATAATTATTTTCATTTTAATTATAAGTTTTAAAATACGATTTATTACGCGATATATTGTTTAAATATTTTACAAATCAATTTCTATTTGTGTTATAAAATGTAAGTTAGTTTATTTGGTTTGCGCGTTTTAATATTTTTAAATTGTGTAAGTTCGGTTTGTACGATACGAATGAATACGAAATATTATTTAAATAACATTTTTGACATAAAAGCGTTATTTAATAAAATTGATCACCAACGTCCGTATTAAATTGAATCGAAATACATCCGATTTAAATTGCGTACGATTTAACCAAATCGCATTTTCGTATATATTCAACAATATATATAATTCGATACATTAATTAGCCTAACACAGAACTAATTACATGTATTAACGTATGATTAGGCACTAATTACTAGTCCTAATTTGGCGGGTGTTACATTCTCCCCCTGTTAGAAGAATTTCGTCCCGAAATTTAGTTCGAAGTCGTGTTTGATGTAGAATCAGTGAAAAGTTGAGGATATTTGAGTCGCATTTGGTCTTCCCGTTCCCAGGTGAATTCCGGACCACGCCGCGAATTCCATCTGACCTTGACGATGGGAATACGACTTTGTTTCAGTTGTTTGACCTCACGGTTCATAATTTCAGCGGGTTCCTCAACGAAGTGAAGTTTATCGTCAACACGAATTTCATCTAGTGAAATAATAAGTGTCTCATCAGACAGACACTTCTTCAAATTTGAAATATGAAAAGTAGAGTGCACGCTGCTGAGTTCGGATGGCAGCTGCAATCGATAAGCTACGGGGCCAATCCGTTCGAGGATCTCAAAAGGCCCGATGTACCTGGGATTTAACTTCCCGCGTTTGCCAAAACGGATGACGCCTTTCCAAGGCGACACTTTTAAGAGTACTCGATCCCCAATTTGGAACTCGAGTGGTTTGCGTCTCACGTCAGCATAACTTTTCTGACGATCACGTGCGGTTTTGAGTCTGTTTTGGATTTCCACAATTTTCTCAGTGGTGGCGTGAATGAGTTCAGGACCAGTGAGTTGACTGTCTCCCACTTCGGTCCAACAGATCGGTGATCGGCACTTACGACCGTACAATGCCTCAAAAGGTGCAGCCTTAATGCTGGCGTGATAACTGTTATTATACGAGAATTCGCACAACGGTAGATGTTTTTCCCAGTTTGTACCGAAATCAACTACGCAGGCGCGTAGCATATCTTCCAGGGTTTGGATGGTTCGTTCACTTTGACCGTCGGTTTGAGGATGGTATGCGGTACTCATGTCAAGGCGAGTACCCAAAGCTTTCTGAAGTGATTGCCAAAAGTGAGAGGTGAAACGGGCATCTCTGTCGGAGATGATCGAGGTTGGAACACCGTGATGAGAAACGATTTCCTTGATGTAGATTTGTGTAAGGCGTTCCATTTTATCGTTTTCCTTGATTTCCAGGAAATGAGCAGATTTGGTGAGACGATCGACGATCACCCAAATGGTATCGCAACCGCTCGACGACTTGGGTAGTTTGGTTATGAAATCCATGGCAATTTGTTCCCATTTCCATTCAGGGATTTCAGGTTGTTGGAGTAAGCCAGGTGGTTTCTGATGTTCGGTTTTGACTTTCGAGCAAGTAAGACACTTGCTGACATAAGTGGCGATTTCGGCTTTCATGTTTGGCCACCAATAAAATTCCTTGATTCCGTGGTACATCTTATCGGATCCCGGGTGGATAGAATATTTAGACTTGTGAGCTTCATCCATCACCAAGTCTCGTAAGTTCCCGAAATTAGGCAACCAGATTCGGTTTGAGAAATACCTAATCCCGTTAGATTTGATTTCAAATTGTTTGTCAATACCCCGTAAGGCTCCATTTTTGATGTTTTCAGGTTTCAGGGCTTCGATCTGAGCGGTATGAATTTGAATAGTAAGATCATTATGAATGGTCATACTGAGAGCTCGGACTCGAAGTGGCTTTGGTCGTTCCTTTCGACTGAGGGCATCGGCTACAACATTAGCCTTCCCTGGATGGTACTTGATCTCGCAGTCGTAATCGGTAAGCAACTCGACCCATCGACGTTGCCTCATATTGAGATCCTTCTGATCGAATATATGTTGGAGACTTTTATGATCGGTAAAGATGGTGCACTTAGTGCCGTAGAGATAATGTCTCCAGATTTTGAGAGCAAAAATGACAGCTCCAAGTTCTAGATCATGAGTGGTGTAGTTCTTTTCGTGAATTTTTAGCTGTCGTGAGGCATAGGCAATGACCTTGTCTCGTTGCATCAGCACGCAACCGAGACCTTGGTGAGAAGCATCGCAGTATACCACGAAGTCATCAGTGCCTTCGGGTAAGGATAGAATTGGAGCACTGCAAAGCTTTTGTTTCAGAAGTTGGAATGCTGACTCTTGTTTATCGGTCCAATCGAACCTTTTGTCCTTCTGAGTCAGTACCGTGAGTGGTTGAGCTATTTTGGAGAAATTTTCGATAAATCGCCGATAGTACCCAGCAAGACCCAAGAATTGTCGTACTTCAGTTGCAGAGGTGGGTGCTTGCCAGTCTTTGATAGCCTCGATTTTTGATGGGTCAACGTGAATTCCCTGACTGTCGATCACGTGACCAAGGAATTGAACGGTTTGAATCCAGAACTCACACTTAGAGAATTTTGCATAAAGCTCCTCGTGTCTAAGGAGTTCAAGGATGGTTTTGAGGTGTTGCGCATGTTCTTGCTCGTTGCGCGAGTAAATGAGTATGTCATCGATAAAGACAATGACAAACTTATCGAGGTAAGGTTTGCACACCCGGTTCATGAGGTCCATGAATACAGCCGGTGCGTTGGTTAGACCGAAGGGCATCACTTGGAATTCGTAGTGCCCGTAACGAGTTCTGAAAGCAGTTTTCGGAATATCGGTGTCGCGAACTCGTAACTGATGATAACCTGATCGCACGTCAATTTTTGAGTAGAAACTTGAGCCCTGAAGTTGGTCGAATAGATCGTCGATGCGAGGAAGTGGATATCGGTTTTTGACGGTCAGTTTGTTCAACTCTCGATAGTCGATGCACATTCGGAATGAACCGTCCTTCTTTTTAACAAATAAGACCGGAGCTCCCCAAGGTGAAGAACTCGGTCTAATGAATCCTCTATCCAGGAGTTCCTGTAACTGAGCGGACAACTCCTGAAGTTCGGATGGGGCTAAACGGTACGGTGCGCGGGCCACCGGTGCGGCACCCGGCACGAGATCAATTGAGAACTCGACCTGTCTAGATGGAGGTAAACCAGGTAGTTCCTCCGGAAAGACTTCGGGAAAGTCTCTAACAATTGGCACATCCTCAAGTCGCTTCTCCTCCGACTTCTTCTCTGTGATGTGTGCGAGTATTGCAGGGTAACCCTTTCTCAGAAATTTTCGGGTTTTTAAGCAAGAGATGATATTGAGTCTCGTCCCACCGGTCTCCCCCTGTATGATCAAGGTTCCACCGGCAGCGAGTGGAATGCGGACAATCTTATCGTAACAAACGATTTCTGCTCGGTGTTTGGACAACCAGTCCATTCCAATGATGACGTCGAAACTTCCGATTTCAACGGGTACAAGATCGATTGAAAAGGTTTCATCAGCTAGGTTTAAAGTGCAATTAGGTATCACACTATCGGTTTCTATAAGTTCCCCATTTGCTAGCTCTACAGTGTACTTAACATCTAAGGCAACAGGAGTGATGTCAAGTAGTGGGCAAAAGTCATCAGAGATAAAGCTTCTATCAGCACCAGTATCAAATAGAACAGAAGCATGTAAGTTGTTGAGGAGGAACATACCCGAGACCACATTTGGGTCTTGGCGGGCGTCCCCAGATTTTATGACGAAGGCTCTGCTTCGGGTGTTGTTGTTGTTGCTGTTGCGGTTGTTGTTGTTGTTGTTGTTGTTGTTATTCTTCAGCTTTGGGCACGTGTCCCTGAAGTGCCCGGGTTTCCCACACTCAAAGCAGACTTTGGGTGGTCTGGTGTTGTTGGAATTGTTGTTGGCAGGAGAATTGCAATCTTTGGTGAGGTGGCCGTACCACTTGCAATTGTTGCAAAAGGGACCACAGGAGCCTTCATGGTGGCGACTGCACTTGGAACAATAGGGTTTGTTCCCAGTGTAGCCCCGTGTGATGTCGGTGGTGGTGTTGTAGGCTTTGATGGTGTCGGGTTTCTTGTTTTGTTGGCTGGAGTGGTTATTGTGGTAGTCGGACCACTTTCGTTTGTTGTTGTGAGAGGACGAAGTAGGTGGTTCAGAATCTTGGCTCATTGACATCAGGTCTTGGGCCAGTAGGATTGCACCGTCAATGGTGGTTTGGTTTGAAGAGGCGACATGCCCCCGAACAGGCTCAGGAAGGCCAAGGATGTACTTCCTGATCTTATCAGGTTCAGTGCTTACCATGGCTGGGCGGAGGGCCGCGAGTTGTTGAAACCTGGTGGTATAACCATCGATATCACCACCTTGAACCTTTAGGTTCCAGAACTCCTCGTCTAGCTTTTGGAGTTTGGCGATTGAGCAGTATTTGGCA
The DNA here is from genome assembly GCA_949592205.1 of Helichrysum umbraculigerum. NCBI lineage: Eukaryota > Viridiplantae > Streptophyta > Magnoliopsida > Asterales > Asteraceae > Helichrysum > Helichrysum umbraculigerum. Next base: position 9,418,550 of record CATIUR010000003.1, on the reverse strand, counting down.
GTGAGTTTTGCTTTCAATTCCTCCCAAGTTAGTTGGTAGGCAATGTCAACACCCACTGATTGGGTATATGAATTCCACCAAGAGTGGGCATCATCTTCGAGAGAGCAGGTGGCGAAGTTTACTTTGTCGTTCTCCGCACATTTGCTGACACGGAAAACAGTTTCCATTTTCTCGAACCATCTGATAAGTCCGATGGCTCCTTCAGAACCTTTGAAGCTGGAGGGTTTGCAGCTTTGAAAGTCCTTGTAAGAACAAGGTTTAGCAGTAGTGGTTTCAGCGGCATCGCTGTTTCTGGTAGAATTTTGGGGGGTATTCCGAGCCAAGGCTTCAGTAACAGCCTGGGTTATAAGCGATGTAAGCTGAGCATCGGTGTATGGTCTTGACTTTGGCGGCATGATTCTTCAATAAAAGAAATGAAGATACATGAGATTTCGTAAGAAGGTTGTATTTGTTATAGGTGTACATGTATAAAAGCAGTAATACATGACATCAACATGGAAAAATGACAATCAATATGAGTTGAAACATCAAGGGATATTTGATAGATAATACAAGTTCAAAGGTTACTTCCTACAGAGTTATTACAAAAGGCGTCGGGAATTGTTACATCCGACCAAATTTTAGAGTAGCGCGTAGATGGTAACTAGAATACAGGATAGATTACAAGACAAAGACTACACTAGTCTTGACGTAGATTAATTTGTTCCATCATCGTGACAAGACGGTCCACAGTGTTTGCAAGTCTGCTAGCTTGTCGGGCGTTATATTCTGCCAGGGCTAGTCGTTGTGTTAGACCACGGGCATACTCTTCTGCTTCATGTGAACGCTGTTCACATTCTTCCATCCTTTGACGTAGGAGGGCATTTTCCACGCTTATCGATATTACTTGGTTGCGAAGGACATCCATGTTGTTGTTTGTGGTTTCAAGGTCGTCGGAGACTTGTTCGATGCGTTCAAGGGATGTAAGTCTCCAGTTTTCGTTCGTTTCCTGCAGCACGACATCCATGGTGCGAAGTCGCTGCTCGTGTTGGTTTACCCTAGCGGCTAAGGCCGGCAAGGTGAAGTGAGTGAGGTACGGGCCAGCTCGAGGCAACCTGGCGTTCCTCCTAGCTACCCTTGGGTTCTGCGACCCAGATTGAGAGCGAGATGAATTTGATGGTGTGTTTGCCATTTCTGAGACAAAGTGTTAGTAAGATTGAGGCCTATATTCATATAGTTCCTATATAATATAGCCTATTGAGTGTCTAGCATAAACATGTTTAAGTCTCGGTTCTCTCGAGGTCAGAGTCTTCTATTGTACCCTGTTCAGCCATAACTACTTTCAGATCTTACATCATCTTTGCTTAATTGTACATAGTTGATCAGGCTATGTTAAATTAAACTCGTATGATGTAATCACTGAACCAGTTATACCTAATAAGGAATACTGCCTAATGGTCATAGTCTAGGCTCACTAAATGCAACCTAGTTCACTATAACCTTAGGCTCTGATACCAATCTGTAACACCCCCAAATTTGATGATTTGCGAAAGCTTGATTTGGGTGTTACTAATCAATAACAAAGCACAAAGATATATAGTAAACGACTCTATATGCGTCGTTTTAACAAAATATATTGATAATAGAAATGTTTACAACATTTAAAGCTTTACATAGCTCGAGTTTAAATCAAATGAGATTTCAGTACATAAGTACTTGTACAAAATATACTAATGCAAGAAAATCTCAATCTTCTGTATGCTGACTCGAGCTAAAATCCTGAAGCAGAAACATCCTACTGCTTGGTACCTGCGATATATGCTAAAAGGTCAGCTAAAAGCTGGTGAGCTCACAGGTTTGAAATCAGTTAATATAGTGTGAACCGCAAGATTTAAATAATGAATTGCATCCAGCAATTAAATAATGAATTGCATCCAGCAATTAAATGATAGTCATCGTGTATACAGCCATGAGCACATAGTTGAGCTTAACTCGAGGGCCGGGTCCCCTATAGAGAATTCCGGGCGAGGTTGCCTCCACGAATGCCTAATCCACATTCGTCTTCCCAAATATTAGTACGTCCGTTTACCCGGTTAGTGCTTGCTAACCCGGACGAGGTGGGTCAATCCTATATGGTACCATATACTAATATTCACGCTACAACGTATTAACAACTATGCTGACGGAGGACTTTAAATGATTAGTTGAGAAAAACTCATGTAGTATATGAAATGTTTGTACTTGCGTTCACATGTTAAAAATGAGCAATATATCACACCCCTGAGTAAAACAGTAAAAAGAGGGGCTATGAGACTCACCTGAGTCTGAAAGCGTTTAAACAAACGTAAGTTGATTAGCCGAGTATGAAGTCCAAAGACTTGTAACCTGAGGGTGTCCACGACACGCGATGGTTATAAACATGATTGGGTATCTCAAAAGATCACCCTTGTAGTTGTTACACAACTATATATATGTCCAAATTACTACGATTTGGTTGATTTGTTAAGTGTTTGAAAACATGTACGGCCCGTTGGTGACGGATTTGTAATAATAATCTCAACTATTATTATTTTGATTTCGTGGCGTTTTACTTGAAAAATGTGTTTTAGAAGCCGTTACGGAATCTGAGTACGGGGGTCCGGGGGCAGCGCCCCTGGTAGCGGGGTCCAAGGGGCGGCAGCCCCTGGCGGGGTCCAAGGGGCAGAGCCCCTGGCTGGGGTCGAGCTGCCAGGTCAGCTTGGAAAATTTTTATTTCTACTATATTGCTTTGACGAAAAACGCATCTGGGATCTGAATTCGGGTAAAATCGAGTGATAAATTTCGAGTCTCGACACTTAGTAAAAATCTGAGTTTTCTGTGTTTTGCGACACAATATGCGACACAAAAGTGGTTATGCGACACAAGGGTTGTGTCGCATAGGAATGCGACACAATGTCTATGCGACACAATGGTTGTGTCGCATAGATGCGAGATGCTGATTCAACAGCGACATAGTGATTGTGTCGTATGGAAATACGACATAGTGGTTGTGTCGCAAAACTTACGACACAAATTCTTTGGTACGACATAACATGGGAAATACGACATAATGTGCGACACTAAAGCCAAAATACGACACAACATGCGACACAAGGCTTGTGTCGCATGGATGAACACCAGCCCAGAAAGTCCGGCTGTTAACGTTTTTCCGGCCAAAATTCCGTTTTAAACTCGTTTTTAGGCTATAAATTCGTGTTCTATACATTGTAATGGACATTTACTAGTTATAATAACAACCACAAGTGAAAAATACTAAGAATCGAGAGATTTCGGGATTTTGTCGGAAACTTACAATTTGCCGAAATGAAAATCTGGAAAGATAGCGTTGTAGATCGTCGCGAGGTGGTCGTGAATCTCTAAAAATATTTATGATCCGGTTGCGTTTGGTAGTAGTATTGTGCGATTTAGGTGGATGGTGGTGATTTTGATTAATAGAGAGAAAATAGGAGAGAGAGAGATAAGAAAGAAGATGAAATGAAGAAAGAAAAATGGGAGGTGGGGTTTATCCCCACTTTTCCAGTTTTCGCCTCGCGTTCCGTGTGGTGTTCGTTTGCTCCGTCGTTTAACGTTAAATAATTATTTTCATTTTAATTATAAGTTTTAAAATACGATTTATTACGCGATATATTGTTTAAATATTTTACAAATCAATTTCTATTTGTGTTATAAAATGTAAGTTAGTTTATTTGGTTTGCGCGTTTTAATATTTTTAAATTGTGTAAGTTCGGTTTGTACGATACGAATGAATACGAAATATTATTTAAATAACATTTTTGACATAAAAGCGTTATTTAATAAAATTGATCACCAACGTCCGTATTAAATTGAATCGAAATACATCCGATTTAAATTGCGTACGATTTAACCAAATCGCATTTTCGTATATATTCAACAATATATATAATTCGATACATTAATTAGCCTAACACAGAACTAATTACATGTATTAACGTATGATTAGGCACTAATTACTAGTCCTAATTTGGCGGGTGTTACAGCGTAGTTGACTTCGGTAAAAATTGGGAAAATCACTTACCGTTGTGCGAGTTCTCGTACAACAACAGCTATCACACCAGCATAAAGGCTGCACCCTTCGAGGCAATGTACGGTCGTAAGTGCCGGTCACCTATCTGTTGGACTGAGGTGGGGGATACACAACTCACCGGTCCAGAAATCATACATGAAACAACTGAAAAGATCGTCGGCAAACAAAACCGACTAAAAGCTGCGCGTGATCGTCAGAAAAGCTATGCTGACGTGAGACGTAAACACCTTGAGTTCCAAGTAGGGGACAAGGTACTTCTCAAAGTGGCACCGTGGAAAGGTGTCATTCGATTTGGAAAACGAGGCAAGCTAAATCCTAGATACATCGGACCATTCGAAATCCTTGAAAAGATTGGTCCAGTGGCATACCGCCTGCAACTTCCTGCTGAGCTTAGCAGCGTCCACAACACATTCCACATTTCTAATCTGAAGAAATGTCTGTCTGACGAGACACTGATTATACCGCTCGACGAAATTCAAATCGATGATAAACTTCATTTTGTCGAGGAACCTATGGAAATCATGGACCGCGAGGTCAAACAACTAAAACAGAGTCGTATTCCCATCGTGAAAGTCAGGTGGAATTCTAAACGTGGTCCAGAATTCACCTGGGAACGGGAAGACCAAATGCGACAGAAATACCCACATCTCTTCCCAGACGACGCACCAGTCGTGCACTCAAGCTAATTTCGGGACGAAATTTCTTTAACAAGGGGAGAATGTAACACCTGCTAAATTAGGATAATTAATTATGCCTAATTAATTGTAACTTGATGTAATTAGTATGTAATAGGACTAATTGCAAGACTCCATTTGTATATATATATGGTGAGTTATATATATATGTGTGTACTTACGCGATTTGGATAAATCGTACAAATTAACCGGACGGAGTCCGACGCAGTTATTTGGACGTTGGTGACAGAAATTAACTTAAATAATGAGAACGTATTTTTGTTATATAAAATACGCAACTGAACGGACATTATTTACATATTATCACGACGACATTTCTAAAACGTAATAAACGCGACTTAAACACAAAATACATAATTCATTTAAAGATTTGACAAAATAATTCGATAAAACTTATTTAACAAAACTCGTAATCAATTTTGGATAATTAATGGGCAAAATAAATAATTCACGTTTAAACGACGGGGTAAACGAACACCGCGCGAGGCGCAGTGCGCGGACTGAAAATGGTGGAGGATTTAACCTCCCACCATTTCCTTTTCTTTCTTCATTTCTATTTTCCATTCTCTCTCTTATCCTCTTTCTTTCTTTTCTCTCTCAAACACCACCATCCAAAAATCTCACTAAATCGACAAATAAACGTATTGAACGACGCCGAATCATACCCTCCGTTTGGAAGAAAAGCATCACCTCGCAACGATCTACATTTCTATCTTTTCGGATTTCTCATCCGACATTTTGTAAGTTTCCGACAAATCCCGACATCTCTCGTTTTTGATCATTTTTACTAGTTTATGGTTTAAATAGGCTTAATATGTTCATATAAGGGTTGGGTAAAAGATTTGGACCCAACGGAAACCGGGAAACTCGTTTTCGACAAAAATTCTGGCCATCAGACCGCTACGTCGCACCTGGCCAGTGGCCTTTGCGACGTCGCGGCCTACGTCGCACAAAAATCTCAACGTCGCACTAGCGACGCAGCCCTTTACGTCGCATTAAATTGCGGATGTCATACATGGCGACGTAGACACTAACGTCGCAAACCGAACCAACGTCGCATTAGCAACGCCGCCCCTACGTCGCATTGATTTGCGAAGGTCGCATCATGCGACGTACATGCCCACGTCGCACCTTACGTCGCTTGCTACGTCGCATGCGACGTCGCACAAACCAGAACCTTGAAAACTCACATTTTCACTAAGTGTCGAACTTTTACAACCTCAATTCCTTATACGATACGAACTAACAATCATAATAAAACATACTTCCCTATTACGATTACTCTAATTTGCGTATTGAATGATAAACTTTAATTATAACAAATCACCAACGGGCCGTATACTTTGATACGAACGCGAACAAACCAACATTTAAACTCAACGGGTTGTATGAACAACTAGCCTAGATGGTCTTGCGAGACATCTACTTACTTAACCTTACGTGTTTAGGCACTAGAAGGTTACGGGTTCGGAGAACCTACTTGCTTTACTACTACTTGCTATTTACCACTGCTCGACTCAGGTGAGTCTTACAGCCCCACTTTTACTGTTTTACATACGGGGTGAGATACTTAGCAACTGTTTTACGCATGAACACAATGTACTGAACTGAAAACATTACTGATTACAAACGAACGCATGAGTTACTTTTATCCACTGAAAGCCTCCTTATCGTAAGTTGTTAATTATGGACTTAAGCGCGATTACTAATAGATGGATCCATCTGGGACTGACAATCCCTGTCTGGGGTGGTAGCGCCACCACGTACTGATTTACACGTAGAAACAGACATATTAGTATTTGTTACATATGAGTGTGCGGATAGCACTCACGGGGGTACGTGATATATTCACACTACACGGTTAAGCTTCAACTTATGAGCTCATGGCACTGTACTGATTTACTTACTTTGCTGGATAGCAATACGGGTACATACTTGTGGTTCATAACACCTACTTATTACTAAACCTGTAAGATTCACCAACCTTTTTGGTTGACACTTTTTGGCTTTGTATCTCAGGTACACTTACGGAGTAGAATCACTCCAGGATTACTAGCTAGAGTCGCATGATTTCCAAACTGCATTTAACGGAGATTCTTTGGCATTATCTTTTGTAACTATGGTTATGTAATAGAATCTCCCGCCACATACGCGGACTCTAGGCTTACATACTTTTGTAAAGAAAACTATATGTTTTCAAACGATTCAAATTATGAAATGTAACTATTTTACAAACGTCTCATTTAGAGGTCGTTTACTATTAATCTTGTGCTTTGTATATTGATTAGTAACACCCAATGTATGCTTCCGCAACTCGTTAAATTTGGGGGTGTTACAACTATGTTTTCCACCCTTGTTCAAAAGTAGCAAAGCAGTAAAAGTAGGGGCTGTGAACTCACCTGTTGAGTTAAGTAATATGCGAGTGCTAGCAAAGCCTAAAGCCCAAGTATAGTCCTGAATCTCCTAACGCCCTAAACATATGAGATTTAATAAGTACGTGGATGTCTAAGTCGACCACCCATGCTAGTGTTCGTACAACCAAGTTATGTCCAAAGCATTTGTTAATTATGTACGTTTGCATTTCATAGTTGTGAAAATGTATACGACTTGTTGGTGACGTTTTGAAATCAACATTTCAATAATATAAGTGCGTTTATAATGTTTGTATAGTTCGCGTATCGTATGCAAATATTCGTTCCCGGTTAAGTTCCACACTTGGTGAAAAAGTAGTTTTAAACCTTCTGTTTTTAGTGACACTTGAGGCGTCACTCGCCTAGGGGTAGCGACACTTAGGCTAGTGTCGGGTTAAGTGACGCGTTGAGTAATGGGCGGCACTCGAGTGAGTGTCGCTAATAATGTTTAATAGTTCATGCGTCACTTGTTGGTAGTGTCGGGCAAGGATAAAATCGAATTTAGGCGTCACTTAGGTTAGTGCCGCATGGAGTGTCGGGTTACCGACACTTAACGAAGTGCCGCAAAAAGAGGGTTTGTGGCGTCACTTAAGCAAGTGACGCGAAAACAGGGTTTTATGCGACACTTAGTCCGTCACTTAAGTGTCGCTACACTGTTTTTGGCACCAATGCGTTACTTACAACTGTTCGCGGATCGGTTTGAAAACGACGGATTTTGGCTCGATTTTGGACATACGTAGTTGATAAAAACACTAAAACATGATGTAATAAGTACCTTAAACACAAGATATCACAAGAAAAATCGAAATCAAAGAGTTTTCGGGAATGTCGGGATCTTACAAAGTTGTCGCGAGAGAAATCCGAAAAGGTAGAAATGTAGATCTCGACACCGTGGTTCTTTTCTTCCAAATAGGCGAAGTGATTCGAGGTCGTTTTGTGGTGATTTTTGGGTGGTAAAGGGTGGTGGTGGTGGAAGTATTAGAGAGAAAGAAAGAGTAGAGAGAGAGTGAGTTAGTGGAGAATGAGGGAAATGGAGGGAAAAGGTGGGGTTTTGTGAAAGCCTCCCATTTTTCGTTCCCCGCAAATGCGCTCCGTGCGGTGTTCGTTTTCCCGATTTGTTTAAACATTAAATAATTCTTTAATTGGTAAATCCTTAAACACGTATTTGAATATATTTTCAGTTTACATATTTTTATAAAAGTAAATTTTGGTTGAGTTATAAAATTTTAACTTTGTTTTATTTCAATTTTACGTATATATTCCGAGTTGTTTCAGTTTACAATATAAATGTTACGCATTACAAAATACCTTGTAAATATTATCAACATAATATTTAATAAACGTTAATGTTATTTAATAGTTTCATTTTATTAAATAATTTTGTTCACCAACAGTCGTATATTTTTGTCGCGTTTGTTCCAATTGTCTCGTGCATAATTACGACTAATTACGAAATGTAATACCACTTGTATTATCTAGTTGGGCTTTGCTAGACTTATCTCTAAAATTGTTGTGAATTCACTCAAAGTAGGGAATTAGCCTAAAAATGCGTGCAAATAACGTTTATAATTAAGTCAAAATTGCGGGGTGTTACAGAAAGAGAGGGAGTTAGTATGTGTGTGTATTTTTGTGAAGAGTGAGAGAAAGGGAGGGTGACCAAATCTACTCTACACTTCCCCTTTCATCTAATTTAATAAAAGTTGCATATTAGTCCCTCTGCCAAAAACAATTACAAAATAGACCCTGAATGACATGGCTTCATCTGGACCATTGATGAAGGGAATGGATTGTCCGGATTTTCTTACCCTCCTAACCCTCATTCTCCTCTGATCTGAAATTGAATTTATATAACTCTTTATATTAATAGATTTAGATTAGATGATCTCGTAAGTATTAATTTATAGGGTTTCTAACGTAGGGTATGTTTGGTAACGTAGCTTATGAGAGCTTATTGGAGCTTAAGCTTATTTTTTTCATAAGTTCAAGCTACAAGCTTTTTTTGGTAGAAAAAAATTGAGTAGCTTATTGAAAAAATAAGCCTCGAAAAAATTAAGCTAGATGAAGTAGCTTTTGGTAGTTTATGAGTGCTTATGAAAATTGAAGTTTCCAAAATACCCTTTAATTTATAGGTGATTGAGTTTGGTCTCGTCCTTTTATATAAATTTACATTTATAAGTTTCAGCTCCAGTTAACATACCAAACACTTATAAAATAATATAATCTTCAGCTTCCAACGCCAACAATAAGCTCCAGCTACAAGCTTCAAGCTACTTTTTGCCAAACACATCCGTAGTGTGAAATTTGAATCAGAATTTTGGAACCAAAGAGTTTTGACACCTTCTAAAATCTTTATAATTCTTATTATTAGCTAGTATGAAAGAAAGCAGTTCGAAAGGGAATGGGGAAGGGAGAGAGGGACTATTCTGCAATTTTGACAAAAGTTATGGACCTGCTCAAAAATCTGCCCAAAAAAATTCTCAAAAATTGTCCAAAATTTTTATTCAATTAGAAAACTTGTTAATATGCAAGATTCAATCAAAATGCTAAAGAACGTAAGATGCAGTAACAAATATACAAGATGCAGTAATAAAGATATAGGATACAGTAAACAAGTAGTACTAATTTTTCAAATTCAAACATAAAATCAAGATTTACAACACATAAAAATGCTAAAAAAGTTATAAGATTCAGTAACGTTATACAAGATGCAGTAAACACGTACTAGCACAAATGTACGTTAGTTGCATTTACGATGCAGTAATGTAAGATGCAATAACGTAAGATGCAGTGGAAAAAATGTACGATACAGTTAGTTTTATTTCAAAATTCAGATTTAAAAAGTAAATCTACTTTTTAGATCTACTTTTTAAATCTAGATCTATGAGTTTCTAGATCTAGATCTATATAGTGGTGGTGGAGCAGCGGTGGTAACGGTAAAAGGTGGTGACGTTGGAGCGGCTGGAGAAGATGGAGAAACGACCACGGTTGGTTACGTACGGTGGAGGCCGATTCACCAACTGTGGTCGTTTGCATCTTAACTCTCCGGTCACAAATCCGCCTTCGTTTTCTCCGGTGATGGTGGTGGTGGTTGTGGCCAGGGGCGGATTTAAGTAGGAGAAAGGGGGCACCTGCCCCCAATAACCCAACAAACTTTAGGGTAAATTTATATACTTTCTAGGTTATGCCCTCATCTCAGGGAAAAAAATGGCCCCACTTCATAAGTATGAGTATTAAAATAGCATAAAAAGTAAAGCTTGAGAGTGTGTTTTAATGGGGGAAATTAGAGATGGGGTTTTGGTGGGGAAGAAGACACAGACTCACATAGTACATAAATCAGACTTTCATACATACTTTTATAAAAGTACCCCTGCTAATTCTTATTGAGTAACACTTTTGGCCCCCAAACTTCATACTTCCATTTAATAGATTCACAAAATTAGATTTGTAGTTCAAAAGTGTCTTTTATTTATTAATTATTTTCAATGAGAACCCTCATCTATTATTTTTTTTTTAACACAAATACGGAGTATCTGTTATAAAAACTCTACATGCTATCTAACTCTACGTGCTATCTAACTTCACGAAAGCCTATCACTATGAGCTTTAAAGATTACAATTAAGTTCTAGCAACTTAAACGCATAATAACCATTAAATAAAAGACACATTTAAGGTTGAAAAAAAACTTAAAGCATTAGTTGACTAAAGTGTTATTATAGTTGGTTATATGATATTTTTGTAGATAAGATATTTTTTATGGAGTTGTTTCGAGCAAATTATTTGTTGTTTTGGTGTAAATTTTGAGCTCGTTGTTGGTATTATTATAATAATTTTTATGTGATTTTTAGCTTAATTACATACAATTTTCTTATAGTTTTCCATATCGTTTATGTTGCTTTCATGAAGTTATTTAGCATTATTCTCAAGAGTTAGTTTGCAATAATTTTCAAGCACTACTATTGTTGTAAATTTTAGCATCATTATTATAGTTTAACATAACAAAAAACGCGTACGATTTTATAAAAAATTATGCCCCCTATAATACAAATTCCTGGATCCGCCACTGGTTGTGGCGTGGTGGTGTGTTAGTGTGTGTTTTGTGAAGATAGAGAGAGTTGAGAGTGTTTGTGTGTGTTTTGTGAGGATGGAGAAAGAGAGTGAGGAATGAAAGTGAGCTCCCATTTTTTCTTTTTGCATAAATTGCAAAATGGTCCATTGCTCTCTCTAACTTTCATTCTCCTTTTATCCTAAATCAGTATGAAAACACCGCACTACACGGTATACATATTGATAGTTATGGTATTCTTTGAAAAAAAAAACAAAATAAATGGTACTACAATATATAACCTTTATAATTGGTTTATCATGGTCATTAGAAGTTTAGCTAAGTTTACAGAAATGGACTACCCGCCCTATAGAGAACGGATCAAAATTTAGCTACTATCCAAACGGATCACCCGTAAACACCCCAAAAAAGGTTTTTTGTTGCACATGTTGCATATTCTTGGAACTCGGAAGTAACATGGAATGCTTGAAACCAATGTTACCAGTATAAAGATATGTTATTATAATTAGTAAAAAAAAACTTATTGATTTGTTCATCAAAAATCATGTAAGACCATTCGCAAAGCATACGAGAACGCGCGTTCTGGAGGTCGAGAACACGCGTTCTGGAGGTCGAGAACGCCCGGGCGTCGTACAACGGAGAATGAGAGGAGAACGGGCGTGGTGGTGGGCCCCACTTCCGATTTTGTTTTCTTTCCCTTTTTCCTCGCGGGTTTAATCCGAAAAAAATATAAAAAACGTTTTTTTTTTTTTTTTAACTTTGTAACGGTGAACAACAAAATTTTTTTTTTTTTAAATTATAGCCGTTGGGAGGCAACGGATAGGAAAAAAAAATATTTTTTTTAAATACTCTATTTATACTATATACATAAACATAAATCTTAACACATTCCACACAACAATCTTCTCCCTTTTCACATACATTCTAAACTTTTCGCAAAAAAAAAAACACCTTCTCAAGAAAAACTATGTCTTCTCCAAATTCAAACCCCAATCCCAACTCAAATCAAACCCCAAATTCGGAAAACATGTCATACACCAACCTAATATTATTCGGAACACCAAACGCACCCGGCTCGAGTAACTCTCCCCCGATCCGCGATCCATCGATGCCACAATACGGATCTTATCCAAACCCGTACTTCCATCAACAACCATTCGATTATAACCAACAACAACAATACGGATCTTATCCAAACCCGTACTTCCATCAACAACCATTCGATTATAACCAACAACAACAATACGGATCTTATCCAAACCCGTACTTCCATCAACAACCATTCTTTCAACCTCAACAACAACATCAACAACAAACACAACAACTCGAACAAGAAACCTCCCAACAATCCGGAAAACAACACCAAGTTTCTCAATTTCCAAAAAAAGAACCCATAAAAAGAATAATGACGGGGAAAAGAAAACGTGCAACAAGCGGCAATGGTCGTCAAAAGAAGAAGCGTGGTTAGCAACTTATTGGTGCGACACGTCCGAAGATTCGGAAAGAGGCAACTCCCAAAGAAGAGCAACTTTGTGGGGTACGGTGCAAGAGAAGTTTATGGCCAACAATCATGGTTGGAATCGCGGCGCCAACCAACTATCCTCCAAGTGGCGTACAATTAATAATGTTTGCAAAAACTTCAACGCAATTTACGAGTCGCAATACAAAGCTTGAGGAAGCGGTCGAGACGACAAGATGATTTACGACCTGTCCGTTGCCGAATACTACGACACGTACACAAAAAACTTCACCATGAGGGAGTCTTGGGAGGTGGTAAAAGATCACCCAAAATGGAAAGCACCACCGTCGGTTGGTGGAACCGGTTTACGCGATAAGGAAGACGATATTTTTAATGATTCGGTTGATCTCTCTGCCGACAACCATACTTCACTCCCGAACGAGCTATTTGGACCCGACCCGCTTCCACGACCCATGGGCCGAAACAAAGCCCGGAAAGCGGCTAGAAGTTCCGGTTCTTCCGACGCGACGACATCATCACGAACATCTGGCTCGAGCTCAAAGGTGGATGAGATGGTGGAGAATATGGCCAAGTACAAGCAAGACATGTTCGCCGCAAGGATACAAGCCGTTGAGACGTTCACCCGTCAAGAAAAACTTTGAACCGTTATGCAAGGTGTTCAATTTCTTGCACTCAACACCTCCAAAATCACGGATCCGGAAGACCTTGCGGCAGTTAGGAGACTCAAGAAAACGAATCGGAAAGAGTTTCGAAAGTTCTACGAAGCCGAAGATGAAGACAGCGAAGATGACGAGTAGTTTAATTATTTGTTTGTTGTATTTTTATATTTTTAGGACCAAATCGCAAACTTTAATTTATTGTATTTTTATTTTTAGGGTTGTAACGTTTTTAATCTATGTACTTTTTATTTTTAGGATTGTAACGTTTTTAATTTATATACTTTTTATTTTTAGTATTGTAACGTTTATTTAACAAGTATTGTATTTTATTTTAATTAATTAAATTGCATTTAGTTTATTATATAAATGAAAAGTAAATTTAATTAAGTGGGCCCCAGGGGAAAAATGGAGCTTTCTAGTGTTACCATTGTGTGTGCTGAAATGGTGTTGTGGTGTTATGCTGACGTGGCGCATGAAAAATTAGCGTTCTGATGTTACGGTTGCAAATGGTCTAAATAGCATCTGGAAGATCATAACAATATATGCTTTTCGACGTAACTTGGAGTAGGATGACCAAACCAGGAAATATAAAAAAAATATTCATCAGAACAAGAGTCTAAGAGTGCAATTAAAAACATATTACAATTAATAACAGCTATATGATCGTTGTCACCTCACACCCCTACAGGTTATAGTCGTTTTTTACATTCACAGTAACATAGTAATATGATTTGAAGGATGCAAATAATCGCCTCAAAAAGAATATTGAAATGGAGTGCCTAACGAGTAACTAAAATCGAGTTACTAAACTGAAGGGTGAAGTCTATATATTTCATATGATATGTCCCAAGATACAAAAATCGACGCGCTTACAAAATTACACCACGAACAGGTACCTGAAGAAAAAGAGGGGCAATTAAGTACGATGAACATAATAACATTAAAGTAAGAGGTTCATTCTACAGCAGGTCTAAGTATTCTCAATACTAAATCTAGTCTTAGTAAACTCTCTATTATGAATGGAGGTGAAAATTTGACCCAATTGCTTTTACATGGGAACTTCAAGTTACCTAGAATCTTTTACAGGTAAAACAACTAGATAAAAAATAGTTAACAGGGAAATGGCTCAAACGGGTCCAAATTTTCCTATGGTGTATATAATGCTTTCAACCTCACAAATGATTTAGGATATTGATTTAAATCTCTAACAAGTCAAATGGGTAAACTTCATTAACATTGTATGGGTCAAATTAGGTGAACAGACCAAATGATGCGAATCAGTCAAAAGTTACCCAAGTGTACTGAATCGTTCCATCTACCAAATTCAAACCAAGTATTTCAAAGTTTTCCTAATCATGGTCACTACTTCCCTTAATTATTATATGAAATAACAAAAATGTTTACTAGTCATGCCAACCATTCAACCTCCTAAAAAGAGACCCACGTGAATCCTTTTATCTGCGAAATTCAAGTTAATAATTTTAAAGTTGTCCTATTCATAATTAATACTTCCATGACTATAACAAATTACAAAAAATGTTTATGAGTCCTCCTAACCCATTTGACCTGTATTAAAACCTACTCATGCTTACCTGAAACTATTTGACAAAGAAGAAATTAAAACCGTAAAGTAAAGTTAATGTAGAGGTGGCACTTTTTCGTAAAGTAGAGTTAATGTAGAGGTGGCACTTTTCATAATACCAGTGGATAGAGTGAACCAAAAGATGTCATATCACAGCTTGTATATATGGATGTGTCTGTGTCTAAATGTATACTGTATGCATGTATGATAAGTTGATAACTGAGTACTAAAATCCCACCTGAAGGAGTTGTGCAAAGCAGGAAACAGCGCCTGGAGTCAATTACTGACGTGGTGTAAGCACTGCAATTACAAAAAATAGAAGGTGATGTGAAATTAGACAAATCCATACAACTAAAAAGTGTGAAATTAGACACACACAGATCGGAAGAAAAGGAAATGTTATCAGGTGTCCCAGAAGGTTAAGGAATAAAGGGGATTCATGCTTAAGAACATTTTCAGGGCTCATGCCTTTATGACTATTGCTGAGGGAAACCATTTATATGCAAAGATGGCCTGTATATGTACTTATACTGTACAAACATACACATATATATGCAGTATACAGATAAATATAATTTTTACATATATATATAGTGTATGTGTGTCCACCTAGTTATAACCAGACTCTAATCCTATCTACTAGCAAAATGCCAAGATGGTTTTGTGTGTAAATTTCTTATCATTCAATTGACGCCACTAAGGCGATAGATATGGATGTGCATCTAAATGTCCTTTGCCGGTGCTAACTAGAAAGAGGTGGTAATCTTGACTCATTTACCTATACATAGGTTGATTTCGGTTAGGTTTCATCTCTAAAGACTCAAATCGGTAACACTTTAACAGATTCAACTAAAAGAGAAACAGGTCAAGTAGGTCAGAACACGTTTAAAGTCATCTGAAGTGTGTACAAGTGTATTAATTCATTAGCACATAGATTCTTTATGAAATTAGACAAAAGAGGGGAAAAGTGAGTACAGGTCACCCCAATCTGACCAGACCCACTTTGATTAGAAGCCTTTACGAAATGTTGCCTAACTTATCCCACCCATCTTGCCACCTCTAATGCCAACCAATATCGAGACTCGGAGAGTTTACTCACTCGGAAACTAACCCTGAACATGTGAACAATAGTCTACATATATAATAATAAAGTTATTTGATACAAGGGACCTAGGTTGGATTTGCTAAAATGTGAGTCAAAGATGGCATTTAAGAGAAATTCAATTAATCACCAGCAAATAAATTAGGAATTTCACACTGCCCCAACCAATTCCTTTTAGGCTGACGGATTTCCTGCATTATTCGTACCCCACTCTTCTTCACCCTCGTTACCGTTAACGAGTACGGCTCCGTCTGAAGAATCATTATCCATGGCAACAGCATCTTCTTCTTCTTGGCTTTCTTCTTGACTTGCTTCTTGACCATCAACAAATTCCCCTTCATTTCCATTTTCTTCTACATCCTGTAGTTAGCACAAAATATCAGTAAGAGAACAACTGAACAACGTTAGAAATAATGGGGCGGATGGGTCGATTTGGGTTGTGATTTATCTTGGGTCAAATAGAAAAAAAAATACAGCTAAAAGGGATATAGGCCAAACGGGATGAAAGACATCTAAAGTCTGGCTATTCAAATATTCAGATTATTATTTAGCCTTTTTATAATGTAAATTCAACACGTGAATTATTATTATACAAGGATTGACATAAGATGAATAGTTTGTGGGGCCAAGAAACCCAACCCATTTTGCCCATATACATATAATTCTTTTCAACCAAATGCCTTCTAATTGTCACCCAACCAACCAGTCCATCACATCTTGCCAAATCTAACAAGCATAAGACTATAAGAGAAATTGCATAAACATACCTCATGATCTAGCTCTCCATTTTCATGTAGTTCCTCGTCGTCCAATTGCATGTGTTTGAAGACCTCCACAAGGTTGACATGTGATCTATCAACATAGTTCACATATTCTGTTGCTGGAGGATAACTACCCCTACATTATATTTGGTGAATGGACGCGTTAATATAATATACAGTTTCAATTTTCAAAGGTCCATGCAACATTTATACGAGTTCATCAGTCAGGGTAAATATGCAAGTCGCGGAACATTAATGTTGTGTTCCATCTCAAACAGGTAAAAAACTTAAAACAAGAACTTCATAGAGAACGGGTCAAATCGGTTGAAGGTCACCCAGAGTGTATTTTTATTGTATAACTAAACAATTGATTCGAAGAATACATCATTTTCGTAAAGACTGACACAAATTGCGTTCTGTAACCCATTTCAATCCAATCCAAATCCGTATGACCCAACTCAATGCACCAGCCCATGATACCAACTTTAACGTGTACAGTTAAAATAGTTCACAGACATGTTAACGGGGTCATTTACAAGGGTAGCAAACAACTTCAGAAGCCTTACAGATCTACACGTGTCCTTTAACATGAATAATTTTAAATATCTTAATGTTGGACTGAAACTCAAAACCCACAACATAAATAAGAAACGAAAGAGGTATGAGACATAGATAAGCATCAGAACCTTGTCTCTGCAGCTCTTGCTTCAACTTCAAGTGCAACTTGCCAGTCCTCAAACATATTTGGGTACTCCTCAGGATCTGCTAAGGATTCCGCTGCTTTTTGATTAACCTGCATTTCAATCACGTCAACCTAATTGCAGAACTATGATATTCTGACATGCATCTACTATACAACTACTGAAGCCAAAACAAACTTGAGATCCAGTGGAAATGGACAACCTTAGCTAACAGCGGAAGATGCTGAAAAGCAGACTACAATAATGATTATCTAAGTTATATTAGGAGGTACGTTGATCGTTTAGGAACGTAGATAAACTCCAAAAGCACACCACCTTAAAGATGCAACATATTGTAAATAGAGCCAAAAAAAAGTTGCTTAGGGTATATTTGTATTATGTAACTTATGTACACGTGTAAACCTAATGCAATTGAACAGCACAGAAGAAGTCAAAAAGGTGACTTAAAGGAAAGGATAAAATATAAACGGAAAAGACTAGAAAAATCAGAAATAACCTTGTTAAGGTCTTTTCTCCACAGAGCAACTATTTCTGAAACCTTGCTTGGAAGATAAGACCGTGCCATCAGGGCAGCCTCGGGTATCCGATTGCTGGGAGAGAGAGAAAGAGAGAGGGAGAGGGAAAATTCAGCAATTTCATTTTATGCCCATCTTCATATTTATTTTGGATTATTCAGGGAATTAGAGGCGTAAATGTCAATCCTATAACCTAGGGCTGGCAATTTTCAACACGACCCGAAACCCGACTCAAAAATAAGCAGGTTGCATCAATGTTTAGTGACCTGCAAACCCGAAACCCACCAACCTGCTGTTTTTTTGGGCCAGGTTTGGGTCACCCAATGAGTTTTTGGGTTAACCCGACAACCTAAATAAGATTTAATTATAGTTCAAATTTTTAATGCTTTATTTTAATATTATTAACCAAAGTGTTTAACGATGTTTTAGTATTAAATTTGGATTAATATATTAGGTAATATGATCTTTTTGGGATTTTATAAACATTTTTATGCTTATTAGTGATGAATTGTAAACTTAGAGATTGACCCATTTGACACAAAATTGACGTATCACTTGAAACTAACCCGAAAACCTGTCAACCTGATTAGATAAATGGGTTGCCTGGGTCGGGTCCGGGTTAGCAGGTTTTGGGTTGGGTTGAAATACTCAACCCGATTAGAAAATCAGGTCGGGTTTGGGTTAGTTCTGACCGGATAACCCGAGCAGGTCAACTAGACCCAACACGAATTGCCACCCCAGTATAACCTACTAAAGCACTTTGTTTAAAAAATTAGAATGTTATTGATATATGATAATCATCATTATAAAGATATATGAGCAGGTCAACTAGACCCAACACGAATTGCCACCCCAGTATAACCTACTAAAGCACTTTGTTTAAAAAATTAGAATGTTATTGATATATGATAATCATCATTATAAAGATATATGAAACACTAACTGTTTATTTAAAGTCACATTTTTTGGGAAACGTGTAGTCAACCACTCAACCCCGGTCTATTTAGACCTGTTGTGCAGCCACCAGTTTTGCCACCTCTACATGAAACGTATGGACTAACCTGTCAACCAACAGCTGCAGACAATCTTCCAATTTACCCAGCATAAACAAACAAGCAAAAGCAACATTGTTTTTCCCACTCTCTTTTGCCAGAGATGCAAGTTTTTCTATCTCATCAGCATCTCCCAGAGAAGAATAGAGCAGCAGCAGACCACTCAAATCTTTTGCATGCTTCAAACAATCTTCAGCCATGTCCAACTGCACAATGTGTCAATAATGTTATCAATGATCACATACAGGACCAACCTTCTGCGTTCATATTGGGTATCAAACCAAGAAAGAATTTACATTCTCGAATAATATACATCACACTAACAAAGATATAATTCTTTAAAGGGCAAACTTGGTAAGTGACTATCTTTCTGCGATGGGGAAGTACAATATACTGAAATAAAAACATACCAGTCCAGTAGACATAGCTAATTCACCCAACTGCTTCCATTTCGACTCACTTTGTGCAACTAAGGCAATATCCTATATACACAGAAACAAATGTATCATGTATTATAAGAAGATTCATGTATCCCAAGATAACTTATAAGAAACATTTCATATGAAAGGATGCTCAATTTCTCTCTTTAGACAGTCAAAATTTGGTAGAGTGCATATACCTTTGCAATCTCTAGTTTACCAAGCTGAATTGCCAGCTCAAATCTATAGTCGGGATCTGTAGCAACTTCTAAAGCCTCTTCAATCATTCCTCGTGATTCCAGAAAATGAGCAACACTATCAAAGGATTCATATATCAGATTGAAATCCAAGAGCTCAAATACAAAGAACATGATGCTTTCATGTTCCAAAGTTAGCATCTCGATTAGAAAGTCAAAGGCTGGGAGTAGCACAGTGCTCCACCCAGAGAAATGAAACATTCAAATAACGTCAAGCTTTTGCATAGGATTAGAATTAGATAATGAACCTTACCTATTATGATGCTCTTTTGGAATTGATGGCAATACACCACTAGCTCGTTCTAGGTCTCCACGCATAACAAGAGTCTTATACTCGATCAAGGTGAGCAACAATGTGTATCCAATGACACTAAAACATAAAGAATGAAAAAAAAAAAAATTGAGTCATAAAATATATAAAGGTGTATATCCAAAAAAACGAACACCAAAGCCAACACACTTGAATTCCTTGTCAATGAGATAAACCCTGCTTTGATTAGCTAGATATCCTAGAAGATACATTGGTCGATCCAAATGAAACATTGTGGTTACCTGCATTAAATAGCAGACAATTACCAACATGACATCAAACAAAAACTGACATAGATATTATGACAATATTGATGATAGAATTTACCTCACCACCAACACAGTAATTGAGTCTCCCTAAAGAATTAGTGTAGATAAAACAGTCCCCAACCCACAATCCAGTTCTGACTTTTTCGCTGACTTCAGAGAGAATGTCAAAGGACTCTTCGATTCCATCCTCATCTACAGGTTTTCCGCTATCAAGATGGGCTGAAACTACATCACGCTACAACAAATCCAAGATTTATAACACCAATCAAACTTTTCGCAAAACCACAGTTAAAGAAGGAAAAGCCCAATATTATATGGAGTAAATCATTAAGGTGGTAAGACAATAGTGAGTGTGTATATACATATGTAAATTTCACACACACACACGCACAGATACATGTATAAGGATCTTACATTGTACTGTAATATGTGAAATGACGAATCACTGGCAATTGCTACCATATCACCACCATCCGCCCAGTAAATGTTCTGGAAACAAAGGAGAGAAAGAAACAGACAAGAAAGACATTAGACTCATACATACATGCTGAATATGTAAAACGACAGATGAGACATGACATATAATTATAGGAGAGGTAAGAGCTGCTTGCCTTGACATTAACGTCGATCCGTTGAATCAATCTGCACTCAGCCCAATCATAGAAACATATAAAATCATTCGAGCATATCGCTAACAAAGAACCTCCGTATATGCGCTCGGCAGAAAATGTTGGTCGTATACTCTTCTTTTCCTGCTCATAAAAAGCATCCAAATAAAGAAAACGGAATTTATGTTAGCTAATAGCCAGCTATTTTCGGTAGTTATATACAGGGCAGCTAGCCAAACAATCATAGTATGTACTGCTCTAGATAACTAACAAATAAAATTGTTTCTTAACTCTACCACAAAGTAAATGAAAGTTCACAAACCTGAAAAGATTTATTGAAAATCTTAATCTTAGTTGTACTCTCCCTAACAGCATATTCACCATCAGATGACCAAACAATCTCCAGTGCAGAGCCAAAGGACCTATTTCTCCATGCCAAAGCTGTATATATGATGTATTCACCATCACCACAGACGACAACAAACCTACCATTTGGGTTGTGTTTCAAGCTCTGAAAAAAGGGCAAAAATGCCAAAGACATATCAAACTCAGAACCAACAAATCAACAAGTTCAAATCAGACCGTGTTTGTAAAAATCTACAGTACAAAACAGGTACCACTCACCTGTGGGTAGAGATCACATGTTCCCAACTCTTTAACTGCTAAAGGCAATCTCTCTCCATCAGTGACCTAAGAAGCAAAGGAGGACACAAATTAAATCTTAAACATAAAATAGAAACATTTTTTCAGTTCATCTTCAACAACCTAGAAAGCATATGTCAACAATACCTCATACTCAGCTCCCACACTCCTGATGTTAACGGTCTGAATTTCATTATGCTTAGCCCATATGATTTTTCCACTGTTGTCCATGCTAGCTACAGGTTCTTCCCTACCAACTTTTACCATTATAGTCCCTTCATCGTAGCCAATAGCAATCCTATACAAGAAAATAAAATAAATAAAACAATTGCATGATAACTGTTTTCTAAATGATGTTATGGCACATACTGATTGCAATCATCTTTCTCCATATATTCCAATTGATAGAACAAAACTATAGTCTTACAGACCATAAACTAAATAATGTTGAATAAGAAATCGAAGAATAAGAGGTCTTGAACATATAATGACTCAATAAAGCAAACTGTATCAAACAGTAATACAATAATTGCTAACATATGCAAATATACTCTCTCTCTCTCCACACACACACACACACACTTAGATAGAGAGAGAGAGAGAGAAGAAACTTACCGCCGTGAACTTTTCATGTATCCAATAGCCCAAACCCTTTCAAGTCCGTAGTTCAAAGTGTTTTCCAGTCTGCACAAAAATAGAAAACCTGATGAACTTAAGATAATGTAGATAAAATTAAACATAGAGAGCTTTATGTTCCAATAACAAAATTCTGAATATGATACGACGTAAACAACAAACTTGTAAACTTGTAGTATGTTTTAAGATTTGGTGTAACTGTACAACAAAAAGTCAAAGACCATGCCTCCTAGCAATAAGAGTAAATGATCAGAAGTGTAAAAAACAAACTGTCATCATAAAAAACATAGATTCTCTTGTATTTTACAGTGTTGCTTTTCTTCAGTCAGAGCAGTTGGTAATATAAGATGCAGAAAGTAGATGCCTAGAACTATTGGCATGGCAGGGAACATCGTTGAGTTTGGAAAAGGTATCTGGATGCATAAGAAAATTCCTTCACAACTCACGTTTTGGTTGTATATGTCCTAAGCAGCACAACAAGCTATACTTTTGGATAAATTCATCAATTAATATCGAGATCCATGTGCAGATGTGCAAGTAAAACCAACTCAATAACCATAACAGTAATCTCTTAAAAGTAATCCAACAGAGTGTCAGAGTCAACACTAGCTTCTCAAAATTCTCCTCTGATTTAAGAGGAGACAAGACTTTGCACCCACAAGAAAGCAAATATCACAAACCAAAACATACCTATAAGTAGTTGAGTGCCATATACGTACAGTACCATCCTCAGAACCTGTAATTATTATTGGCAGCTCTGGGTGAAAGCATACTGCTGAAACGTTGTGTGTGTGACCTTCCAAGGTCTGGACACATGTTTTGGTTTGATAATCCCACACCTGTTTCAAATGTTCTGTATTAAGTTCAGACTGGATAATGTATAAAAATAACATGAGCAAAAATCAAGACCTAGACACAGACCTTAGCAGTGTGATCATCTGATCCAGTAATAAGGTAAGGTTTATCACCACCTGTGAAATAATCCACACAATTCACACCTTTGAGATGGGCATCTAACGTGAAGTTAGGATCAGGTGAGCCAAGATTCCAGATCTGAAAAGAGGAAAATTTCATACATAACTGATCCTTATGGTATGTCACAATGATGGTGTCAGTTACAAGCAAAAAACCTTATAAGTATACCTTTATGGTGCGATCAAGCGATGCACTTGCAAAAGTATTGGTGTCTTTAGGATTGATTGTCACTTGCATGACGTAATGGGAATGTCCCTCAAATATTTGTGTACAATACCAACTCTTCTCCCAGTCCCAAAGCTTTATAAGCATGTCATCAGAAGATGACAGTATATATGGGAGGGTAGGATGGACAGCCACACACCGAATATAATCTGTATGAGCCTCGAATACTTTCACTTTATCCATTGTATTATAATTGTATACACGGATAAACATGTCATCTGCTCCAGCAACAACCCACTGCTTGCGGGATACAAACTTTGCTGATCTGACTGCAAATACATGGTTTAAGCATCAGGTACAAGGTTTAATTTAAAGCACGATGAAACGATGCATGGAGATATGAATCAGACAATACAGATAATGATATCTGACCTGGCAACTCAGTGACCTCAAAGGATTTTGCCATAGTCTGCCATTATAAACATGATATGAGGATTACATTACATAAAGGTATTAAAGCTTCTGTGATAAGATAATTACGTTGAAACAATCTACACAAACTATACGAAAGAGTTTGATCAGTATAGTCATCTAGCATATCTTCTAACGGTGGAAAAATCTTCAACAAAATAATCTACCAGTTACCGTAAAAGCTTTTAAAGTCTAGAACTCAAAATCTCTTATTAATTACTTAGATAACCATAACTAGGTTATGCTTATGCTTCTCAGAAACTGCATGACTATTCACTATCGTCTGTGAAATACAATTCATTACTCGACTTTCATTCAGGTTCAAAAAAGGATTTAGTGCATGGTGACATAAAATGAACTGTTCTGTCACAACATAAAGCGCAACTTCAGAGTTAATTAATTAACCAAATATATTTTCTGTTTGATCAATTTTATGTGCAATGGCTAACAGTTCTCCAAAAAAAATAATACTCGTAATCACATCAGTGTGTCCAGGGGCGGAGCTAAAATGGGGGCAGCGGGGGCGGCTGCCCCCTCAAGAATTTTGAAATTATGTAAAAAAAAAAATTTCTAAGGCATTAATGACAATTTTAAAATATTGCCCCCTTAAAACTATGAAGAATGAACAAAATAATTTCTTTTTGCCCCCTCCATTTAAATTTTTAGCTCCGCCCCTGAGTGTGTCTGATCAGATGGTCAATATTTCTTCCACTAGCTACTATGAAAGGGCACCTAAAAAGGTTAGCACCTCAATCGTAATTTTGTACCTGTTAGGAACATTATGGCACTTGTCTCAGCATCTACTACTCATTTTTTTAAGTATGGGATAACCAGAAATCCCGAATACAATTGAAAAACCAAACAAGAAAATAGAAAAGCAAGTGCACTCCATATCATATCTGCATGAATGTCTATCAACATGTTTCAAAAAATCATCGTATTCAGTGTAGTTTAATTCACTATGTTATATGGATTGGAACACTGCAATAAGTCAAGGCTACGCTACTTCCCCTTGTGTGTTCTTTGTGTCATATCATTATAAAGTCATCCATTCATTTGAATGCAAAATAAAACAGAGGCGGTTGATATGAACCACACCTACATAGCTCTTCCACAGACAATGCAAGGTTATAGGAGAGTCGTAGCTCATAAGACAAAGATCTAAAGTCAAGTATAGTAAGTTTGACTACCTTAACCAAAATTAACGTTTTCGCAGGTCCAAAACCTTATACAGTTACTCTTAACTTTCGATAATGTTGTTT
Source organism: Helichrysum umbraculigerum (assembly GCA_949592205.1). Classification (NCBI taxonomy): domain Eukaryota; kingdom Viridiplantae; phylum Streptophyta; class Magnoliopsida; order Asterales; family Asteraceae; genus Helichrysum; species Helichrysum umbraculigerum. The sequence continues at coordinate 9,393,451 of CATIUR010000003.1, read as the reverse complement.
CTTTAAATCTTTGTTCACTAAAGAGATTGATATCACCCTAGACATTTTATATTATAGGCGATACTAGCTACTTCGTCAACCATGTTCCCAAAATGCTGAGTTAAAGAAAATACTACACTCACTTTCTGTGACACATCCGATTATGTATCAAAACAAACTGCTAGTCGAGATGCCTGCAACTATGTTTACAGTATTATCTTTTATCAACAAAACTTTTGTTGCATTTCGAATAAGCATTTTCAACTATGATTAACCGCAAATCTATGTGCGTACTATTCTACATAAGGCTAGGGAATCTACACCATTTATGACGAGTGGGGACAGAGGACTATTATTGTTTTATATAAAATCTTATGAACAAAAATAAATGTATCATACATAATTCAGTTGGCCAGCTGTATCAATTGCATTAATACTTCGAACAACAACAAAAATATCTTAAACTCGGGAATGCGTGTTTGATTTAAATACAATAACTGAATTCAGTACTCTATTAGGATCAATCTACACCTTAACTAAAACTTATTCTTCCTGGGAATTCTTGATCTAGTTTCATACCTGAGACTGGTAATCCCATATACAGACAGTTCCTGAATACAAACTTGTGAGAATCCTGTACAATGACAATTACAAATATCCATTAATCAATCTAATAAAATCATAAAACACCTCCTCATTAATAAACTTCCCTTAATAACCAAATAATACACTAGTCATTAAAATTTACTCAATTTGAAAATAAAAAAATAAAAATAAATAGAAGTATAACAGGTACACTACCATGGCTCTGTTGGATGCAGATCCACGGATTTTACTCTTTCTGATCTTTGAGCAAGTTTCCTCTACAGAAAAATAACTTCTAATTACCATATTATTTACCAAAGAGCTGTCTAACTTTAACAACAACAAAATTAATCCAAATTTTAAACCAATAGTACCTTGATCTCGAGTCTGAGAGGCTGCCGAAAGTAAAAATACATACAAAACAAATTAAACCTTCCATTAGTAAATCAGATCCGTGTGATTCAATATATATATACATATATGCACGTACAAGTATTGATATACACACATATGTATCATAAGTAAATTAAAATCAACAATGTGATTGAATCAACGATCATATAGAAATAGAATTGTAACTAGATCTGAATCATGATCTAACAAAATGTAGATCAAACGAATACACTATAACGTATAAACTCACCATTGCTGCAAATTGAGAATTAGGTTATTGATTGGAAATCCCTAACTGTATCCTGAAGCCTGAAGCCTGAAACCCTAAGATCCGAGTATGAGATCCGGCAATACAAGTGAGAGAGATATAGATACAGAAACACTGTATGTACGTCCGAATTGAATGATGTGAGTGTATCAAAATGAAATTGAGATCGAGATCGAGATCAAGATATAGAGATAGAGGTTTTGTATGTATAATTGGAGCTGTGTAAAAATGGTGTGAGAGAGGAATTAAAAGGAAAAAGGATGGGGTTTGAAGATGCAAAGAAATGTTTTGTTTTTTATTTAAAAACTTTGATGTGAGAAATGCAACGACTGATGCTTTGATCTTACGAAATATTATAATTATTAATTAATTAATTGTTATTATTTATTATTATTACTGTAATTATTTGTTATTTAGATATATTATTATTATTATGGTCTTATGGAAATATGAATATGAATGTTAAAATGAAATTTACTATTAATTGATGATTTGGTGTAACTTAGGGATTTTTTTTATTGGATTATTGAATATTTTTGTAAGACTTTTTTTAAATGGTGGAAATATAACGAATAAATAGAGAGAAGTTATCATAAGAAAATTACAAAACAACACACATTAATAAACTCGAGTTACAAGTACACTGTATACACTTTAAGTTTTTAATCCGACTTCTACTTGTGATCCAACAAAATGAAAGAAGTTTTACATTATTGCTTAAAGTCACGCTTCTTGTCTTGTCGGAAGTTAAATTAACCTCGTTTATGTGTTTTCAAGTAGTCCAAAAGTTGTACGGATGACAATATATTAGTGACTTTCGAAAAGTGATCCAAATAGGGTTGGAAACTAAATTTTGTTTAGTGATTAAAAATGCATAAATTGTTGAAATATCATTGATAAATCACACATTCTCAACACATATTAGAATGACGTATACAAGTTGAAATAAAAATCTACATGTTATTCCTCCGGTTTGCAACTTCAAATAAAAATATATGGATTGGAAGTTAGGGTAAGGTTCATATGAGACTAAAAATTTGTGTGAGAATGGAGGAACCAATGATATGATGCCATGTGTACAAAGAGAATACAAAACCCATTTACCCCTTAAGTTAAATATCTCACAAACGACAAATCGAAAAATTATGACAATTGCACCATTAGATTGAGCGTTTGATCCTCTTCGATTTGCCGTCCATTAAGGCATACTTTCGACGAGTTTTTTCTTCCATTATTTTTGGTGGGTTTCACATTACTAACACGTGTGTTACAGTGTTGCGTTTAGGGTTTAGGGTTTAGGGTTTGGGGTTTATGGGTTAGGGTTTAGGGTTGGGAGTTTGGGGTTTCATCCTGAAACCCCAAACTCCCAACCCTAAACCCTAACCCCTAAACCCCAAACCCTAAACCCTAAACGCTTTATAAAACTCTAAACCCTAAATTACAATTGTAACATCCTCTCCGATAGCCTGGTATTTTCTATTTATATTTGCGTATTTAATTGTTTTAAATAATTTTGTGATATGATTGTTTAATTGTGAAACTTAGTAAATTAAGTTTCAGGACTTATTGTGTTTAGTGAAATGTTGCATGTTTTAATATATTAAAGTTGACGGTATAATAAAATAAGTTTCTCGTATTTAGTAATTAGGTTCCAGACAATAGATTAAGAGCGGGTATAAATTACCCACAACGTTAACTGGTTTTAAAAGGATGGGTCGATCCTTTTATTTTTACTTTACCATTTCCTTTACCTTTCCATTTCAAATAAAACCCTAACCTAACTATTGGATCAAATTATTTGCTTGAAGTGTGAATCGAATTGTGATCTTCTTCTAGTATCCTCATCTTCATCATCTAGTAACTATCTTCGTGTTCATCTATCGATTGTAAGTAAATATATGTTGTATAAGTTCATATTCCAACCAAATGATGATTTGATTTATTCTTGGATATTATTGTTATAATAGATGTTAGTATAGCATTAGAAGCTTGTTACATATGTGTTCTGCATGATTGATTCGTATTTGGTGATTGTGATTTGAAATTCTGGGCTGTGCCATGATCGAACTGTGTTTGCTGGGTTTTTAGGTGGAAGCCGATCGGCTATGTCCAAAGCCGATCGGTTATGCTTTAAAAGCCGAACGGCTTAGTATAGCCGATAGGCTTTATTAGTTCAAAAACACATCAGAACTTGGACCTCGAATAAAAGTCTGAAAAATCAACAAGGGAAGCCGATCGGCTATGATGAGCCGATCGGTTATGAGTATTAAGTCGATCGGCTATGTACGTTTAAGCCGAACGGCTATGATCAAAAGTAGAAATAAAATAGTTAAATTCTTTGGATTGTAATTGCAATGTATAGGTGTATTTGGAAACCAAATATACAAGATAATTATGTTATGATCTAACTGTATTAGGGATTGTGTAATAGTAAAAGTACTAGTGTAAAGTCGTTAGTTGCTTAAGTACTACTTATTAATGACAAGTTCTAACTTGTGATTGTTGCGTGATGTTTCAGATACTCCAAAGACTCAGTGATTAGTAGCTGGGTGTGTTGACTGCAAAGGTATTGGTGAGTGGATTCAGAGCTCACCATTTAATTTAGTTGTGATCATTTGATTGCAACGAATAAACGTGAATATGTTTTGTTGATTAGTTGATATACCTTGTTGACTGTGAACCTTTGTGCTATGTGTTTGGCCTTCGGGCATCAGTTGTTAACGAGGTCAACAGGTTGTTTAAATGGTTGGTTGAACTAGGCAGGGGTTGAATGAATTATACAGAGTCGTACTTCATTTGTTGTGTGTATTGATTCTGTATTTGAGTTCAACTTCCACTAGTTATCGGTCTCGTCCGTATGGCCATACGGATATGGTTGGGTAAGTGTTCTTGGGGAGCCACCCGGGCATTATGGTTATCCCCAGAGCCACCGATCCTCGTTAAGTTGTTGTTGATTTATTGAATATCGTATTGCGGTTGTTTGAAGCAATTATATGATTATGCTAAGTTAGATGTTGTGTTATGAACTCACTCACTTAGCTTTGTGCTAATCCCTCGTTGTTACTTCCTGCAGACTTTTGATTTTGAGCATGCGGGTGGGTAGCAGGAAGGTCAAACCTTGGAAGTATGGAATGTTTGATATTCAAGCTACTCTGATTATTTTGTTGTAACTCAGTTTAGTTTATATAATACCCCGACATGCTAATCTTTTGAACAAGTTTTAAGTGGTAGTAACTTAACCATCTAAACTGTTTTGGGATTTTGAAAAATATGTAATGAAGTAATGTGTTTTATTCATCTTCGCTTCCGTACTTTATATAATATTATTATTATGAAATGAGGGGTGTTATAAGTTGGTATCAGAGCATGGTTTTGGGGTAATTGAGCATTGTAGAATGTTCAATCCCAAAACTGTAGCGTGGTATGTCAAACATTCCTGGGTATGGGATTTAGCATTGGTTGTGAAATTGTTAGTAGATAGGTGCTAACGATTAACAAGTTTCAAGTGTTGTGTTGATTTCAGAAATGGCAGATGACGAGCAACCGACCACCAACCCCAATAATGCCTCTCGGTATGTCGTTCCTCCTGTAGCGACTAATGTTCGGGAAGGTACATCTCATCAAGGAGGTGAAGAAACCAATAGGGATGAGTATATACATGAGATAGAAGATGAATTGATATTTCTGAGAGAGTTTAAAAGGAAAGCGGAGGAAGCCGCAGCTAGGCAACTTTTGCAACAACAATCTTCAGTATTTGGTGCTAGTCCATCTTCTCAAACCAATAAGATGTGTACATTCAAAACTTTTATGTCTTGCAAACCACCGGAGTTCCATGGGAGTACCAATCCAACTGTGGCTTTAAATTGGTTAAGGGATATTGAACGCAAGTTTGATGTGATTGGTTGTGAGGAAGAATCCAAGGTCAAGTTTGCTGTGCAATGCATGAAGGATGATGCGATGGTTTGGTGGGATTCAATAACGGGGCATTTAACTTCACAACAAAAGGAATCTATTCGATGGAATGACTTTAATCAAGTAGTGCGTAACCAATATTGTTCTGATTTCCATATGGCACAAATTAGGAGAGATTTTGTGAATCTGCAATTAACGGATAATATGACCATGGAGGAATTGATAGCTCAATTTACCGAAAAACTTCGATTTGTTCAACAATGGGTTCCGGAGGAGAAGACGAAGATAGAACAGTTTGTGGATACTTTACCCCATAACTACCGTACTACCGTGAGACTAGCCACTAGTTTATCTCAGGCTTTTAATCTGGCGCGATCAGTTGATAGTGATATTAGAGGTTCCCGTGAAACTCGATTTAGAGATAATTCTTCAAAGTCTAGAGCGGATTCCTCTAGTAAAGGGAAATCAAATTGGCAAGGTAATCGTCAGACTAAAAAGTATGTTAGCAAGAGTAGTTCGTCTGGAAGTTCGAATTGGTGTAGTACATGCAAATCTAGACATTCGGGGCCGTGTACTCCGCAAACAAATAAGTGTCTGAAATGTGGTGAACTTGGTCATGAGATAAGAAATTGTCGTTATCCGAATTTCGTGTGTTGGACTTGTAAGAAGGAGGGACATCGAGTGGGGCAATGTCCAGAGGCGGGGAAAGCGGGGTCTGGTTCGGTCGGGAGTTCGGCATCTTCCGGTCAGAAAAGGAAGAATCCTCCACCAGCAACCAGTCGGGCTTTTCAAATGACAGTCAATGAGGCTGTGCATACAGAAGATGTTATCACTGGTACATTCTTTATAAACTCTGTACCGGCTCGTGTTTTATTTGATTCTGGTGCTACTTGTACTTTCATATCTGTATGCTTCTGTGACAAGTTGAAAGTAGTGCCTACTGTGATAACCAAGCCCATAGAAGTAGAAATTGTTAGCGGTAAATTAGTTCCTGTTACCACCTCGGTGACTGGAGCTAATATTGTGATTGATGACCAAACTTTCCCTATTTCATTCTTGTTGATGCCAATCCCTAGTTTCGATGTAATAATTGGTATGGATTGGTTAAGTCAGAATAGGGCTAGCATTGATTGCCACCAAAAGTTGATTAGGATCCCAATCTCCGACGGGTCATATGTTGTGGCTCGAGGAGAACGGGATGGTATGTCAATTCCCCTGATTTCTATGATGAAGGCTAGGAAGTCACTATCCAAAGGTTGCGAGTCCTACCTAGCTTATGTAGTTGATGTTAAACTTGAAAGAAAAGTTATTTCCGATGTACCGGTTGTGTGTGAATACTCTGAGGTATTTCCAGATGAGTTACCTGGGTTGCCACCAGTTAGGGAAGTTGAGTACCGTATTGATCTTGTGCCTGGTTCGTCACCTGTAGCTAAAGCTCCTTATAGGTTAGCGCCTTCTGAGATTCGTGAAATGATGAATCAGATACAGGAACTGTTAGATAAGGATTTTATTAGACCTAGTTCTTCGTCGTGGGGTGCACCAGTATTATTTGTGAAAAAGAAAGACGGGTCTATGCGCATGTGTATCGATTATAGAGAGTTGAACAAGAGAACTGTAAAGAATAAGTACCCTCTTCCTAGAATAGATGACTTATTTGATCAGTTGCAGGGTTCTTCAGTGTATTCTAAAATTGATTTGAGATCGGGTTATCATCAAGTCCGGGTTCGTGAAGAAGATATTCCGAAAACTGCTTTTCGTACTAGGTACGGGCATTATGAATTTTTGGTTATGCCTTTTGGTCTGACGAATGCTCCAGCTGTATTTATGGATTTAATGAACCGGGTTTGTAGACCTTTCTTGGATAAATTTGTTATTGTTTTCATTGACGATATTCTCGTGTATTCGAAATCTGAAGATGAGCATGCTTTGCATTTAAGATTGGTTCTTGATACGTTGAAACGAGAACAGTTGTATGCCAAGTTTTCTAAGTGCGAATTTTGGATTCGGGAAGTTCAATTTTTGGGTCATGTAATTTGTAAAGATGGTGTGAAAGTGGATCCAATCAAAATTGAGGCCGTGATGAAATGGAACGCTCCAAAGTCTGCCTCGGAAATAAAGAGCTTTCTTGGATTAGCGGGTTATTACCGGAAGTTTATAAAAGATTTTTCTAAGATTGCTGGTCCGTTAACCAAATTAACCCGTAAGGATGAGAAATTCGTATGGACTGATCGTCAGGAGTATGCTTTCCAAACATTAAGACAAATGTTGTGTCAGGCACCGGTGTTAGCATTACCGGAGGGTTCCGATGATTTCATTGTTTATTGTGATGCTTCTTTTTCAGGCTTGGGCTGTGTTCTTATGCAAAGGGATAGAGTTATTGCCTATGCTTCTCGTCAGTTAAAACCGCATGAAAAGAATTATCCCACTCACGATTTAGAACTTGCAGCGGTTGTATTTGCCCTAAAACTTTGGAGACACTACTTGTATGGAACTCGATGTGTAGTTTGTACGGATCATAAAAGTCTGCAATATGTGTTTTCCCAAAAAGAGTTGAACATGCGTCAGAGACGATGGCTTGAATTGATCAAAGATTATGACTGTGAAATTAGATATCATCCGGGCAAAGCTAATGTGGTTGCGGATGCTCTAAGTCGAAAGGGTGCTTCTGATCGAATCTTCTATTTGAAAGTAAATGTTTCCTCTTACTTGATTGATCGAATCAAAATTGTACAATTAGAAGCCTTGTTGGATCACAATTTAAAGTCCGAAATTATGTTGAAAAGAAAAGATGAGTTAGTGGACGATTCAAGAGGATTGAAAACTTTTAAGTCTCGGGTGTGGATTCCTTTACTGGGTGGAATTCGGGATACGATTTTGAATGAAGCTCATAAGTCTAAGTTAACTGTTCATCCCGGTAGTACTCGAATGTATGACGACTTAAAACCTTTGTATTGGTGGCCCACGATGAAGACTGACATTGCACGGTTTGTTGGTAATTGTCATATCTACGCGCAAGTTAAAGCTGAACATCAAAAGCCGTACGGATCACTGAAACAGTTGGAAATTCCCGAGTGGAAATGGGAACATATAACCATGGATTTTGTAACTAAACTGCCGCGTACCATTAGAGGTAATGACATGGTTTGGGTTATCGTTGATCGGTTGACGAAAAGTGCGCATTTTCTTGCTGCGAGTGAGACTACTTCTTTGACTAAGCTCGCCCAGTTGTATCTTAATGAAATTGTATCAAGACATGGTATTCCTGTGTCGATTGTGTCAGACCGAGATTCCCGTTTTGTTTCACATTTTTGGCAAAGTCTTCAACAAGAATTGGGTACTCGTGTAAATCTAAGTACAGCGTATCATCCTCAAACAGACGGTCAATCAGAACGCACAATTCAAACATTAGAGGATATGCTTCGTGCGTGTGTGTTGGAATATGGAGGTTCATGGGATTCACATCTTCCGTTGGTCGAATTTGCTTATAACAACTCGTATCACTCGAGTATCGGTATGCCTCCGTATGAAATGTTGTATGGCCGTCGTTGTAGAACACCGACATGTTGGTTGGAAGCCGGTGAGAAACAGTTTGCTGGACCCGACATTGTGCAAATGACCGCGGATAAGGTAGCAATTGCACGTGAGAAGTTGAAAGCTGCACGCGATAGACAGAAAAAGTATGCGGATCCGAAAAGGCGACCGGTTGTATTTTCCGAAGGTGAGCTAGTCTACCTTAAAGTTTCTCCGTGGAAGGGTGTGATTCGTTTTGGGAAACGGGGAAAGTTGGCACCTAGATACATTGGTCCATTCAAAATTCGACATGTGGTTAATGACCAGTCAGTGACATTGGATCTTCCTCCTGAGCTTTCGGGTATTCATAGTACGTTTAATGTGTGTTATTTGAGGAGGTGTAACATCGAGGACCAGTCACAAATACTTCCTTTGAAGGATTTAAAAGTTGATAGAACTCAAAAGTTAGTTGAAGAACCGGTAGAAATCCTAGATAGGAAAATTACCAAACTTAGGAAGAAACAAATTCCTATGGTACTTGTAAAGTGGAAACATAGTTTAGGGTCCAACTTGACTTGGGAGTCCGAGGAGTCGATGAAGTCCAGATATCCTGGATTGTTTGAGGGTGTTGAGATTTCGGGGACGAAATCTCCTTAAGGAGGGGAGATTTGTAACATCCTCTCCGATAGCCTGGTATTTTCTATTTATATTTGCGTATTTAATTGTTTTAAATAATTTTGTGATATGATTGTTTAATTGTGAAACTTAGTAAATTAAGTTTCAGGACTTATTGTGTTTAGTGAAATGTTGCATGTTTTAATATATTAAAGTTGACGGTATAATAAAATAAGTTTCTCGTATTTAGTAATTAGGTTCCAGACAATAGATTAAGAGCGGGTATAAATTACCCACAACGTTAACTGGTTTTAAAAGGATGGGTCGATCCTTTTATTTTTACTTTACCATTTCCTTTACCTTTCCATTTCAAATAAAACCCTAACCTAACTATTGGATCAAATTATTTGCTTGAAGTGTGAATCGAATTGTGATCTTCTTCTAGTATCCTCATCTTCATCATCTAGTAACTATCTTCGTGTTCATCTATCGATTGTAAGTAAATATATGTTGTATAAGTTCATATTCCAACCAAATGATGATTTGATTTATTCTTGGATATTATTGTTATAATAGATGTTAGTATAGCATTAGAAGCTTGTTACATATGTGTTCTGCATGATTGATTCGTATTTGGTGATTGTGATTTGAAATTCTGGGCTGTGCCATGATCGAACTGTGTTTGCTGGGTTTTTAGGTGGAAGCCGATCGGCTATGTCCAAAGCCGATCGGTTATGCTTTAAAAGCCGAACGGCTTAGTATAGCCGATAGGCTTTATTAGTTCAAAAACACATCAGAACTTGGACCTCGAATAAAAGTCTGAAAAATCAACAAGGGAAGCCGATCGGCTATGATGAGCCGATCGGTTATGAGTATTAAGCCGATCGGCTATGTACGTTTAAGCCGAACGGCTATGATCAAAAGTAGAAATAAAATAGTTAAATTCTTTGGATTGTAATTGCAATGTATAGGTGTATTTGGAAACCAAATATACAAGATAATTATGTTATGATCTAACTGTATTAGGGATTGTGTAATAGTAAAAGTACTAGTGTAAAGTCGTTAGTTGCTTAAGTACTACTTATTAATGACAAGTTCTAACTTGTGATTGTTGCGTGATGTTTCAGATACTCCAAAGACTCAGTGATTAGTAGCTGGGTGTGTTGACTGCAAAGGTATTGGTGAGTGGATTCAGAGCTCACCATTTAATTTAGTTGTGATCATTTGATTGCAACGAATAAACGTGAATATGTTTTGTTGATTAGTTGATATACCTTGTTGACTGTGAACCTTTGTGCTATGTGTTTGGCCTTCGGGCATCAGTTGTTAACGAGGTCAACAGGTTGTTTAAATGGTTGGTTGAACTAGGCAGGGGTTGAATGAATTATACAGAGTCGTACTTCATTTGTTGTGTGTATTGATTCTGTATTTGAGTTCAACTTCCACTAGTTATCGGTCTCGTCCGTATGGCCATACGGATATGGTTGGGTAAGTGTTCTTGGGGAGCCACCCGGGCATTATGGTTATCCCCAGAGCCACCGATCCTCGTTAAGTTGTTGTTGATTTATTGAATATCGTATTGCGGTTGTTTGAAGCAATTATATGATTATGCTAAGTTAGATGTTGTGTTATGAACTCACTCACTTAGCTTTGTGCTAATCCCTCGTTGTTACTTCCTGCAGACTTTTGATTTTGAGCATGCGGGTGGGTAGCAGGAAGGTCAAACCTTGGAAGTATGGAATGTTTGATATTCAAGCTACTCTGATTATTTTGTTGTAACTCAGTTTAGTTTATATAATACCCCGACATGCTAATCTTTTGAACAAGTTTTAAGTGGTAGTAACTTAACCATCTAAACTGTTTTGGGATTTTGAAAAATATGTAATGAAGTAATGTGTTTTATTCATCTTCGCTTCCGTACTTTATATAATATTATTATTATGAAATGAGGGGTGTTATAAGTTGGTATCAGAGCATGGTTTTGGGGTAATTGAGCATTGTAGAATGTTCAATCCCAAAACTGTAGCGTGGTATGTCAAACATTCCTGGGTATGGGATTTAGCATTGGTTGTGAAATTGTTAGTAGATAGGTGCTAACGATTAACAAGTTTCAAGTGTTGTGTTGATTTCAGAAATGGCAGATGACGAGCAACCGACCACCAACCCCAATAATGCCTCTCGGTATGTCGTTCCTCCTATAGCGACTAATGTTCGGGAAGGTACATCTCATCAAGGAGGTGAAGAAACCAATAGGGATGAGTATATACATGAGATAGAAGATGAATTGATATTTCTGAGAGAGTTTAAAAGGAAAGCGGAGGAAGCCGCAGCTAGGCAACTTTTGCAACAACAATCTTCAGTATTTGGTGCTAGTCCATCTTCTCAAACCAATAAGATGTGTACATTCAAAACTTTTATGTCTTGCAAACCACCGGAGTTCCATGGGAGTACCAATCCAACTGTGGCTTTAAATTGGTTAAGGGATATTGAACGCAAGTTTGATGTGATTGGTTGTGAGGAAGAATCCAAGGTCAAGTTTGCTGTGCAATGCATGAAGGATGATGCGATGGTTTGGTGGGATTCAATAACGGGGCATTTAACTTCACAACAAAAGGAATCTATTCGATGGAATGACTTTCATCAAGTAGTGCGTAACCAATATTGTTCTGATTTCCATATGGCACAAATTAGGAGAGATTTTGTGAATCTGCAATTAACGGATAATATGACCATGGAGGAATTGATAGCTCAATTTACCGAAAAACTTCGATTTGTTCAACAATGGGTTCCGGAGGAGAAGACGAAGATAGAACAGTTTGTGGATACTTTACCCCATAACTACCGTACTACCGTGAGACTAGCCACTAGTTTATCTCAGGCTTTTAATCTGGCGCGATCAGTTGATAGTGATATTAGAGGTTCCCGTGAAACTCGATTTAGAGATAATTCTTCAAAGTCTAGAGCGGATTCCTCTAGTAAAGGGAAATCAAATTGGCAAGGTAATCGTCAGACTAAAAAGTATGTTAGCAAGAGTAGTTCGTCTGGAAGTTCGAATTGGTGTAGTACATGCAAATCTAGACATTCGGGGCCGTGTACTCCGCAAACAAATAAGTGTCTGAAATGTGGTGAACTTGGTCATGAGATAAGAAATTGTCGTTATCCGAATTTCGTGTGTTGGACTTGTAAGAAGGAGGGACATCGAGTGGGGCAATGTCCAGAGGCGGGGAAAGCGGGGTCTGGTTCGGTCGGGAGTTCGGCATCTTCCGGTCAGAAAAGGAAGAATCCTCCACCAGCAACCAGTCGGGCTTTTCAAATGACAGTCAATGAGGCTGTGCATACAGAAGATGTTATCACTGGTACATTCTTTATAAACTCTGTACCGGCTCGTGTTTTATTTGATTCTGGTGCTACTTGTACTTTCATATATGTATGCTTCTGTGACAAGTTGAAAGTAGTGCCTACTGTGATAACCAAGCCCATAGAAGTAGAAATTGTTAGCGGTAAATTAGTTCCTGTTACCACCTCGGTGACTGGAGCTAATATTGTGATTGATGACCAAACTTTCCCTATTTCATTCTTGTTGATGCCAATCCCTAGTTTCGATGTAATAATTGGTATGGATTGGTTAAGTCAGAATAGGGCTAGCATTGATTGCCACCAAAAGTTGATTAGGATCCCAATCTCCGACGGGTCATATGTTGTGGCTCGAGGAGAACGGGATGGTATGTCAATTCCCCTGATTTCTATGATGAAGGCTAGGAAGTCACTATCCAAAGGTTGCGAGTCCTACCTAGCTTATGTAGTTGATGTTAAACTTGAAAGAAAAGTTATTTCCGATGTACCGGTTGTGTGTGAATACTCTGAGGTATTTCCAGATGAGTTACCTGGGTTGCCACCAGTTAGGGAAGTTGAGTACCGTATTGATCTTGTGCCTGGTTCGTCACCTGTAGCTAAAGCTCCTTATAGGTTAGCGCCTTCTGAGATTCGTGAAATGATGAATCAGATACAGGAACTGTTAGATAAGGATTTTATTAGACCTAGTTCTTCGCCGTGGGGTGCACCAGTATTATTTGTGAAAAAGAAAGACGGGTCTATGCGCATGTGTATCGATTATAGAGAGTTGAACAAGAGAACTGTAAAGAATAAGTACCCTCTTCCTAGAATAGATGACTTATTTGATCAGTTGCAGGGTTCTTCAGTGTATTCTAAAATTGATTTGAGATCGGGTTATCATCAAGTCCGGGTTCGTGAAGAAGATATTCCGAAAACTGCTTTTCGTACTAGGTACGGGCATTATGAATTTTTGGTTATGCCTTTTGGTCTGACGAATGCTCCAGCTGTATTTATGGATTTAATGAACCGGGTTTGTAGACCTTTCTTGGATAAATTTGTTATTGTTTTCATTGACGATATTCTCGTGTATTCGAAATCTGAAGATGAGCATGCTTTGCATTTAAGATTGGTTCTTGATACGTTGAAACGAGAACAGTTGTATGCCAAGTTTTCTAAGTGCGAATTTTGGATTCGGGAAGTTCAATTTTTGGGTCATGTAATTTGTAAAGATGGTGTGAAAGTGGATCCAATCAAAATTGAGGCCGTGATGAAATGGAACGCTCCAAAGTCTGCCTCGGAAATAAAGAGCTTTCTTGGATTAGCGGGTTATTACCGGAAGTTTATAAAAGATTTTTCTAAGATTGCTGGTCCGTTAACCAAATTAACCCGTAAGGATGAGAAATTCGTATGGACTGATCGTCAGGAGTATGCTTTCCAAACATTAAGACAAATGTTGTGTCAGGCACCGGTGTTAGCATTACCGGAGGGTTCCGATGATTTCATTGTTTATTGTGATGCTTCTTTTTCAGGCTTGGGCTGTGTTCTTATGCAAAGGGATAGAGTTATTGCCTATGCTTCTCGTCAGTTAAAACCGCATGAAAAGAATTATCCCACTCACGATTTAGAACTTGCAGCGGTTGTATTTGCCCTAAAACTTTGGAGACACTACTTGTATGGAACTCGATGTGTAGTTTGTACGGATCATAAAAGTCTGCAATATGTGTTTTCCCAAAAAGAGTTGAACATGCGTCAGAGACGATGGCTTGAATTGATCAAAGATTATGACTGTGAAATTAGATATCATCCGGGCAAAGCTAATGTGGTTGCGGATGCTCTAAGTCGAAAGGGTGCTTCTGATCGAATCTTCTATTTGAAAGTAAATGTTTCCTCTTACTTGATTGATCGAATCAAAATTGTACAATTAGAAGCCTTGTTGGATCACAATTTAAAGTCCGAAATTATGTTGAAAAGAAAAGATGAGTTAGTGGACGATTCAAGAGGATTGAAAACTTTTAAGTCTCGGGTGTGGATTCCTTTACTGGGTGGAATTCGGGATACGATTTTGAATGAAGCTCATAAGTCTAAGTTAACTGTTCATCCCGGTAGTACTCGAATGTATAACGACTTAAAACCTTTGTATTGGTGGCCCACGATGAAGACTGACATTGCACGGTTTGTTGGTAATTGTCATATCTGCGCGCAAGTTAAAGCTGAACATCAAAAGCCGTACGGATCACTGAAACAGTTGGAAATTCCCGAGTGGAAATGGGAACATATAACCATGGATTTTGTAACTAAACTGCCGCGTACCATTAGAGGTAATGACATGGTTTGGGTTATCGTTGATCGGTTGACGAAAAGTGCGCATTTTCTTGCTGCGAGTGAGACTACTTCTTTGACTAAGCTCGCCCAGTTGTATCTTAATGAAATTGTATCAAGACATGGTATTCCTGTGTCGATTGTGTCAGACCGAGATTCCCGTTTTGTTTCACATTTTTGGCAAAGTCTTCAACAAGAATTGGGTACTCGTGTAAATCTAAGTACAGCGTATCATCCTCAAACAGACGGTCAATCAGAACGCACAATTCAAACATTAGAGGATATGCTTCGTGCGTGTGTGTTGGAATATGGAGGTTCATGGGATTCACATCTTCCGTTGGTCGAATTTGCTTATAACAACTCGTATCACTCGAGTATCGGTATGCCTCCGTATGAAATGTTGTATGGCCGTCGTTGTAGAACACCGACATGTTGGTTGGAAGCCGATGAGAAACAGTTTGCTGGACCCGACATTGTGCAAATGACCGCGGATAAGGTAGCAATTGCACGTGAGAAGTTGAAAGCTGCACGCGATAGACAGAAAAAGTATGCGGATCCGAAAAGGCGACCGGTTGTATTTTCCGAAGGTGAGCTAGTCTACCTTAAAGTTTCTCCGTGGAAGGGTGTGATTCGTTTTGGGAAACGGGGAAAGTTGGCACCTAGATACATTGGTCCATTCAAAATTCGACATGTGGTTAATGACCAGTCAGTGACATTGGATCTTCCTCCTGAGCTTTCGGGTATTCATAGTACGTTTAATGTGTGTTATTTGAGGAGGTGTAACATCGAGGACCAGTCACAAATACTTCCTTTGAAGGATTTAAAAGTTGATAGAACTCAAAAGTTAGTTGAAGAACCGGTAGAAATCCTAGATAGGAAAATTACCAAACTTAGGAAGAAACAAATTCCTATGGTACTTGTAAAGTGGAAACATAGTTTAGGGTCCAACTTGACTTGGGAGTCCGAGGAGTCGATGAAGTCCAGATATCCTGGATTGTTTGAGGGTGTTGAGATTTCGGGGACGAAATCTCCTTAAGGAGGGGAGATTTGTAACATCCTCTCCGATAGCCTGGTATTTTCTATTTATATTTGCGTATTTAATTGTTTTAAATAATTTTGTGATATGATTGTTTAATTGTGAAACTTAGTAAATTAAGTTTCAGGACTTATTGTGTTTAGTGAAATGTTGCATGTTTTAATATATTAAAGTTGACGGTATAATAAAATAAGTTTCTCGTATTTAGTAATTAGGTTCCAGACAATAGATTAAGAGCGGGTATAAATTACCCACAACGTTAACTGGTTTTAAAAGGATGGGTCGATCCTTTTATTTTTACTTTACCATTTCCTTTACCTTTCCATTTCAAATAAAACCCTAACCTAACTATTGGATCAAATTATTTGCTTGAAGTGTGAATCGAATTGTGATCTTCTTCTAGTATCCTCATCTTCATCATCTAGTAACTATCTTCGTGTTCATCTATCGATTGTAAGTAAATATATGTTGTATAAGTTCATATTCCAACCAAATGATGATTTGATTTATTCTTGGATATTATTGTTATAATAGATGTTAGTATAGC
Organism: Helichrysum umbraculigerum; assembly: GCA_949592205.1. Classification (NCBI taxonomy): domain Eukaryota; kingdom Viridiplantae; phylum Streptophyta; class Magnoliopsida; order Asterales; family Asteraceae; genus Helichrysum; species Helichrysum umbraculigerum. The sequence goes on along the minus strand of CATIUR010000003.1, from coordinate 9,376,954 downwards.
ATTAGAAGCTTGTTACATATGTGTTCTGCATGATTGATTCGTATTTGGTGATTGTGATTTGAAATTCTGGGCTGTGCCATGATCGAACTGTGTTTGCTGGGTTTTTAGGTGGAAGCCGATCGGCTATGTCCAAAGCCGATCGGTTATGCTTTAAAAGCCGAACGGCTTAGTATAGCCGATAGGCTTTATTAGTTCAAAAACACATCAGAACTTGGACCTCGAATAAAAGTCTGAAAAATCAACAAGGGAAGCCGATCGGCTATGATGAGCCGATCGGTTATGAGTATTAAGCCGATCGGCTATGTACGTTTAAGCCGAACGGCTATGATCAAAAGTAGAAATAAAATAGTTAAATTCTTTGGATTGTAATTGCAATGTATAGGTGTATTTGGAAACCAAATATACAAGATAATTATGTTATGATCTAACTGTATTAGGGATTGTGTAATAGTAAAAGTACTAGTGTAAAGTCGTTAGTTGCTTAAGTACTACTTATTAATGACAAGTTCTAACTTGTGATTGTTGCGTGATGTTTCAGATACTCCAAAGACTCAGTGATTAGTAGCTGGGTGTGTTGACTGCAAAGGTATTGGTGAGTGGATTCAGAGCTCACCATTTAATTTAGTTGTGATCATTTGATTGCAACGAATAAACGTGAATATGTTTTGTTGATTAGTTGATATACCTTGTTGACTGTGAACCTTTGTGCTATGTGTTTGGCCTTCGGGCATCAGTTGTTAACGAGGTCAACAGGTTGTTTAAATGGTTGGTTGAACTAGGCAGGGGTTGAATGAATTATACAGAGTCGTACTTCATTTGTTGTGTGTATTGATTCTGTATTTGAGTTCAACTTCCACTAGTTATCGGTCTCGTCCGTATGGCCATACGGATATGGTTGGGTAAGTGTTCTTGGGGAGCCACCCGGGCATTATGGTTATCCCCAGAGCCACCGATCCTCGTTAAGTTGTTGTTGATTTATTGAATATCGTATTGCGGTTGTTTGAAGCAATTATATGATTATGCTAAGTTAGATGTTGTGTTATGAACTCACTCACTTAGCTTTGTGCTAATCCCTCGTTGTTACTTCCTGCAGACTTTTGATTTTGAGCATGCGGGTGGGTAGCAGGAAGGTCAAACCTTGGAAGTATGGAATGTTTGATATTCAAGCTACTCTGATTATTTTGTTGTAACTCAGTTTAGTTTATATAATACCCCGACATGCTAATCTTTTGAACAAGTTTTAAGTGGTAGTAACTTAACCATCTAAACTGTTTTGGGATTTTGAAAAATATGTAATGAAGTAATGTGTTTTATTCATCTTCGCTTCCGTACTTTATATAATATTATTATTATGAAATGAGGGGTGTTATAACAATAAACCCTAAACCCTAAACCCTGCTAAACCCTAACACTAAACCCTACTAAACCCTAACACTAAACCCTGCTAAATCCTAACTCTAAACCCTAACCCTAAACCCTAAATCAAATGTACAATCAATCACTAACACATGTGTTACTAATATGTAAAACCCACCAAAAAATGGAAAAAAAAAAGTTCGTCGGAAGTATGCCTTTATGGACGGCAAATCGAAGAGGATAAAACGCTGAAAAATATGGTGCAATTTTCATGATTTTTCGACTTGTCGTTTGTGAGATATTTAATTTTTAAAAACGTGGATGAGAGAGAAAAAAGTGACACGTGGCATATTGTGGTTGATTCCCCAATTCTCACACAAAATAAATGGTCTCAATTGAACTCTTCTCTTGGAAGTTATTAAGTATAGATACTAATGTTCAAAGATACATCAAATACAAATTCTTCACACTCACCTGTAACTTGGCATGTTTTAATGAGAAATGAGGCTTCATCGAAATGTTTTAGTATTTCAATGGCAGTCTTATATGTGGTATTAACGAGTTTCTAGTGCATAAGAGAAATGACATTAGATGGTTGTTTTTTGTGATGAAATGTCAACATTCAATTGCTCATCTCTTTAAGTAAAAAGGAAAAAGTTAACACCGTTGAAGTTATTTGTACCATCTACTTTTATTTCGATGGTCAAAGGAATATTTCAATAAAAGGGATAAACAAATATTATTTTATTACACTAAATGTCTCACAGAACGTGATTCGGTAATTTTTTTATTCCTTTGCCTTCAAACCTATTTCTCAATTCAGTAGAAGCCCAAAGAGGTGAATAGGGTCCAAATAACGAGAGATATGTAAAAAGTAGGTCCGATTACGCCTATTCCCAATCCTAAATGGAATGTAACGACGTAGGGATCCATATGTAAACATAATATCTATTTAGATACGCTCAAATGACCCCTTTGTGAACAATTCAAATGGCAATTAGGGGTTATTTGGTACTTGGGGACGAGTTATATAGTAGTACAATTTTTTTGTATCCGGCTCAAAGCCCAAGTTTTGTTTGGTTGAGTACGAAGTATTTTAATTTAATTTATATGGAAATTATACAACTCATGAAGATCATATATATAACTCTAAATAAAAACTCTTAATATGAAACAATATATCAATTATAAGGGTTGAGTCATTTTATGAGTTTACTATTAAATATATCAATTATAAATTGTTTTATTTAACTAGTAACATTATATAAATTTCTATTTTGATATAAGATATATCAACATATTATATGTTTGATATGAGATATATCAACATACAAACTTAACAATAATTAAGGGTTTATGTCACCAAATTACTTCTCTTATATTCCATCAATTTTCTAAAAATCCTAACGCCGCATTACACGAGTAAGCTGCTAGTTTTTTATGATGCAGGGAATCATGTGTAATGGGTTAGCCTACATTATTATAGGTGAAAATGTGAAATCAGTAATGCTATTCTCCAATATTATATATGTGAAATTGAAAAAGGTTTTTATATTGGTATATAGTATTACGGAGTATAAAATAGCATGATTATCGTTCCATGTTCAAGACTTCACTCAACTAATTCATAAACTTTCATTCCATAATAATATACGCAGTATATGATTTTAAACTTTATACACGCAATAATAAAATACATAAAATGATACTCGTAGACATAAATTAAAAGATAGACATCTTATTGGGATATTACATTTGAACATAACTACGATTTGCTCAAGTACGAGTAGATGTGACTTGACCAACGAGTGTTCCTTCATCACAGCCAAGAATAATCCTGTTTACATAACAATTATAAGTCATTAAATCAGATCAATCAAACATTTAACATAAATTTAATTGTTTGTAAAACTATGTTAATCATAGTATTCAATGGACTTACAGAGATGAGTCTTTTGTAAATCCTATGGTCCAAACCCGACCAAGTTCGGATTTAAATACATGGTCTAATTTGTAAGTCATTGCATTCCAAACGCTTACGGTCCCATCTTCAGATCCGGTAACGATAAAACTATTGTTCGTGTTAACATATTGAATTGAAGTAACGTTGTGTGTGTGACCTTCGAGAGTTTGAAGACATGTCATGGTATCATAGTCCCAAACCTATATGTGTTTACAATTCCAAGCACATAAAAAGTTAATTAGTTTACTTTTGTATCAGCAAGTCATTACAATGTTAACATAATCTTAATGTAGGATAAATATATGGCACTAATTAGATATACCTTAGCCGTATAATCGTCAGACCCCGTGACAAAATACAGTTTGTCACAAGTGTCAAGAAATTCTACCGAATTAAGTACTGCGGAATGAGCGTTGACCGAAAAATGTGGAGCCAAATCTCCAAGACTCCATAACTAGAAAGACAAATGTTTAGAATAACAATTATTAATCAATAAAGTTCAAGAGTATGTTTTAATTTATAAACTTCATTCTATTTTCGTTTTAACTAAATGAAAGTTTAGCTAGTAGTATAGTAGTACCTTGATGGTACAATCGAGTGATGCACTTGCGAACACATTGGCATCCCTAGGGTTGAACGAGACTTTCATGACGTAATGTTCATGACCCTCAAACGTTTTAGTGCATTCCCAACCGTGCTCCCAATCCCATAACTTAATAAACTTGTCATCAGATGCAGAAAGTATGTATGGAAGAGACGGATGCACAGCCACGGACCTAATGAAGTCCCAATGTGCCTCATATTCTATGACTTTTTCCATTGTGTTATAATTGTACACGCGAATAAAACCGTCATCGGATCCAGCAACAATCCATTCCTTGCGTCCTATAAACTTTGCCGTACGAACTATGATATGTACATACATAAAATACAAGTCAACATAACAAATGTTGTGTGATGTACAATTCAATAAGTAGACAAAATATTTGTGTGGATAACAAATAGATTCATATTTACCAGGTAATTTAGCTATCTCAAAAGTCTTCTCTATTACCTACATAGAAGATGCTACTCATAATTACATTTAATAAAGATAAATATCTAATTATAGAAAACAAATGTCGAAAGTACTGAAAATATTGACTGTATAGTAGATTGATGATAACTTACTTGAGAGTGATAGTTCCAAATAGAAACATTTCCCGAAAACAATCCTAGTAAGACCCTTTACAAAGACGAAAAAAAGTGTCATGAAGTATGTTTGAATTCGTTTCAAAATCGTATGGAGTAACATTTTACAAAACGAAGAAACATTAAGTTTTCTTTACCATGGTTCAGTAGGATGCAATTCGACTGATTTAACTCTCTCGGATTTTTGTTCAAATACTTTCTGAAACCAAAAAGAAAAAAAAAATTGTTACTAATTAAGTTTTTTTTGAACTCGGATATATAGGTTCCATCTACCACAAAACATAAAAAATATCAAGTTGAGTAACACCTTGATCTCAAGGTTAGAACTCTGTTGAACCAAGACGTATATTGCGCACCAAACGAAACCCAAAAAAGAAAAACAAACAAGTTAGTGACAACTCGTATAACTGTTAAGCCGTTACATAACCGGGCATTCCATGGTAACAAACAAACAAGATATAATAAGATTTGTGTAAGTGTGTAGCATATATACATTCAAAATGCACAGTTTTAAAAGCATAAATCTTGTTCCAAAACCATATAGTATGCAATTTTTACAGCAAAATATTATATTATGTGGGTACGTAGATAACAATGCAAATGTTACATGTTGTTAGGCTAAAAACAGAGACCGACTATGTACAATAGAGGAAATTGAAAGTTTAAAGTGTACGTAGAAAGTATAATATAGATGATATTGCATTTAATTTAATTTACGTGGCGTTAATAAAACGTTATCAGAAAAGCTAGATCGAGCTAACCATTTTTCTTGAAGGAACGAAGAGACTGAAATCGGATAGCGATGGATGATTGAATGAACGTTTTACAAGTTGTTAGAGGTGATGGTTTGTTAAGGGGAAGCGGAGACATGTTTATATAGTATCGTGAATATTGACATTCAAGAGTTTGTGCAGTATTACACCACATTTGACCCATGTTGTCACTCGACGTTTTCCAGCCGTTGATTATGAAAATAAATTTATTTAACAGCGAGGATCGTTTTATTTCAGGATCGAGCAAAAAACAAGTGGGTGAAGTGGACTATGGGAGGGTTCTGGGAAGCTAAATGTAAATTTACTAAAATTAGGATGAAATATTCAAAGGTGGTCCATAATGCTAGTCGACTTATTTGCCTTAAAAAATTTGGATTTATTTATTTAACTTTATTTTTTTTTAACTTACATTATAGTTGTCCTTTGCGCGTTATGACTTATGACCTACAAAGAGGATCGAGATTACTAGAAAAAACATTTGTAATGTATAAAAAATACAATGTGATAATAAGTTAGGCTATTAAAATGTTGAATCATAAAAAGGATTTTGCTATAACCGTCTAACTTTAATTGAAAACTGTTAACTACTGTAAAACCGCTAACTATATTTTCTTAAATAGTCAACATTAACTGTTTTTTAACCATCACGCACCAATGGTCCATGATTGTTTAGTTATTATCTATAACACTTGGGGCTTTCGAGCTATATATATCAAAACCCTAAACCCCAAACCCTAACCCTAAATCATACTAAACCCTAAACCCTGCTAAAACCTAAACCCTAAAACATGCTAAAACCTAAACCTTAACCCTAACCACAAATCAAATGTACAACCAATCACTAACACATGTGTTACTAATTTGTAAAACCCACCAAAAAATAGAAAAATAAAAATTTGTCAAAAGTATGCCTTGAGGGACGGCAAATCGAAGAGGAGAAAACGTTGAATTTATGGTGCAATTTTCATGATTTTTCGTCTTGTCATTTGTAATGATATTAAAGTTTCAAAAATGTGGGAAAAATGGGTATTTGATAAAAATGAGTGGTTGAGATTGATTCCCCTATTCTCACTCAAAATTGTTATACTCATTTGAACCCTACTTTCATATTAAGGAATTAGAATTTTTGTTATTAAAACACTCTACAAAACAATATAGAGAAGCACTCGTTGAGTCGTCAAGTTAATTAAATACTTGATTTTTGGTTGGTTTGAGGCCAACTCCATATTGTAATGTACCAAAAAATTAAACTTATTTATCAGTATTTAATTTTTAAAGGTGTCTTTACGGGTGGTCGAGGTGATCAATCTGTGTATATGTATATACATATATATAAAATTTTATTGTTGATCAATTTAAAGAGGTGATCAAAGAGGTGATCGATCTGTGTATATGTATAAACACGTATAATTTTATTGTTTATTTCAAAAAAGGAAAGAATAAGTTCTGGTTGTTCCAAAAGTGATTGAGCTGCTACCAAAATAAAACAAAAATATAACTTATAGCTACCGAAAGACGACACAATTTTATTATTTGATGTTTTGAGCATGTGTGTATGAATTTTGGTCTATTTATGTGTTGGGTTGATTGGTACAGTGTAAAATTAAATGATTATCATTCCATGTTTAAAACTTCACCCAGTAACTAATAATCATAGATTCATAAACTTTCACTTCATGGTTTTAAACTTCATACACACCCAATAATAAAAACATAATAAAATGATACTCGTAGATATAAACTAAATTAAAAAAGAAAAGAAAAGACATTTTATTGGGATATTATGTTAGACACAGTCGAACATATATAACTACGATTTGCTCAGGTACGAGTAGATGTGACTTGACCAACGAGTGTTCCTTCATCACACCCAAGAATAATCCTGTTTACATAACAATTATAAGTCATTAAATCAGACTAATCAAACATTTGACAAAAAAATTAAATGTTTGTTAAAAAATGTTCAACATGATATTCAATGTGACTTACTGAGATGAGTCGTCTGTATATCCAATGGTCCAAACCCGACCTAGGTCGGATTTAAACACATGGTCTAATGTGTAAGTCAACGCATTCCAAACGCTTACAGTCCCATCTTCAGATCCAATAATGATAAAACTATCGTTGGTGTTAACATAGCGAATTGAAGTAACGTTGTGAGTGTGTCCTTCAAGAGTTCGAAGACATGTCATGGTATCATAGTCCCAAACCTATCCGTGTTCACAATTTTCAAACGCTTAAGAAGTTAATATAGTTTACTTTTGATTAGTAAGTCATTAAATTTACTAAAATTGTAATGTCGGATAAAATATGGCACCAATTAGACATACCTTAGCAGTAAAATCGTCAGACCCTGTGACGAAATACAGCTTATCATTGGTGTCAAGAAATTCTACTGAATTAATTCCTGTCGAGTGAGCGTTGACCGTAAAATGTGGAGCCAAATCTCCAAGATTCCATAACTAGAAAGACAAACATTTAGAATTACAATTTTAATTGGATAAAGTTCAAGGTTAATAATGTTTTAATTTCTGAACTTTCATTCATGTATCGTTTTAACAGAACGAAAGTTTAGCTAGTAGTACCTTGATGGTACGATCGAGTGATGCACTTGCGAACACATTGGCATCCCTAGGGTTAAACGTGACTTTCATGACGTAATGTTCATGACCCTCGAACTTTTTAGTGCATTTCCAGTTGTGCTCCCAATCCCATAATTTTATAGACTTGTCATCGGATGCAGAAAGTATGCATGGAAGAGACGGATGCACAATCACAGACCTGATGTAGTCTGAATGGGCCTCAAATTCTATGACTTTTTCCATTGTGGTATAGTTGTACACTCGAATGAAACCGTCATCGGATCCAACAACAATCCATTCCTTGTGTGCAATAAACGTTGCCGTACGAACTACAAAACATACATATACAGTCAACATAACAAAACTATATTTTACTATGATGTATGCAATTCAATAACTTGATAAAGTAACTATGCGCAAAGCAAAAGACATTCATTTACCAGGGGACTTTGCTATCTCAAAAGACTTCTCAATTACCTACATAGAAATTGAAGATGTTACTCATAAGTACATTCAGAAAAGAATATATATAGAATTATATATCGAGCATACATCTCAAATATTGAAAAGTACCAAACTACGTAGTACAGACTATAGATATCAACGAGTCAGCGATAACTTACTTGAGAGCGATAATTCCAAATAGAAACATTTCCCGAATACAGACCTAGTAAGACCCTTTAAAACGACGAAAATTTGTGTCATGAAGATTGTTCAAATTTGTTTTAAAATCGTATCATTATATATAATGAAGAAACGTGAAATCAAAAGGAAGTTGTCATTACCATGGTTCAGTAGGATGCAAGTAGACTGACTTGACTCGTTCTGATTTGTGTTCAAATATTTTCTGAAACCGAAACATGTGTTACTTAAAATAATATGCAGAATACTAGAATAGGTTGCATCTACCACAAAACACACAAAAAAGTTGAGTGTTACCTTGATCTCAACAGTAGAACTCTATTGAACCAAGACGTATATCGCAAACCAAACGAAATCCAAAAACGAAAAAGAAACAAGTTAGTGACATTTCATATAAGCGTTAAGCCGCTAAATAACCACAATAGTACATGGTAACAAACAAATTAAACAATATATAAAACTTAATAGAACGTTTGATAAAACTCTTTACATAAGATTTGTGTAACATACATTCTATATGCACTTTCTTAAAACACAGATCTTGTGCCACATTATCCATATATTAACAAAATATTATGTGGGTAAATAACAAAGCAAAATTTTACGTGTTGTTAAGCTAAAAACAGAGACCAAGTATGGAAAATTTAGATGATATTGCACTTAATTTACGTGTTGTTCATAGAAACGGTATCGGAAAAGATCGAGCTAACCATTTTTTCTTGAAGGAATGATCAGATTGAAATCGATGAATGATTGAATGAACGTTTGTAGGTTGTTAGAGGTGATGGTTTGTTAAGGTGAATCGGGAACGTGTTATATAGTATGAGGAATCTTAATATTCAAGAGTTTGTGCACTGTTAAACCACATTTGACCAATGTTGTCACTCGACGATTTCTAGCCGTTGATTATGAAAAATAAAGTAATTCAACGGTGAGGATCATTTTATTTGTAGAAGCACAAAACAATTGGTTGACTTGGACTCTAATTTCGTCCTAGTAGTTTTCAAAAGGTGTGGCCTTGATATATATGCTATCCGACTTATTTTGACTTATTATTATTTTTCAATTTAGTTAATCCATATTCTTAGTTCGATTCGATCCATAAATCGTTTATTAACAAGAAAGAAAGTTTAGAAATTAAAATTAAAATAAAGAGATAAACATCTTCTACTAATCAGAAGCTTAGATTAACACCCACTTAAAATTTGTTGGAAGGTGCACCGTAATGTTACTTACCGAGCACCCTGATTGATTTCTTTCACTAAATAAGAAAATAGTGTGCAATTATATATGGGGATCCATTTTCACACCTCCAAATTCATGTGTGCATGATTTTTGTTATTTTTTATATTTCATTTCTCATACGTGGTTTTTATAATTCGCCCGCCAGTAGATTACATCAAGTCCATGTTTGTTTTTTTGGTAAATGACGTAGATAGGTAACGAAGTTTACCTTTTTTATTGAGTTAGGGTACGAACCCAATTTATTATTATCGTAGGTAACAAACTTTCATATTTTGTGTCGATTTAGGGAACCAACTTTTTTGATGACCGGTTTAAGTTATAAAATGATGAGGTGTCAGATAAAAAACTTACACGTGGCGGTTTATTATAACGTACTTGGCATTTTAAAAATTGAAAAATCAGCTAAAAAATCAAAATGACCGGTTGCTCCTGTCACCCACGGGTATATTCCCTAACTCGAACTTTTTTTTGAAAGTTCGTTACCTATCAGAGTAATAAATTGGGTTCATACCCTAACTCGGTAAAAAAGTGAAAGTTCGTTGGCGATCTGCACCATTAACCCTTGTTTTTCTTATACTAGTCAAACACTTACTTTTGAAATGTGATTTGGGCAAGTTACCAATGTAGCAAGAGATAGTACTTGATGGATTACTAAGCTTTACCATCACTCATCATCAGTTACTCATAGGCCACAATATGTTGATAATACGTGGCTTGTTTCTCTTTTGTTGCTTTGATGCCTTGAGAATATGCAACTTGCTTTGTTAGTTAAGCATATTTTAACATAGTATGCACTTGCTGATCTCTTATGGTCTGTTAGAGCACATGGAGTGGCAGACATTGTTTTAGACTCTTTGATTTTTATTTTTTTTAATTTTAAAAATCAAATAAATTAATAATTTGAAATAAATCAATAAAACAATAAATTAATTTAAAACTATATACAAAATGAATCTATTAAATATTTAACGAAAACACTGATTTATAATAATTCTAATAGCATATTTAATAGCCCAATTAGTTAAAAGAAATTAGCCCATTTTAGCATATTATTGAGTTTGACCCAATTAGTTAAAAACCCGTCACGATGCGAGCCTGCAACACACAGGCACACAGCAACACACATTGAAAAATACACACTCGAAACAAAAAGAAAACATGTAAAGAAAAAAATGAAAAGATAATACTAAGGAAATTAAATAAACAGCGTCTCGATGGAAACGGTAATCAAGAACGTCATCAAAATGCCATTTCGGAGTGGGTGAACGCCGTCCGACAGCGTTCTCGTTGCTGAACATCGGTGAGGATGCTTCCACTCCGCATGCTCTAAACGAGCTGAACGGTGTGAGTAGATTGTAAGCGAATTGAACAAACGCAAATGAAACATATTCATGTTCGTTCTTTATGATTTTACCAAACAAACGAACAAACAAAAACATGATTGATTGTTTTCAAAGTAACACTCGAATGTTTGATTCACATTTTCTCTATACAATAATTGTTGATCTGTATTATGGAACTTTGATATATGCAAGAGTCGTATATTATAGGTGATTGATTATTGTGTTCCATTTATTATATCTATTAGTATTATTGATATTTGATTGATATCAAGGAATTAGAATTTTTGTTATTGAAAAACTCGAGAAAACAATATGTACTGAAGCACTCGTTGAGTCGTTATGTTAAATACTTGATGTTTTGTTGGGTTGAGCCCAACTCCATATTCTTATGTACCAACAATTTAAACTTAGAAGTATCTAATTTCTATAGGTGTAATGAACGAGATGATCTATCGCTGGCTATGAATTATGAGGGTTTCAAAATGGGGGTTTCAATATGTGTATGTTTGGATATATATGTACACGTATATACACATATAATATGATTGTTAATAGTAAAAAAATGAAAGAATAAGTTATACGGAGTAGTTGTTCCAAAAGTGATTGATCTGTAATAGAAAGAACAAAAAAAATTCTATCGCTAGATACCGGGCCTCCTTTTGTCAATTTTCACTTATAATCTTCGAAAACTCAGAGACAACTATTTGATATTTTGATTTAGTGTGTATGTGTTTTGGTCTATATTTGTGTTGGGTAGATTGGTACAATATAAAAATAAAATGATTATCATTCCATGTTTATAACTTCAACCAGTAACTAATAATCATAGATTCATACATAAACCTTCGATAAATCATAATATATGGTTTTAAACTTCATACACGCACAATAATAAAAGCATAATCAAGTGATACTCGTAGACATAAATTAAATTCAAATAGAAAATAGCAGACATTTTATTGGGATATTATGTTGAAACAGTCGAACATATATAACTACGATTTGCTCAGGTATGAGTAGATGTGACTTGACCAACGAGTGTTCCTTCATCACAGCCAAGAATAATCCTGTTTACATAACAATTGTAAGTCATTAAATTAGATCGATCAAACATTGATAAAAATTTAAATGGTTGTTAAAAATGTTCAGGACTTACTGAGATGAGTCGTCTGTATATCCAATGGTCCAAACCCGACCTAGGTCGGATTTAAACACATGGTCTAATGTGTAAGTCAACGCATTCCAAACGCTTACAGTCCCGTCTTCAGATCCAATAATGATAAAACTATCGTTGGTGTTAACATAGCGAATTGAAGTAATGTTGTGCGTGTGTCCTTCAAGAGTTTGAAGACATGTCATGGTATCATAGTCCCAAACCTATACGTGTTCACAATTTTCAAATGCTTAAGAAGTTGATAAAGTTTACTTTTGATTTAGTAAGTCATTAAATTTAATAAAATCGTAATGTTGGCACTAATTACACATACCTTAGCGGTAAAATCGTCAGACCCTGTGACGAAATACAATTTATCATCGGTTTCAAGAAATTCTACTGAATTAATTCCTGTCGAGTGAGCGTTGACCGAAAAATGTGGAGCCAAATCTCCAAGATTCCATAACTAGAAAGACAAGTGTTTAGAATTACAATCTTAATTTATGAACTTTCATTCATGTATCGTTTTAACTGAACGAAAGTTTAGCTAGTAGTACCTTGATGGTACGATCGAGTGATGCACTTGCGAACACATTGGCATCCCTAGTGTTAAATGTAACTTTCATGACGTAATGTTCATGACCCTCGAACTTTTTAGTGCATTCCCAATCGTGCTCCCAATCCCATAATTTTATAGACTTGTCATCAGATGCAGAAAGTATGTATGGAAGAGACGGATGCACAATCACAGACCTGATGTAGTCTGAATGGGCCTCAAATTCTATGACTTTTTCCATTGTGGTATAGTTGTACACTCGAATGAAACCGTCATCGGATCCAACAACAATCAATTCCTTGTGTGCAATAAACGTTGCCGTACGAACTACAAAACATACATATACAGTCAACATAACAAAACTAAATTATGCTATGATATATGCAATTCAATAGCTTGATAAAGTAACTATGCGCAAAGCAAAAGACATTCATTTACCAGGTGACTTTGCTATCTCAAAAGACTTCTCAATTACCTACATAGAAATTGAAGACGTTACTCATAAGTACATTTAGAAAAGAATATATATCGAGCATATAACTCAAATATCGAAAACTATCAAACTACAGAGTACGGACTATAGATGTTGGCGATAACTTACTTGAGAGCGATAATTCCAAATAGAAACATTTCCCGAATACAGACCTAGTAAGACCCTTTAAAAGGACGAAAATATGTGTCATGAAGATTGTTCGAATTTTCTTTAAAATCGTAACATTATAGATAATGAAGAAACGTGAAATCAAAAGGAAGTTGTCATTACCATGGTTCAGTAGGATGCAACTCGACTGACTTAACTCGTTCGGATTTGTGTTCAAATATTTTCTGAAACCGAAACATATGTGTTACTAAAGAAAAATATGTAGAATAGGTTGCATCTACCACAAAACATAAAAAGAGTTGAGTGTTACCTTGATCTCAACTGTAGAACTCTATTGAACCAAGACGTATATCGCAAACCAAACGAAATGCAAAAACGAAAAAGAAGCAAGTTAGTGACAATTCATATAACCGTTAAGCCGTTAAATAACCACAATAGATCGAAAGATTGAGCTAACCATTTTTTCTTGAATGAATGAAGAGATTAATATCGGATAGCGATGAATGATTGAATGCACGTTTTGTAGGTTGTTAGAGGTGATGGTTTGTTAAGGTGAATCGGGAACGTGTTATATAGTATGAGGAATCTTAATATTCAAGAGTTTGTGCACTTTTAAACCACATTTGACCCATGTTGTCACTCGACGATTTCTAGCCGTTGATTATAAAAAAACATGTAATTCAACGGTGAGGATCGTTTTATATGTAGAAAGCACAAAACAATTGGTTGACTTAATGACTTGGACTCTAATTTCGTCCTATTAGTTTTCAAAAGGTGGGGCCTTGATGTATATGCTATCCGACTTATTTTGACTTATTATTATTACGGAGTATTATTATTATTACTAGGTCTGCGACAGCACGGGTAAGTTTAGGTTGATGTTGAGTTTTTTGTGGTTTTTTATTGTTAACTTTTTATTTACTTTTAGTGTAACGATTAGTTTAGATTTTTTTAGATTTATAATTTAAGTCTAATATTCTTTAAAACAAAAATAATTCGTAAATTTTGATGTTATTAAAAAGGGACTAGCTAATAACCCGCGCAATGCGACGGGAATAAATTTAAATCGGTTAAAAAAAGTGATTAAGTGTTAAGCTATTGATTTAAATGATACGTCTTAGATCGAACAAAAAATAATATGATGAATAACATAAAAAATCATTATTAACAAGCATAAAGTTTTGTATTGTAAATGTGTGATATGTTTTAAGTAATCATGGATAGGCACAATATAATTCCAAATTCCAAATCAGACATAATCCTGGATACGCACAATCATTTTATTATTCAATCCATCATTTCATAAATCATATTTTATTCATCATGCATCATTCCACCAACATTCATATTACAATCATAGAGTAAGGTTCAAATGAGTACACCAATTTTGAGTGAGAATGAGGGAACCAACAGATTTCTGCCATGTGTCATTTTATTCTCTCTCCTCCACACTTTATTCTCTCTCCTCCACATTTTTAAAAATTAAATATCTCACAAACGGTAAGTCGAAAAATCATGAAAATTGCACCATAAAATTTAGCGTTTTCTCCTCTTCGATTTGTCGTCCCTCAAGGCATACTTTTGACAACTTTTTTTTTTCTCATTTTTTGGTGGGTTTCACAAATTAGTAACACATATGTTAGTGATTAGTTGTACATTTAATTTGTAGTTAAGGTTAGGGTTTAGGGTTAGGTTTAGGGTTTAGTAGGGTTTATGGTTTATAAGGGTTTAGGGTTTAGAAGGGGTTCAAGGTTTAGGGTTTAGAAAGATTTAGGGTTTAGCGTTTTGTAAAGCGTTTAGGGTTTAGGGTTTGGGGTTTAGGGGTTAGGGTTTAGGGTTTGAGGTTTGGGGTTTCTCCCCAGAAACCTCAAACCCTAAACCCTAAACCCTAACCCCTAAACCTCAAACCCTAAACCCTAAACGCAACACTTTAACACGTGTGTTAGTAAATGTGAAACCCACCAAAAAAATGAAAAAAAAAAAAACTTTTCGAAAGTATGTCTTGAGGGACGGCAAATCAAAGAGGAGAAAACGACGAATTTAATGGTGCAATTTTCATAATTTTTCGATTTGTCGTTTGTGAGATAATTGATGTTGGGGGTAAATGGGTTTTGTACATGTGAAACATTCTTTTTGTACACATGGCTTGATATCATTGGTTCCCTCATTCTCACACAAATTCCTATTCTCATTTGAACCCTACCCTACAATCATATCATATTATCATCCATCACCATGCGAATATCTCCAGCTCCCCACCTAAATTCGCAGACTTTCTCCTTCAAATTTAATAACATTCAATATCAACCATCTGCTCAACCATAAAATCAAATCGAGGAAATCATGCGAGGAAATCATGGTAGTGTGAAATTCATATATTCAAATAATGAACAAAAACCTTTAATATAAGAAAATTTTGTATTAATAATAACATCAAGTTAAAATAAGATCATAAATCTCAAGCTAGGACACTTGCGGTGGTGGCGAGATCCGGTCAGTGGTGATATGTGTTTTATCCAGTCGTTGGCGGCCGGTTGTTGTGGTGTTCAAGCCGGTTGTGGTGGTGTAGTGGTGGTGAACTTGTGGTGGATGATGTGTGGGTAGAGAGAAAATAGAGAATCTTTTTGTGTACCGGTAGTGATAGCCGGTTTTGGTGAAGACGGTGGTGGTGAAGACTGGCGGTATTTGTGGTGGTGAGGACGGGTGGTAGTTGTGGTGGTGGATCTGCAAAAAAACAAAGTAGATATGCAAAATAAAGACTTCGAAAAGAAAAGTAGATATGTAAAAACCTTCGTTGGTGATGCTGGTGAAGAGCGGCGTTGATTTAGAGCGGTGCGGTGAAGATCGATGGTGACGTTGGCGTTGAAGCACGATGGCGATGAAGTCCGGTTAAAGCACGATGGTGGTGTTGAAAGCACGAAGATTACGATGGTGGTATTGAAAGCACGATGATTACGATGGTGATGAAGTACGGTGGTCGGATAGTTGGTGGATGGAAGCCTTGGATTCTGTTACGGTTCGATTAGTATGAAAAGGTGACTCCGATAAGCACGATGGGTCTAGCATAATGAATTAATGATAATGATAAATTAAATTTGAAATTTGAAATTTGAAAGAAAGGAGGAGATGTGTGTAAATTGAGGTGTTTGGAATGTGTAAATGTGTTGGTTGATGGTTTTATATTGCTACGTTAATAGGGAAGGGTGGAGTATATATGGTTAGTGTTAGGGGTAGTTCGGGTATTTTCGATATCCTTTTGCTAAGGCTTTTAAGCCAAAATGTGAAAATGGTTAATAAAGGGGTAGAGATTTCTTCATATGTATGGTAACATTATAGAGATTTGAAGAATGCATCTTTTAACGGTTTTATAGTTATTTTATTGGGTTTTTTTTCTAAAAAATGAGTCAATAATTCTCATTTTTGTGTTTTCGGGTATCAGATATTTCGAATTTTTTAAAATAAACAACTTATTCAAAAATTGTGATTAAAGGGTATTTGTACCAAATTAATCAAAGTTTCTTTTGCTGAAAAATGAGTCAATAATTTTTGTTTTTGTTTTTTCGGGTATCAAATATTCCGAATTTTAACCTAAAACCCTTTAATCACAATATTTAAATAAGCTGTTCATTTTTAAAAATTTGGACTTTATACAGATAGATATATGAATAATTTAAGATAAACATTGATGCCTTTGAACTTTATCTTCGGGGTTTTTATCAAAAAGGTTATATATATTTTTTAATTAAAAAGCGATGCAAGTTTTTAAAAATTGATATGCGCTTAACTTGTCATCTTAATATTTTAATTAATAATGTTGCTATATTGGTCCATTTTTTCTTCTAAACTCAACAAACAAATATTGAATATCAAATTAAGAAAAGTTGAAATAAAAAAACATTGCATTTGTAAATTGAATGTTGCACAAACTAAATTTTATTGAAGAAGTTTAGATCAACAACGTAGTCGTATATTATTAATATTACACAAAAAACCATAAAGAAAGTAGCAAATTTCTTTTTTTAAAAAACTGGACATATCCATGTCATAACTTTGAAAACTCATTAAACTTGTATGAATGGCAGGCCTTGCTATTTAAATAGATCTATACACCTATTATAATCACAACTCTTATTATCCACCACTAACCTTGCTTATTCAATGTTTATGCTAAAAACAAATTAATGTATTAACTTCCCAAGATCACATCTCAAGCCATAGCATGCACATAACAGTGTTACAGAGCTGTTTTGCCTAATACATTAACTCTATCATGCAAGTAGAATCCTTGTAATCAAATTAGAGTGTACTTTTATATATAAATCCAAAGCATAACATCCTAAGTATCTACAATTGATAAAACAAATACATGTTTGAAATGTGAGATATATTAAAAAATTAAAATCAAAATTTTCAACTTAAGGGCATTGTATTACGAATGGAACAGTAACATATATCGAATAAACGGATACCATTTCGGGTCAATCAGATTCATTATTTTTGTACAGAAGTTTATGAAAATGTTGCCTATAAGCATCTACATGTAAAAAAGTTTGTTGACTATAGCATCAAACACTTGACTTGTCAAATTTTAACTAACACATTTATTGTTAAATGAATATACAACAATTGTAAGTATGGAAAATAAGAAAGATGTCATCATGTAGATAATAAATTTACTGAATTATAATAATAAAAAAAGTAGGAATACCTTGGTAGTCCAGTGAATGTCTTCTTGTGTCTTGCACACTCTTCCTCCTTGGTTTGCATCGATCCTTTTTACGAAGAATTAAGATGACATGTTATAACCTTTACGAAATCAATAGCGGACAGTTGATATTATTTGCAAATTCCATGTTCAATTGTACTATCATAGTAGTATCATGGACATGAAGTTTGAATCAAAGGCAAAATTACAAAATCTAATCCCGTAGCCTTTAAATCCAGGTATAAGTCGGAAACATAATCATCAACTTGAAGAAGCATGATTAATGAACCACAGCCAGCGTACATTGAACACAGACACACAATTCCTCCTAATCATAAGATATTAATCGACTTTATAGGTCAAATATTTCATTTTGAAGATGCATAATATGTTGAGTGTTTTAACCAATTTTGAAGGAGAATAGGGCATCTTTGTGGAAACATTTTGAAAGGAACTACCACAATTAACTATAAATGATTTAAATGATAAATAATATATGGGTTGGCATCAAATTAGTAAAGGGTTGGCTTCAAATTGGTAAAAGCACCAATTAATAATTTATGCAATTGGTCCTCATTAGATAACCAATCTTACAGAAATTGGTGGTCTTAGAAAGAAAAAAATTGAATCTAATGGAGATAATGAAGACAATGTGTGTTTGTATATGATATATAGAACTTTAGTATCAAATGATGAATTAAAGAATTGTGAACCAAAACAAATTTGGTTATCGATCTCTAAAGTGAATAAAGTACTTAATTATTAGTTTAACTAAGAATCTCCAATACAAATATCATTATCTATATTCATATATAAAACATCTCCATATTTCATGTAACACCCCAATATTCGAGGTATTATTTTAGTGTATCCAGAAATATACATCTTATGAAATAATATTAATTAAATAAGAAGATATAATATAAAACGCAATCGAATTCTTCAGTTCTGTACTGTAAATTAAATAAAAGAATTGGATAAATATGTAATATACGTACATAATTCTTAATTCTTCTGAAACTTTCCAGACTTTCATACGTGAGGAACCAAAAATCGCCATCTTCAATCCATCTTCACTTCTTCAAATTTTAATTCGTTTCAAGCTAGAAATCTTCAAGTCATCACCTGTATCATCATCTCTATTGTTATCTTCAATCTCTTGTAAGTATTTCTTATGAATTCTTAACCTAGGAAATGGGGTTTTGATGGGTTATCAATAATTGGTACTTTAATCCGAAATTAGGGCATGGAATTAATTAAGTTAGTGATTATTATCATGAATATCACTAATAGAAATCATTTCAATTCAGGAAAATAAAGAATTCATCATTTGAGTTCTTGATGAAATCATGGGGTTTTGCTAAAATTGCTTAGAATTGAGTTAATCAAGCTAGGGGGTAGTTAATTATGTCGATAGAAGTATTAATAAGTCATGCTAATAAGAAATAAATTAGTTGAGAGCTTTGAATTATGAATTACTTAGACTAATCAAAGTGGGGGAGAAAGAATTGTGACTTACTAACTAGTTGTAATGAATTTTAGAATCTAAATGTGTTATTATGTATCATATGTATTGTAACATCCTCTAAATGAACCTAGAGTTTTATGTATTATTTCTTGATTTAAATTAATATTTAAATGTGTTTGGAAATAATATTGTTTGAAATAGTGAAATAATTGGAATAGGAGTCGAATATTCCAAAGTGATAAGTGAATTATTAATTGTTGTAAATTAATATAGTTGACGGTACAATAAAATGTTTGGACTCGCAAATGGTTTTCGGGTTCCAGACAATAGATTGAGGTGGGGTATTAAATTATACCCGTATAATAGAAGGTCGGTTGAGGAACCGACTTATGTTTCTATTTAATTAACTTTCCTTATTTGGAAAGTTCATTTTGAACTTCAAAAAAAAAAACCTCTCAAAACCTTAATCAATCCAAAAGAAAACTTAGAAACCAAATTGAAATTGAATTTGGAGCTGTGATTGTGGACTGATTTCGTAATCATCATCATGATCATCATTCAATCACCATCTTAATTGTAAGTTTGATTTTAAATTTTGATTGAAATGGGAATTTGATGATTTGAGTGAATTTGATGTTAAGAATCATGTTATAACTAGTACATGATGTGTATGTGAAGTTATTGGATGTTTAAAACCATTAGAAACAGAGTTTTGGTGAGTTTGTGGTAAAACCCGTGGGTTAGGGTTTTAGCAGAACGAACAGGGCTGGAACGACGGGGGAATCCGGCGGATTCAAGGGAATCCGGCGGATTCCGGCAAAAATGAGGGAATCCGGTCGGATTCAAGGGAATCCGGCGGATTCAGGAAAAAAAGGGGGAATCCGGCGGATTCAAGTGAATCCGGCGGATTGAGGATTAAATCACTGGATCTTATGCTAGAAGTTGATTTTGCAAATTTCAAAAGTGCATAAGTGTTTAATAGCACTATAGAGACCTCTTTTTTTGTAACAAAATTTCATTAACATGGATTGAGCTGAAATTCGCATGTCCACTCGGAAACGACCCACTGATCAAAGCTATATACTATAGCCTAGGTGGTTTTTGGCCATTTGGGATCGTTTAGGGGTTGAGAATGGCATTTTACAGTTTTTGGACCTTATTTCGGGACTTTTGATTATGTTCCGAATTGGACCTTTGTTTGCTGTGATCATAGGGATTACCTGATACCTGTAATTATGTTATGATTGTGTAACGATGTTAATTACCTGTGTGTAATCAGTTGAGACAAGTTATTAACTTATTGTTTATTGATTGTATTCTCAGATGTGGAGAAGGCTCAGTAATATTAGACTTCTGAGCTTGCGCCTGAGGTAGTCGGTGAGTGGACTTGTACCCTCAGTGTGATTTAGTTGTAATGATTTGATTTACAACGAGTAATTTATTATATTACTGTGATACGATGCATCGGTTGTGTTACCTTGCCATGATAGTTTGGTGTGTTTATTTGCTTGGCTGAGATTGTGCCAATGTGTAGTATTCAGAGGTCAACTTGATTTGTCGGTTGGGCTTGTTGTTGTTGTTGTAGACGACAGGAGATCTCGAAAGCTTGAGTTGTTGGTTTAGAGATCTAGGTCGTGTGTGATCAACAACAAGTTATCGGTAGTGCTGTATAGGCCAAATACAGTTGAACTATAAGTGTTTCTGAGTACCAAACCGGTATATGGTTGCTCAGGGACCACCGATCCTCTTGACGTAGCTTGTATGACATTGTGTGAATGTCGGCTAGTGATTAATTAATTGTCTGTTTATTGTGATTTAATGTAAACAGATTATTATGCTGAGTTGGACTGTTGTTATTGGTTCACTCACTTAGCGTTGTGCTAACCCCACCACAGTTCTTCCTGCAGGTTAAATATAAGGGACATATTGGGGCAGGAGGTTGTTGGACTGGATGGAATGTTTGACAGGCTGTAACTCTGATGTGATTTTGATAATTATAGAAATGTTTTTAATAACACCCAGTGTGTTGAAATGTCTTGTACTTTGATTTGAAAAAGTTTATTGACATTTTGAGTAATATGTAACACTATTGTTATGTTTTGAAATATAAGCTTCAGCGTCGCCATTATATTATATTGTTTGTATATATATAAATGAAGGGGTGTTATAAGTTGGTATCAGAGCAACAGTTTGGGTGAATTGGATATGATAGACTGTTCAATCCTAAACTTTGATTGAGTTGAGTCAAACATTCCAGTGTGTGCGGGTTTAGTTGATTAGTGAATGTGTGAGAAAGTGATTAGTTAAATATGTACTAACCTTTAACAAGTTGTGAAGTTGTTGTTTGATTTCAGAGATGGAGGGACATGAGTATCTGATTGGTATATTTCATGTTTCCTCAACACTCGTGGGCTTAAGATTGTCAGGTAATCTTCGATAAGCCTATGTTAATTTATATTAACTTGAACTGTTTACTCTGTTATGTCGAATAAGCTTTGTTGAGAAGTTAATTGAGTCAGACTGATATGATTCCCTAGTTTTGAGTTAACTAAGGATTGTTATAAGTTGATATCAGATAGAGGTATTAAATGAGTTGCTCATTGTGGTTAGTATTTCTGATTGAATTGAAAATGCAGAAATGTGATTAAATGAGTAGAAAAGAGTTGCTTAAGGTTTTAACTGGATTAATGTTAGAACCTAAGATGTGTCTTTATTGGTGAAATAATATAATTGATTGTATTATATTAGTAGATTGATCACAAGGTGTGATCTAAATCCTTGTTAAAGAAGGTTGTGTCATTTGATTTGATAATGACTGCTAATTGAGAAAATACGTGTTTATGTGGCTATATGAGGTGTTATGACTATAGCTAAACACTTGATATAAACCAAGAATGTTAGGTTTATGACAAATATAGCTTATGATAAAGCTAAATTGATTTAGGAAGTGATAGGTCTTTCTAGTCAATTGTGAATTAGTAAATGAAATGTTTATAGTAACATGATTGAGTAGACTTGTTGTGACAGTGATGCTTGATATGATAGCATATGTCAAAGTGATGATAATTAACTAAGATGTGTCCTGAATTTTGAAGTAAATGGAGACATTGATTAGTGTTAAGTATTGAAACTATGATGATGAGTTATCATGT
Source organism: Helichrysum umbraculigerum (assembly GCA_949592205.1). Lineage (NCBI taxonomy): Eukaryota > Viridiplantae > Streptophyta > Magnoliopsida > Asterales > Asteraceae > Helichrysum > Helichrysum umbraculigerum. Next base: position 9,354,224 of record CATIUR010000003.1, on the reverse strand, counting down.
GTTTGAGGTATCAGACAAGTTAATAGACTGAGTAATTCAGTTGTAGAAAACCAGAACATTGTGTGAAAATGTGAGTAGTAAGCTGATTTAGATGTGTATCAGCTGGTATAAACTATTAAATAGAGTATGATTGATTTGAAATCATAAAATATTTAATATAAAAGGAGAATAAATTACATTGATAATTATAATGTAAAGTAGCCTGAGAACGGATTGTGAAGAACATAATCTTGCAACGCCTGATCACCGTTGTTATATTATGTAGTGTCACATGAACTTGTTGAGGCTACTTAGTATAAAATAAATGTAATGTGATTTGGAATAACTAAGCATGAAAGTATGCTAAAGTGTTTAATAATTGTTCTGATAAGAAAACAATTGGTTAATAGAACTGTAGCAGTTAAACTGTAAAAGTGCCAGTGTAAACGATAATTGTCATTGATATAAGTTTTGATGATAAACCTAAGTGACTAATTTGATTGAGTTAAATAGGTAATTGTGCTTAAGTGTGATAGATTACCTATAGGTGAAATTGATAGTGTTTAAATGAATCACTATTTTGTATCTGGCTTGTATGGAGCCAAGATTAATATAATTTAACCTTGTCCTTGTAAAGGATTAATAAGGTTATTGAAAATAATAATTTGAACCATATGCTTGAAAGTGGGCATATAAGATGAAATGGTTTGTCGTGAGTTAATATTAGTGATATGTTAACTTTGAAAGTCAAACCATGAATAGAGAAGTGTGTATAAAATTAATTGCTTGTGATTGGTTTGAATTGGGTCAAACTTGAGAAAAGCAGTTAGAGAATTTTATTGATTTGTTGATTGAAACCAGAGTTGACATGTAGTCAACTGCGTATGTCGAAATAGTATAACATAGATTGTAATGTTATGATTGTGTGGGGAATGTGGTTAAATTCCCAAATTGTTTAAGTTTGTGAAACTTGAGTTATTACTTAAAGCTAGTGTTAAGTAATTGAAATAGTGTTAAGTATAATTGAGTATTCAGTTAAGCAATGATTGATATTTAAACTGAATAAGTATTGGAGAATTATACGGATAGGAAGTCATTGTATGATATGACAGTTGTAATTTGTTGAAAGGTGCAAATTAAGTCACATTGATTAAAATTGTGATGAAACAGTCTTGCCAGTGTATGAGGCTTGTGATGATAGCTTTGAATGGGTAAGAATGTGGGATGATAAATAATTGAAAGTTATTATTAATAGTTGTATAGGTTGATTGGTACCTTATTTATGAAAGAATTGAGTGAATTCTTTTGTGATTTGTTGATAGTATACAAATGAAATAAGTGATAAAGTGGTAAATGGAGATTAGATCCAAATAAAATATGATATGAAAGTATATCTGAAGGTAAATGGTGTTAAAGGTTTAGTTAATCCTTGATTTATACTTGGAGGAATATGAATTGGAAGGTTGTTCATATTTTGAGAAAGTATATGTATTAGAGAGTAAGGGAAACCTTGGAATAAATAGGTGATGATTGTATTCACCAAACTTTTATTGTAAAGTTTAGATTGAAATGTTTAAGCTATATACGAGTTGATAAGTATATAAGTGAAACATAGAGTTGTTGATTCGATATTGTTCCATATCCGGTGGTGTGGATATGTGATGAGTAGTAGTAATATAAAGGCTTGATAAAGACTATGACAGTCTGATTGGCCTATTATATAGAATTAAGTGAAACAGTGTATGTATATAAGTGTGATATACATGATAATAATTGGTATGATGAATTTTAATTGAGAAAATTAAAATATACCATAAGTGTTGTGAAAGTCAGTTAGTGTGATTAACTTGATATGGACTTTGTTAGAAATGTGTTGAATAGTGGCACATTTTGATAATGTGATATTGTGATACTGGATTTGTAGTATCATGATATGTTGATTAAGACTGACTTAGTTGCTAGATTAAGGGGATCTAGTGTTGAATGACTAAGTGATGGTGTGATTAAAATTGTGTAACTCCTAATTGCTTGTGATTAGTAGTTATTAAAAGTGAGTTAACTAGTTGCTAAGAGAAGATTTTTGATGTCTTACCAGTTTAAGTAAAATATGAATTCTAACTTAATAGTTAGTTAGATTTTGAAGATAAATAGTGAGTATTGATAGATATACTGTGGTGTGTAATCACTAGTGCTGTGATTATTGTTGGTCAATTGTTGTTGTTAACAATTGATAAGGTGTTACCAGTGGAAATAAGTCAATGTAGAGGTTGGTTGATTGTAGGTAAGATTGATTTTGGTACTTTTGTTAATTGAGCAAAGTACTTGTTGATTTTGGTTTTACCTACTGAGTGTGACCTCTGCTTTGCTTATTTAGGTGATATGAATCTAGAGTACTTTAAGTAAAAGATTTCATATGATTATAGTGATAGGTGAATATGATTGATTATTCATAAGAGTATAGGTATGAAACCTTTGGGATGAAAAGTTGACCTAGATGTGAATTTTAAATCTTTGATAGTAGAGATTTGAAATTGTTATCTGTTAGTAGACTGATTGTAAGTCGTGAGCTGAAATTTTATTTCAGTATTGCTAGATACATTGTGGTTTAATAACCACTGTTGTGATACTGTTGTTGCTGTTTTAATGATAACAGAGATGAACAGTGGTAATAGGTTAAAGATTTTAGCATGTTGCTAATTTCGGGTAGTATAGACATATTAAGTAATGTTAAGTTATACTTGTTGATCAAGTGATTGTAGGTTTCACTTGTTGTTTAAGTGATAGTGAATTCACTTGATTAAGTAAGTGTTTGCTTTATGAGAAATATCTGATTGATGATATTGATTAGATGCACTGTATGTGTGTGTAGGAAAAGACAGAAGCATGTACATTTGGATATGTGCATGTGGAAAGAATTCAAACAGTCTGAGTATAGTTGTAAGTTGCTATTGAGGACTAATGTTTGATAAGAGATATATGATTATATCACATTAGTTAGAGTGATTGAGATTAGATTTCGGGACGAAATCTCTTTAAGGGGGGTAGAGTTGTAACATCCTCTAAATGAACCTAGAGTTTTATGTATTATTTCTTGATTTAAATTAATATTTAAATGTGTTTGGAAATAATATTGTTTGAAATAGTGAAATAATTGGAATAGGAGTCGAATATTCCAAAGTGATAAGTGAATTATTAATTGTTGTAAATTAATATAGTTGACGGTACAATAAAATGTTTGGACTCGCAAATGGTTTTCGGGTTCCAGACAATAGATTGAGGTGGGGTATTAAATTATACCCGTATAATAGAAGGTCGGTTGAGGAACCGACTTATGTTTCTATTTAATTAACTTTCCTTATTTGGAAAGTTCATTTTGAACTTCAAAAAAAAACCTCTCAAAACCTTAATCAATCCAAAAGAAAACTTAGAAACCAAATTGAAATTGAATTTGGAGCTGTGATTGTGGACTGATTTCGTAATCATCATCATGATCATCATTCAATCACCATCTTAATTGTAAGTTTGATTTTAAATTTTGATTGAAATGGGAATTTGATGATTTGAGTGAATTTGATGTTAAGAATCATGTTATAACTAGTACATGATGTGTATGTGAAGTTATTGGATGTTTAAAACCATTAGAAACAGAGTTTTGGTGAGTTTGTGGTAAAACCCGTGGGTTAGGGTTTTAGCAGAACGAACAGGGCTGGAACGACGGGGGAATCCGGCGGATTCAAGGGAATCCGGCGGATTCCGGCAAAAATGAGGGAATCCGGTCGGATTCAAGGGAATCCGGCGGATTCAGGAAAAAAAGGGGGAATCCGGCGGATTCAAGTGAATCCGGCGGATTGAGGATTAAATCACTGGATCTTATGCTAGAAGTTGATTTTGCAAATTTTAAAAGTGCATGTGTTTAATAGCACTATAGAGACCTCTTTTTTTGTAACAAAATTTCATTAACATGGATTGAGCTGAAATTCGCATGTCCACTCGGAAACGACCCACTGATCAAAGCTATATACTATAGCCTAGGTGGTTTTTGGCCATTTGGGATCGTTTAGGGGTTGAGAATGGCATTTTACAGTTTTTGGACCTTATTTCGGGACTTTTGATTATGTTCCGAATTGGACCTTTGTTTGCTGTGATCATAGGGATTACCTGATACCTGTAATTATGTTATGATTGTGTAACGATGTTAATTACCTGTGTGTAATCAGTTGAGACAAGTTATTAACTTATTGTTTATTGATTGTATTCTCAGATGTGGAGAAGGCTCAGTAATATTAGACTTCTGAGCTTGCGCCTGAGGTAGTCGGTGAGTGGACTTGTACCCTCAGTGTGATTTAGTTGTAATGATTTGATTTACAACGAGTAATTTATTATATTACTGTGATAAGATGCATCGGTTGTGTTACCTTGCCATGATAGTTTGGTGTGTTTATTTGCTTGGCTGAGATTGTGCCAATGTGTAGTATTCAGAGGTCAACTTGATTTGTCGGTTGGGCTTGTTGTTGTTGTTGTAGACGACAGGAGATCTCGAAAGCTTGAGTTGTTGGTTTAGAGATCTAGGTCGTGTGTGATCAACAACAAGTTATCGGTAGTGCTGTATAGGCCAAATACAGTTGAACTATAAGTGTTTCTGAGTACCAAACCGGTATATGGTTGCTCAGGGACCACCGATCCTCTTGACGTAGCTTGTATGACATTGTGTGAATGTCGGCTAGTGATTAATTAATTGTCTGTTTATTGTGATTTAATGTAAACAGATTATTATGCTGAGTTGGACTGTTGTTATTGGTTCACTCACTTAGCGTTGTGCTAACCCCACCACAGTTCTTCCTGCAGGTTAAATATAAGGGACATATTGGGGCAGGAGGTTGTTGGACTGGATGGAATGTTTGACAGGCTGTAACTCTGATGTGATTTTGATAATTATAGAAATGTTTTTAATAACACCCAGTGTGTTGAAATGTCTTGTACTTTGATTTGAAAAAGTTTATTGACATTTTGAGTAATATGTAACACTATTGTTATGTTTTGAAATATAAGCTTCAGCGTCGCCATTATATTATATTGTTTGTATATATATAAATGAAGGGGTGTTATATGTATAGGTGATAAAGGATTGGAATAATTATAATCTTTGCTAAGTGAATTCATCATCCAAGATTAAGGTGAGTACATTGTGGATCAATTAGGTGAAGGTTATGTGATTTCGGATTGTTTACGAGCAAGAGATTTCACATAATCAAGTTATTGTTATTATTGTTGTATTTATGAAACGAAATAATAACCAATACGAAATATGTGCTTTGCACAATCGTATCTTATGGGCCGCGGATCCAATTGGTATCTATTACTATCTATGTTTATTAATTGATAATCTAAAGGCTTATATGTGATTGAATTGCTTAATTGATTTCCTATGTATTCACTAAGCATTTTATGCTTACTCCGTATCATTCAAATGTATTGTAGGTAATACTTCGAAAGGAAAGGATAAGGAAATCAAGAAAGAGTAGCGTGGATTGGTTTGCAAGTTGTAAGTGCAAGCCTTCTCTTTTGGATTATCGTTTTGATGAAACTTGTGAAATACGCCCAAGATGTTTTGAAATACATTAGAAATATGTAATATGGGGTTTTGGATATTAGTTGACAATGAAAGTCAACCACTGATGTAAATTATGTATTGAAAGTGGAATAGAAGTCTTAGTATGTTGTTAAACGGTAAACGGGTCGTAAGTGTCAAAATGGGTCAATAACGATCCATGTGTGTATAATGAGTTTTACCATGGTTATAGAATCTTGGTTAGTTGCTTTAAGTTTGTTTGGGTATTTTGGAAAAGTGATGAAAAGCACAATAGCTGCAAATGTATGGATTGTGTTTTGAGTTGTTCACCAAAAATGTCAAAAATGGGCGAAAATGAGTCATACGCTCAAATGTTGTGTTTTTGTGAAAATTGAAAAAGTACAAAAAGGGAAACCTTTGTTTTGGTTATTTGAATGTATCTGCAAATTTTCAGAATCTAATTCCTTACGGTTTATGAGTTATGTACATTTGAATTTCGTCAAAATTTGGATTAAGGTCTGATCTGGAATTTAACTAGTGAACGCGATCCGGCTAGGTATTCCCAGGATCGCGTTCCTCTTTGAAAAATCACTACAATCGGATTTTTAACTAGCAAACGCGATCCAGCTAAGATTTCAGGATCGCGTTCGTCAGTGTATTTTCGCTACAGAATGTTTTGGAACATATGAACGCGATCCCAAGGCTTGTTTCTGGATCGCGTTAGTGTGAATAGTTTGTGTAAAATTTAAAAATGCATAAGTGTTTAAGTGAACTTTAGAGACCTCTTTATTTCACATTTTAACACTTTAGAGACCTCTTTTTATGTTATGACTTTAGGAACCTCTTTTTAACAAATTGTGATTTAATTTATATGGGACCAAATGAAATCGAATTTTGAGTATCATTATTCCGCTAAAAAAAAAAAAAAAAATTTTTATGGGCGTTTCAAGTTGGTATCAGAGCGATAGTTTAAGAGAATTACGTAATCCACATTAGGATTGCATAATCTTAAACTATTTCGAATCTATGATTATGTTGATAATTGTATTGTGATAGAATCTTATTTTGTGAATTGATGTGGAATCTTAAGAATGATTGTTGCCTTGCTTAAATACGTTCAAGAGGAATGAATAGAAGTGTGTAATTAGTATAATATGTGTACGTCTGGCCAACGCAGTTGTATTATACTAGTGCACATGGGTGATTCAATACCTTTGAATGTAATATGGGTTTGGTGAATGATTGTTCTTGATGGTTTATATAGGATATCTTTAACTTGTATTATTATATAGAAATTGGAATATATTAATTAAATTGTTAATCTTTGTAGTAAATGGAATCAATAAATCAAGGTGATCAGAATCCTCAGGGAAATTCTCCTCAACATGAAGAGAATGCAGGTGATAGAAGTTTAAACCCTGAGGATGAAGTAGTGCTTAGGCAAATTATCGGGCAAGCCCTTAAAGAGTTTGGCCCAACTGTAATCTCTGAAGTAGATAACATTGTAACTTCTAAAGTCAATCAAGTTGTAACTGATAAGTTAAAAGAATTTGAACAACAACATCCTATTCTGACGAATCCTCCACCAACTACGGGACTCTTGACTGCTCAAGGGTCGACAGAAAGCTATGATTTCAAAAAGTTTTCCGGTTGTAAACCGCCTGAATTTGAAGGTGAATTGAATCCTGTTGCTAGTCTTAGGTGGTTGAGTAGAATGGAGGAAACGTTTCTGTTATCTAAATGTCCTGATAATTTGAGAGTGCTGTTTGCTGCTCACCAACTCAAAGGTGATGCTCATGAATGGTGGAATTCAAAGATTGATACCTATGGATTTGAAACAGCATCTCAGTTTTCTTGGGACAAGTTTAAAGAATTATTCAAAAGTGAATTTTCACCACCAGCTGAATTAGAGAAGTTAAAAGGAGAGTTTTTAGCGATTGATCATGGAAATAAGTCAGTTGCCGAGTATTCTAAGACATTTCATGAGAAAGCTAGGTTCTGTCCTGAATACACCTCCAATCCTAAGTTGTTGACCAACCACTTCTATCGTCATCTTAACCTTGAGATTCGTGAATCCATTGACCCACTTGTTTATAATACCATTGCTAAGATCTTGAATAGAGCATTAGTGCGTGAAAAGGATTTACAAGCTAGAGTTGCTGAATCAGTGAGTAAGAGAAAAGTAGAACACACCACTTCACCATCTATTGTGTCTAAGAAAACACGTTTTGAGGAGACTTTACCACAACCACAACCATTACAGCAAGTTAGTGCTCAAACCCAACCGAGAGAAATACCCCCATGTGAGAAATGTGGTAGGAAGCATACAGGGGAGTGCAAGTGTTTTAAGTGTGGGAGACCGGGGCATATGGCATCGAATTGCCCAAGTCTTCTTCGTTTGTGTTATTATTGTTTCAAAGATGATCATCTTCAGGCTGATTGTCCTGATCGAGCAAGAGATAGGCGTAAGAGAATGGAAGAGAAAGTAGCTATGACTGTTCCAAAACCAAAAGTTCGTGCTTACCAGATAACTGAGGGAGAAGAGAAGGAGTCATCGAATGTGACGTCAGGTACCTATATCCTTAAATCCCATACCTGCTTACATTTTGACTCTGATGTCGTTGAATCTCTAGTGTTCTTGTTGTTATGTATGTATTAGTAATCTTAAGATTTGATTATGATATTAACGTGTGTTTAGGAATGTTCGTGAGGACACGAACAGTTTAAGTGGGGGAGAGTTGTAACACCCCAATCTTATCAGGAACTTAATATCGTACGCGGATATAATTTTATAATAAAGTAATAATGTGTAAATAATAAGATATAGTGTAAAAAGTAAGATGGTTTCTCAGTTCCAGACTGTAAAATAATAGAAATTTAAAATAAGTCTACAGATACATATGGAAATGTCGTGGTTTATTCTTGTAGTTCCAAAACATTCCAGTGAAATCAAAGGGAATTGAGAAAAATCGCAGAAACCATTCTCATCCTCAAATCATCAAAAATTAAACTCTAATCTTGGAAGAATCAACCTCTAATCATCATCTTCTTCCATCATCTTCCATAAGTTGTAAGTGATTCTTCATCTTATTTAACCTAAATATGGGGTTTTAGTGGGTTTAGTGAAATTAGTGAAAACAAACACGAAATTAGGGTTTATAATTGTTAGAATTGTTGTTATTTAGTGTTTATGAGCTTAATAGTAATCAAATAACATGTTAAAAGTGATTAATTAGTGATAGTGTTCTTGAATGATTTTCTAGAGTTTTATCAATTCTTTGTATTATGATGTAATAAACTTAATTATGTTATAAGTGATGTTAATATAGTATGAATAACATGTTTAAATAAGAATTTAAGTGAAATAGAAGTGATTGTGATTATGATAGTAGAACAAATGGTTATGTTAGTGATTAATTATTTGAATTAGTTGAATCAAAGTGGGGGAGTGATCATATAGAGGTTATTAGTCTAAATAAATGAATTCTAGTGATTTAAAAATGTTGTTATGTGTTGAATGATTAGGTGTTAAAGAGTTGGACATATTATCATTTGTGTATCTTGTGAATCGTCATTTCAAGGCTAAGGTGAGTAGTGTAAGGATTTAATCAAGCAATTGGTTGTTTGTGTTTCCGGATTACTTTTGAGTAAGAGGATCACACAATCATGTGAAGTTAACTATGCTTTAATTGTTTAAATTGTTACTTGTGAAAGTATTATGATATGAATTGATTGTACATGTTACCGGATAGCTTCCGAGCTAGAGGTGGGTACAATCAAGTGGAGATTTAGTGTATTATGTGTATATGATCATAGTGATATGAATTGTGATTGTACATGTTACCGGATAGCTTCCGAGCTAGAGGTGGGTACAATCATAAGTTAGTGATATGAAGCTTATGAAGTTATGATATAGAGTTGCTAGTTTTACTAGCATAGTGTTTATGTAGCCATGATATATGTATAAATTGATTAAGTTGCTTATATACTCACTAAGCAAAAGTGCTTATTGTTTAAGTGTTTTATGTTTTAGGTGGAAGTGGACAAGGTAAAGGGAAGGCGGTTTAAAAAGGGGATAGCGTGGATTGTATGATGTTAGAGTATGGCAAGTTTTCTCTTTGAAGTATCATTTGTTCTAGCTTGTGTAAATCGCCCTTTTAGACATGTTTTAAAAGATAGTCATGGTGAGCCATGACATATGAAATTTTGATATAGTCTGATCTTTGAGGTCAAGAATACTAGTAAATGATGTATCTTATGGTTTTCAAGTTTTAATGTTAGTGTTTGAATATATTAGTGTTTATAAAATGTGTTCATGGTTGAAAGAGGTCAAATTGTGTTTTTATTGAAATGAAGTGTTGACATGTAGTCAACTATTCCATTAGTCAATTATGGGTTGTGATTGGCTAGTCAATAGGTCAAAACAGTCTTTGTGGGTCAGCGGGTCAAAAAGGGTCGATATGGGTCATTAAAAGCACTTACAGTCTAAAATAAGTTAGAGAAGAGTTAAGGGTGTGGTGAAGCATCTTACAACTCTGTTTTAATGTGTATGATATGTGGTCAAAGGCATAATGTCTCAGCCTTCACGGTTTGAGACTTGGTATGTTCACAAAATGGTCGTTTTTGGGTCAAAAAGAGTCATACGCCAAAATCCCGTGTCATTGTGAAATTTGAAAAAGTGCAAAAAGGGAAGTCTTCGTTTTGGTCATATGAAGGTGCACGCAAAATTTCAGGTCAAACGGATGCACGAGTAAAAAGTTATGCGCGTTTGAAGTTGGTTAAAAAGTTGACTTTTGCTGACTTCTGGATTTACACTAAGGAACGCGATCCTGACAACTTGAGCCGGATCGCGTTCGCAAGGCAAAAATGGTAACCGAAAGTTTATAACTAAGGAACGCGATCCCGCCCACTTTCCCGGATCGCGTTTGACATTGAAAAAATAAAATTTTAGGTCTTAAAAAGCTTGTTTTAACTAGGAATAACTATTGAGGTTAAACTATACATATGGGATAGTCATGGGACATTATCGAGAGTGTCATAAACCGAAAAAAAAAATGGTTATGTTTTCGGGGCGTTCCATTTCAATTTCAACACTACTTAAAATATTCAATCTTCCTAAAATGCCCCTATCCCATTATTTATTATTTTTTACTATTTATTCTCCACTAACTAAACTTCCATTAATACCCCTATCCAATTATCAATTAGGGTAAATTACACTGCGTATCCCTGTGGTTTTTCATTTTATCAGTGCATGCCCCTCCCAACTTTTTATTACAGTGCGTATCCTCGTGGTTGGTTTATATGTCTCAAGTATGTCCCTTCTTCGTTAAATCTAACGGATGAATGGTTTAACCCGTAAAATGTGGCTAAAATTCCCTTTTTCTTTCTTTTTAATCAAGCACCTAATACTTTTCATCTTGCCACCAATAACTACTCGTATTAAGCAATAAGATCATCAACTTAACAACAACAAAAGCCAATCTAGTTTTATCGTATTTAGATTTTTGTTTTCCATTTCCTTTTAGTTGAAGATCACTAATTTGTAATTTAGTCAAACATCCATCAATATTTCTTTTTAGTCAACAATCATCTACAAATGGTGAAAGTGATAAAACTATAAAAGCATACCTACAGGGAACATTGCCACCACCATCAATTCCTTTCCTCTATTTTTTTAATCATTGATGTGAGTTCAATTTCCATAATGAATTTGAGGATGTGAAAATCTAAAAATGGCAATTTGCCCTAAATCAATTAACATTCTCTGGAATACATACACCAAATAGTTCTAGTACAAAAATCTACACCCTCAAAACGTTCAATCGAGACACAGATTTAAACGAAACCCGTCGCCGGAATTAGAGTTCGGAGTGGTGGTATTTGCAAGAACATGGATCTAAATCGGAGTTGCAGGTGGTCAGATTCACGACTATAACTCCAGCGAAAGTAGATCGAATTACAGAAACTCCAAGTTCTCTTTGTGATATGGGGTTTGCATCGAGATCTGAAAATATTGTTATATAACGAAGGTCCAAATCGTCAAAAGCCACTCGAAACTGAAACTCTGAAAAGTAGGCAGACTCGCCGTCGCCGGCTATCTGCAAAACCGTCGGAAACCACTCGACAACATAAACGTTCTTTGGTTTAAAACGGAGTCAACATTCCGATTAAGAGGTGGTTGGGTTCTTTTCAATTTAGGGTTTTTGAATCTCCTTCATATTTGTTATAATTATTGATTGAATGTTGTGTTTTAGGTTGTTTTGTTGGTTTCATACATATATTTGTGAATCTTGGTTGAAGGATGTGTTTCGGGTAGATTTTGTTTGATTCTTGTTTTTTTATACGATACTGAAGATGAAAATTGAAAAGAAGAAATAGATTTGCAGGTGTTGTTGTGAAGATGATTTTGCAGTTGTTTGTAATGTGTTTTTGGTTTATATTTCAATGATAGTGATGATTAGGGAAAAGAGAAAGAAGGGCATTATAGTCATTTTATACGAGTTAACTGTCCATCCGTTAAATTTAACGAAGAAGGGACAAACTTGGGACAAAAAACCAACCACGAGGATACGCAATGTAATAAAAAGTTGGGAGGGGCATGCACTGATAAAATGAAAAACCACAGGGATACACAGTGTAATTTACCCTATCAATTATTTTTAATTACTACTTATTCTTCACTAACTACACTTTTCATCCATCAAATATTAAATTTACACTTTTCACCTAAAATAGTAATGTCGACATTTTAAATGAGACGGACAGAGTACAATATGTTTTTATTTTAAAACATTTTCTCGCTCCTCCATTCACCGTCGCCATTTTCACCGCTGTATTGCGCGGGTATTGTGCTAGTGTAAAATAAATAAGACTTCATGAAGTTATGTTAATAAAGAAAAGGTGAACCTGCTTCTCAATTGCAAGCCTATACTTGTTTTTTAAAAGGCAAACATCTAATGTGTGCTCCACCCTTGATCAACATTTGACTGACTTTGCATCTGCACAGAACACAATCAAATAAATATGAAACAGAGCTGTTCAGGTGCAACATAGATACAATTATACAAAGCATGATTAAATATAAATGATTATATTTCTTTTTGTATATTGAAGATTGAACTTCCCAGTTGGTTTACTTGATGATTTATAATCTTAAATGACATGTCAAGTACTATTAGTTAAGAAACTAATGTAACTGTAATTTACATCTTGATCTTAATAGTAAAAAAGATAATCAAGGAGCAGTAGTAGAAGAATACCAAAAACTAACATGTACCTATACTTGATGTTCAAAAGCTTGGCGATTAGTACCTAAGCTTATAGATGGGTTCCCAAAACTATTTGAACCTATACAGCTGAAAATAAAATGCATCGCCAAACTGTTGTTAGACCACGGTTCTTGTCTGAGAAACAGCAATTAAACCAATGAACCTAAGCTGTAAGCATAAAGCTCGCGATTAACGGATAAAAAATTTAGTTCTATTTTATAAATTCATAAAAACAACAGTGCAAAAACAAAAAACTCCTTACTGTGTTCACATGTCTTCATTTTCTTTACTTAGTTATCCTTCGGGTACGTCATATTTAGTTGATTGCCATGTGACCTTCTGAGTTCCAAAAAAACTTTTACTACTATGAAACCATTGATTACATAATATTTGAAGCATGAAAATAATTAATTGGTATCGGAAGGAGGCAAATGACTGGAGAATTTTTAGTCACAACCCGGATCTAAACTTCTGTATCTGAAAGCATAAAAGAGCACAAAGTTAAATACAAAGTCGGTAGAATTCTAATGACAAACCTTAGAAGTGTTAAAACGCAAATCACAAACCAAAAAGTTGCTACGAATGAACTCGATGTTCTGTTTTAATGAGATGATGATGATATCTAAGTTAGTGACTCAATATCTTTTATGCTACAGATTTCATTATTGAACCAAGAACTACATTAGATATATAATTGTGTTGGTCATTTATGCATATACTCTGCTAGCACAAACAATATAACAAAACTAACATAAACCAACAGATATAAAAAAACAACAACAAAATACACAAATAACATCAATAAACCTATTAAGTCCTAACGTTTGCTAGCATGTTTCAACAACATTGCCTTAATTTTTTATAATACATGATCGATTCTGACTTACCTTCACTCAAAGAAGACAAATAAGTACCACAAAGCTTATTTAATATAGTTACAATACAAAAACTAAACACAATTGATTAATACCACCGTTAGGATACACAAACTCTATAGCCGAAAGCCGAAAGCCAAGTACTGTGTCTAAAATCGTCATCCTTTTGTGATCTTCACCCTCCCCCTCTTCGTTATATACTACTGTCTATCCATCGAATGTTTCCCATGGTTATCGTGGTTCCACTTGTTATCGTGTTTTTTATGGAGCTTATTGACCTGAAAAAAGGATCAAAATTAAAAACAAATTACCTCTTGTTGTTGCTATTGAGTGATTATTGAAAAACTCGCTCAGTTGGGTAGAGGAATTAAACCCTTGAAATATGTTATGTATTAAACAAAAACCCTAATTGATTTTTAATGAATGAAATAAATTAATTTTAATACATAAGTGGCAAGGATAATTTTTTTTTCTTTCCGTTATCCGGTTTTTTTATTAATTTAATTAAGATTTTATGATGTTTAGGATAAGTGGCAAAGAGATTTTTTTTTTTCTTTTTATTAATTTAATTAATATTTTAGTTTAATATTTTATGAGGTTTAGATATGTTAATTGTAACTATTAAGATTTAATTTCAATCATTGGATCGATTTGGAAAAACTCAATGAAGGGTAAAGATTACTCAATATATTTTACTTTAAGTATATTTTATTTTATTTATTACTTATAGACCAGGTTAAAAACTCACGAAAACCTCTTCGCTATATATATCTTGTATTGCCGGATCTCTCCCTCGGATCTTAGGGTTTCCGGTGTCAGGATTCAGTTGCGGATTTCAACTCAATAACCTAATTCTCAGTTTGCAGCAATGGTGAGAGTTTATATACGTTGTAGTGTATTTGTCTGTTTGATCTACGCGTTGTTAGATAATGATTCAGATGTAGTTACGAATTCTGTATCTATATGATCGTTGATTTACCTCAGATGTATATGTATGTATTGAATCACACTGAGCTGATTTACTAATGGAAGGTTTTGTATGTATGAATGCTTTCAGCAGCCACTCGGACTCGAGATCGATTTAAAATTCGGATTAATCCTGTTGTTGTTAAATTTAGACTGTTATTTGGTTAATAATATGCTGATTAGAAGTAATGTTTGTGTAGAGGGAACTTGCTCAAAGATCAGAAAGAGTAAAATCTGTGGATCTGCATCCAACGGAGCCATGGTGGTGCACCTGTTATAATTCTGTTTATTTGGTCTGATTTCTATTTACAAATTTTGAGTTAATTCTAATGACTTGTGTATTATTTTGTATTTAAGGGAAGTTTAATTAGTGAGCATACGGTTTTTGATTTTATTAGATTAAGATTAATTAATAATTAATGGGTATTTGTAATTGTGATTGTACAGGATTCTCACAAGTTTGTACTCAGGAACTGTCTGTATCTGGGATTACCAGTCTCAGGTATGACACTAGATCAATAAATTCATAGGAAGAATAAGTTTTAGTTAAGGTGTAGATTGATCCTAATAGAGTACCGAAATCAGTTATTGTATTTAAATCCACCATGCATTTCCTTTGATGTATGAAATATCAACGCAGTTGATTCAGCTATGTAGGTTTGGTTGATATCAACCGCCTCTGTTTTATTTTGCTTTCAAATGAATCGATGACTATTATAATGATGATATGAAACAAGGAACACACAAGGCCACAAGGGAAAGTAGCATACTGCGACAAGTGCCATAATGCTCCTTTTACTGCTACAAGATAGCGAATGAGGTATAGTTGGCCTTTCTTACTAGCTAAGTGGAAGAAATATTCACCAACTGCTCAGACACACTGGCGTGATTACGAGTGTCTTTTTTCTTTTTTTCTTTTCTTCTTTTGGGAGAATACTTGGCCAGCACGCATAAATATGACCAAACAGAAGATATATTTGGTAAATCAATTAAGGCTGAAGTTGCACTTTATGTTGTGACAGAACAATTCACTTCATGTCACCATGCGCTAAATCTTTTTATTTTTATTTTTGTAAACCTGATTGAAACTCAAGTAGTGAAAATAGTTATACCCTATTTCACAGGTGATAGTGAATAGTCATGCCGTTTATGAGAAGCATAACTTAGTCATGTTTATTCAAGTAATTAATAAGACATTCTAAGCTCTTTATTTATAAAGTTATTACGGTAATTGGTAGGTTATTTTGTTGAGGATTTCTCCACCGTTTGAAGATATGCTAGATCACCATACTGATTGATTGAACTCTTTCTTACAGTTTGTGTAGATTGTTTTACCGTGATTATCTTATCACCCAAGTTTTAATACAATTATACAAATGTAATTCGTGTATCATGTTTGTAATGGCAGACTATGGCAAAATCCTTTGAGGTTGCTGAGTTACCAGGTCAGAGATCATCATATGTGTTGTCTGATACGTATCTCCGTACATAGTTTCATAATGTCTTGCTTTAAATTAAACCTGGTATACCACACTTACACAATGTATTTGCAGTCAGATCAGCAAAGTTTGTATCCCGCAAGCAGTGGGTTGTTGCTGGAGCAGATGACATGTTTATCCGTGTGTATAATTATAATACAATGGATAAAGTGAAAGAATTCGAGGCACATACAGATTATATTCGGTCTGTGGCTGTCCACCCTACCCTCCCATGTATACTGTCATCTTCTGATGACATGCTTATAAAGCTTTGGGACTGGGAGAAGAGTTGGTATTGTACACAAATATTTGAGGGACATTCCCATTACGTCATGCAAGTGACGATTAATCCCCAAGACACCGATACTTTTGCAAGTGCATCGCTTGATCGCACCATTAAGGTATTCTTATGAGTTCTTTTGCTTGTAACTGACACTGTCATTGTGACATACCTCAAGGATTGGTTATGTATCATTTTTGTCCTCTTTTCAGATCTGGAATCTTGGTTCACGTAAACCTAACTTCACGCTAGATGCCCATCTCAAAGGTGTGAATTGTGTGGATTATTTCACAGGTGGTGATAAACCTTACCTTATTACTGGATCAGATGATGACACTGCGAAGGTGTGTTACTAGGTCCTGCTGGTTTTGGCCCATGTTATATTTATATATTCTGCAATCTGAACTCACATTATAGAATGTTTGAAACAGGTGTGGGATTATCAAACTAAAACATGTGTCCAGACCTTAGAAGGTCACACACACAGCGTTTCAGCAGTATGCTCTCACCCAGAGCTGCCAATAATAATCACTGGTTCTGAGGATGGTACTGTACGTATATGGCACTCAACTACTTATAGGTATGTTTTGGTTCGTGATCTTTACATTTTTTGTGGGTGCAAAGTCTCTTCTCTTCTCCACCCATATGAAAATTGTGTAAAGCTAGTGTTAAATCTGTTGGATTAGTTTTAAGAGACTACTGTTATGGTTATTGAGCTGGTTTTACTTGCACCATATACACATGGATCTCTATATTAGTTGATGAACTTGTCCAAATGTATAGCACGTTGTGCTGCTTAGGACATATACAACCAAAACTTTGATTTATAAAGAAATTTTGTATGCATCCGACAGTCCTCTAAACCCAACCATGTTCCCTGCATTGCCAGTAGTTCTAGGCCTCCACTTTCTGCATCTTAAATCACCACCTGTTCTGACTGATGAAAAGTAGCGCTCTTACATATAAGAGAATCTCTGTTTTTTATGATGACATTCAGTTTTTTACACTTCTGATCGTTTACTGTAATTGCTAATTGAGGCATGGTCGTTGCTGTACTATTACACCAAATTTTAAAACATACTCTACTAGAAGTACAAGTTTGTGGTTTACATCAGATCATATCCAGAATTTTTGTTTGGCAACATAAAGTTTAGAATGTTTAGTTTTATCTACATGATCATAAGTTCATCAGGTTTTTTATATTTGTGCAGACTGGAAAATACTTTGAACTATGGACTTGAAAGGGTTTGGGCTATTGGATATATGAAAAGTTCACGGCGGTAAGTTTCTCCTGTCTCTCTCTCTCTCTCTCTCTCACACATATGTTGGCAATTATTTGCTTTCTGTAGTCATTATATGTTCAAGACCTCTTAATTTTCGATAATGTATTTAACATTATTTAGTTTATGGTATGCAAGACTATTTTTGTTCTCTAAAATGAGAATATTTGGAGAAAGATGTTTGCAATCAGTATGTGTGCTATAACATCAATCAGAAAACAGTTATCGTGATATTTAATTTTGTTTTCTTATACAGGATTGCTATTGGCTACGATGAAGGGACTATAATGGTAAAAGTTGGTAGGGAGAATTTGTAGCTGGTATGAACAGCGGTGGAACATGGTTGTAGCGTCGCTCTGTTTTTTGCGAGAGATGAACGATCTTTGTAGTTAAATATTTAAAAAGAATCCCATGTTAATAGCTTTAAGTTATATAATAAGAATCTCATGCTAATAGCTTTAAGTTCAAGTTACATGTGGTTGGCACTGTTCTTTCAAGTTGTTTAATACAAATTACTAACTCAATTATAGAGAACTTGAACAACAGAGATGGTTTCTTGAGCAAGTCTAAGACTTTTTGGCTCGGTATAAAATCAGTCAGGAACATAAGTATTTGAAAATCTTTAAGCCAAGAGAACTCGAAATAAATGCATATGCATTAATTTAAAGTCAAAGTGGTGGTTTGGCCCAAAATAAGTAGATAGCAGATGCAAACTAAAATTTGCCGGGCCAAGTTTGATTGAAGGACCCCTGTGACCCTGTGTCCCTGTCCTTTTGACTTTATAAACGAGCGGTGGATTTTATTTGGATTAGAACAAATTGTAGCATGGTTTAAATTAATTTCGAAGTTTCATAATTTATCAATGAGTTTATCCACACAACAATTTTTTTTTTTTTTTTAAGAGTATAAAGGAAAGAGATGACAATAGGTTGAGATGAGGGGTGTCAATGAGTCGATACTACCAGTGAGTTACTCGAGCTCGACTCGTTAAAAGCTCGATTTGAGCCGAGCCTAAACGAGCTCGAGTCCAAGCTTGAACATACTTTTGAGCTCGTTTAATAATCGAGCTTGAGCTTGAGTTTTTTATATTGAGCAATTTCGATCATAAAAAGATTAGATTACATATATATACATATATATATATACATATATATACATATATATATATATATATATACATATATATATATATATACATATATATATACATATACATATATGTATATGTATATGTATATGTATATATATATGTATATATATACATATACATATATGTATATATATATATATATGTATACATATATACATATACATATACATATACATATATGTATACATATACATATATATATGTATACATATATATATATGTATACATATACATATATATGTATATATATGTATATATATGTATACATATATATATATATACATATGTATATGTATACATATACATATACATATATATACATATATATATATATATACATATATATATATATATATACATATATATATATATATACATATATATATATATCACGGAGCATTTTGAACCTTAGATTGGTTCCATCGATAAAGATCCAACGGTTAAAATCAGTTACAAAGATCAAGTAGGCGAATATGTTTTCAAAAACCTTATGAAGAATTTGGATAGAATTTAGGTTTGAATTACAAAATACAATTATCTGACTTAGACTGAATTCATTGTGACTAGTGCCAAAGGCACACGGGATCAGGGTGTTCCCGCCAATTTACACCTTTTGCTGGAATTTGACTTAAATTTTTAGGTTTTGACTAACAAAATTTCAGTTCATAGTACAATTTCATATGACTTAAATTTTTAATTACACAATTTGTAAAATCAAATGTAGAAGCCCCACGTTGTCGCGGGACCTCACCTGTATAAATTAAACAAATATTTTACATACAAAAAGAAATAAAAGGATGAACACGTAAAATAAATTTAAATTAAAGATACACAAAACATGTTAATCAACTACATGAATTTTATTTACATTTAGGAAAGGAGGCATCAAAAAGTGTATCAAAAGTGACAGGTGGGATACCGATCTTATCTTATTCCTATGATGATAATCATCCCTAATTCACAAAATTGATGTAATTGGAAAGATTATATTTTTTATTGGATAAAAAAATTAAAGGAAACAAATTGTAAGTGAAATTCAAATGCAGAGAAAAGGTGAAAAATTGATCAAACAAAAACTACAATAAATGAAGAGTATAAAGAATGGTGGACATTTATTGTCTGTCATCCAAACCACCGGTGCCGACGTTGCTCCGCTAATCGGTCAAAGTGAAACGGTTTCACCAATAGGTAGAGGTGTTCAAAATATTCTGAAACCGAAAAATCAATCTGAAAATCTGTATAATCGAACCTAATTTCGGTTAACCGGACTCACTTTTTTCATTTTTCGGTTTCGGTTAACCGAACCGATTTTTTTTTTTTTGGTTTTGGTTCATGATTTTGGAATAAACGTGATAAACGGCTAACCGAAAAAATCGAAAATGTTATATATACTTTTAAATATATGTATATATATATTGTACATTTTATATTTATATTTATATATAGATTATATTTTGATAAAATTATTTATATTTCTTTTTCACTCATTTTAATGCAATTTACTAACTTAATTTTGGTCTAATATGGTAATAGTTACTACATAATTTCTAGTTACATTAAGACGATCTATGTACATATAACATAAACACACTATTATAAAGAGTAAAATGGTTAACGTTTGATATTTCTATTATCGGATCCGGTTCAATGGATAAGAAAATTTAGTGGAGAAGATGGAGAAGCAATATGATTCAATATTTTTATTATTACTATGATGCAACTCACTAAAAATATAGAATTATAATAAAAAAGTGAATCATAGTAATAAAAAACTAAATGAGTCCTAATAAAAATAATGAATCATATTTATTTATCAATATAATTATTATTATTTTAGGTTCCTAAATTAATTATGAGACTTGCACGAGGAGGATTTTAACTTAAATAAGTAAGGTAATAAATAAAATATAATCATAATCTAAATCTTAATATTTTGTGTTTTATTACTATTACTAATCTTAATCTTAAATTATACTTAAGCAAATGATGACATCATCAAAATCTCAATTAACCAATTACATTCTTTAATTTTGTCATATTAGCTAAAATTTAGGATCAGATGATGTCATAAATATATATTTTATATTGAAATATATTTATATATTAATTTATCAATATAATTATTATTATTTTAGGTTCCTAATTTCACATGGAGACTTGCGCAACAAGAATTTTAATTTTTTAAAATAAGGCAATAAATAAATATAATCTTAATTTTAAAGTAAAGTCCTAGCATCCTAGCTCAAGTGGTAGAGCACTTGGTTTTCAACCTAGAGGTCATGAGTTCAACCCCATGCTAGGACATAAATAAGGCCAGAGGTCCTTTCTACCATTTAGGTAGTACCGGAAGCAGCCTCTCTACCTTATGGTAGGGGTAAGGCTGTCTACATCTATATCTCCCCCATACATTTTCCTAGACGGTATTGGACCCTAACCCGCTGAAAGCGGTATGAGATGTTACTTTTTAATCTTAATTCTTTGTATTTTATTAAAATTATTAATTAATATACGTAATCAGTCTATTATATTACTTTCATTTAATGACTTTTGAACTTCATTGTATATAATTTTTTTAAATTTTTACGAAATAAAATTTTATTCTATACATAATTCGCATAACTATAAATATTTAATTGATATTCAATAGCCCGTGTGTTTACACGGGTTTAAAGTGAGCGTATATGTATATAAAATAGGGCACCATTAAAATTAGGGCAAGAAATTGTAGTTGTCATCCGCAATCTCCCAGTATAAACCAAGACAATCGAATAATCCTTCCAGATGCATACGATCCCGTTCTGCTGTTGATAATTCATTACGAGATCTCGATTAACAAAGGTACCAAATTCTGTAATAAGGTGTTTTTTTTTTTTTGTGTGTGTGTATTTTCAGTAGAGTTTCGATATTCATTCAGTCCCCTTAACTTAATTCCCCGCCGGCGGCCTCAATCCCTTTCTTTGCAGATTACTGCTTGTTTGGTACGTACACAATTTTTATTATTTAGGGTTTATTTCAATGGCGCAGCTTGATGACGATAGTTTGTATTTGATATTTGGAAAACTAAACTCAAAGGTCGATCAAAATTCTTTTGGTTTAACATGTCACACTTTTCTTGATATTCAAAGTTCAAGTACTAAATGCTTGAAAATTGGATGTGTTAACAAGTCAAATTGTTCAACTCATGCAATAATCGATTTTGCTGTTATTGATAAACTGTTCAACCGGTATAAGCAATTAGAGACGTTGACTTTAGGCTCTTGCTTAAAACTCCCAGATTCATGTTTAAAATCATTGGAAAGATATGGCTCTAAAATACACTCTCTTCATCTTGACTTTTGTCATCCCCCTGTCACCGACATCGGACTCTATGCCATTGCTTCTGGTTGTCCTTCTTTGTCTTATATCAGTCTTGCTAGCGCAAATATTAGTGATCGCGGATTAGAAATTTTAACAAATTCATGCACCTCCTTAAAAGAGGTGAATCTTCTTATGTGCTTTCAAATTACTGATCGTGGAATCTCTTATCTCAACCGAAATTGTCGTCAACTCATAGCACTTACAATAACTCATTGTCGTAATATCCTTGGTACTGGATTCGAAGGTTGTTCTCCAACCTTGACTCGTTTAGAAGCTAATAATTGTAAGTTTGATTCTATGACCGTTGTTAGTGGAATTGTAAGTGGGCGTGGTCTCGAATATCTAAATCTTGCCAAGTCTCTTCTCCACCCTTTGACTATCTTGGCACCTATTGGTTTAGGATTTGCTTCAAAACTTAAGATTCTTAACCTTGCTAAGTCCTCTTTTGTCGAGGATGATGCTATTATTTATATATCAAGAGGTTGTCCGTTGCTACAAGAATGGAACTTATCATATTGCAACAAGATTGGGTTTCGTGCTTGGAGCTCAATTGGATTACATTGTCAAAATTTGGAGGTACTTGATGCCAGTTATTGTGACAACCTTTGTGATAGAGGATTCCTAGCTTTAGCTGCTGGTTGCAAACGCCTGGCCGTCATATTTATTAAAAATTGTGGTTGCCTCACTCCATACGAACTTCAACTTTTTAGATTACAAAGAAAGGATGTGGAGATCAAAATTCAATAATTACATAAAGAAGTCCCAACTTGGGCTTTCAAAGCCTGAGCGCACCTATCTCAGATCTACATGCTACTTTGAAGATTCGGCCTGACTCCGTAGTTTTTGATGGGCATAAAAGTAGAGACGTGAAAATAAGACGATACATAAAGAAAAGCGTTTTGCCTTCTTTTCGGTTTTCTTCCTTTCTATCTAAGAAGAGACTCGGGAGCAACCCTTTAATTTATGCTTATTTATTATCCTAAGCACATGTTCACGATTTAGTTTGAAGCTGTACCACTTTATTTGTTGGTGGTGCCAAATTTTAATTATTACAGTAAATTTTAGAGGTGGCAAAATGAATTGGTCGGGTCGGGTCACGGGTTTAGATGTGTTTGGGTCTAAATGGGTCCGGGTCTTGATGGGTCACTTAGAAGGATGTGTCTAGATGGGTCACTTAGAAGGATGTGTCTAGATGGGTTTGGGTCAAATGGGTCTCGGGTCGGGTCGGGTCATCGGGTTCACCAAAGTATATTTTTTTTTAAATTTGAGTGAAAAATGAAAAAAATGAAATGAGGTGAAATTTTTTTTTTACCCGCTAGACCCTGTTGGTTAATTATTACACAATTAGAGGTTATATTGGAAAATCTATTTAGACCCATCCAAAAAATGGGGAGAAGACCCAATAAACCCATCCCCTTTTAAAAATTAACCAAATTGACCTAAAATTAACCAATGGGTCTAAATTTGCAACCTCTAGTAAATTTTTGTCTTTTGTTTTGTGTTTCAGTTGCACCAATATATCCATAATCTTATCCATCACGATTTTCGAATCCACTATAAATATTATGACATTATTAATCTACGTCATTCATTTCCATTTTCTTCAGAAAGTCTATAGTTTTGTGTGTATATGCTTATTTATAAGTGTGGCTTTTATAATTGCAGTTAATTATTTATGTCCAGTCTTTAACGCTCTTTAGGTTGACACTCGACTTTTGCAATATTGTTTTCAAATCAGTTAGGAATTTGCATGTTTTGTACCAAGTAGAGTTGGGAATTTTGTTCCATGTACTTATGCATCTGTTGATTCATGTTATGTGGTATGTCTAATGGATCAAACAAAAAACAAAGATTAGTTTTGTTAAAAGAGGTCAAATTTCACCCTAGGTATACTGGTATAGTATACTATTGTCAATGGTTAAAACCCTGTCATGTTAATATAGTCGTATGTTTAGATTATTGTTGAAGTAGTATAGTTTTGTATTCATGTCACCAAGTATTTACGATATTCTATTCGTTTGATGAAGTGTGTTTTGACCGTGGCCAAAGAAGTAAATGAGATATTATTATAATTTATGGGAAATTGTAGGTGTATAGTTACTAGTTAGCTTGTAAAGTTAAGGTAGTTAGATGTGTTCTTGATTTTGCATCTTTATTGAATTCAAAAGTTTGGCTATTATTTAATCAAACTAGTTTTATGACCCGTGAAAACACGGGTTTGATAAAAAGGTTAATTTTAATACTATTATGTAAATTATATCTATATGGTTATAATGTGTTCGTAATTTGTACATATAAATTTCTATTGTTATGTCTTGTAGGCAACTTAGGGTAATGTATTCATTTAATTTTAGTAATAAAACTTGTGACACCATTTTTTTTTTTTTTTGGAAAAAACTTAATATATTAAAATATCATGTTATCTCGTTTTTATGTTATTTAAATAATAAATTTATTGTCATTTTTTTTATGTTAGCTGATATTAGTAAATAATCCTCAATAAGAAAGAAGATTACAAATTTTTACAAACCAATTTATATATAATATTTTTGATTATTGATTGATAGTGATAGACATATAAAATCAATGAAATATGATATGGCCCGACGATTTAATTGGGCTGTCCAATGTATATCATATGTATCGAAATGTGTTATAGCATTATATAAAGTAAGCCCATTATAATCTATTAATCTAATTTAATAAATATTTGGAAAACTATAACGTGATTAATTGCATGTTAATTAAATAGATAAAGAATGTAATACTTTTTATATTATTGTGACACTAACATTGTATTACTGCTATTAACATATATAATGTAAAAAAAAATTAAAAATGCAACACAATAAATTTGAAATTGGTATATGTGATGTGAGAAATGGTGGATGTATTGTTTGGTGAGACTACACACAAACATTATATAGTAGATTATTAGCATTAGGCCGTGCAGCCGTGAACAAAACCGGGTATTGGCCGGAACCGACCCGACCCGAATACCCGAACCGGGTATTGGTCAAAGTCAAAAAACCGGTTTTTGGTCAACCCGACCCGGAACCGACCCGGTTTTGGGTGGGGGAAAACCCAACCCTATCCTAACCGGTTGGTACCGGGTAGGAACCGGTTCGGGTCTAATACTCGGTTCCAAACCGGGTACGGTGTACCTGCCGGGTATATTATGGTTCCAGCCGGGTAGACTGTGTTCCCGCCGGGTATCTATTGTTCCCGCCGGGTACTTTGGCTTGATCCACTTCTGTCCACATTTTCAGAACACTACCTGCCGGGTACAAAAGTACAGGCCGGGTACTAAAGCCTTGATCCAGCAAAACTAACCATTTCCCGCTGTAATTTCACCTAATTTCAAATAGAAAAGTGTTTATGGATGTCGTTCTACAAAAATGTACCCAAAGGCCATCCACAGTCAAGCATTCCAAAATAACCAAACATAAAATTAAAAGTACTTAAATAAACCGTAATCAAATTGTCAAGAAAAGTGTCTGAATCATACGAGGCACGCAAGCACTCAAAATGGGGAATAGTCATAGGGGAATCCACGCTCCTCTTGCTCTCTCTCCTGCTGCCTTCGATACTCTTCCTGCAGCTCTGCCAAGGCGGCACCCTCGTCATAAACCGGTGGTGGATAGCTTGCTCCAGACTGACCCCACATGGGTGGGTAGTGGTAGGCTGTAGGTCGGTAGTTGGGCACCACTTCAGAAAGTCTTTGTGTGTTGTGTGCCGACCAAGCGTTGTGGTAACGCTGTGCTCCATGCTCGTACCTGACTTCCTGCGAAAAATTATCATGGCTAACCTGAAGGCCCTGAATACCATGCATAACATCCAGCATGGATGGCAGTGCTGCGCCTTGCTGCTGGAAACCTCCCTGCTCATATGCAGCTTCTTCCTGTTGATGTTGTTCTTGTTCCACCTGCTGTTGTCTTCTTCTTCTTCTCGGTGGTTGAGCCGCTTGCTCCTCTGGTGGTGGTTCCTGGTAGGGCACGAACCGGTTATTGACAACTGAGACAGCCTGTGCCCCCTGAAACTGAACTAGCCCTACTGTTTTTGGCCTAGTCGTCACTCGCTCTAAATTGTCAAAACTGATGTTGAAGGACTTGGCAATCCTAGTCACAAATTGTCCCCCACAGATAGGGGATGCCCCTCTAATCCCGCTAGCATTATGATGTAAGTACCAGGCAACAGCGTATGGAACATTGATATTCTCCTCCGCTACAAACTTCCTCATATACCATAAGTCGGCGAAACCGACTCTCTCTGTGTTCTCCCTTCTATGAGAAATGGTATGCGCAAGACATCGTTGGATAACCCGCAACTGCATGTCCTCTATATCTTTGTATGAATTTCCACCTCTAGCGTAAGGTATTTGTGAAAATTCGTGCCATACATCCTTGGGAAAAAACTCCGTCTCGATCATCTCACTAGCCATCAAATAATCCTCAAAATGAGTTGCATCCAGCTGCTCTCGAGAATAAATGCCCAAACAGGCAGCAAGTTCCACCATACTCATTTTCCTTGGTTGACCTCCCAGTCGGAAAGTCATGAAATTTTTATCAGTCGCCGACTCAACATCCTCTTTCATTTCATATGTGCTATGGAATTCCACGCATAGCTCTTTGTATACCTGCTCATTAATCTTGAATATGCCTTCCCATTCTTCATATTCGAATGGTATGTGATCCACGAAATAACGTTGCCTAATCAATTCCTTAATTCCAGCGGCTACCCCTGCTTGTTCTAGTGGTTCCCAATCGACCACCCGAGATAAATCACATTCTTTCACCCTCAATAAGTTCAGTTTCTGACAGTATATATTGTACTTTGTTAACCTGTTACTAAATCTAAGCCAAGGGTGAATTGTCTCGGGAATAAGTTGAGCATCAATGCTCATCGGCTGAGGGCGGTCACCCTCTTCATCGGTAGCAGTACCAGAGGTGCTGCCTTTTTGTTTCTTTCTTCTTCCCTGCAAAAGTGTTTTGAATTAAAAAGTTGATAATCATACCTTAAACATGATGTAGAAGAGTTTTGCCGGTTTAATTCGTGAGTTCTTGCTTCAAAAATGGTTAAGTGAGGGGTTTGGTGGTGTTGCTGCCGTTTTTTGGAGAGAAAATTGGTTATTGTAGTTGTGAGGAAAGCGTGGGTCTGCTCCAGGAATAAGCAGAAAAGCGAGAATACCCGGCGGGTACAACTTATACCCGGCGGGTAATAATGTTTTGTACCCGGAAAAATATGAACTACCCGGAGTGAATATGAACGGGTAAATACTTAGTACCCGGCGGGTACTACTAGTACGCAGCGGGTACTCAAGGCTAGCTAAATTCTGTTATGAAATTAACCTTTGTACCCGGCGGGTACTACTTGTACGCACCGGGTAATGTTTGGTATGCAGAATTTTTAGAAGCGAAATTCCGACGCGCGTAAATTTTGACTCGAAAATACTTAGAAGCTGAAATTTTGCAGACACCTCCACTATAACAAAATAAAACTTTCCATTTTTACACTTTTTCAAATTTCACGTTAACGAAGAATTCGGACGTGTGACCAATTTTTGGTCATTTCGGACACTTTTGGTGACCATACCAAATCACAAACGACTCACATTCAGAATTTCATTTTTTACCAACACATTTTAACATACATTTAACACCTAAAGCAATTGCAAGCCGCTACATAATTACACCATCGCTCGTTTTGACATAACCACACTTTAATGAACCATTTGGACACCTTTTGACCCGTTTACCATAACAACAACACTTTGACCATAACAACAACACTTGATCATTGCATAATCTTCATAAAACATATACACAATTATTTCACAAAATCTTCAAGTTTTATTAATCTTCAAGTCTTCTAACATCTTCAAATGCGTAGTCTTCATTGTTCAAAGGTCGTAATCTTCATCGGTGTTAGCCTCTCGCGAAGCTTCATCAAGAGCAATTTCTTCATCGGAGAGTGATATTGCCATACCCGATTGCACCTCGATATCGTGTATATCTCCTTCATATTACATTTCACCTTCAAGACTAGAAATGTGTTGTATACGTTCCGCGGCGTCTAAGTGATCCTTCAAACAAATGCACATCTCTAATGAGGCCGGTGTGAGTCTTGTTCTTCGTATAGATAGTACCCTGCCACTAAGAGAAAAAGCGGATTCCGAAGCTACCGTAGAAGCTTGGACGGTTAGTAAATCTCGGGCCATGATGGTTAGAACGGGAAATTGAGATTCCCTCCCTTTCCACCAAGCCAAAATATCAAATTGTGCGAATTCATCGGGTTGTATAGTGTTTAAAAAATCGGTTCCGGTATACCTCCCATATTCGCTAGTGTTCGTTTGATTACCTTCACCCCTTGCCCGTTTATGGTTTTCTTGTCTTAAACTATTATATAAGTTAAGCATTGGATCGCGCGAGGAAGATGAACCAAACATTGTGGAAGCCGAACTAGAAGAAGGATTTGTTGAACCATATAATTGAAAGTAATGAGTAAATAAATCTTGAAAGCATTTGTTAAAATGTTTTTTTGTATTTTGTGAAAAAAATGGGTCCTCGTCATTCAATTCCAAATCGTTACAAATGTTATCGATAAGCAATTCCACCCCGGAAACGTTTAAGCATGGGTTTATTGCGGCGGCACAACTAATTATCGGTGACATTTCTTTAAAATATTTTCTTAGTTTTTCTTTCATGGGAGCCACCATTTGTGCGTATAAAGTATCAATAAATTCGTATTCGCTTAGTTTTGAACACATTAAAAAAATTTGCTTAAGTACCAAGTGAATCGTGGGATAATAAACACCCGATAACAAAGTAGTTGCGGTTTTAAAAAGTTTGAGCAATTCGGTTATCTTTTCAATAACATTCCAAGATCCGCTTGGAAATTCGTTTATAGCATAACCCCTTTGGACAAGTTGAAAATGAAAAGCTTGTAAAGTCTCACGTTGGCGTAAACCACATACAAACATGTTGTATGTCGAATTCCATCTTACGGGCATGTCCCAATTAGGGGTTAAAAAAATGTTCTCCGTATCCTTACACAATTTCATATAAAGTTTGTATCTAGCCTTACCCTTACAAAATATATCTTGCAACATGTTTTTATACGCGTCTTTTACTTCACTTATTTGTTGAACCGCTAACCCGTCTTGCACAACCAAGTTAATTATGTGTGCAACACATCTACTATGGTAGAAAATGCCTTTCAAAGGTGGGTTGTATTTTAGTATTAATTTTTGAACGGCGTTTGTGTTATTACTCGCATTATCAAACGAGATAGAAAAAACCTTTTGTTCTAATTTAAACATTTTCATTACATCCCGTAACATGCAAAATAAATTTTGACCCGTGTGAGGATACTCAAAGTCTTCAAAAGCAATGGTACGTTTCATCATTTGCCAAGTTGAGGGATCAACCCAATGTGCGGTAACACAAAGGTACGAACCGGGCAAACCATGAGGAGCCGACCAAACATCGGTTGTTAGTGATACACTTGTAGTTAAGTTTTCAAAACCGGTTATTAGTTGAATTTTAGCATTTTTCCACAATTTAAGTGCATCACGTCTAAGAGTAAGACGTGATACATGATTATATCGGGGTTGAAGAGTATTTTGAATAACCTTAGTAAGCCGAGGGTTGTCGAAGTGGTTGAAAGGCAAAGCTTCTTGAATCACAAAGCCGGCAAATGCTTCTCGACAACGATCCGCTTGGTATGTGAAAATACCTCCATCCCGTGACATGGTTGCTTGACCCTCCTCCGTATTAGTTTTGTTTGCATTACAATACTTTAAAGTATGTTTGCTCAACGTTGAGTTGGAGTCGGCTTTTAAAAAACTCCCACATCGTTTACAATGTGCTTTAGTGGAACCATCCGACAACAAAACTTTGTCAAAGTTACACCAAATCTCCGGATTACGTTTTGTTGTAAAGACTTGAACAATGGTTGGTGCATTTGACGCATTTGACGAACCAACAAAATCGTTAGTTGAGGAACTTTGAGTTGCCATTATGAGAGCGTTTTGAGAGGATGAGAGTAATGTTTTGAGAGTTTCGTATGTAAATCGTAAGCGTTTTGAGTGTTTTTTCACTAGAATGAGTGAGTTTGAGTGTTGTAACTAACCCAAACCCAAGGTATCTATTTATACTAGTTTTAGGATGGCAAAATGGTAAAAAAATGCAAAAAAAAACGGATATAAAACGGCTAGGAGCTCAAACACAACGGCTAGTGTAAAAACCGGGTACAAACCGGGTATTAAAACCGGTTTTTGGAACCGGTTCGGGTACAACCCGGGTCCAACCCGATTTGAAACATATGGTGCCGTACCCGGTTTGGTACCCGCCGGGTACTAGTAAAACCCGAACCGGGTATTCAAAAACCGGTTCCAAATCGGTTCGGTTTCGGTTTTTAAATCGGGTTCGGTTCCGATTTCGGGTTTTTTTTTCACCCCTAGGCCGGTGTATAATGTTAGGTCGAATAATGTGAAAAAATTTGCTGGATGTATTATCTTAATGGGCTTAGTAGTGATGGTTTTTAAAATTGACTTAGTGTCCATTAAAACAAAATGCGTGAACTATAACATTAATGAACCATTGAATTATTTATAGTTTAAGCCCATCATTGTAACTTAAGACCATTTAGTGAGGTCAGTGAACAAAAAACTTTAACGAAGATTGCGTCATAAAAAAAACTTAAATATATATAGTATAGACATAGATATTCATTCATAATATGATCATAATACCCTGGCAGTGATCAATCCTTTTTCAAGTTTAAGAACAGTTAGCCTTGTTCCATTACACAAACCATTAGGTTGATCAATGTTTCAGAGTAACATGATAGGAACACAAACATTCAAAACTATTATGTGATTGGGAATACCAGAAAACTTGAGGCTATTCAGAAATTCAGGTGATCCCAAGCCATTCTCTGTTTCAGCAGAATTCTCAAACTCATCAACACTATCGGAGTTCAGATAGATTGTCTCATCACCAGGAACCATCTCAAGCAAACGATCTTTAACTTTATCTACCCGTTCCTTGTGGCACGAGATAACTGCTCTGCTCTGACTTTTGTTAGTACAATAATCCCGGCTTGAAACTCTTTCAACCCTTTTGTCCCCATCACACCTGATTCCATCCTTTTAGCCATTACACCTGAATAATGAACATAATGTGAAAGCGAGTATTTGATAAGACAGTATACAACAAACCGTACCTGCAACTCTAGTAAAAGAGACATTAGGAACTACATAAAGTTTTATAACAATACATCATGGATTAGGAACTACATAAAGTTAACTGATACAAAAATGTGAATAACATTAGATAGCCTCATATTTACAAAATCATAGAGCCATGGACATTTTTGTAGTGACACCAATATGAAATTCTGCACTTTCATAACCCGATAGTTTGGAACGACATAAAACGATAGTTTGGAATGAATCTCTTCTAGAAGTGAGAAAAATTCAAGACACTCACATTGGGGACTCTTAAGCACCTTCATAATCTACAAACTTCTGCAACTAACAAAACAAAGCACTGATTTTGCTGCTCTGAAGAAAAAAATCTAATTGTAGATAAAAAGGAAAATAAGAGCATCAAGCACTTTTCAATCATTCAAGAACTATTTCATATACCTGTCAAAATTCACATATAATAAAATACTCCAGAAATAGCCCCCAATAAAATTTTAAACCGTTGAACCTGGAAAAATGAATGACATCCATCAGAATCTTTAAGTAGCAACCAACAAAGAACCAAAATCACATATGTAATCGAGCATTTTATCAAACCTTGTTATCCGTACAAAAAACAAAGGGTTTCCTTACAAATGCATTACATCAAAACCCACATAAATAACAGTAATAGATAATCCAGTTGATTTTCATATTTGCATTCTTCCGTTAATCACACTGGAATGACGACAACTGAATTTTCTATATTAGTGGTGCAATATGCATACCTGATGGGCCAAACACCATTATGTTCCTGTATTTCCAACTGAAAATACGCTACCACACAACTACTGCTTCTCTGCACATCACCATCACATGTCTTTGTAGTTATATCATACTTGCTTCCTATTTGGGTGAGATCGAGCATTTTCACGCAAAATTATTGTAGTGCTATAACCTTCACAATATCAAAATCAGTAAGAAACATGTGAAAATTTTGTATACAAATATCATTTTCAATCATTCAAAATCAATAACAAACATGTGAAATTCTATACAAATATCAGATTCAATCATTCAAACAGTTTGTTAGAGATTAAATACAAAATGAAAACCCTTGTAAACCCTTGGACTTACCTAAGAAAGGAAGAAACTTGAGTGAGAATTTTTGAAAAGAAATATAGATACCAAAAGTCTGAGCCGTAAAATCCTTTTCAACGGCTTCTCTTCTACGCTTGCGTGATGTACTTGTACTATACACATCTCTCATCGATTAACCTAGTAAGCTCCGACAAACTGTTATAATAACTCAAATATTCATCAAATTAATTGAAAGGTAGAACCCTAAATATACATCGGCCAACTTAAAACCTAAACGCAAGAAAAAGAAATAAAATTGGGTTCAATGATAAATAATTGAGATCAAACATATGAGTTACCTGACAGAAATTGACACAATGAAGATCGAAGAAGATGAAGATAGACTGGGGAAGAAGATGAGGAAGTAATCACATAGAATTAACATTTGAATTCTTGATATTCTTGTTTGCAGAAAATGATGGTGATTAACAAGATGAAAGTGTGGAATGAATGAACGAATGAATAAATCAGATGGAGAATTTAGAAGGAGATAATAAATTTGAATTTCACCAATGAAGAACAAAAGGCGTGAGTAGTTAGTTATATTTTCAAGATAAGTAATTAAGCATGCGCACAATGATCAAAGCCCATTTGCATACTTCATGTCTAGGAACTATCACAAAAATTTAAATCAAATTAATATTGAAATTAACTTTTGTAGGGTTTCAAGAAAAATGGGCGATAGTCGGTTTTTAAAATATGAAAATATTACAGATTTGACTAATTTCTTAAGCATGCCACGTCATCAATTCTCTTTGCTTAGAAGGGTGCCAAATTTAAATTCATAATTTATGACATCAGCAGTTTAACCACATCGCGACACATCAGCAGCAAAACATATCTTATGACTTGACAAATCAGCTTCATGACATCAGCGAAACCCCCCTTTATTAGATAAGAATAAGAATATTATAGTTCTACTTGATGAGTGTGCAGAGTACAAGCAACGGTGAATCTAGAGTTTCAAACTAGGGTGTGCACAATTTATTAAGTTACCAGAGTTCATGTAAACTATTTTTAATTTGATTTTTCGAGTTCAAGTTTATTTTTCTGGTTGGGTTTTCTGCTTTAGATTTAGGTTAATAATTTTTACACTGTTCGTCCTTGTGGTTTGTCTAGAATTTCATTCGTCGTCCTTGTACTCTTTTTTTTTTTTGGCATTGGTCATCTCGGTGCTTGTTAATTATTGCACTGGTAGTCCTTGTCACTAACGGCCGTTAGTTTTCTTCGTTAAAGGACCATCCATGTAATTTTTTTTCTAATTTAAAGTTTATTTAAATTTAATATTATTTTAAATTGTACTTATCTAATTTATTATTCGAATAATTTAATCAATTTAATTCAATTATTTTAATCAGTTTTTTTCGTGACAGTTAATTTATTCTATTTTTTGAGTGTCTTGATCTATATAAACCCACTAAAAATATAAATAGTTTAAAAATATATTAGTTTTTAAAATAGTTTATTTTCTTAAATTTACATATCAACTTCGATTTCATGACTCCGTATAGACAATTTTTATATTCCTACATATATATTGTTAATAGTTTTGTATATTATAAACGTACTCAAATTGCATATTATCAAACATGTAACATTTGTTTTGAGTTAATTGAAGAAAAATTGTAAAATACTAAATTGCAATAATTACGTAGCGTATATCATTAAATAAAAGTATTTAGTTAATTTTTTTTTCAGTAACGATTATTTTATTTTTGACAATTAATTTGATTAATTTAAATATTTTCGTATTCTAATTTTTGTAAGTGTCATAATCTGTATCGACCCATTTAATATAGTATTATTTAAATAAAAAAAAACAATGTAAAAAATTGTCACGTACTATTCGTATAATTTTTCTTTTAATTTACATAATTTAATTTATGTCGGTTATTTAAATGAAAAAATACATAATGTTCAACATCCGAAGCATAATATACAAAACTATTATATTTTTAAACTATTTATATTTACAAATCTTACATGTTGATAATGTGCAATTCGAGTATATATATATAGGCATGTAATATTGTTTATACGACGGGGTCATGAAATCGATGATGATATGTAAAATTAAAAGTATCAACTATTTAACAAACTATTTATATTTTTAGTGGGTTTATATAGATCGGGATACTTAAAAAATTGAATAAATTAATTGTCACAAAAAAACTGATTAAAATAATTGAATTAAATTATTCAAAAAATTAATTAGCTAAGTACAATTTAAAATAATATTAAATTTAAATAAACTTTAAATTTGAAAAAAAAATACATGGATGGTTCTTTAACGAAGAAAACTAATGTGCGTTGCTAACAAGGACTACGAGTGCAAGAATTAACAACCACAGGGACGACCAGTGCAAAAAAAAAGTACAAGGACGACGAGTGAAATTCTAGACAAACCACAAGGACGAACAGTGTAAAAAAGTCTATTTTTCTAGGTAATAGCTTTCTCCTTTCAAATTTACATAATTAGAGGTCGGTTATTTTTTTTATTGATATATAGTTAGTATACATACAAATTTCACATATTCAAAGGTACTGAATTTTTGATGCCCAAGAGTGACAACCAATTGGCAATTAGTGCTCCTACTAAGTTTTGTGACTAAACAACCCATTATTTTCTAGAGGTTTGATACAATGTCATGCCATTGTTACTTGTATATAGTCTAAATTGTAGCACGTCGTTTAAAACTCAATTAAGTTTTACTTCTTATAATAAATTTAAATTACTATCAAATAATGTTAATCTGTATAAGTCTTATCCGGACATCAACAAATTAAAAAATCATTTTTTTTATTGAATGTTTACTGAATGCACACGTTTTCTTAAATAAAATCAAAGGAATCCAATAGTCAATGAAGGACAAGAAAATGGAAATGGATTTCCTTTTTGCATATGTAGGTTAAAGCGCAATTCATAATTACTACTCGAGTATATATATATATATATATATATATATATATATATATATATATATATATATATATATATATCTTACTACATTATAATGCATGTTTGATTTTTGGCTTAAAGTCACTATTTGAAGGATATCGGAAGTTACCAAAATACCCTTCAATTCAAACTCAAATTCCCCCTCACCAATTCCATTCAATTCAAATTCAAATTCACTTTATCATTTAAATACAAATTCAAGCTCCCGTCGCATTGCGCGGGTATATTACTAGTATTATTTTTATGTATGTTTAACATGAAATTAGATTCATCCTTATGGTGGTGTATGACGGTCCAATTATTCTATTGTTATCCTATAATAATGCTCCCTAATTTATAGAGTGGGACACTGGGTTTAGTTAAATGGCTATCCACACATTTTTGTTTGGGTATGCACTACACTACACAAGTTGATCGAACGTATAATTTAAGACGCTAAAAATTAAACTCCCAAACATTATAATCATGTGGTAAAAAAGTAGCGATCACATCCTTCCAAAGCCCAAAATTAACATCAAGTCTGAGTTAGGTTTCCTTTTGATTTTAACTAGATCATAACCCACAAATTCGCGGGCAACTACATAATTTTTATACAAAAGATGATAAAGGGATCGTACCAGGAAATATGCAATAAATTAAAAAGTATTTATATATTTATGTTAGATTTTCCATATGGGGATTAGGAAAACCACATCCCAATCCAATACATACAATACCTACTAATAATATTACTATTAAAAGTGATACTTGTAAAGCGATTATTATTATAAAATTGATCAAAATATATGCTCAAATCCTTGTTGGCTTTGAGCCGTCAACATTTTCTTTAAAAGTGACTCAACAAGAATCTTCACTCACTCATTTCTCCTGCTATCCACATTATTGCAATAGTATCAGCTATCAACACTTTAAATGTTAATATCCACTTCGAGGTCTAATTTATCTCCATGAAGGCCTCCAAGCTCTTCAAAAAATTCTTCACCTCTGATTGCTAAAATTCACAATAAACTTTGGCTTCAAACATGCTCTCTGTATTACCTAATTGAATATCACATATTTCAAAACGGACTATGCCCCCTGTTCAACTTGATCCACTACCACATACATTCAATGCATCAACAAGGTTTCATGTGGCAATTTTGACCCATTTTAGATTTGCACGAGTAGTATTCTTCAATCCTAGCTTTCTAACCAACAAACCATGTAACAATAAACGATAGACATTTGATATGTGAAAAACTAAAAATTGTAAGAGAGAAAATCTTCAAACCTATCCAATAAAAGCAGTTAAAAGAATCAAACTTTGTTCCCAATTCGCTTTTAAAATTTTTATAGTAGTATATCTTCGAAAACATACACCACATTTGTGACTAACTGCTTGTAACCTAAAGTATTGTTACATGATTGAACATATTTAAACAACTAACCCATTCTTTCCTTAAAAATAATTGATCTTAAAACCAAGTTTCGACCACCATTACACCTAATATTAAAGGCTAACATGATATGAAACTTTCTTAATTTTCTTCATTTCTTGATTCACTAACTAACTCATGTGACATGTTATATTTGTCACCTCCATTTCAAACCCCTCATATACTTCAATTAATGACCATTTTATTTGAACATAAATACAATTAGGGACCATTTAAAACCCACCTGTACGAACATAAATACAAAACTATATTCAATCAGGGATCTTTTAAATATCAATGGGTCACATGGAATGACTATTTTAAAGTTTAGTTTTAATACTTACAACTTTCTAATTGTTTTCACCAAAGATTAAGCTTTTTAATGTGATGACATTTTTGTTGTGATTATGATTCAGCCCAACCCAACCCAACCCAACCCAACCCAACCCAACCCAACCCAACCCAACCCACCCTGCTTCGACCAGCCCTAAAAATGACCTTATTAACTGAAAACCTCCCAATTAGAGATGAGTAATACAGTCTAAGACTGAAACTGGTCTTGAACCAGACTGGGACCGGACCTTGAAAAACTGGACTAGAAAAAGGACTGGACTGGTCCTAGGACTGCCTGCCAGTCCTAATTCAGTCATACTTTTCAGTCAGAAGACTGGTTAAAAACTGAACTGAAATCGGTTTTAGCCGGTTAAAGACTGAAACTGATTTAAAACTGGCAAATAGACTAAATATATTATATGCTATTTATGATTATTTATTGTTTTTAAACCTTTTTCTTTCCTTATAAAATTTAAATTTAGGTCAAATTGTATTTGATACATTTTTATATCTTTATTTGTAAACTTTTATTTATTTTCACACCAACAATTTCAATTATATACATTTTAATTTTTATCATACTTAAAATTTATGAATTTTTTCTATTGGTTTTGGTATTTTGCACAATGAAATATGAAGTTATATTATTCGTCAAAAGTTTCTTGTTAAAAATTTTCATTTTAATCTCGATAAAAAATTAATAAAAGTTCAAATTGTAACTATTGACAAAATTATCGACTATGAAAAAAAGACTGGAAATAACTGAAACTGGAGTGGGACTGGACTGAAATTCTAAGAAAAACTGGCAAAACTGACAAAAAACTGGACTGAAACTAGAAAAGACTGATTTTTAATTTTCTGTTAAAAAACTGAACTGTTTTGAACTGGACTGAAAACCAGTTTTATCTGGTCCTTGCTCATCTCTACTCCCATTTCAACCCAGACTTATTATTCGACCCAAGCCACCTACCCATAGTACATCCAAACTGAATCGATAAAAAGTCATGTGATTTCATAAAAAAAAAGGAATTTCTTCATTAGTTATGCATGTCTTTATGAAAATTCCTATATACAAAACCTGGCCCAATCCCTCGATTCTATGAAAGTCTACAATGTTCAAATTTTAAAAGAGATAAATTAGAGAAACTAAACTCCAAACTTTTTTGAATAAAATTAAACTTAAATTTGTGATTATGTCAACCTAAACATTGTTAAAGATCAAGTGCCTACTAAAGAATGCATAATGTGACAAATAGAGAACCTGAAACAAGGAAGCAAAATAGACTGTAGATAACTGATAAACATCAAATAGATAGTATATTTTATATTAATTTATCCCTATATTTATATACATTTTATTGCATTAATATTATTTTAGATACTTATTTTGTTAATAATTGCAGAAATGTATTTTAATTGAAGAATGAAGAAAAAGGAAAAGAACGAGACCAAAACTGAAGATTTAAAGCACTTAAAGAAATAGAGATTAAAGACCTTGAAAAAATGAAGACTAAAAGAGTTAAAATGAAGAATTGGGCCAAGAAGACAAAAGAAGTCCGGTTATGAAGATTGAGAGTCTAAATATAAAGCCCAAGCCCGAAAATGAAATATTCTGGAAATTACATTCAACCGGCGGTTGGATTAACCAATCGGCGGTTGAGCTTTAGGGTTTAAGGCGGTGCAGACACGTGGTGTTGGACCAGGATTCAAATTACTTCAACCGGCGGTTGGAGTATCCAACCGGCGGTTGAAAGGTCGGCATGAAAAAGTATAAATAGAGGCTTAACCTAGGTCATTTGATATACGATTCAAGAATACTAAACCGAAAGTTAGGGTTTTAGGGCGACTTTAAGGTGCGATTTTGGAGGCAAAGGAGCTAGGGTTTGAAGGCCAATAACCCTAGGAAAAGCTGGTTTGCTAATTGGTTCGGTTTCTTTATCCTTGTAACTTTATTAATCTTTTGGGTTATTTTGGATATTGTTTATTTGGATTAATTGCTTATTAGGTTTTCATTATGAATGTTTAAATGTATGTTTATTAGATTTATTATATGAATTATATGTTTATGTTGGAACTATATTATTGAATGTTTATTATACAAGAATTGTCTGTGTTATGTTAATATTGATAACAGTTAATTGATTTATATAGATAACTTTACGAAGCTAGTGAGTTTTATAAGCTAATTAATGATTGTCAATTATTAATGTTAAGTAACACTGTAATTCAACCGAAGCTAGGAATTGTATTAATATTCTGCTGATAGATCTTAATAAATAGTAATATTGTACTTAATCTTTGGCAATGCTACTATATGAAAATTATCTTAATCTTTGTGATTTTCTACATTAGTAATTCACCAATAATAATAGCCAACAAAGCAAATAGACATAAGTTGATATAATACGTTTAATAAATAATTGTTTAAATAGTTATAATCTTCTATCCAATTGAGTATACTTAAGTTGTTTCCTAAATCTTAATAATTAGAATCTGTATCAAAAATATAAATATAAATATGTTCGTTCGGAACTAAAACGTCCTCCTTATCTTGTAGATTATTGTAAATTAGATCCTTGTATTTAATTGTATTATAGTTGTAAATATTTGTAATTAAAATAAATAGATAATTAGTTATAAATAAGAATAACGTTTTCCTGTGTTCCTTGTGTTCGAATTTGGACTTACTTATTAAGCTATATTACATGAACGGGTTAATCTTACCTGAATTTTGTGATAGTATTATTTAGTATTTCCTTAATTAAACTTGTTATTATAATTGCATATACTTTTCATCACATCAAGTTTTTGGCGCCGCTGCCGGGGAACACTTAACCGGTTAAACTTTTGTTTTACCGGGGGAGCGGTGTATTTTATTTTAAACTAATTATTTTACTTGTATAATTTGTATTTCTGATACTTTGTAAAATCAATAAGAAATATCGGCTCACCCATTGAGAATACTGACAAAAACAAAGGTATAAGGAGAGTAAGCCCTATCTCATTGATTTATCATATAAGAGATAAGGTGCTTCTCAAAAGAAATAAGTTTTTAATAAGCTTAGCGCTGACCTGTTTCTCCGCTTTTGTGTACTATCAATGGAGCTACCGAGATCTATTGATTAAGCATTTTAAAAGAAATTTAGTTAAATATGTATAATTATGTAAATGAATTCTATTTGTATAATATGTTTTACTTGTACTATGTGTGTTCTAAATTAAGTAATAATTTGTGTATACAGACTCCGTTAACTGTTATTGAAATGGAAAATAAGCAAATGGAAATCTTGAATGAAACTGTGGAATGTAAGGATGTCTGTGTTGATGAACATTCTCTTAGGAAATTTGATAACCCTACACTAGATACTATATCTGAAGAAGAAGAAGAGGATTTAGATAGTATGTCTGAAGAAGAAGGAAATGATTTAGGTATTAACACTGAGGTTGAAGATATTAATTTAGGAAGGATACCTGTGCCAGTAGTTAGTACGAGAGGTGGATTGATTCAACTTTTAGAAGTTGGGAAAAATGATACATATCATATTATGGCTGTTATCAGGGCATCTACTTATGAATTTACACCTGAACAAAAGTACATAATTGAAAAGATTGAAAAAGAATATGAAGATTGGCATAATCCTAACCAGACCCGGATGGTGAATTATTTTGATAAGTATGTGACTGAACTAATGGACACCCTATATCAGCAAGAAGCTCAAGAGGAAGATTTCTTTGAAGGGCAGAAGATTTTGTATTCATGTGTCTATAGAGCATTGACTAGATATCCGTTTCCATATTCTGATAAACAAATTAGTTTATTGGAATCCTACAAGCATCATATGGATTGGGCAACTGGAAATCCAACGCAAATGGCGGATATTTGTTTGATAGAAGAATTGCAGGAAGTGATTAGCTTAATGGAACAAAAAGATTATAAAAATTGCAGCACTTACTATGTAGATTGTACAGTGGAATATTATGCGCATCAAATGATAAATGATTTGTACTATCCCGCACAAGAAGAGTTAAGAAGGAGAGTTCCGGAGGGGATATCTGAAGTGGCATTAGTTAATGTGGCAAACTACGTGATTATGGAGCTTAAATCAATTTTTCAAGGAAGGAATCATTTTTGTCATAATGATCTATTTCACTTAGGATTATCTCAGATTTATACAAAAATGATAAATATGTTTAGATTTTCGGGATTGTTGTTTACTGAGCGTCAGAGAGAGTTAATGAAAGGAATAGTATGGGAAGTTGAAGAGGTAGTGAGAAATCCTACGACTGGAAAGTATGAAATGTTACATTTAGGATTTTATGGTTTTATGGATGAGTTAAGACGTAAGCATCAAGAACGTGAAGTAAAGGAAGTAAATGGATATAAGGTAATTGATGAGAAAGGACAAGTAGCAAAGATAATAAAGAAAATAATGAGGGGATTCTATGAATTGCAAATAGCAGCAGATGAACATTACCGACATTTTGAAGATTCTACTGCTCAAGTGCCTGATATCACTAAAACCATGTTTAGATACTTTTTAAGAATTTTTCCTCCTGATCAGAGAGTCCCTATACACTTTATGCTACCAAATGGTTACTATGTTTCACCACTAGCTCGAGAATGGGTTCATCAACCTTGAAGACATTTGCACATTCTTATTTTTATTTGGAATTTTTCATTTTG
This sequence comes from Helichrysum umbraculigerum, assembly GCA_949592205.1. NCBI lineage: Eukaryota > Viridiplantae > Streptophyta > Magnoliopsida > Asterales > Asteraceae > Helichrysum > Helichrysum umbraculigerum. The sequence goes on along the minus strand of CATIUR010000003.1, from coordinate 9,312,301 downwards.
TTATTAGTTATGATTTCTTTTAAACTTTAGTTGTTTGTTTGTTTATGGATATTAAGTTTTTAATATACGTGTTATTTTAGGAATAATTTTCATGTTTATTTTTCTTTAGTAATATTTAAGTGGTTAAATGTTTTCATTATTAATCTCGGTTATATTATGTAAGGTATGATACGTTTCAATTAAATAACCATATTTTATGACTACATTAAAAATCATTTTAAGATTCATATTGGATTTTTATCCTCACTTTTATAAGTTTTTTTTTATGACATCGTAAAATGTTTATAATGTTGGTTTGACAAGTATGAGTTATTCTATGAGAATTGTTAAAATATTTTGATAATATAATGGAAGTAGATATGAGGAATTTAACTATGTTATATGCTAGATTCTTAATTGTTAACTTAATAAAGGAATGTCTTTCTTTGAATTTTGATATTATGTTACTAAGGTGTGGATACATTAATCCAGTGATTGTTTTATTTAAATATTCTTTATAGTTAGGATTTTAGAATCTATATTGTATATATGTTTTTGCTATAAAGATAATTACTAAAACATACTAGATAATGATATGAAACATTGAAGAGACTTTTAATCAATTATTTGAAGAAAATGAAGTTTGTTAAATAAGTTTAACATTATTAAAGAATTAAATGTGTTAATATTAGAAATATTGTGTGGCTATTTTTGGGATAGGTTTAAGAAACTATAATTATTAGAAAACATTAGGAAATCAATAGTTGTAGGTACCCAACTAGCGATTGAATGCTTATCTGAATAGTAGTAGTTTAATAAGTTTTTATACATAATAAGCCATAGGAAATAATAGCATGTGTTTATATGTTTTTGAAATATCTTTAATTTGTACTTTTTATTTTAATTTTTGGTACGTTTAATTTGTTTGCCTGTTTATTTTAGACTACCATTGCCATTTTTCGAAGTGGGTATTTAGTATACAATATGATATAATACAGTATGATACAATGTATGCTATAAAATACAGACTAGTATTTCAGAACAAGTACAGCTGAACAATGCATTGGGATTTTTTTTGGAAATTTAATAAGTTTATCTTATTAATTGTGAACTTTGTGGGTGTGTTCACTGGAAACCCTCACGAGACTATAACTCGTCCACTTGGGATACCGAGGGGTTTAAAGGCTTATTGCATATGCTAAATGCAATCGTGATTAACTACGAAAGTGTGGATGTTGTATATTATTTTTCAAGAGATGAAGTAATCAACCAAGAAGATTTTTTTTTTAGCCGATGATGAAATTTATAATTTCTGTCAGGGGAGTTTTTCTGTTCTATTTTTCTTTCCCTTACTCACTTTTGTTTATCATTTTTATACAATGAGGGCATTGTATAATTTAAGTGTGGGGATAGGGTTTGTAAGAAAAAGAATTTCTTTAATTAAACATTTAAGTTTCTATTGTTCTTAAAATTTTGAAAATTTAAAATTTTAAGTGAATAACTAAGTATTTATTAGTTAGAATATTTTTGTTAAAAGTTTTGTTTTGTATTTAAAAGTTTAGACTTTAATATGGATTAACTGTTTTGTATATATAGTGTAAGCTACTTAATAAGGAAGTGATATATAGTTATATGATATGATGTACTAATAGGCAATCTATATGAAGATTTCTGAATTTTAATAAATTATTAATAAAATAACTTGTATATTATTTTATGATACATAATATGATGTATGACATAAAAGTCTTAAATTTTTAAATTTATTATACAATAATTTTATATATCTTTTTACTTATGTGAGTACATTTGGGGTTATATATTGATGGTTTCCTCTGTTATATGAAAGTATAGACCTGGTCTCTATTAATATATATTTAAAAATTAAGCAAACGCAAGTCAAAAGTACTTGAAAAGTCTTAAAAATAAAAAGATACCTAATGAGGTCGCCAAAATGGTTTGACCAAGTATGGTTTTGCTTAAACTTGAATCAAGTTATGTCGCTCTGTTGCATGAAAATGCAGACCTGTCACCAATGTCTTGATTCTTAAAAATGTATTTCATATATTTAATGGGAATATAAAAGTAAATTGTATAATTAAATTTAAAGGTATATAATATATGGAAATCATAAGTAATATACATAATAACAACAAAGGTGTATTCAGTAGTATGAATATAGATTGTTTAAAGTGGACAAATATATTAGTAATCGTTCATGAACTATATATTACACAAATAATAATAATTTTATTTATACATTATAGTTATCCATGTTAATTAAATTGTTTAAATTTTTACTTTATGAAACAGATTTTTAATATTGGTATTCTGATTCTTAAATATTAGTTTGATGCTTATTTTTAAATTTTATTCAGTATTCTACTTGAGGACAAGCAGAACTTAAGTGTGGGGATATTTGATAAACATCAAATAGATAGTATATTTTATATTAATTTATCCCTACATTTATATACATTTTATTGCATTAATACGATTTTAGATACTTATTTTGTTAATAATTGCAGAAATGTATTTTAATTGAAGAATGAAGAAAAAGGAAAAGAACGAGACCAGAACTGAAGATTTAAAGCACTTAAAGAAATAGAGATTAAAGACCTTGAAGAAATGAAGACTAAAAGAGTTAAAATGAAGAATTGGGCCAAGAAGACAAAAGAAGTCCGGTTATGAAGATTGAGAGTCCAAATATTAAGCCCAAGCCCGAAAATGGAATATTCTGGAAATTACATTCAACCGGCGGTTGGATTAACCAACCGGCGGTTGAGCTTTAGGGTTTAAGGCGGTGCAGACCCGTGGTGTTGGACCAGGATTCAAATTACTTCAACCGGCGGTTGGAGTATCCAACCGGCGGTTGGAAGGTCGACATGAAAAAGTATAAATAGAGGCTTAAGCTAGGTCATTCGATATACGATTCAAGAATAATAAACCGAAAGTTAGGGTTTTAGGGCGACTTTAAGGTGCGATTTTGGAGGCAAATGAGCTTGGGTTTGAAGGCCAATAACCCTAGGAAAAGCTGGTTTGCTAATTGGTTCGGTTTCTTTATCCTTGTAACTTTATTAATCTTTTGGGTTATTTTGGATATTGTTTATTTGGATTAATTGCTTATTAGGTTTTCATTATGAATGTTAAAATGTATGTTTATTAGATTTATTATATGCATTATATGTTTATGTTGGAACTATATTATTGAATGTTTATTATACAAGAATTGTCTGTGTTATGTTAATATTGATAACAGTTAATTGATTTATATAGATAACTTTACGAAGCTAGTGAGTTTTATAAGTTAATTAATGATTGTCAATTATTAATGTTAAGTAACACTGTAATTCAACCGAAGTTAGGAATTGTATTAATATTCTGCTGATAGATCTTAATAAATAGTAATATTGTACTTAATCTTTGGCAATGCTACTATATGAAAATTATCTTAATCTTTGTGATTTTCTACATTAGTAATTCACCAATAATAATAGCCAACAAAGCAAATAGACATAAGTTGATATAATACGTTTAATAAATAATTGTTTAAATAGTTATAATCTTCTATCCAGTTGAGTATACTTAAGTTGTTTCCTAAATCTTATCTATTAGAATCTGTATCAAAAATATAAATATAAATATGTTCGTTTGGAACTAAAACGTCCCCCTTATCTTGTAGATTATTGTAAATTGGATCCTTGTATTTAATTGTATTATAGTTGTAAATATTTGTAATTAAAATAAATAGATAATTAGTTATAAATAAGAATAACGTTTTCCTGTGTTCCTTGTGTTCAAATTTGGACTTACTTATTAAGCTATATTACATGAACGGGTTAATCTTGCCTGAATTGTGTGATAGTATTATTTAGTATTTCCTTAATTAAACTTGTTATTATAATTGCATATACTTTTCATCACATCAAGTTTTTGGCGCCGCTGCCGGGGAACACTTAACCGGTTAAACTTTTGTTTTACAGGGGGAGCGGTGTATTTTATTTTAAACTAATTATTTTATTTGTATAATCTGTATTTCTGATACTTTGTAAAATCAATAAGAAATATCGGCTCACCCATTGAGAATACTGACAAAAACAAAGGTATAAGGAGAGTAAGCCCTATCTCATTGATTTATCATATAAGAGATAAGGTGTTTCTCAAAAGAAATAAGTTTTTAATAAGCTTAGCGCTGACCTGTTTCTCCGCTTTTGTGTACTATCAATGGAGCTACCGAGATCTATTGATTAAGCATTTTAAAAGAAATTTAATTAAATATGTATAATTATGTAAATGAATTCTATTTGTATAATATGTTTTACTTGTACTATGTGTGTTCTAAATTAAGTAATAATTTGTGTATACAGACTCCGTTAACTGTTATTGAAATGGAAAATAAGCAAATGGAAATCTTGAATGAAACTGTGGAATGCAAGGATGTCTGTGTTGATGAACATTCTCTTAGAAAATTTGATAACCCTACACTAGATACTATATCTGAAGAAGAAGAAGAGGATTTAGATAGTATGTCTGAAGAAGAAGGAAATGATTTAGGTATTAAGACTGAGGTTGAAGATATTAATTTAGGAAGGATACCTGTGCCAGTAGTTAGTACGAGAGGTGGATTGATTCAACTTTTAGAAGTTGGGAAAAACGATACATATCATATTATGGCTGTTATCAGGACATCTACTTATGAATTTACACCTGAACAAAAGTACATAATTGAAAAGATTGAAAAAGAATATGAAGATTGGCATAATCCTAACCAGACCCGGATGGTGAATTATTTTGATAAGTATGTGACTGAACTAATGGACACCCTATATCAGCAAGAAGCTCAAGAGGAAAAATTCTTTGAAGGGCAGAAGATTTTGTATTCATGTGTCTATAGAGCATTGACTAGATATCCGTTTCCATATTCTGATAAACAAATTAGTTTATTGGAATCCTACAAGCATCATATGGATTGGGCAACTGGAAATCCAACGCAAATGGCGGATATTTGTTTGATAGAAGAATTGCAGGAAGTGATTAGCTTAATGGAACAAAAAGATTATAAAAATTGCAGCACTTACTATGTAGATTGTACAGTGGAATATTATGCGCATCAAATGATAAATGATTTGTACTATCCCGCACAAGAAGAGTTAAGAAGGAGAGTTCCGGAGGGGATATCTGAAGTGGCATTAGTTAATGTGGCAAACTACGTGATTATGGAGCTTAAATCAATTTTTCAAGGAAGGAATCATTTTTGTCATAATGATCTATTTCACTTAGGATTATCTCAGATTTATACAAAAATGATAAATATGTTTAGATTTTTGGGATTGTTGTTTACTGAGCGTCAGAGAGAGTTAATGAAAGGAATAGTATAGGAAGTTGAAGAGGTAGTGAGAAATCTTACGACTGGAAAGTATGAAATGTTACATTTAGGATTTTATGGTTTTATGGATGAGTTAAGACGTAAGCATCAAGAACGTGAAGTAACATGAGGTAAATGGATATAAGGTAATTGATGAGGAAGGACAAGTAGCAAAGACAATAAATAAAATAATGAGGGGATTCTATGAATTGCAAATAGCAGCAGATGAACATTACCGATATTTTGAAGATTCTACTGCTCAAGTGCCTGATATCACTAAAACCATGTTTAGATACTTTTTAAGAATTTTTCCTCCTGATCAGAGAGTCCCTATACACTTTATACTACCAAATGGTTACTATGTTTCACCACTAGCTCGAGAATGGGTTCATCAACCTTGAAGACATTTGCACATTCTTATTTTTATTTGGAATTTTTCATTTTGTTATTAGTTATGATTTCTTTTAAACTTTAGTTGTTTGTTTGTTTATGGATATTAAGTTTTTAATATACGTGTTATTTTAGGAATAATTTTCATGTTTATTTTTCTTTAGTAATATTTAAGTGGTTAAATGTTTTCATTATTAATCTCGGTTATATTATGTAAGGTATGATACGTTTCAATTAAATAACCATATTTTATGACTACATTAAAAATCATTTTAAGATTCATATTGGATTTTTATCCTCACTTTTATAAGTTTTTTTTTATGACATCGTAAAATGTTTATAATGTTGGTTTGACAAGTATGAGTTATTCTATGAGAATTGTTAAAATATTTTAATAATATAATGGAAGTAGATATGAGGAATTTAACTATGTTATATGCTGGATTCTTAATTGTTAACTTAATAAAGGAATGGTTTTTCTTTGAATTTTGATATTATGTTACTAAGGTGTGGATACATTAATCCAGTGATTGTTTTATTTAAATATTCTTTATAGTTAGGATTTTAGAATCTATATTGTATATATGTTTTTAATATAAATATAATTACTAAAACATATTAGATAATGATATGAAACATTGAAGAGACTTTTAATCAATTATTTGAAGAAAATGAAGTTTGTTAAATAAGTTTAACATTATTAAAGAATTAAATGTGTTAATATTAGAAATATTGTGTGGCTATTTTTGGGATAGGTTTAAGAAACTATAATTATTAGAAAACATTAGGAAATCAATAGTTGTAGGTACCCAACTAGCGATTGAATGCTTATCTGAATAGCAGTAGTTTAATAAGTTTTTATACATAATAAGCCATAGGAAATAATAGCATGTGTTTATATGTTTTTGAAATATCTTTAATTTGTACTTTTTATTTTAATTTTTGGTACGTTTAATTTGTTTGCCTGTTTATTTTAGACTACCATTGCCATTTTTCGAAGTGGGTATTTAGTATACAATATGATATAATACAGTATGATACAATGTATGCTATAAAATACAGACTAGTATTTCAGAACAAGTACAGCTGAACAATGCATTGGGATTTTTTTTGGAAATTTAATAAGTTTATCTTATTAATTGTGAACTTTGTGGGTGTGTTCACTGGAAACCCTCACGATACTATAACTCGTCCACTTGGGATACCGAGGGGTTTAAAGGCTTATTGCATATGCTAAATGCAATCGTGATTAACTACGAAAGTGTGGATGTTGTATATTATTTTTCAAGAGATGAAGGAATCAACCAAGAAGATTTTTTTTTTTAGCCGATGATGAAATTTATAATTTCTGTCAGGGGAGTTTTTCTGTTCTATTTTTCTTTCCCTTACTCACTTTTGTTTATCATTTTTATACAATGAGGGCATTGTATAATTTAAGTGTGGGGATAGGGTTTGTAAGAAAAAGAATTTCTTTAATTAAACATTTAAGTTTCTATTGTTCTTAAAATTTTGAAAATTTAAAATTTTAAGTGAATAACTAAGTATTTATTAGTTAGAATATTTTTGTTAAAAGTTTTGTTTTGTATTTAAAAGTTTAGACTTTAATATGGATTAACTGTTTTGTATATATAATGTAAGCTACTTAATAAGGAAGTGATATATAGTTATATGATATGATGTACTAATAGGCAATCTATATGAAGATTTCTGAATTTTAATAAATTATTAATAAAATAACTTGTATATTATTTTATGATACATAATATGATGTATGACATAAAAGTCTTAAATTTTTAAATTTATTATACAATAATTTTATATATCTTTTTACTTATGTGAGTACATTTGGGGGTATATATTGATGGTTTCCTCTGTTATACGAAAGTATAGACCTGGTCTCTATTAATATATATTTAAAAATTAAGCAAACGCAAGTCAAAAGTACTTGAAAAGTCTTAAAAATAAAAAGATACCTAATGAGGTCGCCAAAATGGTTTGACCAAGTATGGTTTTGCTTAAACTTGAATCAAGTTATGTCGCTCTGTTGCATGAAAATGCAGACCTGTCACCAATGTCTTGATTCTTAAAAATGTATTTCATATATTTAATGGGAATATAAAAGTAAATTGTATAATTAAATTTAAAGGTATATCATATATGGAAATCATAAGTAATATACATACTAACAACAAAGGTGTATTCAGTAGTATGAATATAGATTGTTTAAAGTGGACAAATATATTAGTAATCGTTCATGAACTATATATTACACAAATAATAATAATTTTATTTATACATTATAGTTATCCATGTTAATTAAATTGTTTAAATTTTTACTTTATGAAACAGATTTTTAATACTGGTATTCTGATTCTTAAATATTAGTTTGATGCTTATTTTTAAATTTTATTCAGTATTCTACTTGAGGACAAACAGAACTTAAGTGTGGGGATATTTGATAAGTATCAAATAGATAGTATATTTTATATTAATTTATCCCTATATTTATATACATTTTATTGCATTAATATGATTTTAGATACTTATTTTGTTAATAATTGCAGAAATGTATTTTAATTGAAGAATGAAGAAAAAGGAAAAGAACGAGACCAGAACTGAAGATTTAAAGCACTTAAAGAAATAGAGATTAAAGACCTTGAAGAAATGAAGACTAAAAGAGTTAAAATGAAGAATTGGGCCAAGAAGACAAAAGAAGTCCAGTTATGAAGATTGAGAGTCCAAATATTAAGCCCAAGCCCGAAAATGGAATATTCTGGAAATTACATTCAACCGGCGGTTGGATTAACCAACCGGCGGTTGAGCTTTAGGGTTTAAGGCGGTGCAGACACGTGGTGTTGGACCAGGATTCAAATTACTTCAACCGGCGGTTAGAGTATCCAACCGGCGGTTGGAAGGTCGGCATGAAAAAGTATAAATAGAGGCTTTAGCTAGGTCATTTGATATACGATTCAAGAATACTAAACCGAAAGTTAGGGTTTTAGGGCGACTTTAAGGTGCGATTTTGGAGGCAAAGGAGCTAGGGTTTGAAGGCCAATAACCCTAGGAAAAGCTGGTTTGCTAATTGGTTCGGTTTCTTTATCCTTGTAACTTTATTAATCTTTTGGGTTATTTTGGATATTGTTTATTTGGATTAATTGCTTATTAGGTTTTCATTATGAATGTTTAAATGTATGTTTATTAGATTTATTATATGAATTATATGTTTATGTTGGAACTATATTATTGAATGTTTATTATACAAGAATTGTCTGTGTTATGTTAATATTGATAACAGTTAATTGATTTATATAGATAACTTTACGAAGCTAGTGAGTTTTATAAGCTAATTAATGATTGTCAATTATTAATGTTAAGTAACACTGTAATTCAACCGAAGCTAGGAATTGTATTAATATTCTGCTGATAGATCTTTATAAATAGTAATATTGTACTTAATCTTTGGCAATGCTACTATATGAAAATTATCTTAATCTTTGTGATTTTCTACATTAGTAATTAACCAATAATAATAGCCAACAAAGCAAATAGACATAAGTTGATATAATACGTTTAATAAATAATTGTTTAAATAGTTATAATCTTCTATCCAATTGAGTATACTTAAGTTGTTTCCTAAATCTTATCTATTAGAATCTGTATCAAAAATATAAATATAAATATGTTCGTTCGGAACTAAAACGTCCCCCTTATTTTGTAGATTATTGTAAATTGGATCCTTGTATTTAATTGTATTATAGTTGTAAATATTTGTAATTAAAATAAATAGATAATTAGTTATAAATAAGAATAACGTTTTCCTGTGTTCCTTGTGTTCGAATTTGGACTTACTTATTAAGCTATATTACATGAACGGGTTAATCTTGCCTGAATTGTGTGATAGTATTATTTAGTATTTCCTTAATTAAACTTGTTATTATAATTGCATATACTTTTCATCACTTCAATAACATGTCAGAAAGGAAAAAAGGACAATTCTTTGACCATCAATCAAATACTACGACTTCTTCATTTCATCAATGTTTTTTAAACCTGTCAGACCGGACCGGTCCGACCGGTCGAACCGCCTTTTTGATGAATTCCGGCCGGATTGAAACCGGTTTTAGCCAAGTGTTGACTGGTCAAAGACTCGTCCGGTTTTCCGGTCGAACCCGATCGAGCCGGTTTTCTAAACCGTATTGAACCGGATCTTATTTTTTTTGTTTTCGTTTTCATTTATACTGAAGGAAAAAAAATAAAATAATTTTAATGTTGTTTTTACCTTTTAATTGTTTATTTGGAAACAAAAATAAAAATAAAAAACTCTCTCTTGTTCACGAGGCACGGACGCTGTAGTGGGTTACCAAAAAACCCTAAAAGATCCGACCAAATCATAGCCGTCAACTGCCGCCAACCGTTGCCTTCCCTTTCTCCGTTGCTCGCCGACCGTCTATCTCTTGTTCCAGTAACTTCGGTGGTGGTAGCAGCATTTCTCATGTTCCGGTGATTTTCGATTTTCAAAACAATTTGTTGTGTATGAGTTGTTGAGTCGTAAGAGGTAGCTGTGTGTGGGTGTAAGTTCTTGAAATCATATATGGTGGTGTGTTGAGGATGGTGGTGTGTTGGGCTTGACGTAGGTTGAGGGTGGTGGTGTTAATGAAATTTTATGAATATTTTTTTTTAAAGTCAATAAAGGGTGTATGTATATGTTAAAGTCAATTATATAAATAAGTGGGTGAAGGTTGCTATAGTCCTGTAGCTGTTGTTGTGTTTATATATATTTTTTAGAAAAAAAAACAAAAGAAAAAAAGATGCTATTGTCATATTTATATATTTTTTAATAATTAATAAAAGTAATACTCTATATAAGAAAGAAAATTAAAGTACTATAGCTAGCTATATGTTGCACGAGGTATTGTCTTTGACTATTTGGAATTATGGATAGGACAATTCATATGCATTTTGTCAGGAAAGCAAAGTCACGTGACATTGTCCAGATCTGCCTATTTAGTAAATAGTATTTACTGCAGAAACGGTTCGGCCGGCCAGTTCAACTAGTCTGACCGGACCCGGAAGACTTTTCGAGTTGATCCGGTTTTCGGTTTTCAAAACATTGCATTTCATATTTAAGCACGAAAAAATATAAGATAGAAACCATACCTTTCTTCATCTTCGAAACCTGAACTTTGTTGATGCCATTTCACTATTGTTTTTGGCTTACAATCTTTGTGCTTCCATCACATGCTTTCTATCAAACATGCAAATATGTAAGTTGTTTCTTATTTACACAAAGACTGATGCCATATTTCATCAATGGCATCAAACATGTGAACTTACTATGAAACCCGGCGACATTAAACTTTTGACTTGGAAATTAATATTTAAAGTGATAGGAAATAATATTATTTCGGTTTACTTGGAAATAATTGGAAAAGAGTTAAATGAATAATTGTGACGGGTAAAATATTAATTATTTTAAATCAATATAGTTCTAAGAAAAATAAAAGTTATTATTTTCGTAAATGGTTTTTAGGTTCCAGACAGTCTGTTTGAAGGAGGATAAAATTATACAGTATACTATTAAGGTTGGTTGTGTATAAACCGACTCCACCTACTTAATTTTCCAAATCTTCCATTTTGTTCTAAAACTCTCTAAAATTCTCATTGAATCACTTCAAAGAAATTACAAGAAAATAAGTAATCAATTCATGTTTTAGATTCTTGTTTCTTAAAAGGAGATTATCACCATCTTTATTCTGTTGCCTCTTCTTTAACTTGTAAGTATCCTTGCTATATATATATATATATATATATATATATATATATATATATATATATATATATATATATATATATATATGAACTTAGTTAAATTTAAATTTACAAGTTCATGACCTTTATGTGGAAATTGATGATTAAATGAATAAGTATTACATGTTAGAGATCATCAATAGTGATTATATGATGAAAGAATCTGAGTGTTTGCTATTCTTCATGTTTGGATTGGGTATGATGGTTAGGGTTGTAGATGTAGATACATGAACTTGTAATTGATGCTTGATTGATGTTACAAGATAATAGATATTATGTATAGTTATTGTTATTTGATGTAGTATACTAAATTATGAACTTGAGTTGGTCATTTTGGGTATGAATATTCGTATATAAAGTTGAAGCAGAAGTACAGGTTGTGGGTCTGGTTTAGGGATCCGGCGGATCCCCTTACTATCCGGTGGATCCTGTGGTTTTGAGCTTGTATCCGGCGGATTGGGGATATATGTAATTGTGATTCGGCAGATCGTGAAGGAGATCCGGTGGATACTCACGCATTGAATCTACACTTTAATTTAACACTTGAAAATAATACTTTTTGAAATTGTCGAATTATTGGACCCGATGGATCCATGTTATACCCAGCGGATCCTTTTGTTTTGATTAGTATCCGGCGGATCCAATGGTGAATTTTAGTTTTGCAAATTTTGAAAATGCATCTTTTCAGGGTAGCGGATAAGTGATAATTTTGTTAACTCGGATTTGGTTGAAATTTACATGGTCACTAGAAAACGGCCCAACGATCAAGGCTCCATCTTGAGAGCCTTGGCAGTTTTTGGCCGTTTGGGGTCATCTAGGGATCGAAAATGGCAATTTACAATTTTTGAACCTCATTTTAGGACTTTTAAATTACATTGCGGATTGTAGTTTTGTTTTCATAGACTCGGGGATTATTTGTTTGGGAGAATTATGTTAGGATAATAACTTGTAATCTAGTATGATCACAAATTACAGAGTGTTGTTATGATAGTTAATATTATGCATTGAAATTATTATATGATTATAATATTTATTATGGGATAAGTTACTGATTCGTTATTATTTGTAATTCCAGATAAGCAAAAGGAAACTCAGTGATATAAGACTACTGAGTTAAGTGACTGGGATTATCGGTGAGTGGAATTGTAGTCATCGTTTTAACTTAGTTGTAACAGTTTTGGTTACAAGGGGTAAATATAATTGTGGTATTATTGACTAGTGAGTTTATTGAGATATAATTATAGTTGATTTGGGCTGATATTGTGATTGTTTATTTCGTTTGATTGGTAGTTATAATTCCATGATGGCATGACGATTATGCATTATGTGATTATGTGGATTATTCAGAGGTCAACTTTGCTATTGTTTGGCTGACTGGGTTTTCGATACATATCATTGATGGATGAACCTATGTCAGTGAAGATAGCTTCAAGCTATCGGTAAATCACTATGATGGCATACCAGTGATTTAAGGGTTCCTTGAATGGCTATTCAGGAACCGCCAGTCTTCTTTGACATTGTGTGTTTATGATTATTTTTGTAAGATTTGTTATTGCTAGTTGAACTGTCAGTTACAGTTTTATTCACTTAGCTGTGAGCTAAACCCATCATGTTTAACATTTAGCAGATTATGGTTAAATTATGGGACGGGTCAGAGTTTGCTGGCAGGGATGTTTAACTATTACTGAGGCTACTATGATATTTTGATAACTAAATATCAAACGTTATGTTTTGGAACTTATAACACCCAGTCACTTGTACTTAGTTATTTTGTAATTATATGTCTATAACTGTAATCTTTTGGACTATAAACATTTTGTATATATGTATGTACATATGAAATATATATATATATATATATATATATATATATATATATATATATATATATGGTAGTGATCAAGGGGGAAGTAACAAAATTGAGGGAAGGGGGAAGCTAATCTGGGCCGTCGGATTCATTCATTAAAAAAAAGGGGGGGGAAGGGCAGTCTAGTAATTTAGTAAATATGCTAATTAAAAACATATATGCAATAATAATAGATTTGCAGGAAAGTCACGCTCATTCACAAAAAATTAGGGCATAGCATACAACCCAATTGACATCACGATCCAAATACAGATTATTGAACGATTTTCTTCAACAATCGATCATTTAAATCAAAAACAGGTTGTATGATGATACAATTAATGGATCGAAAACTCAAAATCTGAAGAAAAATTAGAAGATAAATCAGATCCGAGGAAGAACAAAATGGTAAGAAATTAACAATTAATCATTTTTACTAATTATTTCTTAGATTCATATTCATTTATTCTTTGCTTTCATCTTTCTACAAATGAAATATGAAATTGGTTGAGATAGAAGTGAATATAAACAGAGGTGATAAGCTTAACATGATGAATGTAGCTTTAGACGATGAATCTCTAATTTGTGATATATATAATGTAAAATGGATTGATGATTATTGTTTTATAATTGTGTATCACATACTATAATGTAGTGTCTAATGTTCTCCATGATGAATGTTAACTTTACATAAAGAATATTGAATCTTTTTTTTCCGATATTTAGTGATGATGAATACTATAGTGAGTGACGAATTTTAAACGCTTCATTGCTTTTTTTAGAAAAAAAGTGTTTCACTCTTGATCCTTCTCCAAAAAAAATGAATATAAATGTTACATGATGAATATTTAGTATTTAAACTCAAGTTTTGAAATTAATATGTTAATATGCATCGCAATGCATATTATGAGTAATCATCGACATGAATGTTAACACACATCGATATACATCACTACGACATAAATTATGTTAACATGCATCACAGTGCATACTATTAGTACTAATCAGCTAGAATGTTAACATTTATCGATATACATCAGTACGATGTAAACTTATGTTAAGATGCATCACAGTGCATACTATTAGTACTCATCTACATGAATATTAACATACATCGATATTCGATATACATCACTACGATGTAAATTTAGGTTAAGATGCATCGCAATGCATATTATTAGTACTCATCAGCATCCATGTTACATACATTGATATACATCACTACGATGTAAACTTATGTTAAGATGCATCATATTGCATACTATTAGTACTTATTCACGTGTGTGATGACCTTAATAGCCTCTTCATAGCAAATTCTTGTCTCTTATCTAGAATCCCCTGTAAATAAAATAGTTCAACTTCATATATAACAAGAGATAACTAAAAGAATGAATGCTCAATATCCTTGAAATTCCATTGTTAATCATTTTTGAGTTGAGTAACATTACCTTGGTTAAAAAGAATTTCACCATCGAAATTATATGAGGTTGTATGCAATAATGAAAGTATACTTCACGTGAATAAAATTCAAAATTCATGAACTTTATCAAGTAATGAACACCATTGTTTATATGATGCATTTGTAAATCATCAATCTTGTTGTAGACTTTTATAATGTTCTCATAAATATCAAATTCTGATAATAACAGCAACATTGGGTATCACATTGAATAGCAAAATTGATGATGCAACTCGAGTAATTGTTCATCCATATCTTTGCTTGTTTTCAGAATTCTGAGATTTATTTTTGTATCTAATTGTTTAAGCTCTCGTCAATTTTCGAACGATTCATAAAAAATAAGGAGATTCATCAATGGCGGGCGGCAGGTTTATTGGATAAAGGAAAAAGAATTGCAGAAAGTGATAAAGAAGTATCAAAGTAGAAGAAATACTAAATAAGTCCGTCTACAATTAGAGTGCAAACTTGATCAACAATCATTCGATTGAAACAGTATAATACATCACAAGAATCGATTTCATCAGGTTAAATGAAGAACCGTGAAGATATTATCACAATATAATCTGAAGCTGGATGAAGAACAAAATGGTAAGAAAAATACCAATCAAATCTTGATTATTACTTTTTTTGATTTTCATTTAATCAAATCTACATTTAATCGTGAAAATGTTCTATCTATCGCTGGAATTCTAGAACGAAGATCTGTGCTACTTGAATTCTGATGTGTTTAGGGTTGGTTTGTGTGAAGAAAAGTAAGTGTGGAAGGAAACGTATGTTTGCATCTTTACTTGGAGTTGGGGCTCCTGAAGCTCTAGTTATTGAGGTGGTTGAATTGTTAGTTTATGGTCCTAAGGGTCTTGCTGAGGTATTATTGTAATTTACCTAGAATCCTTGATTTTTTTGTATTTCATGAATCGATTTCTGGTTGAAAATGTATTTCATTTCACTATCAAAGTTGTATGTGATCAAATTTGCCTACATTTAAATGCAGTTTCTTCCACAATTAGTATGTGATCAAATTTGCCTACATTTGTAACGTGAAGGTTGCTGCCAGTTTGTTGATGTCTTGGATGGTCCTTGGTTGTCTTTTGCTCTTGCTGCTGGTGGTGGTCGAGGTTATTATGGATGTGGTCACACATATAATTTGATAATAACTAATGGTACGATGAACGGTTATTAAAGACCTTATTGCTTCCAATCCCTAGCCTTTGAGGTCCTTGACAAGTCATATGAATGGACATGTTTTTTCTTTTGTTTACATCTGCACCTTAATGGCTGTTGTGTTACGTGTCATATTTTCTAACGTGGTGGTTGGTTCTTTATCAAGGCATCAAATTCACTATGCTGATCATCATGCATTTCTCTCTATTTAGATACATCTTATTCAAATATCCCGATGACGACATATGAACTTCCTGATGGACAGCAAGTTTGGTCCCCCTTTTTCTGCTTGGGATGTTGAGATGTAAGACAGTTGCAGGTATTGAGTATGTTTGATTAACAGGATGATAGAGATCGGTTCTGACAGATTCAAGACTCCGGATGTTTTGTTTAATCCCTCCTTGGTAAAGGTCAGTGGTTTGTACCAGTTACGTGATTTTTGGAATACTCGTGTCTGACTTTATATGAGCATTATTACTTATATTATATATTTTAAATCCACTATTTGAACAGGCTGTACATTTATATATCTAGACTAGATGTGTTTTTAAAAAAAATTTGTGTTAACTTTTTAACTACATACATATGCAGTGCTCTCATGGAAAATCGATTATCTAGCCAGATTCCAGAAGTACTCACCTAAATGACGACCCTACAAGATATGTAACTTCTACCTTTCCGGGATGGAGTTTGCTGTGCAACTTTAATAGAGTGATGGTGAAAGGTTGATAGATATCAAAGATATAGTCTATGATGAAATGCCATTCAATTGAAAGACAAATGTTCTTGACGAAAATGTGACGTACTTGATAACTAATGGATGCTCAACAAGCTTAAAGGGTCGTATTCTTGAGATGGTTATAACTAAACATTCATTATATTGTATATTAAGTGGTAGTATTCATTTGGATGAATATTAATTAACATTCATTTATAGATAAATGTTTTAATTTAATTTGAGTTCTTATACTTTCAAAGTTCATTGAGTAATAACATTCCTCTAGACTAATATCAAATTATAATATTCGTTAATAGATGTTATAATTTATTGATGAAATTAACATTCATCATCTACCATGACATTCATCATCTTGACAAAAATAGTGCGAAATATACAATCCGAAGATAATTTTTTTATTGTCTTTAACCCATTTCGATAAAAACTAAGTTACAATGACGAATTTGAACATTGAATTTTGAGTTTGAACTCTGATGAATATATGTTAACACTCATGTGGTAGAGTACTAATAGTATGCATTGTAGTGCATCTTAACATAAGTTTACATTGTAGTGATGTATATTGATATTTGTTAACATTCGAGCTGATGAGGACTAATAGTACGCACTGCGGTCCTTGTTAACATTGGTTCACATCCTAGTGATGTACATTGATACATATTTACATTCGAGCTGATGATTACTAATAGAATGCACTGCGATGCATCTTAACATATGTTTACATCGTTAGTGATGTATATAGGTGTATGTTAACATGCATGCTGATGAGTACTAATAGTATGCATTGCGATGCATCTTAACATAAGTTTACATTGTAGTGATGTATATCGATGTATATTAATATTCATGCAGATGAGTACTAATAGTTTGCACAGTGATGCATGTTAACCTAAGTTTACATCATAGTGATGTATATCGATTAATGTTAACATTCTAGTTGATGAGTACTCACAATATGCACTGTGATGCATGTTAACCTAAGTTTACATCATAGTGATGTATATCGATTAATGTTAACATTCTAGTTGATGAGTACTCGCAATATGCACTGTGATGCATGTTAACCTAATTTACATCGTTGTGATGTATATTAATGTATGTTAACATTCGAGCTGATGAGTACTAATAGTATGTACTGTGATGCATCTTTACATAAGATTAATATTTTCTTTTGTACATAGTACTATATATCATAATAACACATGTCTTGATGAAAATCTGAAGTAATATGATATGATTTATATAAGATATTTCGAAATAATAATATATAAACTTAGATGCATTAGTTTAATTTCTACAATCAAAACTCGATGCATATAACATATTTTTGATAAATTGAAACATAATTAAGCTATATAGAATCCAATCTTAACCTATGTCAAATCCAATCGATACATAACTAAGCTATAACTCGATGCATACCATTGATTAAACTATATAGCCATTACATTTTCAAAACACTCTAAGAAGGTTATTTATGATATACATTCAATCCTTCATGTACTGGTGCAATTCTGTGTTGGAGACGTTGATCTAATATCTTTGGCATCTTGGTGAGCAATTATGGTCCCCTATGACACTGGATCTTCTGTATAACAAATATATATCAATAATGTATTTGCACTTTCTACCACCACCATCGTCAATCCAACCTACCAATATCATTAGATGTCAGCACGTAAGCCCATGTAAAAATCACAAAAAGGTGAAGATACTCAAAAACATCAAACAGCTCATATATACGTACCAAAATCATGCCCATCACTATAGCATTTGACCCCATCATTGCGTCTCAGTCTGTTGGTTTAACTCTTGTAAAAATGAAAACACAAGTTCTGATAATCGTTTAGTAGGTAATGCAAATCAAACTGATATATCCTAGGATATAGGATATATGTGTAAGGGACCGAAACTCATTAAAGGATATAGGTTCACCATTTTTTGGAATTAAACTGATGAAGGAAGGATTACACCCTCTACCCAATCTACCTAATGCTTAAAACAATTTAAGAAATCAAATTAAACTAAATCCCAATACCTTTTTATGAAAGCAAAATTGAGCCCTTTAGGCCCAGGAGCCTTTGATCCTGCACAAAACACAGTTTCTTTAATTTCTTTCATTGTAAAATCAGCCTCCAAGAAAGCCACATCAGAGGGATCCAGACGTCGAAATAAAGAGTTCGAAAAAGATGTCTTCATGAATGTTTACATACATTAATATATCAGTAGGATTAAAAGTTAAATTAACATGCATCGCAATGCATATTATTAGTACATATCAACATGAATGTTAACATACATCAATATATCAGTAGAATTAAAAGTTAAATTAACATGCATCGCAATGCATACTATTAGTACACATCAACTTGAATGTTAACATACATCAATATATTAGTATAAACTTAAATCAACATGCATCGCAGTGCAAACTATTAGTACACATCTACATGAATATTAACATACATCAACAAAAGAAACTACAATAATTATTAGGATTCAACATAAGTAAGATGTTTCATGATGAATATTAATGTTTTCCCCCCAAAAATACTTCCATCTGGATCTGACTCTAGGGGCAGCAGGTTCGGCATCTACTACAAAAGAGAGGTAACTTGGGCTCATCATGCTATACTCGCAGGGAAGGAAAAACGAGCAGTTTACAAATATATTTCACAAACTTTTCGTCAAAGCTAATTTTGAGCTTAACTTAACAAATGAAGTGAATAAGAACATATGACCAATAAACATTGCTACGAACCTATAATTGATGTTGCAACTTTTGTTAATCGGGCCACCCATGCCAGCTCTACTATAATATTAATTCAAGAACCTTTATACACCGTAGGCATTGTGGTCAAATTCTAACAAAAACATGATCACCAACAGATACCCGGTCATGAGGTTCTTAGGGATGCATTTTAACATGTAATTCAAATGCTATTTTACAGCGTAGATCTTAATAGAGACAGAATTTTTTTTTTTTTTTTTTTTTTTTTTTTTTTTGCAAGGCATAGGGGTCACATATGTTGCAAACACTTTTTTCGCAAAATGTAAGGTATAATGTCTTAATGGGTTGTAACAGTGAACCTCCAACAAGTCTTTCTCAAGACGTTCTTTCAGTTGTTGCATAGAAGCTATGCCACCAGCAAGCTGCACAAAGGAATAACAAAATAACTTGTTTCAACATAGGTTTACATCGTAGTGATGTATATCGATATATGTTAACACTCATGTGGATGAGTACTAATAGTATTCATTGTGATGCATCTTAACATAAGTTTAAATTTTAGTGATGAGTACTCATAGTACGCACTGTGATGCATCTTAACATAAGTTAAATGACTAACAGGGACAGAGAATATTCATGTAGATGAGTACTAATAGTATGCACTGTGATTCATGTTAACATTGATTTACATCATAGTGATGTATATCGATAGATGTTAACACTCATGTGGATGAAAATTAATAGTTTGCATTGTGATGCATCTTAACACGAGTTTGCATTGTAGTGATATATATCGATATTTGTTAATATAAGAGCGGATGAGTACTCATAGTATGCACTGTTATGCATCTTAGCATAAGATTATGTTTTCCTAATATAACATGTTAATACCTACAATGAAGAGTGAAAACACAAAGATTGCTATACCTTCAATCCTCAAGGGTTATATATACACACACCTGAATTTAAAATGAATATTAACTAAAACATTTTATTCAGAATGTAAACAATCATATCACTATATAATGTAAAATCCAATAATTTATAAGAAGCAACAAAATTAAAATTAAGAAAGATGATAGTAACACTTACTTGAAACAAGTCGATCTATGAATTAGTGGTTGCAACTGTACACTCTAATTAGCAGATATAAATGAATGTGAAATGGGAAAAGAAAAAAAACCCTAGAATTGAAATTTTCAAATTTAAAGATGGTATAAATTGAAATTAACGAAATTGAATGAATAATCAGAATCTTACAAATGAATTCAATGTGTAATCAAGATCTTGAATTGAACAATTAATTGAGAAATACAAAAAAATAACAGAGTAAACAACATGAACATGTTGTAATTGAAATTTTTATAAAGTATGATACAAAATCATATTGTAAGTACAATTTTGTATACGATTAAAACTGAATTGTAACTATGAAACCTGTAATTTGATGAATCTATATGATACCTGTAATTTGATGATGATTGACTGAATTGAAATTGGAGAGAAAATGAATCTAGATGACGATCTGTTTGTGTGTAAGTGAATTCTATTTTTTTAATTAAAGAAAAGGAATAACATGAAATTACTATCCTAACCTTCACCCTGTAAACAAGTTGAAACGCAGGAACACAGTAAAGATGGTGTGCGTGAGTTGAATGCTGGAATTGGACGGTGGATGAACAGCTTCCCCCCTTCCCTCCAAAAGTGCCCGTTCCCTCTAGATCATGCCACTATATATATATATATATATATATATATATATATATATATATAGTATTATGATTTTGGGGATTAGCGCTTCCGGCATATAAAAAAGGGTTATGAAAGTAAGGGGTGTTATAAATTAGTATAAGAGCATAGGGTTTGGGTGAATTGGACATTGCTACATGTTCAATCCCAAATCTATTTTGTGTTAGTCAAACATTCCAGTGTGTGGGATTAGATTGTTATAGTAGAATTAGTTAGCATATTTGATACGAACATTAACAAGTTGTGAGTTATTGTTTTGAGTACAAAAATGGCAGATAATGAGAACCCGACCAACACTCCCAATGATGTTTCTAGAAATGATGTTCCTCCAGAGAATCAGAATAATAGACAGGGTCAAACTGGTACTTCATTTTCAGATCATGGAGATACTGACAGGGATGACTACGTAGTTATGTCGCTCTGTTGCATGAAAATGCATACCTGTCACCAATGTCTTGATTCTTAAAAATGTATTTTATATATTTAATGGGAATATAAAAGAAAATTGTATAATTAAATTTAAGAGTATATCATATATGGAAATCATAAGTAATATACATACTAACAATAAAGGTGTATTCAGAAATATGAGTATAGATTGTTTAAAGTGGACAAATATATTAGTAATCGTTCATGAACTATATATTGCATAAATAATAATAATTTTTAGTATCACCACACTCAAAACACCCCTAGTTTTGTCGTTCACCATATGTAATTAAGTAGTATAGTTCAAAAACTTAATTGACCCAAATTTTCATCATTTAAATCTCAATTGTTTTTAAAACTCCATCATATTAAAATATTAAAATAAGACCAAATAATTGTAATAGAAAATTTTTCGATTTAAAAACTCATATGAATCAGCCCAATTAAAAACAATTTAGCAGAAATTTTGAGAAACCTGCCCAACCGCCGGTTAACAATGTCAACCGCCGGTTGGTTGCTAGCATCGGTTTTCCTAAATAACGACCTTCATATGAAATTTTGTTTATTTTTACGTACCTGAATTCCAATAGTGTTTTCTAGTAATTATGGTTTCTTAATCCTATCCTTAAGTACAAACTAAAAATAAAAAAAAATATAACATACTATACTAAACCTAAATTTACCTAAAAATTCTACAACATAATATACAAGCACGGGTTGCCTCCCGAGAAGCGCTTGTTTTTGTTCGAGTCACTAGCTTGACTCCAAACTTATTTACCTAAAAATCTAGTGACTTTCCCCACACTTAAAAGTAAGCATGGATGGTAATATCTATAAATAATCCAAAAATTTTAATTTAATAAAGTTAAAGAAAATAAATACTTATCGTTTAATGCAGGCATTTGTCCAGACCGTAATGCTCCATGATTTTCCAAAAACTGTGAGAAACTTGCTTTTCGCTCGAATTGCCAAAAAGGATCTTCATATTGATAAAACAATGAACTTGTGCTTATAGATACTTCAACCGCTGGTTGTGTCAACTCAACCACCGTTTGGATTTCAACTGTTGACTGTGTTTTAATCCATATGTTGCTTGATATCAGATTACCGCAAATTCCGTTTTCTGTTTCGTTTCCAATCCTTACCATTGCTTGATCATTTTCTTCTAATTGTTCAACCTCCGGATGTAATGATGAAGTTTCATTAATAACTGGATCCATAGCGACTATTAATTCTTCTTCTGTCATAACCCCATCTTGGTTTCTCAATTCAAGGATTTCTTCTTCAGTACAATCAAGTAGCAAGAGTATTTCCTCATCAGAATCATAGTGATCAAATTTTGGCAAAGGCAACCAATCTACCTCCATATCTTCTTCCTGTTTAGATTCACTAAAAATTTCATCAGAAAACATGGATTCAAATGATTGAGAATATGTATCTGGTGAAATCTTCTCTTCAAGTTGTTGAATGGAATCTCCATGACTGTGATCAATAGTTTCGGTATCTTCCACTTTTTCACTTGAGGTCTCCATAGATTGCGTAGCGTTCACAATCACTGGTCGAGATAAACTTTTAACAGTATCTTTCTTAAGCTTTGAAAAAATTGATCCATCTTTTTCCTTGTAATTTCTATTCAACGCAGATAGATACGACAGTGGAGGTGTGTACTTTTTAATAATTTCTTCCGTTAAGGCTTTTGGGTAAAAAGGTGAAGGCTTGTAATCTTTTATATTTGGTTTTGCATTTGTCTCTTGTCCTACGATCTTAAGTGTGTTAAGATTCTCCTCCTTTTCGCCTTCCATGTCTTTTACCATCTTTTCAAGTCTTTGAATGGAAGCATCTTGACTTTGTACAATAGCTTTGGTTTCTTCCATTTGCTTACTTGATTTTTCCATAAATTGCGTAAGTGTAGTCGACATCTGACTCATCATCTCCTCCAAATTTACATTAGGTTTACATCCTCCATCTTCAGGTTTGTCAAAATTTTCCACCTTGTCGCTTTCCATATCTTTCACAATTGGATCTTTGTTCTGTAGTTCTTCAATACGCTTCGAAGCTAATGTTATTAAGTTATCAAGACGTTGATTCAAATCCTCCTCAATCATCATGTTGGTAATATCTTCATTCATATAATAGTTTCTCGAGTTTTGATAAATTACAGGAATATTATTCGTGTTCCGATACATACCTGTCAAAATAAAAGAAAAAGAAAAAGAGTAGAAAACAAAAGAAAATAAAAACTAACTAAAAAAAAAAATTCCAATAAAAATTCTTTTACAAAGCTAGTCAACAGATCTCGGTAGCTCCATTAATTATACACAAAAGCGGAGAAATAGGTCAGCGCGAAGCTTATTAAAAACCTATCTCTTTCGAGAAGCACCTTACCTCTTATATGTTAAATCAATGAGGTAGGGCTTTACTCTCCTTATACCTTTGTTTTTGTCAGTATTCTCAATGGGTGAGCCGATATTTCGATTAACCAACAATGTATAAAAAAATTTACAGGGTATGAACTCATAAACTGAATCTCGAATGTTTATCTATCAAACTTATGCTGTGGTTAGAAGCTTCCTGCTAGAACTTGGCCAATTACTAGTGTTACGTTCTCTACCTATTCTACACTTGATGATCAATGAACTTGGTATGGCTGTGTTCTCTAGGTTGAAACAAATCATAAGAGACACGGAGCGTAGGATTAGAGATAGGTTAGATTCATGTTTATCTGTTATATATCTTTGAGAGAACTTTCGGGATATTTATGATCTGATTATTGGTTATCTGCTATGCTTAGGATTATGGTGTTCTGTTATGTGTCACCCTATTGCATGTTCTTGTTTGATTGTTGCCTTAGGAATGATGCATGCTAGAGTTATCCTCCTGGTTCATATCAGTAACTGTATGATTAGGTTTTCAGACACAGAATATTGGTTTACACAGTAGATTAACATGAATGGAATAGTTGTGATGATTTATATCTGTAATGCTGAACATTTTAACTGATCGTTAGCCCGACTATCCCAACTTGGTCCGCGGGATTATCCCCGTTCGTGTTCTTGTTCAATCAACAATTCACGCTACGATACAGACGTCTCTGATGACTGTGACTGGGGACCAGGATTCGAGGATAGTCGTCGGTTAAATTGGTCTGTACATTTGGGGGAACTTCCGGTGTATTTCACTTTTATAACTGCTATCCACGTGACATGTTATTTATCTGATTGCGGATAACTCTACGTTAGATATTTAATAGGCTCGTAGTTGTAGCTCATTAGGATACAGAAAATCTGCGAGAGTAATGTGGAACCCTAATTAATGTAACGGAAAAATCGTAAAACGCCTATTACTCGGTATAGTGCTGGAAACACCAATTGGTGGAGTACAAACGTATGGAAGCCGCGGAACGGTCATAGGTACAATACTTTGCATTAATTATATTTCTATCCTCTCCGGATTAGTCATCACATCTAGTAGCCTTACCCTTGACTATTCATCAATAACATATAACGAAATCATAGTAAACACTCGCTTATCCTCTGTTGTCCGAGTCTCCGTACAAACCTCTTTTGTTTTATTTTCTTTATTTAAATTAGTATTTAGTTATAAAAACCAAACCTATCCAAAAGCTTTTAAAAACCCTAGCTAGATTCCCAAAGATAATAAAATTTCATAGACTCCCATGCCCGTTGTAGTTTGAAGAACGACACCTGAGTCATACATACCACTTACTGCCCTTTTAGGTCTGTCAGTAGTATACAGCTTAGGATTCCCCTGCTATATAAATTTTAACCCTGTCCGCGCGTCCCGGTTGGGAGGTTCAACGACCGGAGTAAAACCCATCCGACCGCTGGGACCGCGACAAGTTTTTGGCGCCGCTGCCGGGGACTACAACGACCGATTTTAGGAATTTTGTTATCTTAGTTATTTAGCGATCCTTACGGAAGATCAATATCATCCGGAAGTTACAGTTTTTTATCCCTAGGTTAGTTAGTTTTTGATTTCCCGTCCTTAGTTAAACCTATCCTTTCCAAAACCCTATTTTCTTCTAAAAAAAGTTATGGCGAATCGTATCACTCTCGCCTCATCAACCCAACCACTGCTAGAGGGACGAGGAGGACCAATCGTATCACCAACCGACGAAACCCTTGAAATCAGACCACACTTCATTAAATTACTTAAATCTCAGTGTCAGTTTCATGGTCTTTCGGTTGAAAATCCAAACGCCCATCTTAACAAGTTCATCAACCTTTCCGACTCTTTCGAACAAATTAGATCCAGTGTTAAAGTCACCCGACTTCACCTGTTTCCTTATTCTTTAGCTTTCCGAGCTCAGACATGGTTTTATGAACTCAGACCCAATTCGATTCATACATGGGAGGAGATGGCTACTAAGTTCTTAGCTAAGTTTTTCCCTCCGTCCCTACAAACCAAACTCAAAAATGAAATCATTAACTTTCGTCAAGGAACTACTGAATCATTAAACTCAGCTTGGGAATGCTTTAAGAATCTGCTTGGAAGATGTCCGAATCATCAGTTGGCTGAAACGAATCTGGTCTGCACATTCTACAACAGTCTGAATCCTCATCACCAACAAACCCTCGATGCTGCTTCATCCGGAAATTTCATGCTACATACTTCAGAAGAAGCCTGGAAGTTGATTGAGACGATAACGATGCACCAACATGACTTGGAGTTTGATGAATCAACCTCGGAAAACAAGGATACTTCTGCTCAAGCCTTCGACACTTTAAGAGCTTAACCCGAATCCATCTCTAAAGTTGTCAGTGATATGCAAGACTCTTCCAAACCTAAGAAGCAACCTCAACGACTCTTCTCACGCTCGAAGCCCAAGGAAGATGTCCTCGCCACATCTGGAACCACTGATCAAATCATTTATTCAAAACCTTTCACTCAGAGGTTATCCAAACAACCTATCTCTCATTTGTTAGTTCCCTCTACACCCTCTACTTCTTTACAACTGCCTTCTCGTCTAAACAATTCAATTTTCAATAACTTCATGGTTGAGCAAAACAATAAAAACAAACAAATCGTTGATTTTCAAAACCAAATTGATTATTTGCTCAGAATTTCAAACGATTTAATTAAGAACATGGAGGATAATGTTAAAAGATTGTTTTTAAAAGTTGAGGAGAAGCAAAGAGAAGAAGCGATTAGCAAAGCTATTCATCATTCATCTTATGATTATGATGATATCCTTGTTGTCACGAGAGGCGGAAAAGATAAGAATGAGAAATCGGTGGATATTTCTTCAGACGAACCTTCTAGTTCTTCTCTACCCACTGATTCAGTACCTGTTGACACTCCTGTCACTTCTCCTGAACCAGAATCTTCCAAAGTCCCAGAAGTAGTTAAACCAACACGAATACCTTTCCCTGGAAGGTTTAAAAAAGAGAAATAAGAAGCTTAGTTTGGAAAATATCTAGAGATGTTCAAAAGCCTACACTTAAACGTTCGATTATTAGATGCTTTAGTTGAAATGCCTAGTTGTTCCAAATTCTTTAAAAAACTTATATCCAACAAAGAAAAACTTAGACAAATAGTTAACTTGCCCTTAGACGCATAATGCTCTTTAATTATGCAACAAGGACTGCCCCCAAAGCTAGGAGACACTGGCCGTTTCACTATTCCTTGTTACCTTCAGGATGTTCAAATAAGTAACGCCTTAGCTGACTTAGGAGCTAGTGTAAACCTTATGCCATACTCGCTTTATAGGAAACTAGGATTAAGCGAACTTTTACCAACCCGTATGACCATCCAATTAGCTGATAGATCAGTTAAACTCCCTCATGGAATTGCTGAAGATATTATGGTACGTGTTGATAAATTCGTCTATCCTGTTGATTTTGTTGTTATGGATATTGAGGAAGACGCTCAGGTACCACTCATCCTTGGCAGACCTTTCCTAAATACTGCCAAGGCCGTCATTGACGTGAATCAAAAATCTTTAAAACTTAGAGTGGGAACTGAGGAAGTCACCTTCAATGTCGATAAACTAATGAAACTTCCTATGGGAGAAGACCTTGGTCTTGTAGATTCTATACAGGAAATAATTGAAGAACACTTGGAAGAAATCCTCGCAGTAAGCAGCATTGATAAGCATCAAATAGATAGTGTATTTTATAGTAATTTATCCCTATATTTATATACATTTTAGTGCATTTATTTGATTTTAGATACTTATTTTGTTAATATTTGCATAAATGTATTTTAATTGAAGATTGAAGAAAAAAGAACAAGAACGAATCCAAAAGCTGAAGAAAATGAAGAAATGAAGAAAAAGGAGTTTAAACCTTGAAGAAATGAAGACCAAAAGTGTTAAAATAAAGAATTGGGCCAAGAAAGAGAGTTAAACCCGTTAAAGAAAAGAGAGAGTCCAAATTGAAGCCCGAGCCCGTAATTGGAATATTCTGGAAAATCAGTCCAACCGGCGGTTGGAAAGCCCAACCGGCGGTTGGAAGATTAGGTTTTTGAGGCGGTGGAGACACGTGGAGTTGGACCAGGATTCAAACAGTCCAACCGGCGGTTGGAATATCCAACCGGCGATTGGAAGGTCGGCCAGAAAAAGTATAAATAGAGGCTTATGTTTAGGTTTTTCATATACGATTCAAGAATACTAAAACCGAAAGTTAGGGTTTTAGGTCGACTTTAGGTGCGATTTTGGAGGCTAAGGAGCTAGGGTTTGAAGGTTTTTAACCCTAGGAAAAGCTAGTTCGTCAATTGGTTCGATTTCTTTATCCTTGTAACTTTAATAACCTTATTGAGTTATTTATAATATTGTTTATTTGATTTAATTGTTAATTAGGTTTTCATTATAATTGTTTGAATGAATGTTTATTGAGTTTATTATTTGAATTATATGTCTATGTTGGAACTATATTATTGAATGTTTATTATACAAGAATTGTCTTTATTATGATATTTTAGTAATTATTCTTGACATAATTAGACTGATTTATATTAAACTAGGATGACCATAAACCGTTTATATAAATTAAGTGATTGTGTTTATGTCTTGATCTTAACCTTATGCGATAGACGAAGAATGATTCATTAATATAAAGTAATACTGCGATTCAAGCCTAACCATAGAAATTGTATTAATAAATTGATGATAGATCTTATTAATTAGTAACACTTTGCGTAACCTTATGATTGTGTTGCTATGATGAGGATTTGACTTAACCCTAAGTGATCTTCTACATTAGTAAATCACCAGTAATAATAGCCAACAAAGCAAATAGACATAAGTACATATAATAAGTTTAATAAATAATAGTTTGAATAATTATAATCTTTTATCCAATTGAGTAGACTTAAGTTGTTCCTAAAACTTATCTATTAGAATCCGTATCAAAATATAAATATAAATATGTTCGTTCGGAACTAAAACGTCCCCCTTATCTTGTAGATTATTGTAAATTGGATAATTTATTTATTTGTATTATAATTGTAAATATTTGTAATTAGAATAAATAGATAATTAGTTATAAATAAGAATCACGTTTATTGTGTTCCTTGTGTTCGAATTTGGACTTACTTATTAAGCTATATTACATGAACGGGTCAATCTTGCCTGAATTGTGTGATAGTATTATTTAGTATTTTCTTAATTTAAACTTGTTACTATAATTGCCTATACTTTCCGCACATCAAGTTTTTGGCGCCGTTGCCGGGGAACACTTAACCGGTTGAACTTTTGTTTTACTGGGGGAGCGGTGTATTTTAATTAAACTAATTATTTAACTTGTATAATTTTTATTTCTGATACTTTGCAAAATCAATAAGAAATATCGGCTCATCCATTGAGAATACTGACAAAAACAAAGGTATAAGGAGAGTAAAGCCCTATCTCATTGATTTATCATATAAGAGGTAAGGTGCTTCTCGAAAGAAATAGGTTTTTAATAAGCTTAGCGCTGACCTGTTTCTCCGCTTTTGTGTACTATCAATGGAGCTACCGAGATCTATTGACTAAGCTTTGTAAAAGAAATTTAATTAAATATGTGTAATTATGTAAATGTATTCTATTTGTATAATATGTTTTACTTGTATAATATGTGTTCTAAATTAAGTAATAATTTGGGTATACATAATTCGATAACTGTTAGTGAAATGGAAAATAAGCAAATGGAAATTTTGAATGAAACTGTGAAATGCAAGGATGTCTGTGTTGATGAACATTCTCTTAGGACATTTGATAACCCTACACTAGATACTAAATCTGAAGAAGAGGAAGAGGATTTAGAAAGTATGTCTGAAGAAGGGAATGATTTAGGTATTAACACTGAGAGTGAAGATACTGAATTAGTAAGGATACCTGTGCCAGTAGTTAGTACGAGAGGTGGATTGATTCAGCTTTTAGAAGTTGGGAAAGATGATACATATCATATTATGGCTGTTATCAGAGCATCTACTTTTGACTTTACACCTGAACAAAAATACATAATTGAGAAGATTGAAAAAGAATATGCAGATTGGTATAATCCTAACCAGACCCAGATGATGAACTATTTTGATAAGTATGTAACTGAACTAATGGATACGTTATATCAGCAAGAAGCTCAAGAGGAAGATTTCTTTGAAGGTCAGAAGATTTTGTATTCATGTGTCTACAGAGCATTGACTAGATATCCATTTCCGTATTCTGATAAACAAATTAGTTTATTTGAATCCTATAAGCATCAAATGGATTGGGCAACTGGAAATCCAACGCAGATGGCAGATATTTGTTTGATAGAAGAATTGCAGGAAGTAATTAGCTTATTGGAACAAAAAGATTATAAGAATTGCAGCACTTACTATGTAGACTGTACGGTGGAATATTATGCGCAACAAATAATCAAGTTCTTGTACTATCCAGCACAAGAAGAGCTAAGGAGGAAAGTTCCGGATGGGATATCTGAAGTGGCATTAGTTAATGTGGCAAACTATGTGATTATGGAGCTTAAGTCAATTTTTCATGGGATGAATCATTTTTGTCATAATGATCTATTTCATTTAGGATTATCTCAAATTTATACAAAAATGATGAATATGTTTAGATTTTCGGGATTGTTGTTTACTGAGCGTCAGAGAGAGTTAATGAAAGGAATAGTATGGGAAGTTGAAGAGGTAGTAAGAGATCCTACAACTGGAAAGTATGAAATGTTACATTTAGGATTTTATGGTTTTATGGATGAGTTAAGACGTAAGCATCAAGAGCGTGAAGTGAAGGAAGTAAATGGATATAAGGTAATTAATGAGGAAGGACAGGTAGCAAAGACAATAAAGAAAATAATGAGGGAATTTTACGAATTGAAAATAGCAGCTGATGAACACTACCGACATTTTGAAGATTCTACTGCTCAAGTACCCGATATCACTAAAACCATGTTTAGATATTTTTTAAGAATCTTCCCCCCTGATCAGAAAATCCCTATAACCTTTATGCTATCAAATGGTTACTATGTTTCACCACTAGCTTGAGAATGGGTTCATCAACTTTGAAGACATTTCGCACATTCTTATTTTAATTTGAGTTTTTCATTTTGTTATTAGTTACGATTTCTTTTAAAACTTTCGTTATTTATTTGTGTTATTTTAGGAATAATTGTTATGTTCGTATATATGTTTGAATGATATTTCTCTTTTAGTTTTGAAGTGGTTAAACATTTTCATATTAATCTCGGTTATATTATACAAGGTATGGAACTTTTGCAATTTATTAACCATTTTGTATGCTTGCATTAAAAATCATTTTAAGGTTCATATTGGATTTTATCCTCACTTTTATAAGTTTTTTTTATGACATCTTAAAATGTTTATAATGTTGGTTTGACAAGTATGAGTTATTTTATATGAATTGTTAAAATACTTTAATAAAATAATGGAAGTAGGTATGAAATATTTAACTATGTTATATTGATAGACTAATAACATACATACCAAATTCTTAACATATATTGTTAACTTAGTGAATGAATGGTTTTTCTTTGAATATTTATACTATTTTCTTACTAAGGTGTGGATACATTAATCCAGTGATTGCTTTTATTTAATTGATCTTTATAGTTAGGATTTTTGGGAATCTGAATTGTATATATGTTTTTGCTATAAAGATAATTACTATAAAATATATTACTAGATCATGATATGAAATATTGATGAAGAGACTTTTAATCAATTATTTGAAGTAAATGAAGTTTGTTTAATAAGTTGAACATTATTAAAATTAGTGTGTTAATATTAGAAATATTATGTGGCTATTTAGTAGACGTTAATTTTAGTTTTAGGATAATGGAAAACATTGCTAATACGGCTAATATGATCACTGCTATTAACCAACCTGCGGCTAACATATTTAATTAACGGTTGGACAATTTTTAGAATCTTACTAGTATTAAGATAGGAAATTGATGGTTGTAGGTACCCGACTAGAGATTGAATACTTATTTGAATAGCAGTAGTTTAATAAGTTTTGATACACAATAAGTCATAGAAGATAATAGCATGTGTTTATATGTTTATGGATTATCTTTAAATTTTATTTTTCATTTTTATATTTGGTATGTTTAATGTGTTTGCCTGTTTATTTTTAGACTACCATTGACATTTTTCAAAGTTGGTATACAGTACGATACAATGCATGCGGATAAGTACAGATGAACAATACATTATTATTTTTAACAATGCATTAATTTTTGGAAAAAATGAACTTTGTGGGTATGTTCACTGGAAACCCTCACGAGACTATAACTCGTCCACTCGGGATACCGAGGGGTTTAAAGGCTTATTGCATATGCTAAATGCAATCGTGATTAACTACGAAAGTGTGGATGTTGTATATTATTTTTTAAGAGATGAAGAAATCAACCAAGCAGATTTTTCTTAGCCAATGATGAAATTTATAATTTCAGTCAAGGGAGTTTTCTGTTCTATTTTTCTTTCCCTTACTCACTTTTGTTTATCATTTTTATACAATGAGGGCATTGTATAATTTAAGTGTGGGGATAGGGTTCGTAAGAAAATGAATTTCTTTAATTAATCATTTAAGTTTCTATTGTTCTTAAATTTTATCAAAATTTAAAATTTTAAGTTAATAACTAAGTATTTATTAGTTAGAATAATTTTGTTAAAAGTTTTGTTTTGTATTTAAAAGTTTAGACTTTAATGTGGATTAACTGTTTTGTATATATAATGTAAGCTACTTAAATAAGGAGTGATATATAGTTATATGATATGATGTACTAATAGGCAATCTATATAAAGATTTCCGAATTTTAATAAATAATTTGATGGTTTCTATTAATAATACTTAAAAATTAAGCAAACACAAGTCAAAAGTACTTGAAAAGTCTTAAAAATAAAAGATACCTAATGAGGTCGCCAAAATGGTTTGACCAAATCTGGTTTTGCTTAAACCTGAATCAAGTTATGTCGCTCTGTTGCATGAAAATGCAGACCTGTCACCAATGTCTTGATTCTTAAAAATGTATTTCATATATTTATTTGGAATATAAAAGGAAATTGTATAATTAAATTTAAGGGTATATCATATATGGAAATCATAAGTAATATACATACTAACAATAAAAGTGTATTCAGAAATATAAATATTAATTGTTTAAAGTGGACAAATATATTAGTAATCATTCATGAGCTATATATTACACAAATAATAATAATTTTTATTTATACATTATAGTTATCCATGTTAATTAAATTGTTTAAATTTTTGATTTATGAAACAGATTTTTAGTATTGGTATTCTGATTCTTAAGTATAAGTTTGATGCTTATTTTTAAATTTTATTCAGTATTCTACTTGAGGACAAGCAGAACTTAAGTGTGGGGATCTTTGATAAGCATCAAATAGATAGTATATTTTATAGTAATTTATCCCTATATTTATATACATTTTAGTGCATTTATTTGATTTTAGATACTTATTTTGTTAATATTTGCAGAAATGTATTTTAATTGAAGATTGAAGAAAAAAGAACGAGAACGAATCCAAAAGCTGAAGAAAATGAAGAAATGAAGAAAAAGGAGTTTAAACCTTGAAGAAATGAAGACCAAAAGTGTTAAAATAAAGAATTGGGCCAAGAAAGAGAGTTAAACCCGTTAAAGAAAAGAGAGAGTCAAAATTGAAGCCCGAGCCCGTAATTGGAATATTCTGGAAAATCAGTCCAACCGGCGGTTGGAAAATTAGGTTTTTGAGGCGGTGGAGACACGTGGAGTTGGACCAGGATTCAAACAGTCCAACCGGCGGTTGGAATATCCAACCGGCGGTTGGAAGGTCGGCCAGAAAAAGTATAAATAGAGGCTTAGGTTTAGGTTTTTCATATACGATTCAAGAATACTAAAACCAAAAGTTAGGGTTTTAGGTCGACTTTAGGTGCGATTTTGGAGGCTAAGGAGCTAGGGTTTGAAGGTTTTTAACCCTAGGAAAAGCTAGTTCGTCAATTGGTTCGATTTCTTTATCCTTGTAACTTTAATAACCTTATTGAGTTATTTATAATATTGTTTATTTGATTTAATTGTGAATTAGGTTTTCATTATAATTGTTTGAATGAATGTTTATTGAGTTTATTATTTGAATTATATGTCTATGTTGGAACTATATTATTGAATGTTTATTATACAAGAATTGTCTTTATTATGATATTTTAGTGATTATTTTTGACATAATTAGACTGATTTATATTAAACTAGGATGACCATAAACTGTTTATATAAATTAAGTGATTGTGTTTATGTCTTGATCTTAAACTTATACGATAGACGAAGAATGATTCATTAATATAAAGTAATACTGCGATTCAAGCCTAACCATAGAAATTGTATTAATAAATTGATGATAGATCTTATTAATTAGTAACACTTTGCGTAACCTTATGATTGTGTTGCTATGATGAGGATTTGACTTAACCCTAAGTGATCTTCTACGTTAGTAAATCACCTGTAATAATAGCCAACAAAGCAAATAGACATAAGTACCTATAATAAGTTTAATAAATAATAGTTTGAATAATTATAATCTTTTATCCAATTGAGTATACTTAAGTTGATCCTAAAACTTATCTATTAGAATCCGTATCAAAATATAAATATAAATATGTTCGTTCGGAACTAAAACGTTCCCCTTATCTTGTAGATTATTGTAAATTGGATCCTTTATTTATTTTTATTATAATTGTAAATATTTGTAATTAGAATAAATAGATAATTAATTATAAATAAGAATCACGTTTCTTGTGTTCCTTGTGTTCGAATTTGGATTACTTATTAAGCTATATTACATGAACGGGTCAATTTTGCCTGAATTGTGTGATAGTATTATTTAGTATTTCCTTAATTTAAACTTGTTATTATAATTGCCTATACTTAGCACACATCAAGCATTAATCCCCTTCCGAACACTGTCATCACAACAAGGAAAATTTGTGAAGAAGGTGCGGGTCTATGCTCAGCTATCTCGGATCCGTCCATTGCATCAAAGGAAGTGCTATTACCTTTAAAGAATTCCAACTTACAGCCTAACAGATTTATCACTGCTGTACCACTTGGACAAGGCACTTCGGTCACTCTCTTGAGAAGAAGCCCTAATTCTGAAGTTCCTGATTCATCTCTCTCAAAAGAAGAAATTCTGAAGACTCTCAAGGAAATGGAGTCAATGCTTAAACCATCCGATCCGCAACTTTCTGAAAGTTGTGAAAACTTGAAATCAGAGATTACTTTTAGCACATCTTGTTCAGCTCAATTTCAGAGATTCGCATTCACAGAAGACAACAAAGAAATAATCACTAAAGATAATGCAATCTCTCAATCTTCCCAAGTAAAATACGAGCTGAGAAAAGATGGGCTTTCCAACAATACAGAATGGGTTGAAATAGCATCAGCCGACATTCCAGTTACACCTGCAGTTGAGTCAGATTATCAGACGACGTACGATGAGCTTAAAAGAGACGAAATTCGAATTGGAGCTGAAGGAACTTCCCTCACACCTTGAATATGCTTTTCTAGAAGGAGCTTCGCACTTACCGGTTATCATATCCAAAGATCTGAAGCCTGAAGAGAAAGCACTACTCATTGAGGTTCTAAAGTCACATAAGAAAGCGATTGCATGGAAAATCTCTGACATACAAGGGATCAGCCCAAATTACTGCACTCACAAGATCATAATGGAAAATGACTTCAGGCCCTCTATTCAAAGGCAAAGGAGAGTTAACCCAAAGATTCAAGACGTGGTGAAAAAGGAGGTTATTAAACTCTTGGATGCTGGTTTAATTTACCCTATTTCAGATTCCCCATGGGTCAGTCCAGTTCAAGTCGTCCCAAAAAAAGGAGGCATGACTGTCATCGCTAACGAAGACAATGAGTTGATTCCAACACGAACCGTCACCGGTTGGAGGGTATGTATCGACTATCGGAAACTAAATGAAGCTACACGCAAAGATCACTTCCCTCTACCGTTCATTGATCAGATGCTTGAAAGATTGTCAGGGAACGAATTCTATTGCTTCCTCGATGGTTTCTCCGGCTATTTTCAGATACCTCTCGATCCAAAGGACCAAGAAAAGATGACGTTCACTTGTCCATACGGAACCTTTGCCTACCGACGTATGCCTTTTGGCTTATGTAATGCACCGGCAACATTTCAAAGATGTATGGTAGCAATCTTCCACGACATGATTGAACAATGCATGGAAGTGTTCATGGATGATTTTTCGGTTTTCGGAGATTCGTTCACCACTTGTCTTTCTAACTTGAATAAGATGCTCACCCGATGTGAAGAATCGAACCTAGTTCTGAATTGGGAAAAATGCCATTTCATGGTAAAAGAAGGCATAGTTTTAGGACACCGTATATCCAAAGCTGGAATTGAAGTTGACAAAGCAAAAGTCGAGACTATCTCAAAACTTCCACCACCAACCTCTGTCAAATCCATCCGAAGTTTTCTAGGACACGCCGGGTTCTACCGTCGCTTTATCAAAGATTTCTCTAAGATATCCCGACCTATGACTCATCTCCTCGAAAAGGATACTCCGTTTGTCTTTACAGACGAATGTCTCAAGGCCTTCGATCATCTGAAAGATCTGCTTGTTCATGCACCGATCATGGTTGCTCCAGACTGGAGTCTCCCATTTGAAATCATGTGCGACGCCAGTGATTTCGCAGTCGGAGCAGTTCTGGGACAGCGGAAGGAGAAGCAGTTTCAACCAATATACTACTGATAAACGCTCAAAAGTACTATATTTCAGTAGTATTTTACCCCTAATCTTGAATGTTTTTTATTGCATTTTGTTTAAAATAGATATTGATTTCGTTCATATTTGCAAATAGATGTGGAAATGGAGCGTTTATGGAAAAGGGACGGAAAACAGTTAATTAACGAGCTAAATGATACATATTTGAAGAATAATGAGAAGCCGAAGTCGAAGAAAAGAAGAAATGAAGAAAAGTCAAAAAATCGGCTGGAAAAAGCATCCATACGCCGTATGGAATCCATACGCCGTATGGATTGCTGAAGTGGAGGCCCAGGTTACGCGGACATGGGCCGGGCTTGAAATCAATCCATACGCCGTATGGAAATCCATACGCCGTATGGATCAAAATTCCAGGAAGTATAAAAACGCGAAAAAACCCTAAATCGATAGTTTTTCTTAGTTTTTCGTTTCCAGAAGTTTATATTCGGTTTTTAGGTTAGGTTTACGAATTTACTTAGTAGTTTGGAGGTACGGAAGCTAAAGATCGAGGATAATTCATCTAAATCTTCCGTAGTTCATCGTTTTCGATTCGGTATAATTCTTTTATTCGATTTCATTGAAGAATTTGTCATTAAATGATCTGATTATTTCTGTTTTGATGATGAATTGAATATCTAAAGTGATTGTGTAGTTAATTTAATTTAGATTATGATTATTGAACGATTATAATTGCGTATTGAATAAGTTATTTGATTGAAAACGGTTATATTGCTCGTGGACACTTGTTTATTGGTAACTAGTTATTATTGTTGCTTCACGTGATTAATAATTTTAATGAGATTGAGTTCCTTTAAGATTATTGATTATTGATAGTACTACCTTAGGGTTTTGGACTATCACTAAATACGTTGAGTCTGATAGGTCGAGTATACAATAATAATATACTTTAAGATGAGCAAGACAATAAGTTAATTATTGGGTATTGTTGAGTCATACCAATAGAGTTAATTATAACGCGTTGTGAATGTTTAATGCATAATTTAGGGAAAGGCACACAATTGACTGATCATCTTGTGACATTGGAACCAGTGTTTTATGTTGGACATTAAATTATAGGAATTAGTTGGACCCGAAACGTTGGCTAGTTCATATTCGACTTAGTATTCATTGAAGAATTTGGTATTAAGTTGATCTAAAAGAATCTCAATTAGATAATCAATACGTAATAAATCGGGAAATATGAATCTAAGTGACATTAACTATACAATTACTTATTCCTTCCAATTAGGATTTATTATTATTATTTATTTGTTATTTTAATTTAAAAGTTTTATTTACGTTTATTTATTTTAATCAAATGTTTTCTAAAATGTTCGTACGGAACTAAAACGCCTCCCATATTTACTGTTTTCTAGTTAATTGTTAATTTCTATTTTTAAATATTCCACCTTTTCCCTGTGTTCGAACCTGACTTATCAAATCTATACTAACATTCGATCGGGTATTCTTGCCTGGTTGCTTGAAAGTATTTATTAGGTATTTCTATTTATAAATTATAAACAAGACGCGCTTTCATAGGCGACATCAAGTTTTTGGCGCCGCTGCCGGGGAAAGCGGTTATGTTTATTTAAATAGAAATTAGTAATTTTTAATTCTTTTCTTTTTAAAAGTAACTTTTGTTAATTAAGTTTCAGTAAAGTTGTTTTAATTAGTTTAACTAATGTTGTAAAAAGTTTTTAATACGTCACTGGTTGAAACTAATTACCTTTTTAATTGGTTAAACTTTTGGGGTTTTAGTTTCAACCGGCGGATGGAAATCCATCCGCCGGTTGGAGTTCCATTTATTTAAAATTGTACATGTTATTTAATTTTTGTTTATTTTGTGTGAACTAACTTGTTTTTCGTTAGTGGTGTTTTGTATTTTCAGATTTATTTTTATTTAGGTTTGTCCAATGGCGAGGAGCTTTGAAAGTGATGCAAACAATTACGATTTGGTTGGTATTTATGATTCTGAGAGTTTAGAGTCAAGAGTAGAAAGTGAAATTCCATCATTCACTCATTTGGGCCGCAAGGTTGTGCCTATCACATCCTCATGTGAAGAATTATTGGGTGCAATTGCGAATGTGAGATGGGACATCCCTTTTACAGCTGAACTAATCAGGATATCCCATGTTTATTTCTCCGACTATCAACTGGCACTAGTACAGAACTTACTAGATAGTGCAGAAGTGGAAAGACAATTTGGAGATTCTCAGCAGTTTCTGGATGATCTTTTTGATTTTGAGGAATCTATAACCTTAAGGATCGAAGAGGAGAAAGTATTCTTTGCCAATCAAAAGAGGCGATATGTTGAGATTTATGAAATTTTAAGACAACATTCGTTTCCTTATTTGGCTAAACAGGCCGCATGTCTTAGTCGTATGATTAAAGCTTTGTATGAGTTAACAGGTCATCCAACTTCCGAAGCTGATAAGGAATTTTTAACTGGTTTAAAGGATCTGGTTCAATTGTTAAAAGTAGATGATCATCTCAAGGATGACACACCTCATTGTTTTGTAGTGAGTAACACTATTCACTATCACATGAATAGAATGGTTGAACAGTTAGATCGTCTTGCTAAGGAAGAGGAAGGAAGACCACGCCCGGATTTTATTCACCCAACTGGTGAAATTGATTTAGCAACATATCTAGTGGCAAATATGAGAGAGTTAGTGGATGAGACTAAGATTCTGTACCCAAATGAACATTTCCACTACGGAATGGTGGAAATCTACATGAGATTTGTCGAGATATTCAGGAATTCAGGTTTGTGTTTTAACAGACTTCAAGAGCAAGTTTTGGGTGAGATTGAAAGCTTAATCAGAAGTTTGAAGGAAGCTCCATTGATGAGCAAGCATCATCAGATTGGAGAGTCATGTTTAGAATTTATTGGTGAACTTGAGGATGACAGTCCGGAGCTAGATGTTAAGTTAGTTGGTAATGATGAAGTGTGGGATGAAGAAGGAGAAGTAACTAAGTCAGTATTGAAGATTAGCTGGGATTTAATTTATCTGCTTCCTGTGGTTAACGAGCATTTGGCAAATTTTCCAAGTTTTGGTCATAGGATCATTAACATCATTCCCATAATCACTGAGCATTTCCTTGCTATCTATCCGAATCAGTGATTCTAATCTCTTTTATATTCCTTATGCTATTGGATTGTTTTTAACATTTTGGTTTGTTTTGGATTATGTTAGACTTTTGTTTGTTTTGGATTTTTGTTTTTTTGTGTGATTTGAATATTAAGTATTATTTTGAATATTTTTCTTTTTAATGTTTGTTAATTATTGTTATTTATTTTATAGTGTGGAATTGTGAAGAATTTGAAGTCGTGATTATCATCCAGGTTTGAGATTTAATTATATAAAGTTAGTGGTGAATTTGGGTTAAAATTGGGTTGAAAATCGTTTTTGAAAAATTCTGATTTTTCAATCCATACGCCGTATGGAATCCATACGCCGTATGGATTGATTGGGCCGCTGGACCGGGCCGTTGACTGGGTTTAATGAGTTGACCTGGGCCTATTTAATCCATACGCCGTATGGAATCCATACGCCGTATGGATCAAAAATGCAGAAAACCGCCAGCAGCTACCTTCTTCCCCATTCTTCATTCCAAAACCCTTTTTCTCAAAACCACCCACGGCTTCCACACCTACAACCCCCAAACGAAAATTCCGGCCACACATTCATCGCCATTTTTGCATATTCATGTTACACTCACTTTCCTCTACAAGGTATAACTTCCCGTTTTCATTTTCGTTGGTTAAATCACTCGTTTGGAAGTTAGGGTTTATTGTAAATTTTTGGGTATTTCGGATATGCGTATGATTATTAGCATGTTTTGATTGATTTATGTTCTAGTTGCTATATGCATTGCAATGTCATGTTCGTTTTTAAATTGTATTGCATATTTGGTGTTATTCGAATTATTTGGTTAGTAATGATTAAATGAGAATATGGGTTGTGCTCAATTATGCTATGTTTTAATTTATTGCTTATTAATTTTCTGACCACGTGATGATTAATGCAAATATTTGTTTGGTACACAAGTGTTTGTGATTACGGTTATGTGATAAGTTGTTATTTTGATTAATTGTGTTTCAATAATTCATTTTGAGATTGTATGGATATTTGCTAGTTGCTAATACTCGAGTTTAGTGATTGTGCAATTTCGTATATTCAAAATGGTACCAAGTTATTATAATACATTTGATTAGGCAATTGTCAGGGATATTTAATTAAGTTTATATATGTATGCATATTGAGTAGTTTTTGTTTAAAAATTGCAATTTAGGTTCATGAAATTGGTTGTTGCGGTAGTTTTAGGCTAAACCTTTATGGTGGATTATTCAATTTTAAGCCGAAATGCTGCCGAAATTTTTAGTGACCTTTTTGCAATTAACTGCTTATTTAGTATTATTAACAATTGTCTTGTTTAGCAGTTATCATGTCTAACAGGAGAGCACGAGGAGGTGAAACTTTGGGAAACCCATTGATTAGATCACATAGATACCTCACGTTTCATGGGTCATATTCTGAGACTGCTAGGATGCAGTCTAGAGATCGTCTGGCTTCCAATATTGGCCAGTCTATTGAGGTGTTTGATGTTGTTAACTGGAATGTTTTGGAGCATGTGATAGCTAGAGAGGGGTTTACTAATGGTGCTGAAGCCATTAGGAATTTACTTGCTATTCCATATGCACTAGAGGATGGAAACATTGGATTTGTTTCCTATGCTTGGTCCCGGTTATTCAGTATCAGGGAGGATATCTACAGAGAGTTGGTTGTAGAGTTTTATAGCACTTTTAGGTTTGATGCCAGGTCGACCCAATGGACTGAGAACTCCATTTTCTTCCAGCTAGGGGGACAACCCAGACAGATGACCTTGGTTCAGTTTTCTTTGGGATTGGGGCTTTATGAGCCCAATGAGTTGGATAACCCTCACTTTCTAAACCACATTTCTGCAGGTGCTGTGAAGAAGCTCACTGATTTGGAGATTGAGCAGGAGTGGCAGTTTATTGCCCAGGGTAGTTATGGTAGTTTGACACCTTCTTACACGCGTATTCGAGATCCTCGTCATCAACTCATTCACATATTGTTGACTTACACCATTGTGGGTCGCAAGGAGGGGCCTGAGAAAGTTTCAAGGCCTGACTTGTTTTATTTGAGTTCGATTATCAGGAAGAGGTTAGTGAATGTACCTTGGAGGTTGGCTAAGTGGATGTCGAAGAGAGCTACTGGTACTAGAGATGGTAGTAGTTTGTGTGGAGGTCACTTTGTTACTCGATTGGCGAGATACTTTGGTTTGGCTACTCAGGATGAGATGGGTTCATGCACGATTATTCAGCCTAGTATGGGTTGGCTGACTGCACGCCGGTTGGAGGCGTTTGCTCTCATTGAGCCATGCATCACTTATGGTGGTCCTGCAGAGATGTATTACTGGGTTCCGATTACTCCGGTAGGACAGACTTTGCAGTCGAGGCAGGCTAGGGCCAGAGGAGATACGAGTGGCAGTGATAGAGGTCGAGGTACGGCACGAGGCCGTAATAGAGGTTATGCTACGGAGTTTGATCAGTTGTCTCAGCAGATGCACCAGATGCAGTTACAGCAGACTCAGAGGTTTGATCAGATAGATCTGATGCAGAGACAGCATTTCCATCAGACCAGTGCACACTTGGACTACCAGGATGGCTTGTTTGAGCAGCTGTTTGGTCAGTTTCCTTCTGGACCCATGTATCAGCCATTCCAGTATCAGATGCCACCAGAGTTCATGCCTCGACCACCACCACCATCGCAGTCAGAGTATGGAGCGCCTTCTCACCAGTACCGGTACCGACAGGATGATGACAGTGACTAGGATGATGTTCATCCTATTTGGTTTATGATTCCAGACACTATTATTATTATTGTTTTATTATTATTATTATGACTATTTTTATTTGTAGGTTTTATTAATTGTGTTGGATTGGTAATTTTAGGATTTGGTAGTTTTTTTTTTTTTTTTTTTTTTTTTTTTTTTTTTATTTGGTATTATTTAATTATGTTTGTTGATTGATCCCTCAGAATTGTGTTGTGAGTACGTGTCATGCTGACAGTAAGTTTAGCGCAA
This sequence comes from Helichrysum umbraculigerum, assembly GCA_949592205.1. Taxonomy (NCBI): domain Eukaryota; kingdom Viridiplantae; phylum Streptophyta; class Magnoliopsida; order Asterales; family Asteraceae; genus Helichrysum; species Helichrysum umbraculigerum. The sequence continues at coordinate 9,269,290 of CATIUR010000003.1, read as the reverse complement.
CGAAAAATTGAATCGAGAGGATGTGGGAAATTCATATCATCCTTGTCATTAAACTGCACACTATTCAGGGGAGTTTTTCTGTTTTATGTTCTTTTCTCTTTTTCCCTTTTTAAGTATGTCATTATTTGTACAATGAGGGCATTGTACATCTTTAAGTGAGGGATGGGAGAGAAAAGAGTGAAATTTCCACATAATTGTTCTGTTAATAAGTAGATGATTTTGTAATTTGGTTAATAGTTATCTTATTAAGATGAGTAACTAGGAGGTTATGAGTTGCCCATTTTTCAAGCAAATTTTTGCATTAAAATTTTTGTTTTCTAGAGATAATTATTTTGTAACTATGTAGGTTAAACTTAAAATTTTCTACACTTTTAATTAAATACTAAAGCTATTAAAGATGTTATTTAGCTTCATTATATGATGTATTGATAGGCGATTTATATGAGAATGTTTGAGCTGTTAAGAAATGATAATTAAGGAGTAAATGTTACTTGTAGATGAACTTTAGCTATGTATGACGTATGTCTTAATTTTCATATTAGTAATGTGTGATATGCCATATTTTTGGGAATTTAATTAATAATCATTTGGGGATATACTGGGCGTTGTTTCCTCTGTTGTACGAAAGTACAGACCTGATCTCCGTCAGTATATCTAATGAAAAAGAGCAAAAGAGTTTAATAGCTCATGATTTAAAAATGTAGTCAAATTAAGTCGCTTTGTTGTATTGAGGTACAGACCTGTCACCAATGGTTTGACTAAAAACATTATTGCTAAACCAAAATCAAGTTATGTTGCTTTGTTGTGTTGAGGCACAGACCTGTCACCTCTGTCTTGATTTGAAAAATGATTGTTTTGATTAAAATTTCAAGATATGTAATATTGGCATATTATGAGTATGAAAGTATATAGTTTTTGGGAGTCTAAGGGAATATTTACACGAATAATAATAAGTTGAGCTCGAGTATTCAAATATAGATTGTTTAAGTGGATAACAATATCAGTAATCATTGTGAACTATTTGATGTTTAAGAATAATAACTCTATGTGTAGATCAGTTTTTGTAAATCTCGTAGTTTCTTAATAATTGTTTTTAGAATTAACAGATTTTTAAATTTAAACATTTGAGTTGAAGATGGGTGATGTTGTGTAATTCCTATTTTAGTTATTTAGATTAATATAGATGACTGTTTTCCTAAGAATTTGATTTTTGAATCGATAGTCTACTTGAGGACAAGTAGGATTCAAGTGGGGGATGTTTGATAAACGCTCAAAAGTACTATATTTCAGTAGTATTTTACCCCTAATCTTGAATGTTTTTATTGCATTTTGTTTAAAATAGATATTGATTTCGTTCATATTTGCAAATAGATGTGGAAATGGAGCGTTTATGGAAAAGGGATGGAAAACAGTTAATTAACGAGCTAAATGATACATATTTGAAGAATAATGAGAAGCCGAAGTCGAAGAAAAGAAGAAATGAAGAAAAGTCAAAAAATCGACTGGAAAAAGCATCCATACACCGTATGGAATCCATACGCCGTATAGATTGCTGCAGTGGAGGCCCAGGTTACGCAGACATGGGCCGGGCTTGAAATCAATCCATACGCCGCATGGAAATCCATACGCCGTATGGAAATCCATACGCCGTATGGATCAAAATTCCAGGAAGTATAAAAACGCGAAAAAATCCTAAATCGATAGTTTTTCTTAGTTTTTCGTTTCCAGAAGTTTATATTCGGTTTTTAGGTTAGGTTTACGAATTTACTTAGTAGTTTGGAGGTACGGAAGCTAAAGATCGAGGATAATTCATCTAAATCTTCCGTAGTTCATCGTTTTCGATTCGGTATAATTCTTTTATTCGATTTCATTGAAGAATTTGTCATTGAATGATCTGATTATTTCTGTTTTGATGATGAATTGAATATCTAAAGTGATTGTGTAGTTAATTTAATTTAGATTATGATTATTGAACGATTATAATTGCGTATTGAATAAGTTATTTGATTGAAAACGGTTATATTGCTCGTGGACACTTGTTTATTGGTAACTAGTTATTATTGTTGCTTCACGTGATTAATAATTTTAATGAGATTGAGTTCCTTTAAGATTATTGATTATTGCTAGTACTACCTTAGGGTTTTGGACTATCACTAAATACGTTGAGTCTGATAGGTCGAGTATACAATAATAATATACTTTAAGATAAGCAAGACAATAAGTTAATTATTGGGTATTGTTGAGTCATACCAATAGAGTTAATTATAACGCGTTGTGAATGTTTAATGCATAATTTAGGGAAAGGCACACAATTGACTGATCATCTTGTGACATTGGAACCAGTGTTTTATGTTGGACCTTAAATTATATGAATTAGTTGGACCCGAAACGTTGGCTAGTTCATATTCGACTTAGTATTCATTGAAGAATTTGGTATTAAGTTGATCTAAAAGAATCACAATTAGATAATCAATACGTAATAAATCGGGAAATATGAATCTAAGTGACATTAACTATACAATTACTTATTCCTTCCAATTAGGATTTATTATTATTATTTATTTGTTATTTTAATTTAAAAGTTTTATTTACGTTTATTTATTTTAATCAAATGTTTTCTAAAATGTTCGTACGGAACTAAAACGCCTCCCATATTTACTGTTTTCTAGTTAATTGTTAATTTCTATTTTTAAATATTCCACCTTTTCCCTGTGTTCGAACCTGACTTACCAAATCTATACTAACATTCGATCGGGTATTCTTGCCTGGTTGCTTGAAAGTATTTATTAGGTATTTCTATTTATAAATTATAAAACAAGACGTGCTTTCATAGGCGACATCAACTACGCCAGCAAAACGCTCACTGACGCCCGAGAGAATTATACGACCACAGAAAAAGAGCTGCTAGCGGTAGTATTTGCTTTTGATAAATTTCGTTCTTATCTAATCTTGTCCAAAACTATTGTCTATACAGATCACTCCGCTCTGAAATATCTTTTTAAGAAGCAAGATGCTAAACCTTGCCTTCTACGATGGATTCTACTCCTTCAAGAATTCGACATCGAGATCAAAGATAAAAAGGGAGCAGAAAACGTCGCGGCGGACCATCTCAGCCGATTAGAGAATCCTTCAATGGATAAGTTGCACGAGAAAGACATTCAAGACCAGTTTCCAGAAGAATAGCTTATGCATGTTGGTAAGTACTATCAAGAGTCACGATCTACAAATGATCCCTGGTATGCTGACTATGCCAATTATTTGGTGGGAAAAGTCATACCTAAAGGAATGCCAACCTCTCAAAGACAAAAATTCTTTCGCGATATAAAATATTACTATTGGGACAACCCTTTCCTCTTTAAGGTTTGCCCTGATCAAATCATTAGAAGATGCGTTGATGGGAAATAGGCAAAACATAGCTTACACCAAAGCCACCATGGACCTACTGGAGGACATCACGGTACCAACATGACCGCAAGAAAAGTGTACGATGCCGGCTTTTTCGGGCCAACCATATTTCGAGATGCGTACGATCTGGTGAGACACAGCGATATCTGCCAAAGACAAGGCAATATAACAGCCCGGAATGAAATGCCACTAACAAACATCCAGGCTGTGGAAATCTTCGATATCTGGGGATTAGATTTCATGGGACCGTTCCCTAAATCTAACGGTAAAGAGTACATCTTGGTTGCAGTCGACTACGTCTCCAGGTGGGCTGAGGCCCAAGCTCTCCCAACAAATGACGCCAAAGTGGTAACCAAATTTCTTAAAAAGCTATTTAGTCGATGTGGGACTCCAAAAGCAATAATCAGTGATCGTGGTACACACTTTTGCAACGTTCAATTCATGAAAGTTCTGCAACAGTATGGTGTCACTCACAAGACGTCAACAGCTTATCACCCCAGACAAATGGGCAAGCTGAGGCAACAAAGCGAGCTTTGAAAAGAATCTTGGAAAGAATTGTTGGTAATCATGGGTACAAATGGGCTGAAAAATTAGATGATGCATTGTGGGCATCCAGAACCGCCTATAAAACACCATTAGGAACCACACCGTATCGTCTAGTTTATGGCAAGGCATGTCACTTACCAATTGAGCTGGAATATAAAGCATAATGGGCTTTGAAGAACTGCAACTTAGATATTTCTACAGCTGGAGCAAATAGACGAATGCAGTTGAACTAGTTAGCCGAACTAAGGGATCAGGCATATGACAGTTCGTTAAGCTTCAAGGAACGAACTAAGAGAATTCACGATGCTAAGCTGAGGCCCTCAAGATTCAAAACAGGAGATAAAGTGCTGCTTTTCAACTCGCGATTCAAGAAATTCTCTGGCAAGTTTAGGATCAGGTGGAGCGGACCATTCATAGTTTCAAAGGTATTTCCTTACGGTGTTGGTGAACTCGAGGCACCAGAAGGTAATTTTAAGGTTATTGGTCATCGCTTAAAGCATTACTTCGAAGACTTTCCCATCAGGGAAGATGTCTTTATCTTTGAACCACTGTGAGTCGACAGAAAGGTACAAAGAGTCAAGCTAGAGACTCGTAAAACAAGCGCTCTTGGGAGGCACCCCAAGCCTATCTTTATTAATTCTGTCATTTTATTTCTTAGCTTATTTTTATTAAGTATGGTTGTATCTGAACTAATAAAATTGCAGGCTTGCCACTTATCTGACTTCGAATTGCAAAATCTGAGATAAGTGTTATTCATTTACTATCACTATTAGCATTACCTGTGTATTTTATCTTGTTTCAGGATGGACGCTGTTGACGCTGATCATGTAGCTGCGAGACCATGCAAACGACACAGACCTCGTAAACGCAGAGCGCAGAGAGCGGCTATGCTGACCATCACTGAGGAGGACCTGACTGATGTCCCGATCATTCACGAGGAGTTGCCCGATGAGAGGCCCTCATCACCTTTGCTAGCCCCCGTACCTACTTTCGAGTACGGTATCACTACGGCTGACCCAACTGCTTCGTGGGCCCTTTTCCGGACACTCTCCATCCAGCATGACATCATGTCCTCTATCTGTGAGCATCTCGAGATTCCGAGACCTGCTGCCATTCCCTACAGGCTTGGCCCAGATCCGGGACCATCTCGACCTCCATGGTCCTTTTTTCCTCCTGCAGATCCACCTGTTGTCTCTACTGCTGGGCCTTCCACTGGCCCCACTGCTGCAGCTGCTGATCCTGATCCAGCATTACCCACGGGATTTGCATCACCAGACCGCAGCCTCATAGAGCAGCTTCTGGCTGTTTTTGATGCTCACACTTCTGTTTCCCCCACTACCACTGTCGAGGTTGTGAGTCAGGCTATGGCTACTATGGACTTTTCCATTCCATCTCCGAATTCTGTTTTAGACAGGGATGCTGAGGCAGAGTTTGATCCTGACACTTGTGACCTACTTGATGATTACTAGACTTTATCATATTATTTACTTTCTGTATTATGACTCTGTACTTACGCTTTAGACCTTCTACCTAGATGAGATATTGTGATATGTGTGTTGATGTTTATTGCAGAATTCAGCTTTGTGTGGAATGGATAATCTTAAACGAGCCTGGTCCTTAAAATCCAGTAATTCACTAGCACCACTCCTGCACAAACCTGGTCTATTCCAGTAAAAACAAATGGGGAGTCTCTCTGTTCCTTTTTCCCCGTTTCAATTATGTTTTACTATGCCTATGTTAGTGCGTTTAATTTCTGTGCTTCATCCTAAACTTATCACTAAGTGTGGGATTCCAGCCCAAATTAAACACTTGAGAAACATCTACTTACATGTTCAAACTCTAAGTGTGGGATTTTACTAGTAAAATCTCTACTCAAGAGAACATTAGGGACAATGTTCCTCTAAGTGTGGGATGTAGGTATAGAATACCTTAAATGGTGATTTTTATGTCCAATAGCAATCTCTCTCAAATTTTTTCAAAAATAAAGTCAAAATTTTTCAAAATAATGAGTCTAACTCAGTTTTTGAGTCTCAGATACTACTGAGAGAAACCATTTTCAAAATATAAGTATGATATTTCTAAAAGCCTAAAGGAAATAAGGTAGAAATTGCTTAAGCACGAAGTGATAATCAAAGGAGCATGACTAGACACATACAACCCCTTACAGTGAGGTATCTTGAGCCTAAAAGCATTCATCTTTAATGCTTCACTTTCATTTCTTGTGTGTGTGCCGATGTCTGTATCTCTGAATTAGAACTTGCTCTTGACATACGCTTCGAGACCATATTGGTGTGTACCGTATGCGGTATAGGTGCAATTAAATGACCTTGACATTCCTTAGGACTTAACTCATTTCTTACATATCTTTTCAAACCCAAAACCCTTTCCGATGCTCATTTTTAGTATCAAAGATCCACTTAGTATACCCTGTTGAGCCTAAACCTTTCATTTCTTCAAAACCCTAATTTTCACCCACTTCCCAAAAATACCCCCAAACTTATCTTGGAATTTCTGAGGTTATGAAGAACACCCTTTTATAATATCTGTTTCAAATATCCTACTCATTCGCATTCTCCAAAATCAAGCTTCTCAACAAATGGTGCGGGAAAATTAGCACACAAGAGAGCTGAAAGGACGATGGTGCGGGAAAAATTAGCACCTGGAAAAGAATCAAAATGATCAAGATAGAAGAAAAGATGTCTAAAGGATCCAAAATATAAAATTCCTTGGAAATTCTCTGACAAAGAAATTCTGAAGAAAAGAAAAAGAAAAGACAAAAGAAGAAAAAGAAAAGAAAAAGAAAAGACAAGAAAATAGCTCCGCAAATAAAGCTGAAAGCTTCAAGACATAGCTCTTCATGGAAAATCCGACAGAAGCTAAAACAGCTACCAACTCTCCGTTCCTCTCCGTTCTAAATAAAGTTGTTCATAATCTCAGTGATCTTAGGATAAGCTAAACACCCCTCGCAAACCCAAAATTTTCACTATCCATACCCCTCACCCTCACCAAAAATTACAACCCTCTGAATGTCTTGAGATAATTAGCACCGTCCTCACCTAAATGGTGAAGATCCGATTCTCGATCAAGCCTATGACGATGAGTGCAGCATGACTGGCTATTTTGAGCGATTTCGTTTGAGCTAGATTGATAGGAAACCCGATACACTTTGAGTGAATTGAGTGACCACCTTTAGTGAGATCGCCTAGTCATGTGTACTCCAAGATCACGAGATTTGGATGTACGCCTAAGAGAATCTCTTCTTGTTTATGGAAGGATCATCTTATCTTCCTTCACACTTTTAGAGTAACTTGCTTATATGAGGAAATGCTAATCTCGGAAAATATTCTCTGACTCACCCCTAAAACATGACTTAAAATATTTTTCAGAGAGTTGTTGTTTGAGGACAAGCAACGTCTAAGTGTGGGATAACTTGATGTGACGTAAAAAGTCATGTTTTTAGAAGCTTTATTCCTCACATTTTGGACCTTTCTTTAGTGAAAACATTTCAAAACATTGATTATTTATTAAAATTCACTAAAGTGGTTCAAAAGTAGACGACGTGGTAAAAATCACTGAAAACACTCTGGAACCGCACAAAACACAGCATTTTAATACAAGCCGATTCCTCCGACCTCATTTTCCTATCAAGGCACACCTCCTAACTTCTACCATCTGTTGTATAGGTAAAATCGAGACGGAAAAATCTGGAATCAAGTGAAACGGCCAAAAGACGGAGAAGACACTGCACTTTCAGAGCCACTAAAAGTCATTTCAGCTACGCCTGAGTTCTACACACCCAATTTCTATGAGATTTGCATCATTAGAAGCGTAACGGAATTACGAAGCCACAGGCGAAAGAATCGAGTCAAACAGACGCGTAATGAAGGAGATACGGACGTTTTAAGCAACGAACGAAATCAGACGGAGACCGTATACGGCCTCAGGCACCGTATACGGCCCTTGTAAGACTGTATACGGCCTACTACACACCGTATACGGCCCTTACAAGGCCGTATACATCCCCCTGCCTCGTATCATTCTTCGTTTGCTTGTATGTGCTGCTTCATGAGTTGTACGCGCGATTTGATGCTTTGCCTATAAATAGTGGACTCCCCTCCACATTTCAAACACACCATTTCTCTCATTTCATTTTTCCTTACACTTTCTCTCTCACACACATCACTCTCTCTCTCTAGTTTCTCTCTCTAGAGATTTTCTCTCTCTAGAATTGGGCTAGTTAGAGAGCTAGTTAGGTAGAGGTAGCTTTTAGCTTTTGTACGGAGTCACTCCAAGACATTGTATTCGCGAAGATCTGTCTGTAATAAATTCGTATCAGGTTCTATTTATATATCTCTTACTTTCCAGTTTTAAACATGTGTTGCTTTGTTTATGCTTATTTAGGATTGTATGCTAGATATATAATGTTAGGCTAGACATTTCTTTGTGTTTACTATGATGTAGTTATGTTAGAATAGTCAATATGTTTATGCCATGCTGTTACTCTGCCCGTGTCACTTTAAACTGTGTATGAACTCATAAATTGAATCTCGAATGTTTATCTATCCAACTTATGTTGTGGTTAGAAGCTTCCTGCTAGAACTTGGCCAATTACTAGTGGTACGTTCTCTACCTATTCTACACTTGATGATCAATGAACTTGGTATGGCTGTGTTCTCTAGGTTGAAACAAATCATAAGAGATACGGAGCGTAGGATTAGAGATAGGTTAGATTCATGTTTATTTGCTATATATCTTTGAGAGAACTTTCGGGATATTTATGATCTGATTATTGGTTGTCTGCTATGCTTAGGATTATGGTGTTCTGTTATGTGTCACCCTATTGCATGTTCTTGTTTGATTGTTGCCTTAGGAATGATGCATGCTAGAGTTATCCTCCTGATTCATATCAGTAACTGTATGATTAGGTTTTCAGACACAGAATATTGGTTTACACAGTAGATTAACATGCATGGAATAGTTGTGATGATTTATATATGTAATGCTGAACAATTTAACTGATCGTTAGCCCGACTATCCCAACTTGGTCCGCGGGATTATCCCCGTTCGTGTTCTTGTTCAATCAACAATTCACGCTACGATACAGACGTCTCTGATGACTGTGACTGGGGACCATGATTCGAGGATAGTCATCGGTTAAACTGTTCTGTACATTTGGGAGAACTTCCGGTGTATTTGACTTCTATAACTGCTATCCACGTGACATGTTATTTATCTGATTGTGGACAACTATACGTTAGATATTTAATAGGCTCGTAGTTGTAGCTCATTAGGATATAGGAAATCTGCGAGAGTAATGTGGAACCCTAATTAATGTAACGGAAAAACCGTAAAACGCCCTATTACTCGGTATAGTACTGGAAACACCAATTGGTGGAGTACAAACGTATGGAAGCCGCGGAACGGTCGTAGGTACAATACTTTGCATTAATTATGTTTCTATCCTCTCCGGATTAGTCATCACATCTAGTAGCCTTACCCTTGACTATTCATCAATAACATATAACGAAATCATAGTAAACACTCGCTTATCCTCTGTTGTCAGAGTCTCCGTACAATCCTCTTTTGTTTTATTTTCTTTATTTAAATTAGTATTTAGTTATAAAAACTAAACCTATCCAAAAGCTTTTAAAAACCCTAGCTAGATTCCCAAAGATAATAAAATTTCCTAGACTCACATGCCCATTGTAGTTTGAAGAACGACACCTGAGTCATACATACCACTTACTGCCCTTTTAGGTCTGTCAGTAGTATACAGCTTAGGATTCCCCTACTATATAAATTTAAACCCTGTCCGCACCTCCCGGTTGGGAGGTTCAACGACCGGAGTAAAACCCGTCCGACCGCTGGGACCGCGATAGTCGGCTCAAGTTTTCAACCGACTCCGTATCCCCTTAAAACTAGTCCCCTTCTAAACCTATTGTCCGAAACCCGAAAACCATTTGCGAGAACAACTATTTTATTGTTCCGACAACTTTATTAATTTAAAACAATTAATATTTCATCTATCACAATAAGTCCTTAGACTCTTTTACCTATTATTTTTCAGGTACAACAAACAATATTATTTCCTAACACATTAAATTATTATTTAAAGGCAGGAAATATATCATAAACTACTAGGCCCATAAAACGGATGTTACATGATCAATCTACAAAAAAAATGAATTCTAAGAGTGTATATCCTCATTATTCATAGATTCTAAGAAGGATTCTCACGTATTCGATCGTTAGTTGGTATAATATCTATCCGAATCATTCGTTTAAACATATTTCGATTATTTCATTATTGTCGGTTTTCTTTCGGTTCCTCCATTGTATTCCTAGTGAATGAAATCATTTGGACATATTTTAAATCAGTATATGAGTTTGTTGAGAGTGAAATATTCGATTGATTAAGCGTTTGGATTGATTAGTATAAAGATTTAGGTTTAAACTCATAAACCCTAATCTGATCAGATTTGATTCTCGGATTGAAAAGCATGTAACTAGGTCATTTTCAATGATTTTTTATGAAACTTGAGTCTAAACATAAGTATTAAGAGTCTATTTTCAAATGGCATTGGTTTCGTGTCCAAATGTTGAGTATAAGTTGGTCAAAATGATTTTATAAAATTGAATGTCATTTCTGAGTTTTTCGGTTCATGATTTCGGTTAACTTTTTGATTTTTGAAACGTACGTTAAATTAAGAGTTGGGTCTTGAAATTTTTACTGGAGTAATTTCAAAGTGTTAACAAATTTTTGTAAAAATATTATAACTTTTGTAAGTTTTAAGTATTTTAAGTAAATTGTAATTTTTGTGTAATCAGAAATCGTTGCTGTTTCTGAGCAGATTACTTTGGTGAATTTTTAAAAATATTTAACTATTAAAATAAGTTCTGGAAAAATTACAGAATGTTCTTAACACACGGAAGTGTCACTGGAAAAATTTGTAGAGTCAAATGAATTCAGAAAGCATGTTTAAAAATTAGTGAAGTGGTACAAAATTCTGGACAGAATATGAAATATACAAAAGAGTTGATTTTGTAAAGATACGTGAGGTTTAGTTACGAGGAAACTTAGTAATGGTGATTTGGACTTGGGATACAATGGAAGGACATAGGTATGTCTAGATTGTAACCTATATGCATATATGATCAATGTAGATTGCGAGTTGTTTTGTGGATTCACTTAAGGGCGACACTTACTTTAATATTTAAGGTGAGTTTTCGTGGCCCAATTTTCTTTACTTATTTTCCGTTGGGGGAAAAGAATGCTCAAACTGATTTTGAACTATTTTCTTATGCTGTGAAACATATCTGATTTCTATTGGACATTATGATTGAACTATGTGACATTCTGATTGTTGTGGACTGAATGCTTATTGGACGGATTGGTCGGATTGTTGAGACCTGAGACACTGTTGAATCTGCTCAGAGTACAAGTATGCTGCCACTGTTAGAAGAAGTTCACCGCTGTTAGAATATTTGTATTGACAGTGCCACTGTCAACTAGTTTTAGTCTAACAGTGCCACTGTTGGTACTTGTAACTTGTATTTTGTATTTACTCCACTGTTAGTAATATACGAGTACTACCCCTGTTAGTTATATAGATAACCATTGTTGGTTAGATAAAGTTGGTTAGAGTTATATTAGGAGTAGATGAGGATTCCTAATATGTTTGATTCTGTAAAGGACTCTATATGTTATAAATAGAGATCCTGTGAAACCCTAGAAGATACGAGTCATTCTAGTTCTTAGCTTCAAGGTTGTAAACCCTAACACAATTGTGTGTTCGTATTATTGATAATAATATTGAAGCTTTTGGTTAGATATTATTCTTACAAATTTGTTCTTTAAGTTATTAATAAACTATTCCGCAAGCTTATTAATAATCAATCAAAGTAATACATACTAAGATCTCTAACTGGGATCATCAAGTGGTATCAGAGCTTGATATTACTTTGATCTTGAAGAAGGTAATTGAATTTCGCAGCTTTTTCAACAAATAACAAGATGTCTACTGAAACAATGGAAGGTATTCAAGCTACAAAGATTCCCATGCTCAAACCTGATGAGTTTGAGCTATGGCAGACTAGGATTAGGCAATACATGTTGCTTACGGATTATATGATGTGGGAGGTGGTTACTAATGGACCAAACTATACTAAGGATGCAGATGGTAAAAAGGAGGAAAGACCACCACCAAAGACTGATGCAGAGAGGAAAGAAAGAGCAACAGAATGGAAGGCATTAAGTACTCTACTTTTGTCTATTCCTAATGAGTATCAAAGGAAATTTGAAAACTGTGAAGATGCTCAGGTTCTCATGGAAGCAATTGTTAAGAGATTTGGTGGTAATGACAACACAAAGAAGAATAAGAGATCTTTTCTCAAACAACAATTTGAAAACTTTGCAGGTGTAAAGTCTGAAACTTTGACTCAGACTTTTGACAGATTTCAAAAACTTGTGGGAGATCTTGAAAATCACAATGTTAAGATTGATAAGGATGATTTGAATAGGAAGTTTCTAAGATCACTAGGCACAGATTGGAATATGTACACTGTGGGACTTAGACAAAGTGCAGATCTTGAAGAAAAGAAGATTGAAGATCTATACAATGATCTGAGAAACTTTGAGCCTGAGGTATTGGCTCTAAAACAGTCCAATGGTAGCTCTAACAATGCTGCTTTTGTGTCTGTTGGTGAATCTGGTAGCTGTAGCACATCTGGTGCTAATGATAATGTCTTGGAAGCTTTCTTTGCAAGTCATGTGAATTCATCCTTAACAACAGAGGATTTGGAACAGGTTAATGAAGAGGATCTTGAGGAGATGGATTTGAGATGGCAGATGGCTATGATTACTATCAGGGCAAAAAGGTTTATGCAGAGGTCAGGGAACAGAAACTTTACTTACAAGAGAGATGGTGTAGCTGGTTTTGATAAGAGCAAGGTGGAGTGTTTCAACTGTCACAAGATGGGACACTTTGCTAGAGAATGCAAGAGCACACAGGCTGGAGGATCTCAGAATACTTCTAATGGTTTTGTAAGAAATAATTCTGGTCCACAAAGAAGATTGGTACCTGTTTAGAACACCACTTCAGATTCATTGGTTGCACAAGATGGAATGGGAGGATTTGACTGGAGTGACCAGGAAGAGCTTGTAGTCAAGAATCAAGCTTTAATGTCTGTCACAGAAGAACCAGAGCCTTCAGACATTCCATATGAGGTACAATCTAAATTATGTTCTCCTACATGCAAGAAAATGGTTAAATTTTATAGGGATCATAATATGGTTGTGTGTAATGAATTGAAAGCTTGTGTGGAAAAGAGTCAACATGCAACTTTAGCTATTGAAAACTTAGAAAGACAGATAAAAGCTTTTGAAAAGAATGAATCACAATTTCACTTAGATATTAAATATCTGAATTGGGAAAAGAAAGCTTTACAAACAAAAGTTGATATGCTAAGTGCAAAGTTGGCTGAGGCAATTTCTGATAAAGAGTCAATAAAATTGAAAGTTGATGAATTAGAAAATGCTTCAAAAGGTGTTCAAAACTTAATCAAGTCTCAAATTCATGATAAATTAAAAACTGGATTAGGTTACAACCTTAATGTTGTACCCCCACCTTATAATCATACTTACTTCCCATCTAAAATTGAGTTTGACTTAGAAAAACTTAAGATAGATGTGTCTGAGGAGGTTAAAAAGGTAGATCCGGTAGTTAATTGTGCTAATAATGTAAATTTTGATAAAGTGGATGTATCTGATTGGACTGAGGAAGATGAGAGTGATAGTGATAGCTCATCTAGTGGTAATTCTATGGATGATTGTGTCAAGCCTATTACTGGTCTAGTTTCTGAACTAAATAGTACTAAACTAGAAGAGGGTAAAAAGTTGTTTGTTGAGAAAGCAAAGGCTCAGATAGATCAAGTTAGAAAATCCAATAAATCTAGATCTGGTCTAGGTTATGTGCACAAAAGAGTCAATCCTGAATCAAAAGATATGTCAAAAGATAAATCTGAGTGTGATAAATGTGCATGTAAATTAAACAGGTCTGATTTAAATACTGCAAATAAAGTAAATAAATCCATTCCTAGGGGTAATCAGAGAAATTGGAACCAATTGGTTTCACAAAGGCTGGGTAATGGGTTTGAATGTGTGAAAAGAAAATCATATTTTATTTGTGGTAGGTATAATCATCTTCAACAGGAATGTTACTACAATCCTAAAAATAATAGGAACAGTGGTAAAGGACAAATGTTGAAAATTAAGCCAAACAGAGGCAAGGCTGCAGCCCCTGTTAATGCTGCAGCAGTGCCACTGTCAAAGGCTAACAGAGGCAAGACAAGAACAGGGGAGGATTTAACCACTGTCAGGCATGGTACCTCTGCTAGTATTAAACATTTCAAAAGAATGTTTATACCAAGTAAAGTTACCACTGCTAGGGTAATAAATACGAATTTGAAGGTGACCACTGTCAGACCATTAACCCCTGTCAGGTCTAAAACAGATTGTTTTTGGAAACATAAGAATGCATCTACATCAAATGTATCCAAAATCAATGGAGCATTGAGATCAATCACCTTTAAGAGGGTTGATATCAAAAATGCTCATGGGAAACCCAAAGCCAAATTGGTTTGGGTTCCCAAGAGAAACTAATATGTTCTCTGTTTATATGTGCAGGGCAAGCCAAAGAGCTTATGGCACATTGATTCTGGCTGCTGAAGGCACATGACTGGAGATAAGGAAAAGCTGCAGGACTTCAAAGCATTTAATGGAGGAGATGTAGCATTTGGCAGCAATCCTAAAGGAGGAAAGATCACAGGAAAAGGTAAGGTAAAAAGCAGTAAGCTCACTTTTAATGATGTATATTATGTTGAGCAATTGAGATATAATTTGCTTAGTGTAAGTCAAATCACAGATAAGCAAAATCCTGTTTATTTCACTGACACAGAATGCCTTATACTTTCTGAAAAACTCAAAATACCTGAAGATAAAATTTTAATGAGAGTTCCAAGAAAGGATAATGTATACTGTAGTGATTTAAACAAGATGGAATCTCAAAATGTTAACTGTCTTATTTCTAAAGCTACTGTTTCTGAATCTGAACTATGGCATAGGAGGATGTGTCAATTGAATTACAAAACCATGAATAAACTTGTTAGGAATAAGCTAGTGAGAGGCTTACCTGAAAAGTTATTTGAATGTAGTGACCACTGTGTAGCTTGTCTCAAAGGCAAGCAACACAAGACCTCTTATAAGACCAAGCTTGTGAATACCAATACCACTCCCTTACACCTGTTACATATGGACTTGTTTGGCCCTACCAATGTAGCTAGTCAAGGGAAGAAATCTTACTGTTTGGTGATAACTGATGATTATTCTAGAATGAGTTGGGTATTCTTTCTTAGGACCAAGGATGAGACAGGTGAAATACTTAGATCATTCATAACTAGGATTGAGAATTCAACTAATCAAAAGGTTAAGATCATCAGATGTGATAATGGGACAGAATTTAAGAATCATGAGATGAATAAGTTCTGTGAGGAGAAAGGTATAGAAAGACAGTTTAGTGCACCTAGGACTCCACAACAAAATGGAGTAGCTGAAAGGAGGAATAGGACACTAATTGAGACTGCTAGAAGCATGCTAGCAGATGCTAAACTTCCAATGTCTTTTTGGGCAGAGGCAGTCAGCACTGCTTGTTATGTTTTGAATAGAATTTTGATCATTAAACCTCATAACAAGACACCCTATGAGTTATTCTTTAAGAGAAAACCTTTGGTTAGCTTTTTAAAACCATTTGGATGTCCTTGTACTGTCTTAAATACCAGGGATCATCTTGGTAAGTTTCAGAGTAAGGTAGATGAGGCTGTATTTGTTGGATATTCTATTCAAAGCAAGGCTTATAGAGTATTTAACAAAAGGACTAGGATCATAGATGAGACCATGGATGTGACCTTTAATGAAAATACATCAAATGTAGAAGGAAAAGGTCCAGAAGTATTGTTTGATATTGATGCACTAACCCATGCTTTTAGATATCCAGATTTGTCTACTAGTGCAGGTACAGATGCAGGTAATGATGCAGGTGAAGATGGGCCTTCAAGCTCAAGTCAGACTAAAAAGGATGACTTGAAGTATGTATTGTTTCCTATTTGGTCTCCAGATCCTCCAGAAGCATTCCAATCAGAGCAACAAGAGGAAGATGGACCTTCAGATGATACAAGTGGGTCAACTGACAAAAATGGTTCAAACAAGGATGAAGATGGTACAACTCCAACAGATCATCAACCAGTTACTTCAAAGGGTTCTCATACAGATTCAGAGCATGATTCAGAAGGAGAGCATGAATCTCCAAAGTATTTTGAACAAAGTCCTCCATTTCAAGTTTTGGAAAGGACTTCTTTGTCAGATTCTGAAGCAACTCCAAAGCCTTCAAAAGAAAGAGAGGAAAGAGATTCTTTTTCAGAATCAGAGATGGATAATCTTTTGGGTACAAATTTGGAAAGAGAATTACTTGATACATCAACATCTAAGTATCTGGTTCACAAAGATCACTCATTGGATTTGGTCATTGGTGATATTAGCTCTCCTGTTCAGACTAGACATCAAACCAAGGTAAGAGAAGAAGATTTACATACTTCACTATATGTTTGTTTTCTTTCTCAGATGGAACCAAAGAAGGCAGTGGAAGCTCTTAAAGATCCAAGTTGGATAGAGTCAATGCAAGAGGAATTGTTGCAGTTCAAACTGCAAGATGTATGGGATTTGGTTGATTTACCAAAAGGAAAGAAAGCTATAGGCACAAGGTGGATCTTCAAGAACAAGAGAGATGAAAGAGGAATAGTGATAAAGAATAAAGCAAGGTTGGTAGCACAGGGGTACACACAGGAAGAAGGAATTGATTATGATGATGTCTTTGCTCCTGTTGCTAGAATAGAAGCTATTAGGTTATTTTTAGCTTATGCATCTTATCAGGATTTTAAAGTTTATCAAATGGATGTGAAGAGTGCTTTTCTTCATGGTCTAATTGATGATGAGGTGTATGTATGCCAACCACCAGGGTTTGAAGATCCAACATATCCAGATAGAGTGTGCAGATTGAAGAAAGCTTTGTATGGGTTACATCAAGCACCAAGAGCTTGGTATGATACTCTATCTGAGTATCTTCTCAAGAATGGATTCAAGAGAGGTACTATTGACAAGACTTTGTTTACCAAGAGGGTTCAGAGAGATATATTGTTAGTACAGGTTTATGTTGATGATATTATTTTTGGGTCAACTAGGGATTCATTGTGCAAAGAGTTTGAGGGCTTAATGCATAAGAAATTCAAGATGAGTTCAATGGGTGAACTCACTTTCTTTTTAGGATTGCAGGTTAAACAGAAGACAGATGGAATCTTTATTAACCAAGGAAAGTATGTGCAGGATATTTTGAATAAATTTGGTTATAAAGATGTAAAGATAGCTAGCACTCCTTTGGAGGCACACAAACATCTTAATTCTGATCCTGAGGGAGAGGAAGTAGATGTGCACCTATACAGGTCAATGATTGGTTCTTTGATGTATTTAACTTCATCTAGGCCTGATATTATGTTTGCAGTGTGTCTTTGTGCTAGGTACCAAACCAATCCAAAGCAGTCACACATGTATGCTGTGAAAAGAATCTTTATATACTTGAAAGGTCAACCAGATTTGGGACTTTGGTATGCTAAAGGATCAGATTTTGAGCTTAAGGCTTTCACAGATAGTGACTATGGAGGTGAGAACATGGATCGAAAATCAACAAGTGGAGGATGTCAATTTCTTGGAAATAGGCTAGTGTCATGGCAATGTAAGAAGCAGACCACAGTTTCCACATCTACAGCAGAAGCAGAATATGTTGCAGCATCAAGTTGATGTGCACAGGTTCTTTGGATTCAGAATCAAATGTTGGATTATGGTTTGACTTTCATGAACACTCCTATTTTTATTGATAATACCTCTGCTATTAGTATCATTCAAAATCCAGTTAAGCATTCAAAAACCAAATACATTGAGATCAGATATCATTTTATAAGAGATTGTTATGATAAAAGATTGATTCATATTTTTAAAATTCATACTGATAATCAATTTGCAGATCTTTTTACAAAAGCATTTGATGTAGGAAGATTTACATTTTTGATAACTAATATTGGTATGATCAATCTCACTTAGTGTTTTGGTCTGGATTTGATACTAACAGGGACGAAGTATATTGTATGTGACAGGGTCAAGTGTTGCCACTGTTAGCTTCATCATGATAACAGTTGGTGCCACTGTTAGTTTACTTCTGCCACTGTCAATGTATTTTCAACCCCTGCTGTATATTTGTGTAGATTAACCCCTGCTGGTTGTTTTTCTTAGTTTAATATTGCAGGACTCAGCCACTGTCAAGAGACATCACTTGAGCTGGAGTCTAATGTTTTCTTTGTTGCTTTTTATTTTGTTTAAAAAAAAAATGGTTCTTTTTCTAATAAAGCTAAGTTTATGCCCCTGTTAGTTCTAAGCTGGAGTTTCCTTTGTCGGATGCCCCTGCTAGACTATCAGCCGCTGTTAGCTTTGTTAGATGGTTAAAAAGGGTTGACTATAATTGACCAAGTGAGGTACCCTTGTTGGGCTTATTTGTAAGTTGTGCCCCTGCTGGGTATAACCAGCAGTGCCACTGTTAGTTCTATTTTTAGGGCTTGGCACTATCATCATATAAGTACTCAAATACTTCACTTTTTCAATTACGCTTTCAAAATTTTCAAAACCCTTCAATAATCGCTCTTGTTTAGATTTGTTTCTTGTAAACCGCTCTTCGTTCTTTCTTCAATTTCATCAATGGCATCGTCATCTTCATCAGATTCTGGTACTTCTACGCTAAGTGTTCATTCTGAACACAATATGAGGGCTTTCTTGAACAAAGAAATTGCAGATGATTACTTTCATCCTATTATCGATTTCTTGAGTAACTGTCCAGTTACTTATGCCCTTACTGTCGCTCCACGATTAATACGATCTCACATTCAAGAATTCTGGCAGAATGCAAAGGAAGGGAATATTAATGGAATTACTCACATTCATTCCACTGTCAAGGGTAAGAAGGTAATGGTAACTGAGATTGTTCTTAGAGAACTTCTGCAGTTTGATGATGAAGGAGGAATTCTGGAATTATCAAGAGATGATTTGTTTAAAGGTATAAATGATATGGGGTATGAAGGTTCTGGAAAAGCAAGATCAGAATATACTTTCTTGAAATCATGGTTCTGTCCTCAATGGAAGTTCTACATTCATACTTTTCTGGTATGTTTGTCACAAAAGAGAACTAGTTTTAATGAATTTAGTTATAGTATTGCATATCCTATTATCTGCTTGGCACAGGGTATTAAATTTAATATGTCTAGGTTTATCTTAGATAATATGATTAGGAATGTAAAGGGTGATACATTCATTATGTACCCTAGATTTGTTCAGCTTTTATTGAATATTCAATTGTCAAATTTGCTAGCAGAGGATAGTGTAATAGTTAGTTCTACTCTATCCTTGAGGACTATTAGAGCTATGAATCAATATCAAAATAAATTTTTCCAAGAAGGAAACTGCATTATTTTCTACAATGTTAGTTGCTCCTTCTGCCACTGGTGGTGTATTACCAACACCACCTGGACCAAATGATGACAGGCCAACAACACAAGTTGGTTCTGAACACACATCAGGAGGTGGCACCAAAAGAAAACAAGGGAACCAACAGCCTACCCAAAGTAAAGCCAAGAGATCCAAGAAGGCTAAACAGGCTGTGGAGATTCCTATTTCTCCACAGTCTCAGTCAAATGATCCACCATAACAGGTGAACATACTTGATGAAAATGTTCATTCTGGAAGGGCTGCCACTACTGTTTCTAGCCCACTGGCAGGGCAGGATAGTGGTAACATCAATCAGACCCAACCAGAGGCAACTATATTTGATGAACCTATGGGTGATGATTCAAATGTAGGTCCCAGTACCAATAACCAAGGGACATCTGCAGTGGCAGATGTAGTCGATGATTCATCTAGGAGGTCACACTCCAATGTTGATGAGGCTAGTGATGTAACTAGGGAATTGACTATTGCTGATTTGGTACATGATGTCAAGCTGATTTGGACTAAGTTTGAGAGGGAAAGAGCTTTGAGAAGGGAGCACCAGGTTATGTTGGCTGCTCAGGATGCATTGATAAAGAAGCAGATGGAGGAAATCACTGATTTACAAACCAGGTTGTCAGTTCTTGAAGATGCAGTTGATAAAGTTTTGTCGCCTGCTACTAACATGAGGGAATCTTCAGGCAAGGGGGAGAATAAAGATGATGATCATGAGCAGAATGATATGCCTGAAGATAAGAAGAATAATGGTGATGATTCAGATGGTCAAGATGATAACAATGATGGTTATACTGAAGGTGCAGGTGATTTTAGCTTCATGGATATACCTGAGTTTAATGAGATGAGTGATAGAGGTGTTGAAGATGAGTTAAATGTCTCTAATTATGTGATTAATGATGACATGGATGAACAGATGATGGATGCTGAGAATGATAGGATAATGGTGGTGTATGTGGGAGAAAATGTTCAAACAGGTGATAATGTTGCAGATGATAGTACACAAAGTGGTCCAGCTTTAAATGTTTTTCCATTAAACAAAGGATTACCTTTTAAGGCTGTGGCTAATCTGTATATCTGGGATATTATGGGAGCAAATCTTGATATGAGCAGAAGAGTAAGTTTTAGTGATAGGTTGGTGTATGAAGAAAAGAGTGATAATGAGGATGATAAATCTGTTGAAACAGAGGATATGGAAAGTGGTGATGTAGAGGTTGAGGGGGAGTTTATCGAGGCAAAACCTGAAGCAAAAGAGGAAGAAAGAGTGAAGATTTATAATAGAAAGAAATCAATTCCAAAGAGAAAGTCTACCTCTGCTAAGGTACGAGCCCCTGTTGAAACTCAATCTTTGACCACTGCTAGTAGTGTTTCTACCTCTGCTAGTAGTTTGGTATCTACCCCTGTTGAAGTATCTACCACTGTTGGTATTTCAGCAGCAACCCCTGTTAACACAACCCCTGTTACTACAATTCCTACCCCTGTTATCACAAAATCAACCACTGTTATATCAACCTCTGTTAACACTTCAAATATTCCCACTGTTGTCACAACTACTGTTAGTCCAGTTTACACCACTGCTACAGCAACTACTACTGTCAGGACTCTAGAAGTGCCTGTTACAATAAGAGAGCCTACACAAACACCCAAACCTAAGTCTGATCTGCCAAAGATTGATTCAAAGGACAAAGGTAAGGGAAAATTGAAAGAAGAGAAAAAGGTTAAGAAGGTTGTAGAGCCTCCAATTGATTTGAATGAGGCTAGGAGAGCTCAGGAAGAGCATGATGAGAGAATGCTAAGAATGGAAGTTGAGTCTAAGAGAAAGGAAGGACCTGATGTTGATGTTATACTAGAAGACTTGAGTATGGTAACCTTATCACAGAAGGCTGCACAGATGCTGAATGATATGGCTGCAAAAGGTCAAGGGTTGTCTGCTCAAAAGGTCCATGACATGATCAAGAAAAAGGTTGGTAATGATGGTTTGGATCCAGGGTTTGCAAAGCTTAAACAAGCTGCTGAAGAAAAGGAAAAACTGAAAAGACAAGCAGAGATTGAGAAGAAAAGAAACAAACCACCAACTGCAGCTCAAAGGAAAAAGGATTTACTCAGAATTCTTGGTGATAGATATGCACCAAGAAGTGTGCTGGAAGGATGGGATGTACAGAAACTGGAAAGAGCATATGAAAGATATCAGAATGAAGAAAAGGAAGATTTTGATAAAAGGATTCAGAAAGACAAATTCATTAAGAAAAAGTTGGCTGAGGATAGAAAGAAGATTGCTGAGCAAGTGAGAAGAGAAGAGCAAGAGAGAATTGAAAAGAAAGAGCAAGAGGAAATAGAAGCCAAGGAAAGAGAGTTAAAAAGGCTTTCTGATCAAAATATGAAGAGCAGATGGAATGGAGTTCTTGATTCTGATAGTGTAGTTCCTGACTTAGAAAGAGATGCAGAAGAGCTGAAGAAATATATCAAAGAAGTGAAGGATTATAAGGAAAATATTCACATCAATCATGATAGATCATCAAAGATAATTGAATGGAAAGGAATAAAATCAAAAGTGGCTGATGGTGATAAAGAACAGATCAAGATTGTTAGAGAGGATGGGAATGAGCAATGTTTGTCATCTGTTGCTGATGTGCTTAAGAATGTGAATAGATTAGACATTCTAGATCTGTTTGAGCTAAACAGTCAAGGAGATAGGCAGGCTTCACTGGTGATTATGGAAAGAGAATTGGGAAGATGTCTGAATATGCTGTTTGAGCCTGAGCCATTCATCAATTTGTTCTTACATTGTATTGATGCTGTGAATATATGGAGACATTTTGTTAGAGCAGGAGTTCATATGATTCTATTCAGAAGTGGAATGTCAATCTACATGCTTGATGAAAGAAGATATGTTCTGGGAACTCAGACTCTAAGAAATGTGCTTGCATCTCAATTGAGGACTACATTGATTTCTGAATGAGCATTTAATGCTTTATATATGGTGCTCAATCAGTTCCATAAAAGAATGGAGTTGGAAAGAATGAAAGAGGAGGAAAGAAGGAGAAAACAGAATCAAACTTAGAAAGATGAAAAGAAAGATGAAGAAACTTGATTCATTGCTGAGAATGATCAAGTTTAGGGGGAGATTGTTGAGACCTGAGACACTGTTGAATCTGCTCAGAGTACAAGTATGCTGTCACTGTTAGAAGAAGTTCACCGCTGTTAGAATATTTGTATTGACAGTGCCACTGTCAACTAGTTTTAGTCTAACAGTGCCACTGTTGGTACTTGTAACTTGTATTTTGTATTTACTCCACTGTTAGTAATATACGAGTACTACCCCTGTTAGTTATATAGATAACCACTGTTGGTTAGATAAAGTTGGTTAGAGTTATATTAGGAGTAGATGAGGATTCCTAATATGTTTGATTCTGTAAAGGACTCTATATGTTATAAATAGAGATCTTGTGAAACCCTAGAAGATACGAGTCATTCTAGTTCTTAGCTTCAAGGTTGTAAACCCTAACACAATTGTGTGTTCGTATTATTGATAATAATATTGAAGCTTTTGGTTAGATATTATTCTTACAAATTTGTTCTTCAAGTTATTAATAAACTATTCCGCAAGCTTATTAATAATCAATCAAAGTAATACATACTAAGATCTCTAACTGGGATCATCACGGATGAGTCTTGTGTCTTTGGGACCAAGACAAAACTCAATATTACTTATTGGTCGTATGAGTCTTGTGTCTTTGGGACCATGACAAAACTCCATATTGCTTACTTATACATGCGATTATTGATAGTACTATCAGACGACGGTCCCGCTCTTGAGATAGATGCGTTATCCTTGAGTGAATTGCATAAACTGAACGGATTGCTTATTATGGACGAAACGGATTGTCTTATGTGCATATTTCATATCATATGTCCTACTTACTTATATATTTACACAGCAAACTGATTTTTATGTGTTTCCTATTAAACCTACGAACTCATTAACCATTGTGTTGACGTTTTCGAGCATTTCTTTTCAGGTTATCTTAGCACAAAGAGACAAGGCTAGAGAACTTAGTGGACTGCTAGGTTGCATTGAGTGATATATTTGAGGTGCTATTCATGGAAGGCGTGTTTTTCCTTAACATTGTTAAATATATTGAGTGAAAGACTTTTGGTTTATTTTTGATGTGTATGTTTTGGCACGAATCGTCAATCGCGTTAATGACATCACAACGCATTGGTTTGATTTCATTTAGTAATCTCTTTATATTGATGTGTTGTGATCCTATCGTGGTTGCATTCCGTTGTTTCCTTACGTACTACTTAACCGATCTTCAAAACTCTTTTCCTCAAAACTCAGCGGATTCTGATACCAATCTATTTTCATACACTTTTCTATCTATTACATATTGACAAATATCTAGACTAATTGACTTTGACACGTACATATGTTGGCCAACTGACTGACACACAAAATGCACCAACAATACGAAAAGATCATTCATTGGTCCTGTGGTTACAAGGTTGATTAGAAAAATGGGACTACTTAGAACAGCAGAAGTGGAGAAATTCAAGAGTCTACCCAAGTGGAGTGCCCAACCAATAGACTAAGAGTTTCTGAGGATGATGGGGATAATCAGGATTTTGAGAGATGGCACAGTCTATATTAGCGCACGACCAGCAGATCCCGATAGTGTCGACACCCTGGTGCCAGATTTAGTTCTACCTAAAGGGACGAAAAGGAGAAAGCGGTCAGGAGAGCCCAGAGATTCAGATTCAGATGAGGATGATCCTGTAGACCCAGTTGCACCAACACCAGTAGTACCACCGCCTGTTAGGGCAGGACCTTCTACCCGAGCTCCCAGAGTACAGATGCCCAAATATATCTATCATTACGGGACTCCCCCGGGACCAGACTATTGGTACTGGATTATGCAGATGCAGGTCAGATGTTACAGAGCTATGAGACAGCAGATTGCAGGGATACCGGTGAGCCCACTTCCAGACATACCATGCGGGTTGGGCTGAGCACCACCACACATATATCCCCCTGTAGTTCCTGCTCTAGCACCTCACCCATATACAGGCCGTGGCCGTGGCTTACCTCCTCGGACAATTCCACCTAGACCACAGCTACCTCCAGCACAGGTTTCTATGATGAGACAGCCTGTCCCCTCAGTAGTTGGTTCAGTCAGGGGACAAACTTCGAGAGATAGCGGCAGATCCAGAGTTTCTAGGCGAGTTGCCACTGCACAGAGCCGCAGGAGTCTCAGACAGTCCGATCCCATCATTGTAGTACAGGCCCCAGTGTCCTCCCACAGACTGACAGACTTATTCATGGGACACACTCAGCAAGGATCGCCTTGTATTCCACTTGACAGTTTTGATATGCCCGCAGGGCCATTTATCGACCAGTTGATACAGGATGGAGTTTTTACGGCAGACACAGGAGCTGATCAGGATGCATCAGATGAAGGTACCCAATATCAGCATAATCTAGAAGATGACTCCTCATCAGACGAGACTTCCTATGCACCCATCGGATCTTCATCAGCAGTATCACGAGCACCACCAGCCGAGCAATAGATTACTCCGCTCTCTGACTTCTTACTATTTTCTACCAGACTCTATTATTATCAGTTGTATTTGATGTACTGCGGATGCATAGACATCACCTCTATCTAGTTATTATTTTATTATGCTATCACTTTACTTTTCTTATTAGCAGCTATTATTTGATTATTGAGTGGCATGTTTGTTTGATCCAAACACTATTTATCAAAGACCATAACGGGGAAAGCTGTCGACCACGCCACGAAGGATGCCGGATGCCGCTAACTGCAAACCAGCAATCTTCCAACAAGTAGCTGATAGAACGCACAACGTATCATGAAGCGGTAACCCGTTCCAAACTTTCTATCCATTCAAAGCACCGATTATCTCTTCCGATATTCCAAAAACTAAGTGTGGGATTTCCAAAACCACACTACACTTACGTAACAACCCAAAAATAAGTAGAATCTCCAAGTGTGGGATACTTCAACAAGAGGTGTTCAATACATCGATTCAAACATTAGGGACAATGTTCCTCTAAGTGTGGGATATACGGTCTATAACCGCAAGTTTTACCTCTTGTCCGTAACACAAACAATATTTTCATTAAAAGGCTAAAAATAGAAAAATTTTCAAAATCTTTGGGATTCAAAAGCAACACTTTAGAACCTCTACTTTCCGAAAATATAAATTACAGCAAGAAACGAGTTTTTACAAAGAAACAAAACTATTTTAGAATGAGATACGGACGAAAAGGGCAACACATGACTAGGCACACATTGACCAAAACATTCGATTCGTGAGGTTTGAGCCCTGATTAGCATTCATCCTTAAAATGCTTCACTTTTCGTTTCATGTGTGTGCTGATGTATGCATTTGAATTAGAACTTGCTCTTGCAATACATTTCGAGATCACACCAATGAGTGCCATACGTGGCATAGGTACAACCTATCTCGATACTTTCCAAGGAATCCCAACATCCACTTACCACCAAACATCCACTCACTCTTTACACCTACCACCCAATCAAAACCTTCTGTTGAGTCACTGGTCACTGACCATGATGAGTCGCTGGTCGCTGACCAACTCAACTGTTCACTACTCGATGAAGAAAATGGATTGTATCGAAGCTGCTGTTGCTGATGATAGGTTTCGCTGATCGTCATTCATTCTGCTTGATATGCTGAGGAAGATTAAAGCTCAACTTGGTGTGTCGCTGATCAACGTCAGCGAGAGCTTTACTTCTTCAAATCAATAAAGGAAAAAGTCACTGCCAGAACAACAGCTAGTCACTGAAGATCTCTAGTTCAAGTCATTCTACAAGAGCATGTTAGCTCGCAGTGAGTAGGGGTGAGCTTGGTACCATACCGGTACCGAACCGGTACCGACCGGTTGGTACCGGTTTTTTTTTTGTCCCAAATCAAAAACCGAATACCGTACCATTTGTATCGGTTGGTACCGGTTCGGTACCGGTCCGGTGCGGTTCCTGTTCGGTTTAGGTATTTTGGTGTGCATGGTACCAACCGGTACCGACCGGTTGGTACCGATTTTTTTTTTGCCCCAAATCAAAAACCGAATACCGTACCATTTGTAACGGTCGGTACCGGTTCGGTACCGGTCCGGTTCAGTACCGGTTCGGTTTCGGTATTTCGGTTTTTTTGCTCATCCCTAGCAGTGAGTGAGGAGGATTACTGCATCTTCAGGGACTATTCAATAAAGCATCTCAATCATCAAGTACAGAAAGTACTGTACTTATCTATACATCAGCAAGAGTGTTCCAACTTGAAGTATGTCCGAAAGATTACGTGGCAGCGAATGATTGGTTTTAAGGTAACGAGATATTTGCGGTAACAGAATTGGGACCCGCAGAATGTCGATTCATCAGAGATTAAGCCAATCAAGCAGCGACACGTGTCATTCCAAGATCCTATTTTTATAGGCGATATTTTAGGAACTCTTGTAGTATAAATAGTTCAGTGTTTTGTACTGTAGAGGCTAGTCGTTCAATCGTACTTATCACTTGTGTGTCAGTGATCAGTTTGTCTAGAGTACGTATTAACGATCCAGCGAGTGAACAGTTAGCGTGTTTGTCCACTGCTGTTCATCTCATTTGTAATAGATTAGCTAAGTGTTTGAATTGGATTAACTTTGGTTAATCCATTCCGCATTCAACACTTGTGAATTGTATGATCAATATAATTCATCATTTTAGCTATCATTACTTCATTACTTTGATATTGTCATATCTATAATCTGTTATACTCTGTTACTATTGTTTATACTCTGTTTCTGTTAAACAATTTAAAACTCATCAATCAACTAAGCTGAAATTTGAAATAGTTTTAAATTGTATTCAACCCCCCCCTTCTACAATTAAACTTTACACTTTGTGATTCCAATTCACTAAACAATAGTGATTAGGGGACTCTTAATTGGTATCAGAGTAGAGTTGGTTTAAATTCAATTAACCAGGTCTGCAATGGAATCAGTAAAGTACAGCTGTGTTGACTCTGATTATCAGAAGGGAAATGGTTCTACAACCAAACCTCCAGCTTTTGATCCATCAAGGATTGAAACTTGGATGTCCCGGATAATGATGTTTTTAGACCTAATTGACGACCGTCTCTGTAATACAATAACCAATGGTCCCCACATTCCAACCACAATTGTTCCTGCTGTCATGGCTACAACTACTACTCCTGCTATACCAGAAATGGTTGTGCCCAAAAGAGAGGAACAATGGTCGGATGAGGATAGACGATTGGTTAGACTGGATAAATAAGATAAAATCTACATAGGCATGGCACTTCCTGATGAAGTGTTCGAATCTATCAGGCTTTGTAGAACTGCTAAAGACATGTGGGATACCCTTAGGAATATATATATTGGAACTCCTGATATTATTCGCTGCAGGGAAGTCAATCTCACTCGCCAGTATGAGCTGTTTGCAATGGAACCAAATGAATCTCTGTCTTCTACTTACACCAGATACCAGTCACTGATGAACAAAATGGAAAAGGCTGGTATAGGTAAGGAACAGAGATTTGTTGTTGAGAAGTTTCTTGAGTTGCTGCCAAGGAAAATCTGGGGAACTATTGCCACATGTACCAGACAAAGGAATGATTATTCAATTCTTAATCTCACTCAAGTCTATGGTATTTTGCTCAACTGGGAGCAGTCAGAAAAACAAGCTGATCAGAGTGAGCATATTCGTGCTACTTTTGGAAGTCAGAAGATATCCAATGCCCTTGTAACTGAGCTTGATGAAACTGATCAGAGACATAAGTCAAAAGTGTCTAAGTAAAGCTCGAAGTCATTGATAGCTAAAGAAGAAGGTGGTCAAGATGAAGAACAGTCAGAATATGAGTATGACAAAGGACTGGAGAAGCTTGAAAAAGACATGGCCATGATGGTTGCTAATTTCAGAAGAAACACCAGATCAAAAATATTCGCTGGTGCTCCATCATCTGACAAATTTCAATCTAAGGGAGAGTGCTACAAGTGTGGCAAACCTGGTCATTTTGCAGCTGAATGTAGATCAAAGTCAGTCAATCCAATCCCTGAACAAAAGCCAATATTCAGAAATGACAAGTACAACAAATACAAGGAAAAGTACAAAAAGCTGAAGGCTATGTCCAAATCAGGGAAGAAGAAGAAGAGAAAAGGTTTTGTCGCTGAAGAAAGTTCACTCAGCGACTCTGATTCATCATCTTCATCCGATGATGAAGAAACAATGATTTGCTTGGACAAAGATTATTGTTTGATGGCTGATGACACTGAATTCCATGAAGACATCAAGGAAGTAGCTCAGAAATGTTCAGCATCTGGTTGGGATTCTGATAGCATCTACAAAGGTATTCTTAGAGAGACTATCTAGTATTTGGACAGCGGATGTTCCAGGCACATGGCAGGATGCAAGTCTCTGCTCAATGACTATCAGGATGAAAGAGGTCTTGATGTGGTATTTGGTGATAACAAGGTTGGAAAGACCAAAGGGTATGGAGTCTTAACCAATGGTAACGTAATGTTCAAACGTGTAGCATATGTAGAGGGTCTGAAGCACAATTTGTTAAGCATCGGTCAGTTTTGTGACTCCAAGAACAAGGTACTATTTGATCATGAAGCAGGAGTCATTTACAACAAGAAGGGAAGTGATGTACTTGCTGCTAATCGAAAAGGGAATACTTATGTTGTCAATATGGATTCAGCATAGTCAGGAACGTGTTTTTACTCTAGAACCGTTTCAGAAGAAAAATGGTTGTGGCATAAGCGACTTTCTCATCTGAATCTAAAAGCAATCAGTAAATTGAGCAAGAATGGTTTAGTCACTGGACTACCTAAGTTATCTTATAATAAAGATAAGCTTTGTTCAGCATGTGAAAAGGGAAAGCATCACAGCTCTTCTTTCAAAAGTAAGTAGACTTCATCAGTAACTGAATGTTTTCACTTGCTCCATATGGATCTATTTGGACCAGTGAGTACTCCAAGTCTTGGTGGAAAAAGGTATTGTTTGGTAATAGTGGATGAATACTCCAGATACACTTGGGTATTTTTTCTCAAAGCTAAAAGTGAAGCTGCCAGCGAGATCATATCCTTTGTCAAGAAAATGGAAAATCTAAATGATGTCACGGTAAAACATCTGAGAAGTGATAATGGCACTGAATTCCGAAATATTGATCTGGAAACTTTTTGCGATTCAAAAGGTATTTCTCAAAAATTTTCAGCTCCAAGAACACCCCAACAAAATGGGGTGGCAGAAAGGAGAAATAGAACCTTAATTGAATCTGCCAGGTCAATGCTCATTGATGCTGGTCTTAAGACCTATTTCTGGGCCGAAGCAGTAAGTACTGCCTGCTATACTCAGAATAGGTCACTGATTGTCAAACGACATAATAAGACAGCATATGAGCTATTAAGGGGGAGAAAACC
This sequence comes from Helichrysum umbraculigerum, assembly GCA_949592205.1. NCBI lineage: Eukaryota > Viridiplantae > Streptophyta > Magnoliopsida > Asterales > Asteraceae > Helichrysum > Helichrysum umbraculigerum. The sequence goes on along the minus strand of CATIUR010000003.1, from coordinate 9,239,228 downwards.
CGACATAAGTTTTCTCCATGTTTTTGGTAGCACTTGCTACATTTTAAACAAAAGAGATCACTTGGGAAAGTTTGATCCAAAAGCTGATGAAGGAATATTTGTTGGTTACTCAATTATCTCTAAAGCTTTCAGAGTTTACAATAAAAGAAGAGAATGTATTGAGGAATCAATGGATGTTACTTTTGATGAATCATATGATGAGTCACTCACTGATCCTAAAGAGTATGAAAATCTTGTTTTTAACAAAATGGATGGTGACTCATCAAATGAAATAAAATCAAATGATAAGAAATATAAAAATTTCTCATCAGACTCTGAAGGGGAAGATAATATTCCTGAAATCAATTCCAGTTCTACTTTAGCTGAGAATAATTCAGGAACATCATCTTTACCTACAGATGTCCCATCATCATCAACTCAATGTCCAAACCAAAACTCTCATAACAACGATACTCATGCTTCAAATGCTGATCTGCCCTCTGAACCCTCACAAAATAATCAAGTCACTGCTGAACCTCGGCGAATGACTAAGTGGACAAAACATATTGATAATCAATTAATTATTGGTAATCCACAATCCAGGGTTCAGACAAGATCAGCAACTGCTAACTTTTATTTGTTTGTAAGTTTTGTGTCACTGATGGAACCGAAGAAGGTTGATGAAGCACTCACTGATCATCACTGGATAGCTGCCATGCAAGAAGAGCTATCTCAGTTTGAAAGAAATAAAGTTTGGAAGCTTGTACCTCAACCCGCTGGTAAATCAGTGATTGGAACACGATGGGTGTTCAGAAATAAGATGGATGCTGATGGTGTGGTAACAAGAAACAAGGCTAGACTGGTCGCACAAGGTTACTGTCAGCAAGAAGGCATTGACTATGACGAAACTTTTACACCATTGGCTAGGCTTGAAGCAATCAGGCTATTTCTAGCTTATGCAGCTCACAAGAAGTTTAAAGTATATCAAATGGATGTGAAAAATGCCTTTTTGAATGGCAAGCTGCAGGAAGAAGTGTATGTCAAGCAACCACCTGGATTCATTGATCCAAAACATCCTGGTTATCTTTACAAACTTGATAAAGCCTTGTATGGACTAAAACAAGCTCCCAGAGCGTGGTATGATACTCTCTCTGTTCTACTTGATAAAATGTAGCTACGTCAGAGGAAAAATTGACAGCACATTATTTATCAAAAGAGATAAGAGAGATGTCATATTAGTCCAGATCTATGTTGATGATATCATTTTCGGGTCTACTAACAGTGACATGTGCAAGGAATTTTCTGATCTCATGACCAAAAGTTATGAGATGAGCATGATGGGTGAATTAACATTTTTCCTTGGTCTACAAATAAAACAAACCAAAACTGGAATTTTTATAAGTCAAGGAAAATATATTAAATATCTGTTAAAGAAATTTGAATTTGCTAATTGCTCAACCCTTGCTACACCTATGTCACCTGCAGTAAAGCTACATGCTGATCATGATGGTAAATCTGTAAACATTACTGCTTACAGAGGAATGATCGGGTCACTGCTGTATCTAACTGCTAGTAGACCGGACATTATGTTTGCTACATGTCTTTGTGCTAGGTATCAAGCTGATCCCAAAGAATCACATTTGCTTGTTGTCAAAAGAATATTCAGATATCTGAAGGGTACACCAAATCTTGGTCTCTGGTACCCATCTGGTTCAGATTTCTCCTTAAAAGGATATTCTGATTCTGATCATGCTGGATGCAAACTGGATAGAAAAAGTACATCTGGTAGCTGTCAATTTCTTGGTGAAAAGCTAGTAAGCTGGTCCAGCAAGAAACAAAACTCAGTCTCAACTTCAACTGCAGAAGCTGAATACGTTGCTGCTAGTGCCTGTACTGCTCAAATTCTCTGGATGAGAAATCAGCTAGCTGGCTATGGGTTTGATTTCAGTGAGATACCAATCTACTGCGATAGTCAAAGTGCCATAGCCATTGCCAACAATCCAGTAATGCACTCAAGGACAAAGCACATTGATGTCCGATATCATTTCATCAGGGACCATGTGATGAAAGGTGACATTGAATTGCATTTTATCCCAACTGATTACCAACTCGCTGATCTGTTTACAAAACCTTTAGATGAGAAAAGATTTAACTTTCTCATCAGCGAGCTTGGCATGTTAAACTTGAATGACTAGCTCAGCTATCAAGCTCAGTTAGCTATTTTTGTTTAAAAGCTTCATTTGTTTTAATAATTTAAGTATCTGTTATGTCTCTATATGATCTATATTTTATTATCCTATATTTTTCCTCAGCTGATATAGTAAGTATTCTAAGTTGTAACTAGATCAGTGAAAGTTAATATAGTAAAGTATTACATAGTTCACATCAGACATACTCTATACTCATCTTTCTTTCATAAATTAAAAAAAAAAAAAAAAAAAAAAAACCTTTGTAATTATTTTTTTATCTCAAAGACCTATTCCTTCCTTAGCTGATCTTGTTAGTATTCTAAGCTGTAACATTTTCAGTGAAAGATAAGTCTCTGTGATATAACTCTTATACAGGCATAATTAATATCTTGTTTTAATAAATAACACTCATGTTCAAGAATAATAACCATGATTCATATTTGTCAGTAATCAAATCTCTATGATTTAGTCAGTATTCTAAGTTGTGACTAAATCAGTGAAATAAACATCTCAGGCAAATGGAAAATCATGATTAATATTCTTGAATATTTGTGTTTCTTTTCCTTTTATAATCTATTCATATGATTATAAGTTTCAGGGACTCCCTGATCCATTCATCATTAATGGTTAAGCGATTAATCATTTCGGTGTGTCACAAAAGTCACATCTCTGACACAATCTCTATCTTACGTCAAGTGTACTTTTCCAGCGCACCTTTCCAATCACCATTAATACCACCAGGTTCTACAATCATCACTCCTATCCCACTTACCACCGTCACTTATCACCCCTATACCACCTCTACTTACCACCATCATCAACCACGACGATCCATTTTTAACCACATAATTCTCACATAACTCCATTATAAAAACGACTCTTCATCTCATTTCACATAACGCCTATTTAACGATCATTTCCTTGTCACTCTGTTATGGAAGTAATTTCTTTTTCATTGGTAGCAAGATCAAAATCAAATTTTACTTACATCATTTCTGCAAAAGTTTAAAGCTCTTCGAGCCTTTGCAGAAATCAAAGATCTTGCTACAACAATCTTTCAAAATCATCAAAGAAACTTTTTGTGTTCAAAAACAGAGTATGTGAAGATACTGATCACTGAAGTAAAAACGGCTAAAAATTTTTTTTTTAAAAAAAATCTTAAGATTAACCCTGATATGTTCTCAATATCTTTAATAAAACCAATGAAAGTATTTTTGTATACTCTCATGAGAAAACAGAGATTATTTGATATCCAGTATGAAACTGCTGTACATTCGTCCGCTCCTACACCTACATTGACCATGTCACTGAAAACACCCCCAGTGACCCAAACTGGTCAACCACCAAAGAAAACTTCACCAACCTCTAAAAGAACTTTCAAAAAGAAGACGTCTACGGACGCCAAGGATGAAACAGGGTCTGAACGTTCAGTCACTGTGGGCATTCTTGCTAAAATCAAGCCTTCAAATCACAAACTTTTATCGAGTCAACCCATGAGCTACTCATTATTCTCACAAAAGGATGATGTCATAAACAAAGGGCAAGTGATATCAGTGGGTGATAACACACTCTTCGCTGGTGTCGCATCACTGGCTACAGACCCGAGCTATCTCTCATCTCTCACTGCACCAGCTGTCAATATCTCTCTCCAGTTACAGAGAGAGATACAGGCTGATCTCTCTATTTTCAATGATCCATTAGCTAAAACACACGCTGATGATGATGAGAAAACCAATCACCTATTACAAACGATTCAAATATTTGCTGCAGTATTTTATGCTATCATCAAGGGGGAGATATATTCAAGTGCTGCTGATGATACCAGAGAAACACTGATCTACTTTGTGATATTATCAAGGGGGAGAAAACGTGCAAATGAATGCAAAAACCAATGTTGCTCATGTGACAAATCGCTGATACTTAGAAATCATATCATCTTTAAAATCGCTGATGCTGTCAAAGTAGCTGATACTTGGAAATCATATCACAAAACTTACATATTTCCTGTATTTGAGTTACAATTTTCTTGGCGATTTTATTAAATATGTGTGCCACTTCAGCTTATCAATGAATCCTTCTCTATCCGGATCAGTTACAACTTAAGTATCTGAAGGTTCATTGATTTTCAGTCGGTTAAAGCTTCGTAAAAAAATGTCATGCTGAAGATAGTGGGTTTGAAGGTTTGATAAGTAAAAAGTCACTGCCTCATCTGATGGCTGAAGATAGTAGGAATCTTTGCTATTTATCTAATCACTGAAGATAGTAGGAATCTCTGCTATTTATCTAATTGCTGAAGACAGTAGGTTTAAAACTTATAATAGATTAGATGTATTGTAACTGAAAAACTATCTGTACTTTATATTTTGCAGTTCAATAATATCTGATCTTTTGAGAAAACCAAAGTGCAAAACTCAGATCATATCAAAAGAATCCAAAAAGAAAAATGTATGGATCAAAGTGTAAGTCACTGAATGTTTAAATTCTTTAAACACTGACTGTAAACTTTCACAGCAACAAGTTTGTCTAGGGAGCTTCAATCACAATCATTTAGGGGGAGATTGTTGAGTCACTGGTCGCTGACCATGATGAGTCGCTGGTCGCTGACCAACTCAACTGTTCACTACTCGATGAAGAAATGGATTGTATCGAAGCTGCTGTTGCTGATGATAGGTTTCGCTGATCGTCATTCATTCTGCTTGATATGCTGAGGAAGATTAAAGCTCAACTTGGTGTGTCGCTGATCAACGTCAGCGAGAGCTTTACTTCTTCAAATCAATAAAGGCAAAAGTCACTGCCAGAATAACAGCTAGTCACTTAAGATCTCTAGTTCAAGTCATTCTACAAGAGCATGTTAGCTCGCAGTGAGTGAGGAGGATTACTGCATCTTCAGGGACTATTCAATAAAGCCTCTCAATCATCAACTAAGCTGAAATCTGAAATAGTTTTAAATTGTATTCAACCCCCCTTCTACAATTAAACTTTACACTTTGCAATTCCAATTCACTAAACAATAGTGATTACGGGACTCTCACCTTCCTTTATATCTTAATCCCGAACCTATGGGAGCCACGTCTTCCAGTATTTTCAGAGACACTCTCAATTTCCCAAAATTTTCCACAAGAAAAGCCAACATAACCTCACAACCCAATACCATACGAAACTTTTCGGACAAAATATCCATCAGTAAGGCCGGCATAATAAAAAGAAATAAGAGAAAAATTAGAAAAAGAAAGGGAACAAGAAACATATATGCCGGCAATACCCAGAAAAGTCCAGAAAAAAAAATTCAAATCTACAAAAGGGTTGCACTATCAAGTCTTTTCAAATCTGAGAAATTCCAAAAGAGACTTTCTCGGAAAAACACCCAAGTTTCAAGAAATATACGAGGAAATAAAAACCCATAATCTTCCTTTTCACACACCTTCTTCACTTCTCCCAAATCAAAAACCCGATTCCTTTCTAAGATATCTTGAAAGATTAGTACCGTTCTCATCCAAAGTGATAGAGATTTGATTCTTGATCAAGCCTATGACGAGGATGCTGCATGACTGGCTATCTGAGTGATTGACATTAGCAAGTAGGAAACCCTAAACACCTGAGTGATTTGAGTGACCTACTGCGAGGATTGCCTAGTCATGATTACCATCTAAGTTGCTTGAAGAAAGTATAAATTCTATAAACCCTTAGTTTCTCATAAGGATTCTTTCCTAACTGGAGCTTTATATTCTTTGGAAATAGTATCTCTAAAAGATATATGTGACTAGAATCTTTCTAAAGGCCTTTTATGAATGAGTTTGCTTGAGGACAAGCAAAAGTCTAAGTGTGGGATACTTGATATCGCGTAAAAAGTCATGTTTTTACTATCGATATCTCTCTCATTTAAGACTAATACTTGGCATAAAAGCTCAATTATCACTTAGATTAGTGATATTATGCCAAGAAGGTGAAAATACGGAAACACGAGAAAAATCACTAAAGATGGACGAGAAACGAAGATTCCACACACAGTTAAAGATTCAAGGCATCTGAAACAAGATTTAGAGATGAAGTGCCCATCACTAAGATTTCTCTTATATAGGATCTTCTTTTTCAAATTACGAATCTAATAGAAGAAGAATCAACAAAAACTGATGAAGAATGAAGATTCTACGTACACCGGAAGATTCAATCGATTCGCACAAGACATCTAAAGATCAGAGAAACTTTTCAAGGATTTCTTTTTATTAAAGTCTTCGTTTTTGAAAAACGAATCCAACGCAAAAAGAATCGATGAAAACGGACGCATAACAAAGAAGATACGCGCGAATCAAGAAACGAGCAAAAGACGGCGAACCGGGGCGGGCGGAAGCCAGCCGCCGCTGGCCACCACCCAGCTGCTGCCGGCCACAGTGGTGGCGGCGCCAGCCACCTGTCCCCCGTCCCTCGGCCGCTTTTTCGTCCTTGCTCGTACTCTCATGGTACATGTGCTTTCCGCGACTTTATGGTACATGTGCTAGACCTTTCACCGCTTTAGGGTACATGTGCTAGACACTTTACCACCTTTTGCTAGCATGAGCCTCTAGTTGCTATCTTGCACCTAAAATCAACTATAAATAGGTGCCTCATGGCTTCATTTCAACACACACTCTTGGAATCACAAAATTCCACTTTCTCACTCTAGAAATTCTCTTGTATTTTATAGTTTTTCTCATTCTAGGATTATTGTAATTAATCTACGGATTAATATAGAGGCTAGAACGAACGCTAGGGATTTGGAGATTAATCTTTGTACGTGCGAAAGAGTTGTCAATCATAATAATACGCTGCTACGCATTTATTTCCGGGTGATATCTAAACCTTTATCATACTTGTTTTATTTCGTATTTCAATATGTATTATTACTTGGTATGTGATTTACTTGTTGCCATGAATTGCGAGTAGTTTATTATTGTGATTGTTGATGATGTAGATAATTATAAGTAGGGATGACATTATATAATTAGTGTACGACAATCGTAAAGTGATATGACGGCCCCTATTCGACTGTTTATTTGATATAGTATTGGGAACGCTTTTAAGCGAAGTACAAATGTATGAAAGTCAATAAACGACCGAAGGTAGTTATATCATGGGAATCAGCTCTGGTTTAACAGTTGAAATTCTGAAAGGATAATACAACTTCACAACTAACTGGTGTAAGACTTTATGAACTTAAGTTTAATTTATGAGTACCCTTTCTGGTTATCCACGTGACTGCAACCTAGTAATTAGGACCAGATCAACCTTAATTATGGTAAGTAGTTATCTGTGCCCATGACATGCAATAAGTAAGACACAGTGAAACCACTCGTTGTATATATTAGGTTTACATTTCCGCACTGTTTTACATTTAGTTAGTTTAGAGTGTCATTTTCACTGTCAATTACTCTTGACCGCGTGTTGGATGTAAGAAGCTGCGGAACTACCATGTAAAGTACACTGTCTAATTACTGAAAGGCATGGTCTGCATATGAAACATGTTTTAATAAACTGCGAATAATCCAGGGATGTATAACTGTTTGAAAAGGAGAGATTTAAGTCATAAGTCGAAGTAATCAGAACCTTAATGAACAATAACAAGGCTTAGGAATAAGAATAAAGTCATAACGACCTAGAATCTTTAAAACACTAAGTCTTACAAAATCGGTAGTCTAAACATACAAAGTTATTAATCTGCATGCTAACAGAGTAGTAAACTATCTTAGGAGTTAAGAACGGTTGGACCTATGAGACGATACGCTGCTGATTCATTCACCTCGGTATAAAACCAAGATAGGTTGCTTATCTTTCAACCAGATAAGTATTGAAAGTTTGCGAATTGCTCCGATCAGAATCACGATAACCTAGTTCCTAGTGACATGCCAATGGGAAAATTAGTTGGTAGGGTTCTAGAGTTTACACCTGATAGTTTATTTATTATATTAAGTTTTATCCATATTTAGTCTGTCATTCCGAAACATTAAATATCAAAGTCTCAACAATCACATATTTATCTTTATCTGTTTTCCTGTATTTTAATTTCCTGCAATTTACTTTCCTGCATTTTAATTATTTGTCTTTAGTTTAAAACCCCTAAACCTACCTACTTTGTTCCATCCTAAATACTTCCCTACCGAAAGCACCAGCTTTAATCACCCACACGTTTCGATTCATAGAACGATCTTAGGTTATACTTACTGCTTACTAACCAGAGTATGTAGTATATATAATTTAAGCCCCGCTATTTATAAATTTTAAAACCCCTATTGGCGCCCGATTAGTTACCATCAACGACACCGACGCTTTAGGGTGCCATCATATACCTTTGGAGTTTTTCTGCGGATTTATTGTGGAATAGTGTCGGTGATAAATGTATTGGAAGTGGATTATAGTGGATATAAATAGATGTATGGTGTGATTAGGGTTTGAATTTTTTATGCAAAAGGGTTTGTGGGGTTATATTGGGCCTATTGTATTGTACGACATTCAATTGTTTCCTCATTTTTTTCTTATTTTTATTTTTATATATAAATGTAAAGAGTTTGTACACAATTAGGATTACATACAAATGGATAAATTTTACCCGCTTTTTATAGTGTATAGAATAAAGTGCGTGTAAAAGTCATTTTTGTTGGAGTGATAGCTAATTAAAAACCATATACAAAATGAATCTATAAAATATTTAACAAAACACTGATTTATAATACTTCTAATAGCATATTTTGATAGTCCCGTAATCACTATTGCTAAGTGATTTGGAATCTCAATAAGTAAAGTTTAATTGTAGAAGGGGGGTTGAATGCAATTAAAAACTTTTTCTGATTTTTATCCAAGTTAATTATCAAGTTTTTAATTGTAATACACAAACATAGTATATAACAGATAGATATGACAATTAAAGTAAATGTGCAATAGTAGCTAAAATGTGATCTTTATTAATCATAAAATCACTGAGTGTTGATTGCGGAATGAATTAGCCAAGGCTAATTCAAATCTAACACTTAGCTAAAACTATTACAGATAAGAGTAGAACAGTTGCTGACACACAAGCAAACTTAGATATATGCAAGAGTAGTATATTATAGGTGATTGATTATTGTGTTCCATTTATTATATCTGTTAGTATTATTGATATTTGATTGACCTTATCTATCTTATCTAATAAAGAGGGGTTTCGCTGATGTCATGAAGCTGATTTGTCAAGTTATGAGGTATGTTTTGCTGCTGATGTGTCATGCTGTGGTTAAATGGCTGATGTCATAAATCGCAAATATTATTTTGTGAAGATGCATCATATATATTTTATATTTGTTTTATTAATAAATAGAAATTATGAAAAATAAATATCTATCTTATCTAATAAAGGGGGTTTCGCTGATGTCATGAAGCTGATTTGTCAAGTTATGATTTATGTTTTGCTGCTGATGTGTCATGCTGTGGTTAAATGGATGATGTCATAAATCGCAAATATTATTTTGTGAAGATGCATCATATATATTTTATATTTGTTTTATTAATAAATAGAAATTTTGAAAAATAAATATTTCAAATGTGCGTTGTTGAAAACCTAAAAAGGTTTATTGTTTCGTTATGCTGTTAACTTTGGACTTTTTACTATTGTATGCTCTCAACTTTCAAATCTTCTATTGTATGCTCTGAACTTTCTAAAACCTTCTATTATATGCTCTCAACTTTCAAATATTCTATTGTATGCTCTCAACATTCTAAAAATATTCTATTGTATGCTCTCAACATTCTAAAATCTTCTATTGTATGCTCTTAACTTTCAAACTTTCTATTGTATGTGCTAACCATTCTAAAACCTTCTATTGTATGTTCTCGGTGACTTGAAAATGGGAATTGGCTGATGTTAGGGGTGTTCAATATTTGGTTTGAAACCGTTTAATCCAAAAATCAAACCGAATTAAAACAGAAAAAATCGAACCGAATTCAAATTCGATTTTCGGTTCGGTTTCGGTTTATAAAGGTTCGGTTTCAGTCAAGTTTTGGTGACTTGAAACCGAACCTAACCGAAAACTGAACCTAACCAAAACCGAGTTCGAATTTGGTTCGGTTTTGGTTAAAAACGAAAAATAGAAGGTTTTGAATTCGTTTTTTGAATTCGAATTCGGTTATTATTAACTTAAATTTGGTTTTTGGTTAAACCAAATTCAAAAATTCAAAATCGAAAACCGAACCAAAACCGAATTCAAAAACCAAAACCTAACTGAAATTGAATTCAAAAACCAAAACCTAACTGAAACCGAACCTTTCTAAACCGAAACCGAACCGAAAATCGAATTTGAATTCGGTTCGATTTTTGGATTAAACGGTTTCAAACCAAATATTGAACACCCCTAACATCAGCCAATTCCCATTTTCAAGTCACCGAGATCATACAATAGAAGGTTTTAGAATGATTAGCACATACAAACAATGTTTGAAAGTTAAGAGTATACAATAGAAGATTTTAGAATGTTGAGAGCATACCATAGAATGTTTTTAAAATGTTGAGAGCATACAATAGAATATTTGAAAGTTGAGAGCATACAATATAAGGTTTTAGAAAGTTCAGAGCATACAATAGAAGGTTTGAAAGTTGAGAGCATACAATATCAAAAAGTCCAAAGTTAACAGCATAGCGAAACAATAGACTCAACCTAAAAAGTAGAAACTGAAAGCTTCTTGAAAATTATTTGTACGCCTCTCTCTATCTCACTCCTCTTCATTAAATCCAATTTCATCATTTTCTACTTGACTACCAATATCACGCCTATTTCCCCATTGGTTCCTTTACATCGATCCACAACCCAAACATTGAATATCTATATTTTTCTTTCTTCATCATCTTACACTTCATCTTTATTCTCTTTTCTTTTTTCTCATGATTTACATTAACGAGATTTCTTCAACTTTGATTTATTTGCAAGTCGATCAAGATTGAATGTATTTGTCCAATTATTTTTTTATTTCAATCGATTCCTCAAGCTTCAGGTAACCTTTCAATTTCACTCCTAAATTTCGCTATGTTTGACCTAATGTTCATCATAAAGATTAAAACATGTAAGTTCTAAGATGTTTTAATTTTCGTTCTTTATATTTATGGTTGCTATCGTTCCTTCTATAATGACTGAGATTGCTACTCTTGATGCTTTGAATTTTTTATTTTTTTTTCATTCTGAGATATCAAAGTTTTTGTAAGTGTTGTTTTTAAGGTTTGATGTCTACAAATGATAAATCTGATGCTTCTGGTTACTCCTATCTGAGAAAGAAGATATGTAAATGGAGAAAAGCTTTATGGATTGTTGTTCATATTCGTTTCCCTTCTTGGTATATATGATTCTGTTTTGTCATAATTTATTATGATGATGATTAATGATGCTATAATTGTTAAGCTGCAAGGTAACTAATTGGTTTTAAATTTTACACTTATCTTTCAACGGAAATGATATATAAGAAATAAGAAGGTTTAATTTTGATTGGTTTGTGGCTGTGTATAGGTTTGATCTGATTCATATTTAGTGTTTGTCGTAGCTATGATTGTGGAACTTAAAGATATGAAGTTAGAGGATGAACATGGGGATTTGAATATAGATATCATGGTGGAACTTGAAGATATCATGTTTATTGTTTTTCTTATCTTAGAATTTGAATTTTTTTGCTTTCATGTTTATTGTTTTTTTGTGATTGTGATGTCGTAGGTGATCAAGAAGCTTACTCAGTTGCTGCATAAATTGTGCAATATGTGCTTTCAGTTAGTTTAGGAAAGGTATTTCTAAGCCATATCTATTCCTTAATTTGTTATTTTCTGGTAGTGCAATATGTGCTTGCTTCAGATTGACTTTTATATCCAATATTTTCTGGTAGTGAAACCCATTTTTGAATGGGAGGTTTCATAACAAGTGTATGTGTGTTGTGACATCAGACTTGATTTTACAAACAGTTAGGTTTAGATTAAGAGTTCATGACTTATATTTGGGGTTTGATTGGTTATTTATGTACAGGTTAGTTTCATCGATTTAAATTCAGCACACCCACTAACTGTTCGATGAAATGATCAAATTTCCTTCTAATTATTAGGTCAGGTATGTAGTTCAGTTAAACAAATTTCCTTCTAATTATAGTTTGTGTTGCCTATAGTTATTATATATTCTTTATTTTAGGTTTGTGTTACCTATAGTTATAATAATGTATTCTTTATTTTAGGTTTGGGTTACCTATGTAATGTTTCATAATTCATACCAATTTCAGGGTGCTGGACTTTATGTGTGACACCCGTCAAATTAGGACTAGAAATTAGTTCCTAATCATTATGTAATACATGTAGTTAGTGCTATGTATTAGGCTAATTGTATGTATCAAAATATATATGGATGAATATATATCAGTACTCGATTAGATTTAATCGTTCATTTTCAAATCGGCCGAATTCCGATTCAATTATACGGCGTTGGTAAAAATCAAGTGATTAAGTAATATGGAATTGTTATTTAATACCCTCATAATTATTATATATTATTTTGATAATATATCAAGTATCTCGTATCGTACAAATCAAACGTCCACGACAAAACTATATATAAATAATGAATTATTATTGAAATTAATAATTATTATTTACATCAGATAAAATAAAACATATTTCGTTTTATAACATTTTACTCAAACGCGACGAAACCAATTAAATCCTATCCGTCTCTCGAACATAAAACAAAGATATATTTTTATATCTCTTTAAAAGTATTTTTATAAAATACTTTGATTTAAAACGTATACGATTCTATTTTTAGAAAATTATCATTTTAAAGGATTTTACTATTTTACGATCGGGTACGCGAACACGGGTCGGGAATTACCCATCTACCTCAATTATTGAGGCCGGTTATATCAACCGACCTCAATAATGCAAAACACACACACGCTCACATTTCACTCTCGGTCTCTCTTTTCTCTCTTTCGATTTCATTTCAAACAACAACATAAACATAATCATCATCATCTACATCCTTGTTCATCATCATCATCATCGTGATCTTCATCATCATCAACATCCATTTCGTTTTAAAAATTGTAAGAATCGCTCACCGTTTACTTTTAATTTCGTGTTTAAAATACATTGTATAACATGTACTAGCTTGGTATTAAGTTATTGTTTGCGGAAATAGGATTTAGAACTGGTTTTGTATGTTTTCTGCACGAACAGACTCGAACCAGACCTTGGAATACGGCGTATTCAAGGGAATACGGCGTATTCAAGGGAATACGGCGTATTCAAGGGAATACGGCGTATTCCCTCCCAGAAAACATTTTTTTCCCGCGCCTCTTCGGAATACGGCGTATTCAAGGGAATACGGCGTATTCCCCTTCGAAACCAATGAATACGGCGTATTCAGACCAATACGGCGTATTCCCTTTTAAACCATTGAATACGGCGTATTCAAACCAATACGGCGGATTCCCCCCTTTATATTTCATGATCCAATGGATCAATAAACTAGCCCTGCGAATTGTAGCTAAAACAGAACAAATAAATTTTCGAAAACGTCGACGATTTAACGTAAAACAGGGTAGCTTCTCGATGAAAAATTTATTATAACGGATTGAGCTCAAATTCGCAAGGTCACTCGGAAACGACCCAATAATCAATGCTAAGTATCTTAGCCTTGTCAGTTTTAGGCCATCCGGGGTCGTTTAGGGGCCGAAAATGGCAGATTACTGTTTTCAGACTCGTACCAAATTTTGTAAATTATGAAATAAAGTGTAACGGATATAATGAACTTGATTAACAACTAAACCTATACGATACGACTTATATATGAAACACATACACTTTTATAAGCACAACAAATCATGTATAATAATAATAGTTTGAAATTATTATTACAAACCGTCACCAACGACCCGTATACATTTTCAAAACTCAAACATAATCGACAACCAAAGTATTTGGGCATAACTAGTTGAGGGAACAACTAGCATAGATGGTCCGTAGAGTCATCTAATCAATCAAAACCTTGCGCGTTTAATACGCCCGGCAGGTTCAATATCTAATCATTATCAAAACCTTGCGCGTCTAAGACGCCCTGCAGGTTCAGTCGTTGTAACGACATCAAATCATTGTGAATCATTATAATTGTTGGCTAACAATTCATCAGACTCAGGTGAGTCTCATAGCCCCTATTTTAAATGCTTTTACCTAGGGGTGAGATACATGCTCTGTTTTGTTTTACATGTGAACGCAAGTATCAAATTATCACGTATGCTGCATGAGATGTTTTCATCTAATCAATCAAAGTCCTCTGAAGCATAGTTCTGTTAATATGATTTAGCGTGAATGTTAGTGTATGGTACCATATGGGATTGACAATCCCCGTCCGAGTTAGCAAGCACTAACCTGTCAAACGGACGCATTATCATTTGTTCAAACGTATGTTGATTAGGCATACGCATAGAGGCACCCTCGATCAGGCACTTGATTGTGATCCTGACCCCTCAGTTAAGCTCGGACTATGTGCTCATGTTAGTTGTATCAATCTTTACTTATTTGTTTAATTACAAATATTCATGTGATACTCATTATTCAATTATTTACATGCTTTGTAAATCAAATCATTAAATCTTGCGGTTCACAAATCATATATTATCCTATCAAACCTGTGAGCTCACCAGCTTTATAGCTGACCTTTTAGCATGTTATCTCAGGTACTCAGCAGTAGGTTGGACTGCCCATCATGATACTGTAGCTCGAGTCGCATGCAATCATATAAACATCAAGAGATTTCCCTGCATTTCTATATTTTGCTAAAATTAGATATGTATTAGAATCTCTCAAATATCTATGCGAACTCGTCTTTTGTAAAACATATGTAGACTTTTACGTTAATCAATGTATTTGTAAAACGACGCATGTAGTGGTCGTTCATTATGTATCTTATGTGCTTTGTGTATTGATTAGTAGCACCCCAAAGTATGCTTCCGCCAACAGTAAATTTGGGGGTGTTACATTATGCTACACTTGAACCACCACCCACATGCACCATATCAATTCCTTCTACCCAGAATGTCACGGTTGTATGCATAGCTCTCTATAACGTACTACGGGTGATGGTAGCCAATTCAAGTATCTTGAACATGTCACTTACACGGAAAAGATGATACATGTACAACTGTGTATGAGTAGATGTAGAAGTTGCAAAATAGACGGGCTAAGTAACGGATGAAACATGGTTCATATTATATTGGGTCGGGTTGGGTCATCCCAAAATTTCATTTTTATATAAATAGTTGTTGTGTCAAAATAAGATTACAAAAATTAAGTTTTTTCAATAATAATAATAAGGAAATAGGTAAAGTAATCGTGACTGATGTTAAAAACTCTTTCCCTTGCAAGTCTGTATGATGTTTATCATAATTCACACACTGTTGGGACTTTTCGATGGTTTGGACTTTGGTTATTGTTGGAGACAAAGCATGGGTTATTACAAAGATTTAAAGGGACAATTTTATGAATGTGGGTACTGAAAATTGGGATTGGAATAAAAAATAGCATATAACTATTGAAAATGGGAAGGATGTGTTCTTTAATCTAAGATTAAGATTTGAATAGTTTGTGACACAAAAAAAATATTGGTGGAATATTTACATTACGGAGATTTATTGATTTATTTGTTGAATTTTGTTTGTGTTGTTTAAAGATAAAATGATTCATTAATATTTTTGATATTTTCGTCTTTGTAAAGAGGTAGTTCCAGTGTGGGATAGAGGAGGTTTCAAATTTTCGATATGGCTAGATTCAGGGATACATGTGAAAGTGGATATGTGATCCAATTGGGTATTGCACGAGTATGTAGTCAATAATTGGGGCATAAAAGAAGTACATGTCACTTGATGGGTGAGTAAAATCGTCCAGCTGGAGGATATGGGTTTATAGATGCCTATATTATAATTTTGTAAATATACTATGAGTGGTTAAAATAAATTTGTAAATATGTGTGGGCAAGATGGGATTGTGGTAACATTTTAATGGATACTATGAAATAGTGATGTATATATATATGTTTTCTAATGTTGTGACCCATTTTAATAGATTGTGGTTAGCAGTTATGGTGCGTCTGTAATAACTTACTCGGAAACCAACCATTGATGATGGTTTCTAACGTGGTCCAAATGATTAAACTAGCTATAGATATTCCAACCATTTTAATTTTTAATATATAAGGGAGCTGCAATTCACAAGCTACATGTTCAGTATTTTAAGTTCTAACTATTACTACATTTAAGAAAATATTTTTTTATCAAGAATCGACTTATTTTTTTTTATTTTAATAAAACCCGTGTAAACACGGGTCACTAAGACCACTCCCATCGGTAGAGGTCGGCTTCAGTCGGTTGCAACCGACGAGACCGACGGCGATGGCACCGATCCGTCGGTTGCCTCGTCGGTTTGGTTGCTTTGGTTTGGCGACGAGAGGGGACGAGTGAGGGGTGGGGCCCATTGCTTTTTTTTTTTTGTTTATATCCGTTAGTTATAAAAAAAAAATTTAAAATTTTTTTTTTAAAAACAAACGGTCATACGGCCGTTTTTTTGAAAAAAATATATATATATATATATTTTTAAAAAAACTCACTTTTCACCTTTAAATACCACTACCATTTTACCCATTTTTACACAACAATCTTCCACTCTTTCAACACACATTCAACATACATTTTCTTATTTCACAATTTCTTCCAACACCCAACACCCATCATCAAACTTTCTCACATTTCTCAAACAAAAATGTCAAAAAACACCAAAATCAAACCCCAAAACCAAAAAGAAAGATTCACAAAATCTCGGCCATGATATGTGGCAAGCTTTGTTAAACAACCCGTTACCAAACATGTCACCACCAAACACCCAAGCTTCCGGTTCCTCCCAACCATCTCAACAACATGCTTCCGGTTCATCCTCTCAAAATCAACAATATGCCGCCTTCCCACCAATTGCTCAACCATTCAACCTTGCCGTCGATGATCCGAGAAACAACTACCAACACCACGGGTGGTACCAAAACACATAATGGTCACCACAACAACCACAATTCCACCAAACACAATGGTCACCACCACATCCACAAGTTCAACACACACAATGGTCACCACAATAACCACCACAATGGTCACCAAGC
This sequence comes from Helichrysum umbraculigerum, assembly GCA_949592205.1. Lineage (NCBI taxonomy): Eukaryota > Viridiplantae > Streptophyta > Magnoliopsida > Asterales > Asteraceae > Helichrysum > Helichrysum umbraculigerum. The sequence goes on along the minus strand of CATIUR010000003.1, from coordinate 9,221,893 downwards.
ACTTCCAATCCTCACTTTCACCAAACCAACTTCACCGTGCCTCAAACGTTGGAAGAAAGCTCCGACGAGGCCCAACCCGAAAATGAACCCGATGATCAATCCCAACCCGAGTCCGAACCCAAACTCGAACTCGTCACCGATCCAAAAAAGTCCAAAAAAAGGGGTAAACAACCTGCCGAGCCCAAACGCCGCCAACTACGATGGACCGACGAGGAGGCAAAAATTCTGGCAGAGAGGTGGATTCACTATTCCGAGAATGGGGTCCAAGGAAAAAACCAAACATAATAATCTTTTTGGTCCAAAGTCCTACAAGGTTACAACTCTTGTGTGACAGATTCACGTCAGCGCAACCTCAATCAACTTACCGGCAAGTGGAACAAGATTTGACACGATTCCAAGTCATTCCAAGGCATCTACAAACACTACAAAGAGATTCAACCACAAAGCGGCGCCAACGAATTCGACGTCTTAACGGCGGCTCAAAAATCATTCCGAAAGCAAGTCAAACGTGCTTTCATCTATGAATCATCTTGGAATGTTTTGAAACATTTCCCAAAATTCTTTGCTGAGCCGGGGGTGATGGCTAACAAAGACACCTTCGCACCTTTTGTCACTGATCTTGACATGGACGACGAGCCGGTTCATTCTGCTCTAGATGCAAACATGAAACGGTTGTTTCAAGACGACAACTCCGCGGTCCACCGGGCCGAAAGGCGGCCAAAAGTACGGCTTCTAGCTTCGCCAGTTCGTCTTCGCGAAGTGTTCGTTCGGAAAAGATTGACACACTTGAAGCAGTCAAACAAACTGCTCTAGCATAACAAGAAGCTATCAAGTTGATCAAGGAAAACGCAATGAAAAAGGCGGCGTACAAAGCTATTTCTTTTCTTGCTAAGACACTTGGAAAAAAGCCGTCTAAAAAAGAGATCAAAATGATCAAATCTGCTCGCAAAGAAGTCGTATCACAATACGAACAACAGTATGCCGCCGGCGAGTCCGATGAAGACGAGGAGGAAAACGAGGAGGAAAACACAAACGACAACGGCGAATCGGGCTCCGATTAGATTAGTTTAGGATTTGTAATTTTTAAGTATTGCACTTTTTAAATTTTAGTCGTTGTAATTTTTAATTTTTAGAAATTTGTAATTTTTTTTATTTTTAATGAAGTGTGTTTTATTTAAATTGTTTTGTTTATTTGAATTATTGTATTTAAATTGATTAATTAATTAGTCAGTGGGTCCCAGAATTTGAAGTGACGGACCACTGATGGGAGTGGTCAGTCAGTTTGTGGAAAAAGCTGACGTGGCGCTGACGTGGCTTTGTCAGTCAGTCAGTTTCAATCACTGATGGGAGTGGTCTAAACTAGTAAATTATATATAGGAAACTTCTTTGTGACATCATCATTTAAACATAAAGTTCAATTGAACAATTAAGTCCCTATATTTTACTTAATTTTGAAAACATAACCCCAATTAATTATTTATAATCTAAACCTAAATTATATAAAATAATCTATGTGATCATATAAGTAATATTTATAAAATATATAATACTGTTATAATTTAAAAAACTTTAATTATTCAGATACTTTTTATAACCCATGTATATTTCTTTATTTTGAAATTAAAGATGTTAATAATCATGCTATTACATTTGTTATCTTCACATCCTAATTAACTAATGTTCTAACATGATTACATACTCAACAACTTAATAATACTTTGAGATTTAAAACTTATATGGCCCGTGTGTATACACGGGTATAAGTACTAGTATTAAGGAATTAGAAAACTCGAGAAAACAATATGTACTGAAGCACTCGTTGAGTCGTTAAGTTAAATACTTGATGTTTTGTTGGGATGAGCCCAACTCCATATTCTTATGTACCAAAAATTTTAACTTACAAAGTATCTAATTTTTATGGGTGTTATGAACGAGATGATCAATCGCTAAGTGGCTATGAATTATGAGGGTTTCAAAATGGGGGATTTCAATAGTGTATGTTTGGATATATATATATGTATATATATATATATATATATGTATATATATATATATATATATATATATATGTATATATACACATATAATTTGATTGTTAATTGTAAAAAAAATGAAAAAATAAATTATAGTTGTTCCAAAAGTGATTGATCTGTAACAAAAAGAATAAAAAAACATCGTATAACTAGATACCGGGCTCCTTTTGTCAATTTTCACTTGTAATCTTCGAAAACTCGGAGACAACTATTTGATATTTTGACTTTGTGTGTATGTGTTTTCGTCTATATTTTGTGTTGGATAGATTGGTACAACATAAATAAAATGATTATCATTCCATGTTTAAAACTTCAACTAGTAACTAATAATCATAGACTCATACATAAACCTTCATTACATCATAAATTCATAATATATGGTTTTAAACTTCATACACGCACAATAATAAAAGCATAATAAAGTGCTACTTGTAGACATAAATTAAATTCAAATAGAAAATAGCAGACATTTTATTAGGCTATTATGTTGAAAGAGTCTCTAGGATTCGCTTAGGTACGAGTAGATGTGACTTGACCAACGAGTGTTCCTTCATCACACCCAAGAATAATCCTGTTTACATAACAATTGCAAGTCATTAAATTAGATAATTTAAATATTTGATAAAAAAATGTTCAGAGTAATATTCAATTGGACTTACTGAGATGAGTCTTCTGTAAATCCAATGGTCCAAACCCGACCAAGGTCGGATTTAAACACATGGTCTAATGTGTAAGTCACCGCATTCCAAACGCTTACAGTCCCGTCTTCAGACCCAATAATGATAAAACTATCGTTGGTGTTAACATAGCGAATTGAAGTAACATTGTGTGTGTGTCCTTCAAGAGTTTGAAGACATGTCATGGTATCATAGTCCCAAACCTATACGTGTTCACAATTTTCAAACGCTTCAGAAGTTGATACATTTTACTTTTGATTTATTAAGTCATTAAATTTAATAAAATCGTAATGTCGGATAAAATATGGCACTAATTAGACATACCTTAGCGGTAAAATCGTCAGATCCTGTGACGAAATACAGTTTATCATTGGTGTCAAGAAATTCTACTGAATTAATTCCTGTCGAGTGAGCGTTGACCGTAAAATGTGGAGCCAGATCTCCAAGATTCCATAACTAGAAAGACAAACGTTTAGAATTACAATTTTAATTGGATAAAGTTCAAGGGTTAATAATGTTTTAATTTCTGAACTTTCATTCGAGTATCGTTTTAACTGAACGAAAGATTAGCTAGTAGTACCTTGATGGTACGATCGAGTGATGCACTTGCGAACACATTGGCATCCCTAGGGTTAAACGTGACTTTCATGACGTAATGTTCATGACCCTCGAACTTTTTAGTGCATTCCCAATCGTGCTCCCAATCCCATAATTTTATAGACTTGTCATCGGATGCAGAAAGTATGTATGGAAGAGACGGATGCAAAATCACAGACCTGACGTAGTCTGAATGGGCCTCAAATTCTATGACTTTTTCCATCGTGGTATAATTGTACACTCGAATGAAACCGTCATCGGATCCAACAACAATCCATTCCTTGTGTGCAATAAACGTTGCCGTACGAACTACAAAACACACATAAACAGTCAACATAACAAAACTATATTATACTATGATATGCGCCAAGCAAAAGACATTCATTTACCAGGTGACTTTGCTATATCAAAAGACTTCTCAATTACCTACACAGAAATTAAAGATGTTACTCATAAGTACATTTAGAAAAGAATATATATTGAATTATATATCGTGCATATAACTCAAATATCGAAAAGTACCAAACTACGTAGTACAGACTATAGATATTAGCGATAACTTACTTGAGAGCGATAATTCCAAATAGAAACATTTCCCGAATACAGACCTAGTAAGACCCTTTAAAAGAATGAAAATATGTGTCATGAAGATTGTTCGTAACATTATAGATAATGAAGAAACGTGAAATCAAAAGGAAGTTGTCATTACCATGGTTCAGTAGGATGCAACTCGACTGACTTAACTCGTTCGGATTTGTGTTCAAATATTTTCTGAAACCGAAACATATGTGTTACTAAAGAAAAATATGTAGAATAGGTTGCATCTACCACAAAACATAAAAAGAGTTGAGTGTTACCTTGATCTCAACAGTAGAACTCTATGGAACCAAGACGTATATCGCAAACCAAACGAAATGCAAAAACGAAAAAGAAACAAGTTAGTGACAATTCATAAAACCGTTAAGCCGTTAAATAACCACAATAGATCGAAAGATTGAGCTAACCATTTTTCTTGTATGAATGAAGAGATTAAAATCGGATAGCGATGAATGATTGAATGCACGTTTTGTAGGTTGTTAGAGGTGATGGTTTGTTAAGGTGAATCGGGAACGTGTTATATAGTATGAGGAATCTTAATATTCAAGAGTTTGTGCACTGTTAAACCACATTTGATCCATGTAGTCACTCGACGATTTCTAGCCGTTGATTATAAAAAAAATGTAATTCAACGGTGAGGATCGCTGTATATGTAGAAGCACAAAACAATTGGTTGACTTGGTGTATATGCTATCCGACTTATTTTGACTTATATTATTATTATTACTAGGTCTGCGACAGCACGGGTAAGTTTAGGTTGATGTTGAGTTTTTTGTGGTTTTTTATTGTTAACTTTTTATTTAATTTTAGTGTAACGATTAGTTTAGATTTTTATAGATTTATAATTTAAGTCTAATATTCTTTAAAACAAAAATAATTCGTAAATTTGATGTTATTAAAAAAGGATTTTTTCATATGTATGGTAACATTCTAGAGATTTGAAGAATGCATCTTTTAACGATTTTATAGTTATTTTATTGGGTTTTTTTCTGAAAAATGAGTCAATAATTCCCATTTTTGTGTTTTCGGGTATCAAATATTCCGAATTTTTTAAAATGAACAACTTATTCAAAAATTGTGATTAAAGAGTATTGGTATCAAATTAATCAAAGTTTATTTTGCAGAAAAATGAGTCAATAATTTTTGTTTTTGTTTTTTCGGGTATCAAATATTCCGAATTTTTAACCTAAAACCCTTTAATCACAATATTTAAATAAGCTGTTCATTTTTAAAAATTTGGACTTTAAAATACAGATAGATATATGAAGAATTTAAGATAAACATTGATGCCTTTGAACTTTATCTTCGGGGTTTTTATCAAAAAGGTTATTATTTTTTTAATTAAAAAGCGATGCAATTTTTTAAAAATTGTTATGCACTTAACTTGTCATCTTAATATCTTAATAGGTTCAAATGAGAATCAACTAAAAGTTGAGAACCTTGAGAACTACTAGATAACGTGTTTGTTCACATGTGATTAACTAATTCACACGTGAATATTGATTTAGGTTAGATTGAGAAAGAAAAAAATGTCAAAAAATCCTAAAATTACGTCTTAAAACACGTTTTACCTATTTGTTCACATTATCCGTTCACATGTGAACGTATATTTGTTTTTTGTGTTTTTCGATATAATGTTAGGATTTTTTTGACTTTTTCTTTATCAATCAAACCTAAATCAATGTTCACATATGATTGAAGTTAATTACATGTGAATAAACATGTAATCTAGTAGTTCTCAAGGTTCTCAACTTTTAATTGGTTCTCATTTGAACCTCCCTCTGTTGCTATATTGGTCCATTTTTTCTTCTAAACTCACCAAACAAATATTGAATATCAAATTAAGAAAAGTTGAAATAAAAAAACATTGCATTTGTAAATTGAATGTTGCACAAACTAAATTTTATTGAAGAAGTTTATATCAACAACGTAGTCGTAGTCAATATCATGTCCAAGTGATCGGATGTGGTTAATAAGATTGTCGGCCTTATCCATATTGTCCAATATTTTTTGTGTATCATCTTGCACGATTTCATCTTTGGAGAAGTGTGCTTTTAGCCAATCAATCAATGAATCCGTGTAAAGGCTCTTCATCTACAAAAAAAAATTAAAATCTTTGTTAATTAAATTGCTTTATACACATCTTTAGTAAATAGTGTGAAGACATGGTAATAAAACTATTTGTATAAAATCACGCATAATATTGTTCTAACCTTGACAATTATTAGGTGCCGCTTTTTCTTTGGATCCATGTTCGTTGAGGTGGGGTGATTTTTTTAACCTAAAAATTTCATAATCTTGTATATAGTTGCACACGACAATCCAAATCCATAAGCAATATATAGATAATAATTAAAATAAAAAGAATAATAAAACAAATAAACCTTTCGTGCCCCCATTATTAAACATTGTATGTAATATACCTTTGCGGTTTTTCTGCGGATTTATTGTGGAATAGTGTCGGTGATAAATATATTGGAAGTGGATTATAGTGGATATAAATAGATGAATGGTGTGATTAGGGTTTGAATTTTTTATGCAAAAGGGTTTGTGGGGTTATATTGGGCCTATTGTATTGTACGACATTCAATTGTTTCCTCATTTTTTCTTATTTTTATTTTTATATATAAATGTAAAGAGTTTGTACACAATTAGGATTACGTACAAATGGATAAATTTTACGCACTTTTTAAAAGTGTATAGAATAAAGTGCGTGTAAAAGTCATTTTTGTTGGAGTGATAGCTAATAAAAAACTATATACAAAATGAATCTATAAAATATTTAACAAAACACTGATTTATAATACTTCTAATAGCATATTTTTATAAGCCCAATTAGTTAAAAGAAATTAGTCCATTTTAGCATAGTATTGGGTTTGACCCAATTAGTCAAAAACCCGTCACGATGCGAGCCTGCAACACACAGGCACACAACAACATACACTGAAAAACACACACTCAAATCAAAAGGAAAACATGTAAAGAAAAAAGAAAAAAATAATATCAAGGGAATCAAATAAAACCTCGACGGAAACAGTAATCGAGAACGTTGTCAAAACGCCATTTCGGAGTGGGTGAACGCCGTCCGACAGCGTTCTCGTTGCTGAACACCGGTGAGGATGCTTCCACTCCGCATGCTCTAAACGAACTGAACGGTGTGAGTAGATTGTAAACAAATTGAACGAACGCAAATGAAACATATTCATGTTCGTTCCTTATGATTTTATCAAACAAACAAAAACATGATTGATTGTTTTCAAAGTAACACTCGAATGTTTGATTGACATTTTCTGTATACAATAATTTTTTATCTGTATTATTAAACTTAGATATATGCAAGAGTAGTATATTATAGGTGATTGATTATTGTGTACCATTTATTATATGTGTTAGTATTATTGAATATTGATATTTGATTGATCTTATAAATTATATATAGAAAACTTCTTTGTGACATCATCATTTAAACATAAAGTTCAATTGAACAATTAAGTCTTTATATTTTACTTAATTTTGAAAACATAACCCCAATTAATTATTTATAATCTAAACCTAAATTATATAAAATAATCTATGTGATCATATAAGTAATATTTATAAAATATATAATACTATTATAATTTAAAAAACTTTAATTATTCAGATACTTTTTATAACCCATGTATATATCTTTATTTTGAAATTAAAGATGTTAATAATCATGCGATTACATTTGTTATCTTCACATCCTAATTAACTAATGTTCTAACACGATTACATGCTCAACAACTTAATAATACTTTGAGATTTAAAACTTAGATGGCCCGTGTGTATACACGGGTATAAGTACTAGTATTAAGGAATTAGAAAACTCGAGAAAACAATATGTACGGAAGCACTCGTTGAGTCGTTAAGTTAAATACTTGATGTTTTGTTGGGATGAGCCCAACTCCATATTCTTATGTACCAAAAATTTTAACTTACAAAGTATCTAATTTTTATGGGTGTTATGAACTAGATGATCAATCGCTAAGTGGCTATGAATTATAAGGGTTTCAAAATGGGGGATTTCAATAGTGTATGTTTGGATATATATGTATATATATATATATATATATATATATATATATATATATATATAATTTGATTGTTAATTGTAAAAAAAATGAAAAAATAAATTATAGTTGTTCCAAAAGTGATTGATCTGTAACAAAAAGAATAAAAAAAACATCGTATAACTAGATACCGGGCTCCTTTTGTCAATTTTCACTTGTAATCTTCGAAAACTCAGAGACAACTATTTGATATTTTGACTTTGTGTGTATGTGTTTTCGTCTATATTTTGTGTTGGATAGATTGGTACAATATAAATAAAATGATTATCATTCCATGTTTAAAACTTCAACTAGTAACTAATAATCATAGACTCATACATAAACCTTCATTACATCATAAATTCATAATATATGGTTTTAAACTTCATACACGCACAATAATAAAAGCATAATAAAGTGCTACTTGTAGACATAAATTAAATTCAAATAGAAAATAGCAGACATTTTATTAGGCTATTATGTTGAAAGAGTCTCTAGGATTCGCTTAGGTACGAGTAGATGTGACTTGACCAACGAGTGTTCCTTCATCACACCCAAGAATAATCCTGTTTACATAACAATTGCAAGTCATTAAATTAGATAATTTAAATATTTGTTAAAAAATGTTCAGCGTAATATTCAATTGGACTTACTGAGATGAGTCTTCTGTAAATCCAATGGTCCAAACCCGACCAAGGTCGGATTTAAACACATGGTCTAATGTGTAAGTCACCGCATTCCAAGCGCTTACGGTACCGTCTTCAGATCCAATAATGATAAAACTATCATTGGTGTTAACATAGAAAATTGAAGTAACGTTGTGCGTGTGTCCTTCAAGAGTTTGAAGACATGTCATGGTATCATAGTCCCAAACCTATACGTGTTCAATTTTTCAAACGCTTCAGAAGTTGATACAGTTTACTTTTGATTTAGTAAGTCATTAAATTTAATAAAATCGTAATGTCGGATAAAATATGGCACTTATTAGACATACCTTAGCGGTAAAATCGTCAGACCCTGTGACGAAATACAGTTTTGTCACACCCCCAATTTAATGATTTGCGGAAGCGACTGTTTTGGGGCGCGACTAATCAATAATCAAACCCAAAGTACAAGCAAACGACTCTAAATGAGACGTTATAAAAGATGTTACATACATTACATTAGTTTTCCAAAAGCAATATAAAGTTTAAGTCATAAGTTTGAAACATAGTAGTGAGTTCGCAAAATGATTTCAGAAGATTTTAATACATAACCATTATACAAAATATAATGCAAGAAAATCTTCATGTCTAAATGGATGCATGCGACTCGTGATAGCTAGCTTATCCTGTAGGCCATTCCTACTGTTGATGAGCACCTGAGAATACAACACTAAAAGGTCAGCTATAAAGCTGGTGAATCTCACAGGTTTATCGTAAACATTGATGTGATCAATATGATTATCTGACAATAGTAAAATGTTATAAATGAACAATGAGTTTTAACCAAATAAGGTCACCGACAATGATTTAAAACACTTAAGTTTTCTAAAACAATGATTTAACCAATTAAGGTTACTGAATAATGATTTGAACCAACGCAGGTTCTCCAAACAATAATGAAACCAACGCGGGTTTTCTAAACAATGGTTAAACAATTAAGTTTTCAAAACAATGATGAAACCAACGCAGGTCTCGAAATACTGAAACTTAAACAATGATGAAACCAAAGCAGGTTTCGTAACATTGAACAAACCAACGCAGGTTTTAGAACAACATTAAATTTAACAATGATGAAACCAACGCAGGTTTCGTAATATTGAACAAACCAACGCAGGTTTTCGAACAATATGAAATTAGACAATGATGAAACCAACGCAGGTTTCGCAACATGTAACAAACCAACGCAGGTTTGCGAACAATTATGAACTTAGCCTATGATGAAACCAACGCAGGTTTCGTAACATTGAACAAACCAACGCAAGTTTTCGAACAATGTGCAATTAAACAATGATGAAACCAACGCAGGTTTCGCAACATGGAGCAAACCAACGCAGGTTTGCGAATAATGTGAAGTTTAACAATGCTAATCAGGACCAAAGAATGGTAGCCAAACAGTGTAACTAATATAGTTATCTGAACTAAATAATCATTTAATTCCTTGAGTTAATTCTCAAATTAACTAATCAAATAACATATGATCACGAAAACATGTAAGCATTGTATCTCACCCCAATATTTAAAACAGTAAAAATGGGGCTGTGAGACTCACCTGAGTCTATCCGAGCAGTGAATATATCCAACGAGGAACGTACAGTCCAAAGTCTCCTAGTGTCCTAAACACGCAAGATTGTATATTTGTAAGTGTACGCGCAATAATTCGCTTGTTTAGTTGTTCATTTGGTTGATTACGTCCAAAGTACTCGTCTCGTATTATGTTTGAAGTTTTGTAAATCGAGTACGACTCATTGGTGACAATTTGAAATCATATTCCAAAATCTAGGTGGTTTGTTTTTGTAAAAATATGCATCTCGTATATATATAGTGTTTTAAAACATAAGGTATGTTTGTTTGTATAAATATAACTCGTATATTTACGTTTCAAAAGTTACGTTTGTTGCTCGCATGAATATATGTGTAAAAGTTCGTAGTTAAACAAATTTGACGAGGCTGCACTGTTTTGGCCATATCTCCCTCATACGAACTCGGATTTAGACGATCCACCTGCCCAAACGACCGCGACTCAGAGGACTACAAAACTACAAAATATGGTTTGCTGGAAAAGGTCACATAGCCGATCGGCTATGGATTCTTAGCCGAACGGCTGGGGAAGGGTTACCCGATCGGCTGGGGTTGCACAGCCGAACGGCTGAGGGCTGTTTCAAGGTCTGTTCGAACCATTTCATCACCAAATCAATTCTAACTTAATCCTAATCAATTTTTACACTTATATAACGTTATTACATGATAATATAAGTACATTAAACTCGAATTTAACAAAAATTGGGTATGAATTCTTACTTGTGATTTTTGAAACCAAAAATGGAGATGGTGGTGGTGATTGATGAAGAACACAATGATGATGATGATTCACGAAGAAGATGAAGTGGATGATGATTGTGGTGTTGATGCTGTTTAATTTGTTGTTGTTGTTGTTTGAGGAGAAGCCGAGAGAGAAGAGAGGAGAGACCGAGAGTGATGAAAGAAATGGGAGAAAAGGGTCGGCCATCTCCAATTATTGGAGGTGGTTGGCCCGAGCTTTGTCCCGCCTCGTGATATTTTGACCCGTGTTCGCGTACCCGATCGTAATGTAGTATTATATTTTTAAAATGATAATTTCCTAAAATTAGAATCATATATATTTTTCATTGAAGTATTTTATAAAAATACTTTTAGTGGGTTATAAAAATATATCTTTGTTTTACCTTAGATTTACGGATAGTTTTTAGTGTTCAAAATGTATTTAAAACTTCAACCGAGTAAATAATTATTATTCTCGTTAATAATACATTATTTAAAAATGTTTTTCACCAACGTCTGTATTTGAGATTACGCGTTCCTTTAAAATTGTTTATACGCGATTATTACTTATTCATTGTATTATATATATATAAATACATATATAATAGTTGGATACTTTTGTTTTAACACGTACCGAGTACGAGTAATTAAAGTTTAAATTGGGACCCAATTTTGGGTTATTTTGACCGGGTGTCACATTCTCCCCTTGTTAGGAGAATTTCGTCCCGAAATTTGTTTGTAGTATTTATCGTTGTATTCAAGTTGTAGTTCGCGTGTTATCTATGTAAGTCTGACAACACTTATCTAGAGTTGTCTAACTCCCCTTGTTGAACTAGTGCCCTTCCGGCAACTAAGGAATTCGAAATCAATCTTCGAGATGTGTTGACTATTGTGTCTACATGATCAGTCCAGTCGATCACTAGGGAGTGGCTACAATGTGTACTAGTAGCCTAAAGTAATTCAGTAAAGCCTTGATGGTTTTGTCGGTAGGACAAAGTTTGTTGTTCAGCCAATTGCTTGAGTACAACTACTTTTGCACTAGTAGTCTACCTTAGACTCTATCAGTCTCATACAGAAACGAAGTGGTTTAGCACATTTCAGGTTTATGTGGGATGTTACCCAAAAATTTAGTTTTACTCGGGACGTTACCCAGTATATAAAAGTCAACCGGTATGTTTTCCGGTATACAACAGCGTAGGATATGTGATTCCTATACCTTTGTGCTAAAACTAGTTTCATATATGGAGACTATAGATCTAAATTGTTATTTTCCCCTAACTCTTTAGTGTACTTAGAATCTAGGAAAAACCTAACAAGTTTCAAGTAGCAAGTAAAGTTTATCAAGTAAGTAGTATGAAAGCAGATAGGTTGCTAGCGAGTTACCATGATCGCATCCCTATTCAGATTCTGGTAAGTTTGTTCCTATAACAGTAAGGAAGTCATTGTGTACTATGAAATCTTTGTTGACTATTCAAGGTTTGAAGTTTTGTATCAAGTTGTGTACAGTAAGCAAGTTTGAACGGTTTTGAAGTTCTGAAAATTTCTTTAAAACTTTTCATAAGAAATTTTTGCAACATGTTTGTTAAAAGTACATTTGTCAGAAAATGTTAACAGTGAAAGTCGATTGGAAACTTTAAAGTTTGTCGAAAACTTTAGTCAATAAATAGTTTGGTTGAAATTCTTGTCAGTAACAAAGTTTTGAAATCTTGTTTAACAAAATATATTCAAAAATAGAATTTAAGAAAAAGTTCGGGGTAAAATCATGTTGAAATTGTTGAAAATGGAATACGTTGTAAACATAAAAATTTTGTAGACATTAGCCGTTTAAAACAGAGTTCCGATCTCCGTATCAAAGGACGTTGAAGTAAGAAAGTTTGTTTGTTGTAGTGGTGTAGACAGTCTCAAAGGTATCATCAAGTAAAGGCCTATTCCTATACATCCAGTATATAATAGCCTAGTGAGTAGTACTTAGTCTAGGCCTATGTATGTATATATACCAATATCCCATAATAGCCTAATCATACTTGTATGTGTCACCGATTCCATCGGTTTCTCACTATCTACCTGAAATAGTTCGCCAATTTCCTTATTCTATTTGTACTTAAAATTTTTGGAATACAGATGAAACGCTAAACAGTAAATATGATTTAAAATCTTGAAAATTTTGTAAAACAAACTATGTTGGTGAATATCTGTTGAAAACATGAAATCCGATGAAAACTTGAGTTGGTACTTAGTTTGATTGAAAAATCCTTGTTGGCGACAAGTTGTGAAAAATCCTGTTTATCAAAATCTGATCCAAACATAAGTAAGAAAAATTTCGTGGTACAAGTATGTTGAAATTTGTATTACCACCAAAATGTTGAATAATACTCATTTACTAAAAATTCGTTGAAACCTTATCTTCGAAAAGTGTTGGAAAGTTTGCTTTGTCAAAACATATGAAAATATCGCTTAACATGCAAGTTCAAATGGTTACGAGTATTGAGGTTTTTAAAAGTGAAAGGAATATTACATCCGTATATGTATCAGTAGTTTTGCGGAATGTGATAGGAAAGTAGAAAAGATTTGTACTTAGAGAAACACTGAATTCGAACGTTTAACACTGATGGGTGAGCGAAGAATGGTCCTCTGATGACCAGTTGTGTAGAATAAGGTGTCGAAGTTCTTAATCTCTACCTAGGGTAAGTCTATTTCGAAGAGATGACCCTCTCTGTCAGGGCACATCCCGGTACTATTTTCCTGACTCGATCAACTTACCACAGGCCTACTCTAACATGTGTTTGTATAGTGAGTGTGTTGCCAAATATCGGAGGATCTTAATAAGCCTAATCATATAGGTGTAACCTATATATACTTATTATCCACCTAGTTGTGTCTATCTCAGAACAAGTACAAGTCACGGTTCTCTCGTGGTCAGAGTCAGCTAGTGCATTCCTGTTCAACATAACCCCTTTCAGATCTTACATCATCTTCATTTAATTGTACATAGTTGATCAGGCTATGTTAAATTAAACTCGTATGACGAAATCCCTGAACCAGTTATATCTAATGAGGAATATTGCCTAACGGTCATAGTCTAGGCCCACTACATGCAACCTAGTTCGCTATAACCTTAGGCTCTGATACCAATCTGTCACACCCCCAATTTAATGATTTGCGGAAGCGACTGTTTTGGGGCGTGACTAATCAATAATCAAACCCAAAGTACAAGCAAACGATTCTAAATGAGACGTTATAAAAGATGTTACATACATTACATTAGTTTTCCAAAAGCAATATAAAGTTTAAGTCATAAGTTTGAAACATAGTAGTGAGTTCGCAAAATGATTTCAGAAGATTTTAATACATAACCATTATACAAAATATAATGCAAGAAAATCTTCATGTCTAAATGGATGCATGCGACTCGTGATAGCTAGCTTATCCTGTAGGCCATTCCTACTGTTGATGAGCACCTGAGAATACAACACTAAAAGGTCAGCTATAAAGCTGGTGAATCTCACAGGTTTATCGTAAACATTGATGTGATCAATATGATTATCTGACAATAGTAAAATGTTATAAATGAACAATGAGTTTTAACCAAATAAGGTCACCGACAATGATTTAAAACACTTAAGTTTTCTAAAACAATGATTTAACCAATTAAGGTTACTGAATAATGATTTGAACCAACGCAGGTTCTCCAAACAATAATGAAACCAACGCGGGTTTTCTAAACAATGGTTAAACAATTAAGTTTTCAAAACAATGATGAAACCAACGCAGGTCTCGAAATACTGAAACTTAAACAATGATGAAACCAAAGCAGGTTTCGTAACATTGAACAAACCAACGCAGGTTTTAGAACAACATTAAATTTAACAATGATGAAACCAACGCAGGTTTCGTAATATTGAACAAACCAACGCAGGTTTTCGAACAATATGAAATTAGACAATGATGAAACCAACGCAGGTTTCGCAACATGTAACAAACCAACGCAGGTTTGCGAACAATTATGAACTTAGCCTATGATGAAACCAACGCAGGTTTCGTAACATTGAACAAACCAACGCAAGTTTTCGAACAATGTGCAATTAAACAATGATGAAACCAACGCAGGTTTCGCAACATGGAGCAAACCAACGCAGGTTTGCGAATAATGTGAAGTTTAACAATGCTAATCAGGACCAAAGAATGGTAGCCAAACAGTGTAACTAATATAGTTATCTGAACTAAATAATCATTTAATTCCTTGAGTTAATTCTCAAATTAACTAATCAAATAACATATGATCACGAAAACATGTAAGCATTGTATCTCACCCCAATATTTAAAACAGTAAAAATGGGGCTGTGAGACTCACCTGAGTCTATCCGAGCAGTGAATATATCCAACGAGGAACGTACAGTCCAAAGTCTCCTAGTGTCCTAAACATGCAAGATTGTATATTTGTAAGTGTACGCGCAATAATTCGCTTGTTTAGTTGTTCATTTGGTTGATTACGTCCAAAGTACTCGTCTCGTATTATGTTTGAAGTTTTGTAAATCGAGTACGACTCATTGGTGACAATTTGAAATCATATTCCAAAATCTAGGTGGTTTGTTTTTGTAAAAATATGCATCTCGTATATATATAGTGTTTTAAAACATAAGGTATGTTTGTTTGTATAAATATAACTCGTATATTTACGTTTCAAAAGTTACGTTTGTTGCTCGCATGAATATATGTGTAAAAGTTCGTAGTTAAACAAATTTGACGAGGCTGCACTGTTTTGGCCATATCTCCCTCATACGAACTCGGATTTAGACGATCCACCTGCCCAAACGACCGCGACTCAGAGGACTACAAAACTACAAAATATGGTTTGCTGGAAAAGGTCACATAGCCGATCGGCTATGGATTCTTAGCCGAACGGCTGGGTAAGGGTTACCCGATCGGCTGGGGTTGCACAGCCGAACGGCTGAGGGCTGTTTCAAGGTCTGTTCGAACCATTTCATCACCAAATCAATTCTAACTTAATCCTAATCAATTTTTACACTTATATAACGTTATTACATGATAATATAAGTACATTAAACTCGAATTTAACAAAAATTGGGTATGAATTCTTACTTGTGATTTTTGAAACCAAAAATGGAGATGGTGGTGGTGATTGATGAAGAACACAATGATGATGATGATTCACGAAGAAGATGAAGTGGATGGTGATGATTGTGGTGTTGATGCTGTTTAATTTGTTGTTGTTGTTGTTTGAGGAGAAGCCGAGAGAGAAGAGAGGAGAGACCGAGAGTGATGAAAGAAATGGGAGAAAAGGGTCGGCCATCTCCAATTATTGGAGGTGGTTGGCCCGAGCTTTGTCCCGCCTCGTGATATTTTGACCCGTGTTCGCGTACCCGATCGTAATGTAGTATTATATTTTTAAAATGATAATTTTCTAAAATTAGAATCGTATATATTTTTCATTGAAGTATTTTATAAAAATACTTTTAGTGGGTTATAAAAATATATCTTTGTTTTACCTTAGATTTACGGATAGTTTTTAGTGTTCAAAATGTATTTAAAACTTCAACCGAGTAAATAATTATTATTCTCGTTAATAATACATTATTTAAAAATGTTTTTCACCAACGTCTGTATTTGAGATTACGCGTTCCTTTAAAATTGTTTATACGCGATTATTACTTATTCATTGTATTATATATATATAAATACATATATAATAGTTGGATACTTTTGTTTTAACACGTACCGAGTACGAGTAATTAAAGTTTAAATTGGGACCCAATTTTGGGTTATTTTGACCGGGTGTCACAAGTTTATCATCGGTGTCAAGAAATTCTACTGAATTAATTCCTGTCGAGTGAGCGTTGACCGTAAAATGTGAAGCCAAATCTCCAAGATTCCATAACTAGAAAGACAAACGTTTAAAATTACAATTTAACTAGATAAAGTCAAGGGCTAATAATGTTTTAATTTCTGAAGTTTCATTTATGTATTGTTTTAACCGAACGAAAGTTTAGCTAGTAGTACCTTGATGGTACGATCGAGTGATGCACTTGCGAACACATTAGCATCCCTAGGGTTAAACGTGACTTTCATGACGTAATGTTCATGACCCTCGAACTTTTTAGTGCATTCCCAATCGTGCTCCCAATCCCATAATTTTATAGACTTGTCATCGGATGAAGAAAGTATGTATGGAAGAGACGGATGCACAATCACAGACCTGATGTAGTCTGAATGGGCCTCAAATTCTATGACTTTTTCCATTGTGGTATAGTTGTACACTCGAATGAAACCGTCATCGGATCCAACAACAATCCATTCCTTGTGTGCAATAAACGTTGCCGTACGAACTACAAAACATACATATAAAGTCAACATAACAAAACTATATTATACTATGATATGCATTCAATAACTTGATAAAGTAACTATGCGCAAAGCAAAAGACATTCATTTACCAGGTGATTTTGTTATCTCAAAAGACTTCTCAATTACCTACATAAAAATTGAATATGTTACTCATAAGTACATTTAGAAAAGAATATATAGAGAATTATATATCGAGCATAGAACTCAAATATCGAAAAGTACCAAACTACAGAGTACAGACTATAGAAAATAGCGATAACTTACTTGAGATCGATAATTCCAAATAGAAACATTTCCCGAATACAGACCTAGTAAGACCCTTTAAAACGACGAAAATATGTGTCATGAAGATTGTTCGAATTTCTTTAGAATCGTAACATTATAGATAATGAAGAAACGTGAAATCAAAAGGGAGTTGTCATTACCATGGTTCAGTAGGATGCAAGTTGACTGACTTAACTCTCTCGGATTTGTGTTCAAATATTTTCTGAAACCGAAACATGTGTTACTAAAGAAAAATATGTAGAATAGGTTGCATCTGCCACAAAACATGAAAACAGTTGAGTGTTACCTTGATCTCAACAGTAGAACTCTATTGAACCAAGACGTACATCGCAAACCAAACGAAAAAGAAACAAGTTAGTGACATTTCATATAACCGTTAAGCCGTTAAATAACCACAATACTCCATGGTAACAAACAAATTAAACAATATATAAAACTTAATAAGAACGTTTAAAAAAAACCCTTTACATCAGATTTGTGTAACATACATTAAAAATGCACTTTCTTAAAACACAAATCTCGTGCCACAATATCCATATTGTAAGAAAAATATCACGTGGATAGATAACAATGCAAACTTTTACGTGTTGTTAAGCTAAAAACAGAGACCAAGTACGTAAAATTTGGATGATATTGCACTTAAATTTTCATGCGGTTCATAGAAATGATATCGGAAAAGATTGAGCTAACCATTTTTCTTGATTGAATGAAGAGATTAAAATCGGATAGCGATGAATGATTGAATGAACGTTTGTAGGTTGTTAGAGGTGATGGTTTGTTAAGGTGAATCGGGAACATGTTATATAGTATGAGGAATCTTAATATTCAAGAGTTTGTGTAATGTTAAACCACATTTGACCCATGTTGTCACTAGACGATTTCTAGCCGTTGATTATGAAAAATAACGTAATTCAACGGTGAGGATTGTTTTATTTGTAGAAGCACAAAACAATTGGTTGACTTGGACTCTAATTTGAGAGTTCCGGGAAGGTGGGGCCTTGGTGTATATGCTATTCGACTTATTTTGACTTTTTATTATTTTTCATTTTAGTTAAAGTTAATCCATATTGTTAGTTTGATTCGATCCACAAATCGTTTATTAACAAGAAGAAAGTTTAGAAATCTTAATCTTAAATCTTAAATGTCTTCATTTTAATTAAGTTTTAATTTGTCGATTAAGTCTCTTTAATTTTAGTAAATTTTAAAATAAAATACCTAACTTAGTAAAAAAAAAAAAATTTTAATCAACTACTCACTTACATATAAAAAGAAATTTAATTCATTAATTAAAATATTATCCAAAAATGGATCTGTAATGTGTCTATTTTCAATTCAACGAGTAAGAATAAAATTACTTGAAAATGTTAATATACACTTAAAATAATTAATTTTTTTCACTGACTTGCTTTCTAAAATTTTTAATTTGTTAATCTCTACTTATATAAATTCATTTACATAAAGTAATATTATTATGAATCAAACTAAATGCTTAATATACATATTAACTTACACACTTTATTATTAGCAACAAAATACTAAATACGAAATTTCATATTAAAAATCAACGTTCCGTGTGTATACACGGGTTTAAAGTCTAGTTAAAATATATGAGATAAACATCTTCTACTAATCACATAAACATTCTTCTACTAATTATAGATAAAGATAAACATTACTCGAATTCCATTCTACATTTTTACCTTAAAAGTAGATATTGTATTATTACATTGGAAATGAATGATGACAACCAATAAGAAAAATTAGAGAGAGACATTTAATAAACTCAAAGTTATTTTGTAATCGAAAATATCATTTAATGCATTTTAAATAAAAAAAAAAAAGTTTTCGTGCATTAAATGCAAATCACAAGTATATTGATTATAATTTTGAATTAAAAATGAAATATTGACATCACAAGTATATTGATTATAATTTTGAATAAAAAATGAAATATTGACATTAATTAATACTCCTGAATAGTCGTGCACAAAAACCGGTTCGGGGCCAACCCGACCCGACCCGAAAACCGAACCGGTTTTTGACTAAAAAAGTCAAAATCGGGTTTGACCAAACCAAACCGGGTTCAAACCGGTTTTTGACCGGGTTTGACCGGTTTTTTTGACCGGTTTTTTGACCGGTTTTCGGGTTTTGACCGGTTTTTTGATCGGGTTTGACCGGGTTTTGACCGGTTTTCGGGTTCAAAACCGGTTTCAAAATCGGTTTCTAAACCCTAAAGTCCAAACCGGTTTGAACCCGTCGGGTTCTAGAAAACCCGAACCGGTTTTGGTCAAAACCGGTTTTGACCGGGTTGGAATCGGGTTGAAATCGGGTCGGGTTCTAGAAACCGGTTTTTTTGTACACCTCTACTCCTGAATACTTTTTATGTTTCTTATTGGCGACTCTTAAAACAATCCTTAACAATTCTCTGTAGCCAACTATACGAAGTTCTTGCTTATGTATATATGCAAAAAATATTAAGGGTTAAGTATTTGTAAATGTATATAACTATGCGTTGACTTTTTTAGTGTATACAAAACTAAATTGACCACATTGTATGTACATAACTATTAATTTCGACCATTGTATGTACTTGACGGGCTATAACCAGTAAAGTGCCAAGCTGTAACCAGTAACTTATATATTAATTTCTTATAATTCCATGTTGGAAATGATGTGTAACATTATAAAAAATAGAAAATAATAAAAAAAGAAAAAGATGAGTAAATTGCATTGTGGGTCCCTGACTTCCTGTGATTCTTTTGATCGATAATAAATAATACTCCCTCCGTCCCAATTTAATTGTCCCCAGACAAGAAACACGCAGTTTAAGAAAACATCAACTTCTCTCTTACTTTTTGATAAGATGACAATTCTACCCCTTACTTTTTACCTACTTTTTTGTCTTACATATATATAAAGTAAGGGTATAAAAGGATTTTAGCTCATCATTTTTATCCATTTTTGGAAGTGGACAATTAATTTGGGACAGCCCAAAAAGGAATAGTGGACTATTAATATGGGATCGGAGGGAGTAAATTTTAAAAAACGAACAAACAAGTTAATAGTGTTGGGCTGTTGGCTCATCCTGATCATAACACCATCAGCATAAAATATCATCCTCATCAACGTATCAATCGACAATGAACTCATAATTATTTTCAAAAATTAACCTAAGAAATCAATTTGAGTATGCTTACAGAAATCTATTCTTCCTTTTTCCCTTTTTTTTTCTCACCCCCAAAAAACCCTAACCCTAAATTAGATCTTGATCTAGATCTAAATCCACAGGTGGTGGCGGTCTAGGGTGGTAGTGGTCTGGTGTGTGGTGCGGCTTGGTGGCGGAGTTCATAACCGGAAAATGTCGTCGGATAATGTGATTATTTCTTATCAAAGTGTTGTTGATTGTATTAGGTCTTAGATTATGATAATTCTTAAATAATGAAATGATGAAGGTCATTTTTTTTGTGATTTACATGGTGGCAGTGGCGGATTCAAGATTTTGAGTTACCTATAGCAATGATATTCCAATTTTTTTGAACCCGTAGCACAAACAAGAAAAACAACTAAAAATGATATTTTTCATTAGAAATTACACTTCGTATTGGGAATGGACCCGTAGCGACTGCTACCGCTACCTTCTAAATGGTTCCGCCCCTGCATGGTGGTTATTGTTCTTGATTATGTTGGAAACGTTCTGCACAATTTTGGTACTTTCAAATTGTTTATCGTTGTTGAAATGAAGAAGATGAATAAAAGTACAATAAAATTAACATAATGTACAAACGTTCTAAGCAGCCAACAATTTTTTATTTTCTAAATATAATCAAATAATGATGTGTCATTAAATGAGATGATCTGGCTGGCTGACATGTATATTATGTCAACATAAATATTGTAAAATTACAAAAGTTAACCGGTTACCTGATGTATTGGTTAGGGGTGTTCATGGACGGTTAACCGGAGACTCGGTTAATCGGAGACCACTTAATCGGAGTTTCGGTTCACCATATTCTTGAACCTAAACCGAAACCGAAAAATCCGGTTAATCGGGAATCGGTTAACCGATATTTTGGTTCGGTTAATCGGTTAACCAAATTAACCGTTTATTAATTAAAACTTATTTAAAAAAGTAATTAATAACACATAAATATACATTCATTAATAAGTGTTCACTATATATAAAATATTTTGATAATAAAAGTATCAAACATAACCATTATACTCTTTATAATTGTGTATTAATGTTATACGTACGTTATTCGTTCGAATATAATTAGAACTATGTAGTAATAATCACCATATTAGGCCAATATTAAGTAACTATATTACATTAAAATGAGTGGAAAAGAAATATATATGATTGATTCAAAATACAAGTGTAAATATCCATATATAGATATATATACAATGTATATACATATATTAAAAACTACATATGAAATTTTCGGTTAACCGTTTATCATGTCTATTTCAAAATCATGAACCGAAATCGAAAAAAAAAAAAAAAAAAAACCGGTTCGGTTAACCGAAACCGAAAAGCGAAAAAAATCGGATCGGTTAACCAAAATTCGGTTCAATTCAACCGGTTTTCGGTTCGGTTTTCCGGTTTCGGAATATTTTGAACACCCCTAGTATTGGTCATATTGTGCATACAATGGCGAAAATATATAGTTACACACACACAATGTTGGTCAATTTAGTTGTTTACACACTAAAGAAGTCCACGCATAGTTATATACATTTGCAAACACTTAACCCAGATAGTAGTTAATCTCATAATGCTCTTACACTATATTATTTTTATTTTTTTTTGTGAAAAACAAAAAGTTATATAAAAATAGTATGCCTCTTCGACAAAGTTGAAAAGGACAAAGAACATACAATAGACAAACACACCTCAAAAACTTGAAAGCCTACACTAAAACGAAAAATTTCTAACGAAGAGAATGACTACTACAATAACATAAAAACTAATAAAGCTAAGGAGAAATGTGCCTAAGAGAGTCAAAACCCATCCATCTCTTGCCAAAAAGGAACCCAGCGAATCCAAAGAGCACCTTAATTTGAACCTCAAAAATGCGAATGTATATCATGTATGCAGTTTCTAGAAAATTTCTTCAACAATGAGCTTCTGAAATTTACTAGAGAATTCCTTTGACCATACACAATAGACAATCAAATCCACCTATTTTTTATTTTGAGGAGGTGTAAGAGCAAAGATAACCAGGATGTTGATTTACAATGCAAAGATAAAAGGTGTCATTCTTCTTGTGCATTATTCAGGAAAAATGAACAAAAAAGCAAGGATAAAAAAGCAAAAGGAAAGGCAAGTTCTAATAATTCGAATGCTGGTATTCCATCTCAGTCTCAAAAGAAATGTAAAGTAAAATCTAAGTGTGCTGGTGTTGTCGAGGAAGACCTTCATGGTTGTTCTAATGCCATTGATATTACCGATGACCTGGATGCTTCTAATCATGTTCCTGTAAGGCCTACCAAATCTGTAGGAAAACTCATCAACATGAAGTCTTCAACTAATGAGATGGCTAAGTTCGAAGACTTTATTCAAGGTTTGATCTTAAGCGATTCACCTCCTCAAAATAAAAAATAGGTGGATTTGATACATGAATCGAAATATACATGAATTGAAGTTTATTATTAGTACTTATCATTGCATTGTACAACGTACATACATGAGTACTACTTTTTCTCAAAATTATTTTTCTTTCATCCCTTCGTGTTTATGTATACATAGATTTGTATTCATTGAAAATTCATATATATATATATATATATATATATATATATATATATATATATAGAGAGAGAGAGAGAGAGAGCTTTGCGTATTGATTCATTCGAGTAATTCATTTAAACACGATACGATTTAATTAATATAAAATTGTGTATAAATACTTGATAATGATGTATTTAGATACACAACTAATAGATTTTTCAATATTTTTAATCTAATGTTAATTTAAATTACTAGTGCCTTTTCGATATCATTATTTGAATATTTCGTTGTTTGTATTGTCACACTTGACTAGTGTAATTTTAAGTTTTTAATCCCCTCTAGTTCTAGAGCATTGGTTAATTTTAAAGACCTTAACAATATTAACCTTTCACACTATATCTTAATATATAAGATTATATACATGTAAGTTAAGAATGTTAGAATAGTTTGATGTTTCTTATCTTATGTCTTTAGTTCATAAAAATTGTTGTTTGATATGTACATATATTTAATTTTTTTAAACGGCAATCCTACTACTTACAACTACGAAATTGACGACTATAAATTTACTTTCTTAAGTGAAGCTTGAATCCACAAACTTTTAGTTGATAGGTCATTTATGTCGCTACTCGCTAAGCCAAGAGCCCTTCAATTTTTATCGTAAAAAAAAGTCTTTTAAATGTTTATTGGAGGGGTTTTGGGAATGGATTCCCAAACATTGTTTCAGCTTCCGATTAATTGCTTTTTTGTTCTGAGCTATTTATAGAAAAAAATTTTGGGAAGCCTTTTCTATCGAAGTGGAAATATTTTCTTAAAGAAAAAGAAGAGAAGAAGATAGTATCTATGGTTCCACTTATATTGTCTATCTTATTATTTTTGTGTGTCCCAAAAAGATTGTTTTGTTGTTAAAAATAACTTGAAAAAACCATTAAATTATCTATTCTACCATTTATTAATTTCTTCAGAATTTTCAGCCAAACTCGCCTTGTTCTCAAAGGCAAAACTAACTATCTAAAATTCAATAAAAAATGTTGACAAGACAATATAAAAGGTACAAAGGGAGTAATAGTATGCAAGTAAAAAACTCATTATCAAGGTGTATTCCTAATGTTGACTATACCTTTCAACAAATGGTTTATAGACACGAATATAAAGAGAAAAAAAAAAAAAGAATCGAAAAAAAAGCCTTAATTCCCATACGAAACTTATACGAATCGAAATTTGCCTCGAGGATGATGACACTAGTCTATGTGGACAAATATAAAAATAAAAAACCAAATCAATGGATGTGCATTAAGGCCATCAAGTTCCATAACAATGGACAACCATGTAAAACTCATTTAACATCCTCCAAAAGTGGACAAATAAAGAGCACAAAATATGGCATCAGAGCATGATTTGAGTATTTATTTGTATGTCATATGGATCAAACTGCTAAAAACTGAAAAATGACACAAGTATTTTTTATCATTTGACATCTTATAAACCCAATGTTTCCTCTTATTTAAACCCAACTGCCATCTCAAATAACAGTCACCACCAACTGTCTTTTACTCCTTTTTATCCCGCCTCAACACCCAAAATATAAATACAAGGGAAAATGGGTCTAAATCCACAAAAAGTGATGAACGTTTCGGGTTCGGGTCAGACTCAGCCTGAACCCACCACCATTTCTATATCAGGTCCAGTTCCACCCGAACCAATGGCAACGGTGAAACTGCACGATGTTTGTCTTCCGCCGAAGAAAACTACTTTTCAAAAACTCGGACACAAACTCTCGGAGGTTTTCTTCCCGGATGACCCACTTCACCGATTCAAAAACCAAACACGTGTTAAAAAAATCTTATTTGCTCTTCATTTTGTCTTCCCGATTTTGGAGTGGGCACCTAGTTACAGTTTTGTCCTCTTTCGCTCTGACGTTGTTGCTGGTCTTACCATTGCCAGCCTTGCCATTCCTCAAGTATACACTTACAGCTTACATACATATACTGATATAAATATAAATTTTAATTTTATTTGCAGGGGATTTGATTTATACTTTATTTATTTCTCTTTGCAGGGAATAAGTTATGCAAAGCTTGCAAATTTGCCTCCTGTAATTTGCCTATGTAAGTTTTAGTTATTTTGTTCTGTAAAGAGCTTATGTAAACGAAACGGGTCAGGTTTGGTCGGTCAACGAGTTTACAATCTTGGGACGAGTCAAAATAGGGTTGACTCGTGTGGTAAAAATGTTAATTTTTTTTTCATAAATAATCATCTCGCCAAAGGCTGATAACTGGCATGCTAAGGATAATAAATCAACATATTAATATGAATATGATCATTATAAAAAGAAACAATTATTTTGGACGAAGGATCGACACTCTCCTCACAGGCAGTTGAGTTAGTTAGGAGTGTGTGATCGACATTGCTTTCAAGATAAAGTCGAGAGGGACATGTGGACCGTTAGTGTTGTTAGTTGACATTTTTCGTAAGTATGATTCATTTTTCTTATAAGTCAGTACCTAGAACATTTACAATAAGAATCACACTGACTTTTGGTGAGTGTAGCATGACATTTGATATGTTTTTTTGGGTCTTTTAGTAACTTTCAAACTTGTTATTGGTCTTTTAACTATGAAAACAATATCAGATTCAAGTTTTGTGCCACCACTGATATATGCTGTACTGGGAAGCTCCAAACATCTAGCAGTCGGGCCAGTCTCCATAGCCTCATTGGTTATGGGAAATATGCTAAACGATGTTGTTTCTTACTCATTACACCCAGTTCTGTACCTTAAGTTGGCCTTCACTGCTACTTTTTTTGCTGGCCTCTTTCAAGCCTCACTAGGATTACTCAGGTACCACCTATTCTTCCATAATCTGTCTAGTACAACTAACTCGAGACATAAATAGACATAATGAAAAAACTGGATGTGTGTTTGATTTCATTATTACTATCTGAAGCTACACTAGGTAATCAGTTATAAGTGTTAGCCTGTTAGGCTACACTAATTATCAATAAGACTTTTTGATTATTTAGGGTCAAAGTAACATGCATATTCAAATACCGACGTTAATTAAACATGCAGTTATAATAAGGGGATATTTTGACATGCATTTTGAGAGTGATTACGAGATATTGTATAGAAAAAATCGCAATGCTCCATTACGCATTCTAATTGAATAAATTGCTCATTTTATAGCTTTGACCAGCAAATATGAATTGCTGATGGCCCTACAAGTCGCTTTATATAATTAGGCCCACCTGACATACGGGGTTCAAATGGGTAAAAAGACTTGTAATTAGTCAATGAGCATTTTAGTTAATTACGAAGCTTATATGGAGCATTTTCTATAGAGACCGATTATGTTACATATGTTCTGTTACTTGAGAAATTAGCGTTTGAAATGATTAAATAGGACATGTTGATATACAGGTTAGGCTTTGTTATAGATTTCCTATCAAAGGCGACACTTGTCGGTTTTATGGCTGGGGCAGCAGTCATTGTTTCGTTGCAGCAACTAAAAGGACTCCTTGGGATAGTGGATTTCACTAGCAAAATGCAACTAATCCCAGTTTTAACATCTGTCATCAAGCAAAGAGACGAGGTAACTAAGAAACAAGTCATATCAGTTTCATAGAATCATGTTTCATCTAAAGGATCTATGGAGGTGCCATATTCTCATTCTTAACTTACCCACGTGGCCAGTATTCTTTACAAATGATATATAGATTATACATATGTGTATGTACATATAATGTTTGAAGCATATTACAAAGTTAGCCCAAAAGCTTCAAGGGCAAATTGTCAATAAAAATAACATGAAATCCAAATTTTATCAATGTGGAATATTAATTTCGCTCGTTTGAATAAAGGAGTATAAAATTCAATGTTTTATATTTCGGTGCACATAGAAGTCTAAAACTCAATTTTGACCAAAAATATGTAAAATTTTAACATGTTTATAAGTTGCGCAGTCAATTACAGTTCATTATTTTCTGACAATATTGGCCTCTAATCTTTGACAATTGAACTTGGAGTTGATTCTTGGAAAAATTGACTTTCACATATTTTTAGGATGGAGAAATCAGTATATACTCTCCTAAAATTTTTTAAACTTTTGTTACATTTCTTGACAATTTGACCAACTTTTCGTTGTTGCTATTGGAGTCCAAAATGGTCTTGATCGTGGAAATTTAGTCTATATCAGATTCTAGGGTAACATTCAAGTCCAAAGTCATTAAGATTCATTAAAGCTGCAAACTTATTACTATTTTGGACTCCAATTCTGGCAATTAAAAGTTTTGGACTGATATTGCAATCTGACCTTAAGTCAGTTTTTATGGTGGATAAAAGTTTTTATTACTATATTGTTAAGGTCAACTTTCTTGCTGTCTATGCAGTGGTCTTGGCATACTATTGTGATGGGGTTTGGCTTTTTGGCCTGTTTGTTGACTACAAGACAAATTGTAAGCATCATCCAACACAATGGAATAACCACTTGCATTACAAAATGTTACATTTCTTTCATGAAATGATATTTCGTGATAACACTAGTCAGGTATACTAGTTTATTTAGTGGGCTACCTTGGTTTAAGAAGTTATAGAGGTGTTCTAAGTTTTGGAGCAAAAAATCGTAAGTTACAAGATATATGCTCCAAAAAGTTATGAAGGCATTTAAGATTGTAAATTGCTCTATATTATGCTATTAAAAGATTGAATGTCACGGTACAAGTGATCAATGCAGGGCTTGTGAAAACCGAAACTCTTTTGGGTATCAGCAGCAGCTCCATTAGCATCAGTTATTCTGTCAACCTTCATAGTTGCTCTTTTCAAATTCAAATTTCCCAACATTGCAACTGTAAGAAGAACTGTTTTCAAGTTTTGTACTAAATTAGTCCTTGTAGTTTACATTTAACCCAATGCCCCTAAAGTTCCATATTTTCTTTGCAGATTGGCCAGTTGAATAAGGGTCTGAATCCACCTTCAGCAAACATGCTCTATTTCCATGGAGAATTTCTTGCAGTTGCTGTCAAAACTGGTGCTGTTTCTGGACTATTATCTCTTACAGTAGGTTTTCAGTAAATGTGACGATTTCAATACAAATATCTACACATGGGTCAATTTGGGTTAAGTTGTATGCTAGGGGATGCACTGTCTAAAATCAAATAAGTAAGCTAAAATTAAGATTTTACAATCTTCTAGATTGTTTTATGGGAAAATGTTATGTGCAGCTAACAACACGTGAAGTCATATTACTTGTTATAAGGAAAAGAAAAATACCAAAAATGTTGTTGGGTTAAGTCATACTATATAAATTGCATTCTTGCTTGATGCATTTTTTAAGTCATACCATTATAAGTCGAAGTGTACCACGAACAGTCCATTATGTGTAAGTTAACTTGTAGGAAGGGATCGCTGTTGGGAGAACGTTTGCTGCTTTGAAGAACTACCAAGTTGATGGTAACAAAGAAATGATAGCCTGGCTTATGAATATGGCTGGTTCTTGTTCCTCTTGTTATGTCACTACAGGTTTGAATAAACCTTTTTGTATTATGGGTCATATTTATATAATAATGTGGAAAGAACTGGATATGGTGTCATATACAAGAAAAGATGGAACCTACAAATATAAAAATTGAAAACGAAAGTATAAGGTCAAATAGAGGTGTATCAGGTGTAATAAGCTGGGTGTACGGTTTGGGTAATAGGTGCAAATGGGTTCAGGTCAAAACATACCAAAATCGACCCATTCGATAAGAATGAATGATTTGTGCTTTTGGCAGGGTCATTTTCGCGATCAGCCGTGAATGAAAATGCTGGGGGACAAACAGCAATCTCGAACATCATAATGGCCTTAACGGTGCTCGTGACACTCTTATTTTTTATGCCCTTTTTTCGATACACCCCAGATCTTATCTTGGCATCAATCATTGTTACTGCTGTGATTGGTCTGATTGATTTTCAAAGTGCATTTACTCTTTGGAAAGTTGACAAACTTGATTTCTTGGCCTGCTTATCATCCTTCTTAGGCGTGCTATTCGTCTCTGTCCCCGTTGGCCTTGCAATCGCGGTAATCATTCCATATTTCTTCATTATAACTGTAAGTATATTTGTATTTTACATAACACCAAATCTGGAGACTTGAAGGTGGCAATTATCTATAACCTCTGACGGGTCAAAATGGTTAAACAAAGGAACTTAAAAAAGGAAATCGATCGAAAGGGATAAAGGTCGTCCAATAACTTATATCCATAAAAAACATCTTAATCCATTTCATTCGAAATTAGATTATAACAGAGTATTGAAACAATGTAAATTGTATAATCACATCAGACACACTAAATAGTTATATTCAATATTAACTTTTTTACTAAAAGTGCCTTGGGTCAACCGGCAACCAACCCGGGTCAACCCTTTTTTATCGGGACAAAAGAGTTACATTAGCCATCTCTGCTGAGATCTACCATCTTTCTTGTTATCATGTTCTTGTTTTTTATGGTTTATTGTAGGTGGGAGTATCGGTCTTCAAGATTCTATTACATGTCACACGACCAAACACTGGCGTCCTAGGAAACATTCCAGGTACTCAAATCTATCAAGATCTTTACCGATACAGAGAAGCTGAAAGAGTGCCTTCGTTTGTTATACTTAGCATTGAGGCACCTATTTACTTTGCCAATTCAACTTATCTGCAAGAAAGGTGAAGTACACATATAACTCGGGATTTGATAAATGATTTATAAAAAGTAACAAATAAGCATGACATGCTGAAGATTTAACATTAATATAAATATAAAACAATATGTAGAATCTTGAGATGGTTAAGGGAAGAAGAAGACTGGATTGCAGCCAGCAATGGAAATATGCTTAAGTGTGTAATCATGGACATGACCGGTATGGGCCAACTTCAACTCATTTTAATACTAAAAACATAGGTTATATATTGTATTTATCGGGATAATAGGGAAAATATATATATAAATTTTGGTTGAATATGGAATGGGTCAAACGGGTTGGGTGAGTTAAAAGTTTCACAAAACACATTCTAGTTTTGCAATTCTTATAATTGTCTTACTAATAAAATGGAATGTTATTAACTTTTAATAGTTTTTTAACCATATATTATATTCGTTATCCATGACATCCAAAAGCATGGATAAAAAATGTTAGCGGATTAATCCAGGCCATTTCGTTTAGAAAGATGAACAAAGTTAACCTTGCACCTTATTTCTACCCAACCCTTTCCTATTCTGACAAGTTACTCAATGGTTGCAACCTACCCATTTCTTTCGCCACCTATGAGGCTATGACATTATTTATCCAAATTTGTTAACTGGAAGCTCAGTGCACCCAATTTGCTACTCATGACATTTTTTCATTATTTTGACCCATGATCTTGCCCACCTGTTTCAACTTCTGAACTCATTGGTGTAACAAGTCTTATTTTGTTAATTGTGTGTAATCTCTCAGCTGTGACAGCCATAGATACGAGTGGGCTTGCGATGGTGAACGATCTTAGAAAGATGTTAGAAAATAAATCACTTCAGGTTAGATTTGGATGTGTTTAATTATGGGCGCTACCATACAACCTAATGATTCATATATATTCGCTTAGCATATAACAAGCTAAAAGTAACAAATTTTATTGTTTCATTTGGAAATGCAGCTTGTGTTGGTAAATCCTACAGGAAGTGTTATGGAAAAGCTACACCAATCAAATAGTTTGGAGTCTTTTTGGTCACATGGGATGTATCTGACTGTTGATGAAGCCGTGGCAGACATCTCGTCTTCATGGAAACCACAACCATGAACTATAAACAAGCAAACCATGAACTGAAAACTAATCAGATAGTTTGGAGTCGTTTGCAATGAATTGTGTTGGATTGTAATTTGTCAATCACTTTATGGTAAACCACTCAATTAGTCGTTTTTAGTAGAATAACCGAACCACTCGTTAACCGATGGTTCGGTTTTATATTTTTCAATTAACCGAAATTATTGGTTCGGTTTCGGTTGCATACATATAACCGAAACCATATAAACCGACCCGCCCCATTTGTAATAAATTCAAAGAATTTTAATATATTTTAATGCAACATTACCAGTTACCAATGAAAGTAAGTGGTCTGAAATTTTACCACGTTGCCAATATGTGTCCACCACTCATTTGTTTTTATTACTCTTCTCAAAATGACTATTCTCTTTCCAAAATATCATACGTTTCCTTTTCAGTTTTCACTTTCTTCTTCACTCTTCAATTTCATGTTTCTCTTCTTCTTTTCATTCTCAATTCTGAAAACGCTAGCCACTATTATATTATATACATGACTATGCTATATGATATATTTAAGCCAGTAACAGGCTACAAAGTTACAAAATATATATATCTGTAGTGGTGGACGTTGGTGTAGAAGTTATATACAAGATTATATTCGAGGGATTCACTTGCTAGTCGTCGGCAAACGATTATCAGATCTGCCATTTTTGTTCCTTGAAAACCGACGGTTAACCACTTAACCGACCCGTATCTTACTTAAAAACCGATTGACCGACCCGTTTAAACCGAAACCGATCGGTTTTTCAATATGATTAACCGACATATCGGTTTTGGGTCATAACCGACCCATGCTCACCCTTAGTTTTTACCGTCTTACCTTTACCGATTACATTAATTCATGTTGATTTTATCATGAGTAAAATAGTTAACAAACATTAGTTTAACTGTGTACGGATAAAAATTGTGGTGTAATATCACCTCACAATCTCACATTATAATGTAGAAGTAACAAGCTAGGATAAAATAGTTAGATTTTTTAATTCTAATTTATTACAAAACATAATAAATTAAATAATAGACATGTTATGTTGTGCATGTTACTACAAACACAGAATTAATTATAAAAAGTTTAGCTGCATCAATCAACCCATAACTTATAACAAAACATTTATCGATCTAATCAAAATATTATAAATCCCGTGGCATAAAAAAAGTAAGATTCTTTTACCCATGAAGATTTTAAAATGGCAAAATGCTTAAATCGACCACAGTGGGAGTCGAACCCACGACCTTTTGATCCGAAGTCAAACGCGCTAATCCACTGCGCTATGCGGTCTTCTTGATTCGTTTTTTGGATCCTAAATATAACATGGGATATTTTGTATACATATATATATATATATATATATAT
The DNA here is from genome assembly GCA_949592205.1 of Helichrysum umbraculigerum. Lineage (NCBI taxonomy): Eukaryota > Viridiplantae > Streptophyta > Magnoliopsida > Asterales > Asteraceae > Helichrysum > Helichrysum umbraculigerum. Next base: position 9,189,357 of record CATIUR010000003.1, on the reverse strand, counting down.
ATATATATATTCTAAGTGATTGTGTGGAATTTATTTTTCATAACATGTCATATAAAATGGATATGTATGTATGTATGTGTTTAATGTTGCTTCAATTATATGAAAATCACTTGTTAAGCAAATTCTGATTATTCGGCCAACAATAAACATAAAACGTGTAGCTAGAGACATTCATGACTCGTGAATAAGAAATAGAAGTTTATAAATATCAGGTTGAAACCGGAGCTATACAAGTAGTTTTAGTACCAATTGACTTTTGGCGTAGCGGGTAGCGATATGAGAGGAAACTATGAATAGGGAGGTTGTGAGTTCAAGCATCATTGGAAGTATATGTTAAGTACAAAGTAGTTTTTAGTTTACTAGTTGCATGGTTTCAATACCCTTACTAAGAAAGGTAGTTTTAGTTTACTAGTAGTTCACTAGTTGCCAGGCCCGGAGCTCAAAATCGGGTGGTCCGGTGCCACGCCAACAAAAGAGGCCCTTTATATATATATATATATATATATATATATATATATAGGATAATGATCAAGAGGGAAGTGCATTTTTGGGGGAAGGGGGGAACCGTTAGTATGCATCAAGAAGCATATTACAATTATCAATCAAAACGTCAACAAAAAATTATTTTTATTGGTAAATAGTAATCAAAATCGATGCTATAAAGAATATTTTAACGAATGAATTTAATTTTTAAGTCATAACATTAATTGATGAATATTTATTTAATAATTTATTAATATGCAGTGTGATGCATATTAACTAATATGCATCGCGATGCATATTAAAACTTCACATTATTTGAAAGATATTTTTATTGTTAATATGCATCACAATGCATATTAACTAATATGCACTGTGATGCATCTTAACAGATTTGGATCAAATATTCATAAATCGATACTATAACTTGAAGAAAGAATTTATCAATGAAGCTTAACGTTAATAGCATCGATTCTGATTAACATTTACTAAATTTCAGTTTGCTTTTTTCGAGATTTGTATGGGTGAAGGTAATATGCTTCCTGATGCGTACTAACGCTTCCCCCTTCCCTCAAAAAATGAACTTCCCTCTGGATCATGCCACTATATATATATATATATATATACTAATCTCGAAAAAAGCAAACTGAAATTTAGTAAATGTTAATCAGAATCGATGCTATGAACGTTAAGCTTCATTGATAAATTCTTTCTTCAAGTTATAGCATCGATTTATGAATATTAGATCCAAATCCGTTAATATGCATCGCGGTGCATATTAGTTAATCTGCATTGTGATGCATCTTAACAATAAAAATAATTTTCAAATAATGTGAAGTTTTACGATGCATCACGATGCATCTTAGTTAATATGCATCACACTGCATCTTAACAATTAATTAAATAAATATTCATCAATTAATGTTATGATTTAAAAATGAAATTCATTCGTTAAAATTGTAACATCCTCAAATGTGGCCTAGTTGAAATACGGTATTTCCCTTAATTTAATTGCTATTTAAATTGTATTTTTAAATACTTGGTGTATTTGATAGCTAAATTAATAGGTCAATTGGTCAATTGGCTTATTGTGATAAATGAATTATTATTTGTTTTAAATTTATTTAGTTGACGGTATAATAAAAACTTATTTCTCGCAAATGGTTTTTAGGTTCCAGACAATAGATTTAGGACGGGTATAATTTATACCCAAAATGGGCTGAGTCATAAGGTGTGTCGACACCTGGAGACTCCATTTTGCCACCACTTCACTGACTTCTCAAACTCTCACTTTCACTTCAATGATTTCTTGAATTCTCAAACTCTCCAACAAATTACAATTTGATTTCTTCAATTAGAAGGCTGTGATTTTGGATTCCCATCTTGCATTCATCTTTTTGAATCACCATCTTCATCAATTGTAAGTGAAAATACCCATTTTCATGCTTATTCTTAAATTGGTTAAATTAGGTTGAATTGATGACGAATTTGAGTTAAACTATGGTTGAATATGTTTGTGTACAGATTACAAACTAATTCCATGTCCATTTAAGATGAATCTATTATGTGTTCATATATGAAATTAAAGAAATTGGGTTTTATTGGAAATTAGATTGAACACTTGATGTATGTATGAATCTTGGTGTTAGATGTTGTTATTAGTTGTTGTTATATGTTTGTACATGTTAGTATAGGTCATTTTCATGTTAAAATCATGTATTACAACTGAATTTGTGATTCTTGGTGTTTTGGATTCGTGTGTAAATGCTTGCTGATCTGGGTATTACTACTGAAAAGGTGTCGAACGCGATCCGGACTAGTCACCAGGATCGCGTTGTTATGTGTTAATTGTTACAGCACGAATTGTTCCTTGGAACGCGATCCAGATCACCTCGACCTGATCGCGTTGGTCAGTGAAAAGCTGAGTCACTAGGATTTTGTTCTTTGGAACGCGATCCAGCCACCTCACCCGGATCGCGTTTGATAGTGAAAAACGGTAACAGAACTTTTGTACATGGGAACGCGATCCAGCTTACTCTCACCCGGATCGCGTTTGCATGTTGTAAAATGACGAATTTGATAACTTATGACTTGCGCATTAGTGTTAATCACATTATATAGTAGATATTCTTATCGGACACTATATACATGATTATATCATAGTGAACTTGAATTTGAGACTAATTCGGGTTAGTTGTATTTTCAGATAAAGCGAAGACTCAGTGAGACTAAATCTCTAAGGGGTGACATTGTCAGTAAGGGTGAGTGGATCTTGGACTTTCAGTCTAATTTGGTTGTAACAATATGGTTACAACGGGTAAATGTGAATTTACTGTTTTCATTGTTAAGTTAATATTTTGCCATGATGGTTATATTTAACTTAATTTTGGTGTCCTTGATTGCCATGATGGTTGTGGACTATATGAATGTCGGGGGTCAACGTGTGTTGGGTTTGAGTACTATTACTGTGGACATCATAAGTGCTTTGTATATGTGTTGTTCACTGAAATTATGTTGTAAGTAGTAATAGTACCAAGCTATCGGTTTAGCCACTGATTTGGCCTTCAGTTGGTTTTAAGTGTTACTTGGGGAACCACCGCGGCATGAGGGTACTCCAAGGACCACCGATCCTTCATGATTAACTGTTGCTATGCTTTGCTGTATTCATTTGTTAAGCTAAGTTAGTTGATAGTTTGAGATTTATTCACTTAGCTTCGTGCTAACCCCTCATTACTTCTTGCAGGTTTACTTTGGTATGTGGGTGGGCAAGAAGTACCATAGGAATGGAATGTTTGACAGGCTCACTCTGTTTTGTTAACTATGTTAATGTTATGACATATGTTTTGGATTTCTATAACACTAAACTTATCGTGTGTAATGTCTAGGATAATCTAGCTTAAAGACTGTATGTATTTGGATTGCCATTTTGAAATGTAAATATGCAATCCAATGTTTTGTATCTAAACTTGCGCTTCCTTTATAAAAAAAAAAAAAAATAAAAAAATATCCTTGTATTTTCGAGTAGGGTGTTATAAATTGGTATCAGAGCAATGATTTGGGCGAATTGAACATGGGATAATTGTTCAATCCCAAATCTATTTGTGTTAGTCAAACATTCCTGGGAAGGGGATTGAGCTAGTGAATATGATTTGGTTAGTATTGCTAAGTACTAACAATTAACGGGTTATGAGATGTGTTGTGGTACAGGATATGGCAGAAAATAACGCTCCGACCAGTACCCCGATCAATGCTTCTGGAGCGAGAGACTCTCCTCCAGAAATTCAGTCTCAAAGTCAAGGTCAGCCTAGTACTACACTCCCTGCAAGTGAATTAAGCCGTGATGAGTACACTTTGTATTTAGAGGATGAGTTAAATAAATATAAGGAATTATATGAGCAACAAACTAGAACATCCCGGCAGATTCCGGCTGTTAGTACGATTACACCTCCGTTAGTGACATCACAGTTTTCTATGCCACCGCCTACTTACTACCAGACATCAGCTCCTTTTTCTTCTTCAGGACCTTCGGGATTTCAGTTTCCGGTATTTCCTCCTCCATCCTAGCAAAAATTATGTTCATTTAAAACCTTTAAGTCTAGTGGACCTTCAGATTTCTTTGGGAGTACAAATCCTTCTGTGACCATGGATTGGTTAAGGGATGTCGAAAGAAAATTTGAGGTTTGCCGATGTGAGGATGAGATCAAGGTAACTTATGCAGTGCAACTTTTAAAAGGTCCGGCAATGGGATGGTGGGATTCTATCACATCTCATTTAACACCCCAGCAAAAAGCTTCCATTACATGGTCCGATTTCTATAACGAGGTTTGTAAGAAGTATTGCTCCGGATATGACATGACTCGCATTAGGCGTGAATTCTTGGATATGCAATTGACTGATAGTATGACTATAGAGGACCTTATCTCTCAGTTTACCGATAAGTTGAGATTTGTACATCAATGGGTACCGGATGAAAGGACAAAGATTGACCATTTTGTTGGAATGTTACCCCATACTTATCGAACTACTGTGAGACTTGCAGGAGATCTTAACCAAGCTTTTGATTTGGCCCGTTCTGTGGACGGCGATATTAGAGCTCATGATTTGGAAATTAAAGACAAGTCCCCAATGAAACCCAAAGGTGAATCTACGTCAGGTCAGGGGAAGAAGAAATGGCAAGGTAATAATAATAACCGTAAACCGAATGTTGTTGGTGGCTCAGTGGATAGGTCAAATTGGTGCCAGAATTGCAAGTCTAGGCACACGGGACATTGTACACCTCAGACTGCTAGGTGTATTAAGTGTGGTCAGTTCGGTCATGACATCAAAGATTGTCCTTTTCCTAAGTCAGTGTGTTGGAATTGCCGAAAGGAAGGACATCGTTCGAGTGCATGTCCAGAGGAAAGGAAGCAAAAATCGGGAACGGTCGGAGGGTCATCATCATCTTCTGGCCAGAAAAGAAAGAATCCTCCAGCTCCAACTGGTCGGGCTTTTCGAATGACCGTGGATGAAGCCGTGGTAGCCGAGGACGTCATAACTGGTACTTTTCTTGTTAATTCAGTACCGGCATGCGCCTTATTTGATTCAGGGGCAAATTGTTCCTTTATGTCCTTGGTATTCTGTGATAGACTCAAATTGACACCTACATGTATTTCACAACCAATTGAGGTTGAGGTAGCGGATGGAAAATTAGTTTCGGTTACCACATCGGTGACTGGAGCTAGTATTTCGATTGAGGATTATAGTTTCCCTACTTTTTTTCTGTTGATGCCTATTCATGGGTTTGATGTTGTGTTAGGCATGGATTGGTTGAGTCGTAATAAAGCCCATATAGATTGTCATAAGAAGCTGATAAAAATTCCAATCTCAGACGAGTCATATGTCGTGGCTCGGGGGAAAAGGGAGAGGGGTAGTATACCTTTGATCTCTATGATGAAAGCTAGAAAATCTCTAGCTAAAGGGTGTGATTCTTATTTAGCCTATGTTGTCGATGCTAAGCTAGAAAAGAAAGCCATTAGTAATGTCCGAGTTGTTTCTGAGTATTCGGATGTTTTCCCTGATGAATTGCCTGGTTTACCTCCGGTTAGAGAAGTAGAATATAAAATTGAGTTAATTCATGGTTCTACTCCGGTAGCTATGGCACCTTATAGATTAGCTCCCTCCGAAATCCGTGAAATGATGAATCAAATTCAGGAATTATTAGATAAGGGTTTTGTTAGACCCAGTTCTTCTCCTTGGGGTGCTCCTGTGTTATTTGTTAAAAAGAAAGATGGCACTTTCCGTATGTGTATTGATTATAGAGAATTGAATAAGAGGACCGTAAAGAATAAGTATCCTTTGCCCCGAATAGATGAATTGTTTGATCAATTGCAGGGGTCTTCGTTTTTCTCTAAGATAGACTTGAGATCGGGTTATCACCAAGTCCGGGTTTGTGGGGAGGATATCCCTAAAACAGCTTTTCGCACTCGCTATGGTCATTATGAATTCCTTGTTATGCCTTTTGGGTTGACTAACGCTCCAGCAATTTTTATGGATTTGATGAACAGGGTTTGTAGACCTTTTCTTGATAAATTTGTCATTGTATTCATTGATGATATTTTAGTCTATTCTAAATCTGAATCTGATCATGAAGTACATTTGCGTTTAGTTCTTGACACCTTGAGAAAGGAGAAATTGTATGCTAAGTTTTCGAAATGTGAATTTTGGCTTCGTGAAGTTCAGTTTTTGGGGCACATCATTTGTGAAAATGGGGTTAAAGTGGATCCATCTAAAATTGAGGCTGTCATGAATTGGCAATCGCCTAAATCTCCGTCAGAGATCAAGAGTTTTCTGGGTTTGGCAGGCTATTACAGAAAGTTTATTAAAGATTTCTCCAAGATTGCAGGTTCTTTGACTAAATTAACTCGTAAGGATGTGAAATTTCTGTGGGGTGATCAACAGGAATCGGCTTTTCAGACCTTGAAACAAATGTTGTGTCAGGCTCCGGTTTTAGCTTTACCTGACGGATCCGAGGATTTTATTGTATATTGTGATGCTTCACATGCGGGTTTAGGTTGTGTTTTGATGCAACGAGACCGTGTTATTGCCTATGCTTCACGTCAGTTGAAACCTCATGAGATTAACTATCCTACCCATGACTTGGAACTTGCAGCTGTGGTCTTTGCCTTAAAGATTTGGAGACATTACTTGTATGGAACCAAATGCGTTATTTGTACGGACCACAAGAGCCTTCAGTACATGTTTACTCAAAAAGAACTTAACATGAGGCAAAGGCGATGGTTAGAATTGATTAAGGATTACGATTGCGAGATTCGATACCATCCGGGTAAGGCAAATGTGGTGGCGGATGCGCTTAGTCGAAAGGGTAAATCTGAAAGGGTTTATTTAATGCGTTTGGAAATCTCTTCAGACTTGATCGATAAATTGAAATTGGCTCAGATGGAGGCCCTATTGGATCATAACTTGAAATCAGAAATCATGCTTAAAAGGAAGGATTTATTGGTAGAAGATTCTCGTGGATTAAAGACATTTCAGTCTCGTGTTTAGGTCCCATTGTTTGGTGGACTTCGAGATGTGATATTGATGGAGGCTCATAAATCCAGATTGTCGATTCATCCCGGAAGCACCAAAATGTATCAGGATTTAAAACCATTGTATTGGTGGCCTACTTTGAAGTTGGATGTCGCTCGAATAGTTGAATCTTGCCATATTTGCTCTCAAGTAAAGACCGAGCATCAGAAACCTTATGGAGCTTTGAAGCAACTCGAGATTCCCGAGTGGAAATGGGAACATATTACCATGGATTTTGTGACCAAATTACCTCGAACTGTTAAGGGTAATGATATGATTTGGGTAATTGTTGATAGATTGACCAAGAGTGCTCACTTTCTTGCTACTTGTGAGACTGCATCATTAAGTAAATTGGCGCAATTGTACATTAATGAAGTGGTTATTAGACATGGGATTCCGTTGTCGATTGTTTCGGACAGAGATTCTCGATTTGTGCCGGGTTTTTGGCAGAATTTACAACGTGAATTGGGTTCTAGGGTCAACTTGAGTACGGCTTATCATCCTTAGACGGATGGTCAGTCGGAGCGCACCATTCAAACTTTGGAGGACATGTTACGGGCATGTGTATTAGAATTTGGTGGGTCGTGGGATTCCCATTTACCATTAGTTGAGTTTGCCTATAATAATTCTTTCCATTCCAGTATAGGCATGCCACCCTATGAAATGTTGTATGGTAGTAGGTGTAGAACACCCACTTGTTGGTTAGAGGCGGGTGAAAAGCAGTTTGCGGGTCCTGACATAGTTCAAATTACAGCCGATAAGGTAGCTATTGCCCGAGATAGATTGAAAGCTGCCCGTGATAGGCAGAAACAGTATGCTGACCCACGTCATCGACCAGTTTCGTTTGTAGAAGGTGAGTTGGTTTATTTGAAAGTTTCACCTTGGAAGGGTGTTATCAGGTTCGGGAAACGTGGTAAACTAGCTCCTAGATACATCGGACCGTTTAAAATTCGACATGTCGTCAATGATCAAACAGTGTCATTAGATCTTCCTCCTGAATTGTCGGGTATTCATGATACTTTTAATGTGTGCTATCTAAGAAAATGCAATGTGGAGGATCAATCCCAAGTTCTTCCATTGCAAGACTTGAGTGTGGACTTAAACCAAAGACTTGTAGAAGAGCCCATAGAACTTGTTGACCGTAAGGTGACTAAACTCCGAAAGAAGGAGATCCCTATGGTATTGGTTAAGTGGAATCATAGTTTGGGTCCAAACTTATCTTGGGAGACCGAGTCTAGCATGAGGGCGCGTTATCCGAATCTCTTTGAGCGTGGCGAGATTTCGGGGACGAAATCTTCTTAAGGAGGGAAGATTTGTAACATCCTCAAATGTGGCCTAGTTAAAAAACGGTATTTCCCTTAATTTAATTGCTATTTAAATTGTATTTTTAAATACTTGGTGTATTTGATAGCTAAATTAATAGGTCAATTGGTCAATTGGCTTATTGTGATAAATGAATTATTATTTGTTTTAAATTTATTTAGTTGACGGTATAATAAAAACTTATTTCTCGCAAATGGTTTTTAGGTTCCAGACAATAGATTTAGGACGGGTATAATTTATACCCAAAATGGGCTGAGTCATAAGGTGTGTCGACACCTGGAGACTCCATTTTGCCACCACTTCACTGACTTCTCAAACTCTCACTTTCACTTCAATGATTTCTTGAATTCTCAAACTCTCCAACAAATTACAATTTGATTTCTTCAATTAGAAGGCTGTGATTTTGGATTCCCATCTTGCATTCATCTTTTTGAATCACCATCTTCATCAATTGTAAGTGAAAATACCCATTTTCATGCTTATTCTTAAATTGGTTAAATTAGGTTGAATTGATGACGAATTTGAGTTAAACTATGGTTGAATATGTTTGTGTACAGATTACAAACTAATTCCATGTCCATTTAAGATGAATCTATTATGTGTTCATATATGAAATTAAAGAAATTGGGTTTTATTGGAAATTAGATTGAACACTTGATGTATGTATGAATCTTGGTGTTAGATGTTGTTATTAGTTGTTGTTATATGTTTGTACATGTTAGTATAGGTCATTTTCATGTTAAAATCATGTATTACAACTGAATTTGTGATTCTTGGTGTTTTGGATTCGTGTGTAAATGCTTGCTGATCTGGGTATTACTGCTGAAAAGGTGTCGAACGCGATCCGGACTAGTCACCAGGATCGCGTTGTTATGTGTTAATTGTTACAGCACGAATTGTTCCTTGGAACGCGATCCAGATCACCTCGACCGGATCGCGTTGGTCAGTGAAAAGCTGAGTCACTAGGATTTTGTTCTTTGGAACGCGATCCAGCCACCTCACCCGGATCGCGTTTGATAGTGAAAAACGGTAACAGAACTTTTGTACATGGGAACGCGATCCAGCTTACTCTCACCCGGATCGCGTTTGCATGTTGTAAAATGACGAATTTGATAACTTGTGACTTGCGCATTAGTGTTAATCACATTATATAGTAGATATTCTTATCGGACACTATATACATGATTATATCATAGTGAACTTGAATTTAAGACTAATTCGGGTTAGTTGTATTTTCAGATAAAGCGAAGACTCAGTGAGACTAAATCTCTGAGGGGTGACATTGTCAGTAAGGGTGAGTGGATCTTGGACTTTCAGTCTAATTTGGTTGTAACAATATGGTTACAACGGGTAAATGTGAATTTACTGTTTTCATTGTTAAGTTAATATTTTGCCATGATGGTTATATTTAACTTAATTTTGGTGTCCTTGATTGCCATGATGGTTGTGGACTATATGAATGTCGGGGGTCAACGTGTGTTGGGTTTGAGTACTATTACTGTGGACATCATAAGTGCTTTGTATATGTGTTGTTCACTGAAATTATGTTGTAAGTAGTAATAGTACCAAGCTATCGGTTTAGCCACTGATTTGGCCTTCAGTTGGTTTTAAGTGTTACTTGGGGAACCACCGCGGCATGAGGGTACTCCAAGGACCACCGATCCTTCATGATTAACTGTTGCTATGCTTTGCTGTATTCATTTGTTAAGCTAAGTTAGTTGATAGTTTGAGATTTATTCACTTAGCTTCGTGCTAACCCCTCATTACTTCTTGCAGGTTTACTTTGGTATGTGGGTGGGCAAGAAGTACCATAGGAATGGAATGTTTGACAGGCTCACTCTGTTTTGTTAACTATGTTAATGTTATGACATATGTTTTGGATTTCTATAACACTAAACTTATCGTGTGTAATGTCTAGGATAATCTAGCTTAAAGACTGTATGTATTTGGATTGCCATTTTGAAATGTAAATATGCAATCCAATGTTTTGTATCTAAACTTGCGCTTCCTTTATAAAAAAAAAAAAAAAAAAAAAATATCCTTGTATTTTCGAGTAGGGTGTTATAAAAATATTCTTTATGGCATCGATTTTGATTACTATTTACCGATAAAATAATTTTTTGTTGACGTTTTGATTGATAATTGTAATATGCTTCCTGATGCGTACTAACGCTTCCCCCTTCCCCCCAAAAAGACACTTCCTTCTTGATCACTACCCTATATATATATATATATATATATATATATATATATATATATATATATATATATATATATTAAAGTCTCATCTTTTGGTGATATATTGTTCATATCATGTCAAATATGTGTTTGAGTTTTGACGTGTTAAAAGAAAAATTAATTTATGAGTTGGAAAAATATATGTCTGCGTTGGTAAGCCCTGTCGATCAGTCGGTTGGATTAGCCGCAGTAAGAGTTGTAAGACGGCCGGACCACGACGATATGGGGGTGTTCCCGGAGATGGTATATTTGTTCAACTGTATAAATTAAGTTTTCCGATAACAAGTTAAAATAATAACAAATATTTACAGAAATATGAATAAATTGTCTAAACTACTATTAAATCGAAAAGATAGTTCTACTTCTGATATTGAAGAAGAACAAGATCAAACAAATTCAATTGAAGTTTCTATTTCAAATATTGAAAGTAATTTATTAGATTGGAACATACCTAAACAAGATGTTAAAACTATTTATAAAATAGGATCATTTGATTATTTTCAAGGATATTCTATAAAAACAACTGAGAAAACTATACCTTTATTACAAAATCATCAAAATATACAATTATTTTCTAAAACTGCTATAAAAGAACATAAGAAAAATTATAAATTTTTACATATAGGATTAGTTCAAGTAGCTATTAAACCAATGACAAGATTAGGACTAGACGTTCCTACACTAGTTATATTAAGAGATGCTAGATTATTAAATTTTAAGAATTCTTTATTAGCTATGGCAGAATCTAATATATGTAACGGCCCAATATATTTTAATTGTTATCCTAATTTTACTATATCATTATATGATCGTAATATACTAGATACCTTAACTTTAACAATTAAAACTAAGAATTTAGAAGCTAAAGAAGGATCTGATCCAATTGTAGTTATATATAGAATATATTATAAAACTATGACAACCACTATAGAACCACGTTCTAAGTTAATATCACCAAAAGATGAGACTTTAATATTTGAAGCTAATTCCCAACATTCTAAAGTAAATATACCTAAGAGATTGAAATGGAATGAAATTACTCAAAGTCAAACTTGGAGTATAGAAGATATAAGTCTACCTAAACCTATAGAAAATAGTAGTCAATTATCTAATATAATAGAGAACACCGACGGAAGTATAAACATAACTTTTGAAAATAATAGATTAACTCTTGAAAATAATAGAGTAGGACCATCAAATTCAACTTATATTAATGAATCATCTAGCTCTATGTCAGAAGAAAATTTATATTTAAGAAAAGCTCAATCTATGAGAATGAAAGGAGTAGATTTTAGTCAAAATATACCTAAACCTTTATACGAAGAAGATAGTAAAAGTGAAGATTTTACATATAAACCAACTAAATCTGAAGTAGACTACTATAAAGAGGAACAATTATGAGTGACTCAAGAATACAAGTTAATGACTGGTTATATATGAATCATAGAATAACTTTACGTCTTAAAGAATTATACGAAGAAAGAAAAGATTTATTAATACAATTAGAAGAAATTAAAGAAATGATAAAACAAAATAAAATATATGAAGAAAATAGTAATAGATTTAATGAAATTTATAAAGAAAGTCTAAATTGGTATCGTAATTATATAAGAACTAAATTAGAAATAAATCTAGATACAATTATAGAAGTAAGAGCAAGATTAGTAATTTGTTAAAATGCCAAAGATTAAAACAATTATAACTAAACAAGATTTAGATTACTTAGAAAACGAAATAAATAATAACTATAATAAAGAAAAAGTAGCTTGGTATAATTCAAAGTTTAGTCAAAGTCAAAGAAGTAGAAATCAATTAACATGGCATTTATATCTATTTGAAAATAATGAAGTCATGCCATTCTTTTCATGGTTACATATGTATTGTGTAAAAGAAGGAATATATTTTCCATTTTTAGAAAAAACAGAAACAATAACAAAAATAAATAAAACATATAAAAATCCTAATACTAAAGAAGAAATTATAGGAATTCATCCCCCTTATGAAGATATAATTATAAAACAAAATAATAAAGAATATATAGGTATACCTTTAGTAGAAGTAAAAGATCAAGATTCTAATAAAACTCTAAAACAAATTGCATGTCAAAGTAACTATACGAATGAAGTATTAAATACTATAGGTCAACAATTAGATAGAATTGAGAAAATTGAAGACAGTAAACCAAGTACCTCTAAATCTAAACAAGTTATTGAAGAAAGTCCTTTATTTATACCATATCAAATAAATACCCCTATAAATTTAGGAAAACAAAATGTTATATTAAAAGAAATTGAAGACAAATTATCTCATTTAAGTATATCAAGTAATAAAATTAATGTAATAAATGAAGAAGAATTTTCAGAAGATGATATTCCTAATATAGAAAATCAATTTAATAATAATGGAATAAATAAAATAAAATATAATCCATATACTTCAAATAAAACTTATACCCCAAGACCAGAAACTCGAAACTACTATTATAAGCCAACACCTCCAGATTTACAATATGAAGAACGTCATACTTTAGTACAAGCCAAATATGATGGAACTTCTATATATGAATGGAATATAGATGGTCAAACAGAGTATCAAATTTTAAACTTATTACAAGAAATGACTATGGCAGCTATTGCATATAAAGCACATAATAATACTGAATTACAAGTAACAGAAATGATTATATCAGGATTTACCGGAATTCTAAAAGGTTGGTGGGATAGTTATGTAACTCAAGAAGAAAAGAATCGTATATATAATGCAAAAAAGACTATAATAAAAACTGAAAATGGTCAGATTAATCAAACAGAAATAGATGATATGTTGAATACTTTGATATATGCTATATTAAAAAATTATGTAGGAAACCCGGCTTCTTATCAAGAAAGAAATTCATCTATATTATTAAATTTAACGTGTAGAAAATTACAAGATTTTAGATGGTATAAAGATGTATTTTTAGCAAAAGTAATGACTAGGCCAGATTGTAAAGAAGCATATTGGAAAGAAAGGTTTATAGCAGGATTACCTAAGTTATTTGCTGAAAGAATTAGAAATAAATTAAGTCATGATTATAATAATAATATACCTTATAAAGAATTAACATATGGAGAAATTATAAATTATGTAAATCAAGAAGGATTAGCTATATGTTCAGATTTAAAATTAAAAGCTAAAATTAAGAAAGAAGGTATTAATTCTAGACAAGAATTAGGAGATTTTTGCCAACAATATGGTTATGAAACTTTAAAATTACCTCCCTCTAGTTCTAAGAAGATTAAATATAGACATAAAGGAAAATATATAAAACATAAAAGAAATTATAAAAGAGATCAAGAATACGAAAATAGAAATGAGTATAAGAAAAATAGATTTAGAAAAGGTAAAAGAATTCCTTACAAAAATTATAAACAAAATAAACAAAAGGATATTATAATATGTTATAAATGTGGAAGAAATGGCCATATGGCAAAAGATTGCTATGTTAAAAAGAAAATAAATGAGTTAGATATATCAGATGAACTTAAAAAACAAATTAGTAAATTAATTATAAGAGATAGTTCGAGCGAGTCAAGTATATCAGATTATAGTGAGAATGATAATATTTTAGAAGAAGATACCTCTAGTAGTGAATCTGAAGCATGCGAATGTATAGGAAATTGTAATTGTGATTATAAATCAATTAATGCTATAACTAAAAACAGTGAAATAGAACAATTAATGGATTTAATAAATAAAATAGAAGATAAAGATATAAAAAAGATATATTTTCAAAAACTAGAAGAAAAATTAAATAGTAAAGAAGAGAAAGTTTTAGATCATAGACAAGAATATAATTTCAATGAAATATGTAAAAGATTTAATAAAAATATAAACCCCATAACAATTCCAGAATTACAAGAAGAACTTAATAATGTAAAATTAGAAATAAAAATTCTAAAACAAAGAGTAGAAAATATAGAAAATAAAGAAGAACACTTAAAAGATGAAAAAGTAGAAGAAGAATCTACACCTATAATAAATATAATAAAGAAAATAAATTATCAAAGATGGTATACGAAATTAACTATATCTATCAATAAGAATTATAAATTAACATTAATAGCTTTATTAGATTCAGGAGCTGATTTAAATTGTATTCAAGAAGGTTTAATACCAACCCAATATTATGAAAAGTCCACTGAAAAATTATCTTCAGCAAGTGGATCTAGATTAAAAATAAATTATAAATTATCTAATGTACATATATGTAAAGATAACTATTGCTATAATACTCAACTAATTCTAGTAAAGAATTTAACTTCTCAACTCATTTTAGGATAACCATTTATATTACAATTATACCCTTTTACAGCAGATGAAAATGGATTAACTACTAAAGTTTTAAACAAAGAAATAACTTTTGAATTTATTCATCCAGTTGTAACTAAAGAAATTAATATATTAGAAAATAAGAAAAGGCAAATAGAATATTTAGTAAGTGAAATAAATGACAAAAGAATATATAATCAATTAAAAGATAAAACTATACAAACAAAAGTAAAATTATTAGAAGAAAAATTTAAAAATAATGTATGTGCAGCGATTCCTAATGCATTTTGGAAAAGAAAACAACATATAGTAGGATTACCCTATATTAAAGACTTTAATGAGAAAAATATTCCTACAAAATCCAAATCTATACATATGTCTATTGAACTAGAAGAACAATGTAAAAAAGAAATACAAGATTTATTAGATAAGAAACTTATACGTCCATCAAAATCCCCTTGGTCTTGTTCAGCCTTCTATGTTATGAATAATGCTGAAATAGAAAGAGGAGCACCAAGATTAGTAATAAATTATAAACCCTTAAATAAAGTTTTAGAATGGATAAGATATCCTATACCTAATAAAAGAGATTTATTAAAAAAGTTATATGATTCAAAAATATTTTCTAAGTTTGATATGAAATCTGGATTTTGGCAAATTCAGATAAAAGAGGAAGATAAATATAAAACAGGCTTTAATGTCCCCTTTGGACATTACGAATGGAATGTAATGCCCTTTGGATTAAAAAATGCCCCATCTGAATTTCAAAATATAATGAATGATATTATTCTACCATTAGGAAATTTTGCAATAGTTTATATTGATGATGTTTTAATATTTTCTAAAAATATAGACCAACATTTTAAACATTTAAATGCATTTTATAATACAATATATAAAAATGGATTAGCAGTTTCTCTAACCAAAATATCTTTATTCCAAACGGAAATAAGATTTTTAGGACATAATATAATTCAAGGAACTATTAAACCTATTGATAGAAGTTTAGAATTTTCTAATAAATTCCCAGATGAGATTAAAGATAAAAATCAATTACAAAGATTTTTAGGATGTTTAAATTATATACATGATTTCTTTAAGGATTTAGGTATTATATGTAAACCTTTATATGATAGGTTAAAGAAAAAGCCTAAACCATGGACAGAAGAACATACTAATATAATTAGACATATAAAAGAAAAAATTAAAGTTTTACCATGTTTAAATATACCTCATCCAGATGCTAGTCTTATAGTTGAAACTGATGCAAGCGATTTAGGATATGGTGGTATATTAAAGCAAAAATTATCTAATAATGAAAAGGAACAACTAGTTAGATTTTATTCAGGATCATGGAATGAAACCCAGAAAAACTATTCTACTGTTAAAAAAGAAATTTTAAGTATTGTTTTAAATATAAAGAAATTTGAAGATGATTTATATATGAAAACTTTTATATTAA
Organism: Helichrysum umbraculigerum; assembly: GCA_949592205.1. Lineage (NCBI taxonomy): Eukaryota > Viridiplantae > Streptophyta > Magnoliopsida > Asterales > Asteraceae > Helichrysum > Helichrysum umbraculigerum. Next base: position 9,172,976 of record CATIUR010000003.1, on the reverse strand, counting down.
GAATAGATTGTTTATCTGCAAAATATATTTTGGAAAAAGATATTAAAAATTTGATTTCTAAACAGATTTTTGCTAGATGGCAAGCTATATTAATAAACTTTGATTTTACCATTGAGTTTATCAAAGGAGAGAATAATTCTCTACCAGATTTTTTATCACGAGAATTTTTGCAGGGAAAATGAGTTCATCAGATTCAGGAAAGAAGATTATATTAACCAGACAATCTATTGCAAAAAAGGAGAATACACCATCTCCTTCATCTTCCAGAGAATTTCCAGCCCTTCCTATACATCAAAATAGATTTGAACCCTTATCACCCTTTTCTAACAAAGTCAGACCTCCTTACTCAGTTCTAGCCAAATTACAAAATATACCAACATCCCCAATAACTCCATCAAGACCTTCTATCCCAGTCTCCACTATATCAAAACCTTCTTCAAGTTCAAATGAATATGTTATAAACCCAAACAGACAAGTTATTAAAATTCTTGAACCTTTTGAAGAACAAATATTGAGTAAAAATTTCTTTTCTATTATAGATTACCTATACTCAAATAATTCTCATTTTTATAATAATGATCATCAAACCCGAGAATATTATCAAGCCATTTTAGTTGATTCCGGCTCGGTAATTATTGAACATACTATAAGCCTGACAAAACCAGATTATATTGATTGTAGCAAAGCCAAGATTATGAAAATTATTACTCCTGAAGAATGGTCTATTAAGCCATATTCTCACAAAGTTTTATCCGGATTTCCATCATACCTCATTTATAATTACTATGATTATCAAGAAGCATGGTTTAAAGCCTTTCTAATTAGAAGCTTTAACCATACTTGGTTTTTCTATTTCTCCGAGAAGTTTTCAAATATATATCCAAGATGGTTTGTTAAATGGTTCAGATATATGGGATCCATCCCAGAAGCTTTTCCTCCTATCATTCTTGAAGGATATAACAAGTTCAAATATTTATATCAAGAAGAAAATCTTTCCAGTTTTGAATATACTCTCCAGTTCACTGCATTATTCAAGCTACCATGGATTACGCTATTCACATATAAGAAACAAGAAGCTCAAGACACAAGTCCGCCTCTCTTCTATAGACAGTATAGTGTTAAATTGTGGAAAAGGATTAATATGAATCAAGCAAGCTCCAAAGCAGTTATCGATTTTTATAATAAAAGTTTAAACCCATCAGCAAGTTCATCCACTCAAGTTCCTAATATTCAAGATGAAGATTTTATAAAGCGAATTCAAGCATGTTCGTCTCCAACAGAAATACAGAAAATTATAAACGAGATTAAGAGATCTCCCACTCCAAGTGAAGATCTTTTTCAGGATGCTCAAGATCCATATGACGAGATTGTATTAAATTAAAAGTTCAAATGAGAGTCTATATTACTGAAAGAGAGTCATAATCTTATATGAATTAAAGTTGAGTCTATATTATTGAAAGAAAGTCTTAATCCTTATGAACCAATAAAAATGAGTTTGAGTCTATATTAAAAGAAAGACAAATTAAAATCCATATGAACTAGTCAAATTAAGTTTGAGTCTATATTAAAGAAAGACAAATTAAAATTCATATGAACCAGTTATAAATATTTAGTTCTGATCTACAATTTGTTTGTTATCATTAAAGGAAGTTAGCCATCTTTGAAAATTTTGCCTACATTTATTGAAGGAAGAAATCCTTGAAAAGATTATCGATAAGACCGACAACAAAGCATTATTGAAGACTATTATTGGATAAGTTACCGACAAAGCATTATTGAAGACTATTATTGGATAAGTTGCCGACAAAGTACAAATTATTGGAGATCTTTATTGACTAAAGGATCCGGTAAAAGAAACCAATTATTACATGAATAAACTGGAAGATGCCGGTAAAAAAGAAGAGTCTTGAAGATCAAGTTCATCTATAAATGAAGAAAGATTTTATGAAGAAGGGACGATCAAAATTTTACTTAGAAAAATTTTATGAAAAAACCCTCTGTCATAATATCAACTTCCCAATGTTCAAAACATTTAGATTTTAATATATGTATATCTCCTATAGTCAAGTCGGAGTCTGTATCTATAGAACAGGAAGCAAGTTCCAGTATACTACCGTGTTGTAATTCAGATTCTATAAATAAAGGTATAATTTTATAATCCTTTTCTTGATAATTTTATGCATTCTTTACTTGTTGTTCCAATTTGACTATATTACTTTCATATTTTGAGTTAAACCTTTGAGTTAAACGGTCCTGTCCCCATTTGGTATCAAGAATACAAGTTAATGACTGGTTATATATGAATCATAGAATAACTTTACGTCTTAAAGAATTATAAGAAGAAAAAAAAGATTTATTAATACAATTAGAAGAAATTAAAGAGATGATAAAACAAAATAAAATATATGAAGAAAATAGTAATAGATTTAATGAAATTTATAAAGAAAGTCTAAATTGGTATCGTAATTATATAAGAACTAAATTAGAAATAAATCTAGATACAATTATAGAAGTAAGAGCAAGATTAGTTATTTGTTAAAATGCCAAAGATCAAAACAACTATAACTAAACAAGATTTAGATTATTTAGAAAACGAAATAAATAATGACTATAATAAAGAAAAAGTAGCTTGGTATAATTCAAAGTTTAGTCAAAGTCAAAGAAGTAGAAATCAATTAACATGGCATTTATATCTATTTGAAAATAACGAAGTCATGCCATTCTTTTCATGGTTACATATGTATTGTGTAAAAGAAGGAATATATTTTCCATTTTTAGAAAAAACAGAAACAATAACAAAAATAAATAAAACATATAAAAATCCTAATACTAAAGAAGAAATTATAGGAATTCATCCCCCTTATGAAGATATAATTATAAAACAAAATAATAAAGAATATATAGGTATACCTTTAGTAGAAGTAAAAGATCAAGATTCTAATAAAACTCTAAAACAAATTGCATGTCAAAGTAACTATACGAATGAAGTATTAAATACTATAGGTCAACAATTAGATAGAATTGAGAAAATTGAAGACAGTAAACCAAGTACCTCTAAATCTAAACAAGTTATTGAAGAAAGTCCTTTATTTATACCATATCAAATAAATACCCCTATAAATTTAGGAAAACAAAATGTTATATTAAAAGAAATTGAAGACAAATTATCTCATTTAAGTATATCAAGTAATAAAATTAATGTAATAAATGAAGAAGAATTTTCAGAAGATGATATTCCTAATATAGAAAATCAATTTAATAATAATGGAATAAATAAAATAAAATATAATCCATATACTTCAAATAAAACTTATACCCCAAGACCAGAAACTCGAAACTACTATTATAAGCCAACACCTCCAGATTTACAATATGAAGAACGTCATACTTTAGTACAAGCCAAATATGATGGAACTTCTATATATGAATGGAATATAGATGGTCAAACAGAGTATCAAATTTTAAACTTATTACAAGAAATGACTATGGCAGCTATTGCATATAAAGCACATAATAATACTGAATTACAAGTAACAGAAATGATTATATCAGGATTTACCGGAATTCTAAAAGGTTGGTGGGATAGTTATGTAACTCAAGAAGAAAAGAATCGTATATATAATGCAAAAAAGACTATAATAAAAACTGAAAATGGTCAGATTAATCAAACAGAAATAGATGATATGTTGAATACTTTGATATATGCTATATTAAAAAATTATGTAGGAAACCCGGCTTCTTATCAAGAAAGAAATTCATCTATATTATTAAATTTAACGTGTAGAAAATTACAAGATTTTAGATGGTATAAAGATGTATTTTTAGCAAAAGTAATGACTAGGCCAGATTGTAAAGAAGCATATTGGAAAGAAAGGTTTATAGCAGGATTACCTAAGTTATTTGCTGAAAGAATTAGAAATAAATTAAGTCATGATTATAATAATAATATACCTTATAAAGAATTAACATATGGAGAAATCATAAATTATGTAAATCAAGAAGGATTAGCTATATGTTCAGATTTAAAATTAAAAGCTAAAATTAAGAAAGAAGGTATTAATTCTAGACAAGAATTAGGAGATTTTTGCCAATAATATGGTTATGAAACTTTAAAATTACCTCCCTCTAGTTCTAAGAAGATTAAATATAGACATAAAGGAAAATATATAAAACATAAAAGAAATTATAAAAGAGATCAAGAATACGAAAATAGAAATGAGTATAAGAAAAATAGATTTAGAAAAGGTAAAAGAATTCCTTACAAAAATTATAAACAAAATAAACAAAAAGATATTATAATATGTTATAAATGTGGAAGAAATGGCCATATGGCAAAAGATTGCTATGTTAAAAAGAAAATAAATGAGTTAGATATATCAGATGAACTTAAAAAACAAATTAGTAAATTAATTATAAGAGATAGTTCGAGCGAGTCAAGTATATCAGATTATAGTGAGAATGATATAAATATTTTAGAAGAAGATACCTCTAGTAGTGAATCTGAAGCATGCGAATGTATAGGAAATTGTAATTGTGATTATAAATCAATTAATGTTATAACTAAAGACAGTGAAATAGAACAATTAATAGATTTAATAAATAAAATAGAAGATAAAGATATAAAAAAGATATATTTTCAAAAACTAGAAGAAAAATTAAATAGTAAAGAAGAGAAAGTTTTAGATCATAGACAAGAATATAATTTCAATGAAATATGTAAAAGATTTAATAAAAATATAAACCCCATAACAATTCCAGAATTACAAGAAGAGCTTAATAATGTAAAATTAGAAATAAAAATTCTAAAACAAAGAGTAGAAAATATAGAAAATAAAGAAGAACACTTAAAAGATGAAAAAGTAGAAGAAGAATCTACACCTATAATAAATATAATAAAGAAAATAAATTATCAAAGATGGTATACGAAATTAACTATATCTATCAATAAGAATTATAAATTAACATTAATAGCTTTATTAGATTCAGGAGCTGATTTAAATTGTATTCAAGAAGGTTTAATACCAACCCAATATTATGAAAAGTCCACTGAAAAATTATCTTCAGCAAGTGGATCTAGATTAAAAATAAATTATAAATTATCTAATGTACATATATGTAAAGATAACTATTGCTATAATACTCAACTAATTCTAGTAAAGAATTTAACTTCTCAACTCATTTTAGGACAACCATTTATATTACAATTATACCCTTTTACAGCAGATGAAAATGGATTAACTACTAAAGTTTTAAACAAAGAAATAACTTTTGAATTTATTCATCCAGTTGTAACTAAAGAAATTAATATATTAGAAAATAAGAAAAGGCAAATAGAATATTTAGTAAGTGAAATAAATGACAAAAGAATATATAATCAATTAAAAGATAAAACTATACAAACAAAAGTAAAATTATTAGAAGAAAAATTTAAAAATAATGTATGTGCAGCGATTCCTAATGCATTTTGGAAAAGAAAACAACATATAGTAGGATTACCCTATATTAAAGACTTTAATGAGAAAAATATTCCTACAAAATCCAAATCTATACATATGTCTATTGAACTAGAAGAACAATGTAAAAAAGAAATACAAGATTTATTAGATAAGAAACTTATACGTCCATCAAAATCCCCTTGGTCTTGTTCAGCCTTCTATGTTATGAATAATGCTGAAATAGAAAGAGGAGCACCAAGATTAGTAATAAATTATAAACCCTTAAATAAAGTTTTAGAATGGATAAGATATCCTATACCTAATAAAAGAGATTTATTAAAAAAGTTATATGATTCAAAAATATTTTCTAAGTTTGATATGAAATCTGGATTTTGGCAAATTCAGATAAAAGAGGAAGATAAATATAAAACAGGCTTTAATGTCCCCTTTGGACATTACGAATGGAATGTAATGCCCTTTGGATTAAAAAATGCCCCATCTGAATTTCAAAATATAATGAATGATATTATTCTACCATTAGGAAATTTTGCAATAGTTTATATTGATGATGTTTTAATATTTTCAAAAAATATAGATCAACATTTTAAACATTTAAATGCATTTTATAATACAATATATAAAAATGGATTAGCAGTTTCTCTAACCAAAATATCTTTATTCCAAACGGAAATAAGATTTTTAGGACATAATATAATTCAAGGAACTATTAAACCTATTGATAGAAGTTTAGAATTTTCTAATAAATTCCCAGATGAGATTAAAGATAAAAATCAATTACAAAGATTTTTAGGATGTTTAAATTATATACATGATTTCTTTAAGGATTTAGGTATTATATGTAAACCTTTATATGATAGGTTAAAGAAAAAGCCTAAACCATGGACAGAAGAACATACTAATATAATTAGACATATAAAAGAAAAAATTAAAGTTTTACCATGTTTAAATATACCTCATCCAGATGCTAGTCTTATAGTTGAAACTGATGCAAGCGATTTAGGATATGGTGGTATATTAAAGCAAAAATTATCTAATAATGAAAAGGAACAACTAGTTAGATTTTATTCAGGATCATGGAATGAAACCCAGAAAAACTATTCTACTGTTAAAAAAGAAATTTTAAGTATTGTTTTAAATATAAAGAAATTTGAAGATGATTTATATATGAAAACTTTTATATTAAGAATAGATTGTTTATCTGCAAAATATATTTTGGAAAAAGATATTAAAAATTTGATTTCTAAACAGATTTTTGCTAGATGGCAAGCTATATTAATAAACTTTGATTTTACCATTGAGTTTATCAAAGGAGAGAATAATTCTCTACCAGATTTTTTATCACGAGAATTTTTGCAGGGAAAATGAGTTCATCAGATTCAGGAAAGAAGCTTATATTGACAAGACAATCTATTGCAAATATGAAAAAGGAGAAGACACCATCTCCTTCGTCCTCTAGAGAATTTCCTTCTCTACCTATACAACAAAATAGATTTGAACCCTTGTCACCTTTCTCTAATAAAACTAGACCTCCTTACTCTGTTCTAGCCAAATTGCAAGATATACCAAAATCCCCCATAACTCCACAAAAAACCTCTATTCCATACTCTGCTATTTCAAAACCTTTTTCTAGCCCAAATGAATATGTTATAAACCCAAATAGACAAGTTATAAAAATTCTAGAACCTTATGAAGAACAGACATTGAGTCAAAATTTTCAATCCCTTATAGAATACTTATATCCAAAAAATTCCCATTTCTACAATAATGATTTTCAAAATAGAGAATATTATCAAGCTATATTGGTTGATTCTGGTTCAGTTATTATTGAACATACTATGAACCAAAAGAACCCAGATTATATTGATTGCAGTAAAGCTAAGATTATCAAGGTTATTACTCCAGAAGAATGGTCTATTAAACCATATTCTCACAAAGTGTTATCCGGATATCAATCATACCCCATCTATAATTACTATGATTATCAGGAAGCCTGGTTTAAAACCTTTCTATTAAGAAGCTTTAATCACACTTGGTTTTTCTATTTTGCTGAGAAGTTTTCAAATATATACCCAAGATGGTTTGTCAAATGGTTCAGATATATGGGAACCATTCCAGAAGCTTTTCCTCCTATAGCTCTCGAAGGATATAACAAATTCAAGTCTTTATATAAACAAGAAAATCTTTCCCCTTTTGAATATACTCTCCAGTTCGTTGTGTTGTTTAAACTACCATGGATTATGCAATTTACTTATAAAAAACAAGAAGCAATGGATACCAATCCACCTCTTTTCTATAGACAATACAGTGTTAAATGGTGGAAAAGGATCAAAGAAGAGCAAGCAAGTCCCAAGGCAGTTATAGAATTCTATAATCAAAGTATAAGTCCATCAGCAAGTTCATCTACACCAGTTCAGAACATTCAAGACGGAGATTTTATAAGTCGACTTCAAGCATGTTCATCCCCAGCAGAAATACAGAAAATTATAAACGAGATTAACAGATCTCCCACTCCAAGTGAAGATCTTTTTCAGGATGCTCAAGATCCATATGACGAGATTATATTAAATTAAAAGTTAAAATAAGAGTCTATATTACTGAAAGAGAGTCATAATCTTATATGAATTAAAGTTGAGTCTATATTACTGAAAGAAAGTCTTAATCCTTATGAACCAATAAAAATGAGTTTGAGTCTATATTAAAAGAAAGACAAATTAAAATCCATATGAACTAGTCAAATTGTGTTTGAGTCTATATTAAAGAAAGACAAATTAAAATTCATATGAACCAGTTATAAATATTTAGTTCTGATCTACAATTTGTTTGTTATCATTAAAGGAAGTTAGCCATCTTTGAAAATTTTGCCTACATTTATTGAAGGAAGAAATCCTTGAAAAGATTATGGATAAGACTGACAATGTAATCAGTAAGCATTATTGAAGAATTAGATTTATGAAGAGTCAAGAATTGGAGTTATGAAGAATCACTCATATACGACAAAGGAAATCAAGAAAAGCTATTTTATCAGAATTCAATGACCGACAACAAAGCATTATTGAAGACTATTATTGGATAAGTTGCCGACAAAGTACAAATTATTGGAGTTCTTTATTGACTAAAGGATCCGGTAAAAGAAACCAATTATTACATGAATAAACTGGAAGATGCCGGTAAAAAGGAAGAGTCTTGAAGATCAAGCACCTCTATAAATGAAGAAAGATTTTATGACGAAGACACGATCAAAATTTTACTTAGAAAAATTTTATGAAAAAAAACCTTCTGTCATATTATCAACAACTCAATGTTCCAAAAGTTTAGATTTTAATATATGTATATCTCCTATAGTCCAGTCAGAGTATGTATCCAGTATAGAGAAGGAAGCAAATCAAATTTGTATTTGTAAAGATTCCGAATATATAAACAAAGGTATTATTTAAACTCTTGTATCTATCTTTATTTATGTTTTAACATTATTATTCAATAGAATTTGTTGACTATATTACTTTCATACTTTGAGAAACCTTTGAGTTAAACGGTCCTGTCCCCATTAAATATTAAAGTCTCATCTTTTGGTGATATTAACTTAGAACGTGGTTCTATAGTGGTTGTCATAGTTTTATAATATATTCTATATATAACTACAATTGGATCAGATCCTTCTTTAGCTTCTAAATTTTTAGTTTTAATTGTTAAAGTTAAGGTATCTAGTATATTACGATCATATAATGATATAGTAAAATTAGGATAGCAATTAAAATATATTGGGCCGTTACATATATTAGATTTTGCCATAGCTAATAAAGAATTCTTAAAATTTAATAATCTAGCATCTCTTAATATAACTAGTGTAGGAACGTCTAGTCCTAATCTTGTCATTGGTTTAATAGCTACTTGAACTAATCCTATATGTAAAAATTTATAATTTTTCTTATGTTCTTTTATAGCAGTTTTAGAAAATAATTGTATATTTTGATGATTTTGTAATAAAGGTATAGTTTTCTCAGTTGTTTTTATAGAATATCCTTGAAAATAATCAAATGATCCTATTTTATAAATAGTTTTAACATCTTGTTTAGGTATGTTCCAATCTAATAAATTACTTTCAATATTTGAAATAGAAAGAGGAGCACCAAGATTAGTAATAAATTATAAACCCTTAAATAAAGTTTTAGAATGGATAAGATATCCTATACCTAATAAAAGAGATTTATTAAAAAAGTTATATGATTCAAAAATATTTTCTAAGTTTGATATGAAATCTGGATTTTGGCAAATTCAGATAAAAGAGGAAGATAAATATAAAACAGGCTTTAATGTCCCCTTTGGACATTACGAATGGAATGTAATGCCCTTTGGATTAAAAAATGCCCCATCTGAATTTCAAAATATAATGAATGATATTATTCTACCATTAGGAAATTTTGCAATAGTTTATATTGATGATGTTTTAATATTTTCTAAAAATATAGACCAACATTTTAAACATTTAAATGCATTTTATAATACAATATATAAAAATGGATTAGCAGTTTCTCTAACCAAAATATCTTTATTCCAAACGGAAATAAGATTTTTAGGACATAATATAATTCAAGGAACTATTAAACCTATTGATAGAAGTTTAGAATTTTCTAATAAATTCCCAGATGAGATTAAAGATAAAAATCAATTACAAAGATTTTTAGGATGTTTAAATTATATACATGATTTCTTTAAGGATTTAGGTATTATATGTAAACCTTTATATGATAGGTTAAAGAAAAAGCCTAAACCATGGACAGAAGAACATACTAATATAATTAGACATATAAAAGAAAAAATTAAAGTTTTACCATGTTTAAATATACCTCATCCAGATGCTAGTCTTATAGTTGAAACTGATGCAAGCGATTTAGGATATGGTGGTATATTAAAGCAAAAATTATCTAATAATGAAAAGGAACAACTAGTTAGATTTTATTCAGGATCATGGAATGAAACCCAGAAAAACTATTCTACTGTTAAAAAAGAAATTTTAAGTATTGTTTTAAATATAAAGAAATTTGAAGATGATTTATATATGAAAACTTTTATATTAAGAATAGATTGTTTATCTGCAAAATATATTTTGGAAAAAGATATTAAAAATTTGATTTCTAAACAGATTTTTGCTAGATGGCAAGCTATATTAAGTAACTTTGATTTTACCATTGAGTTTATCAAAGGAGAGAATAATTCTCTACCAGATTTTTTATCACGAGAATTTTTGCAGGGAAAATGAGTTCATCAGATTCAGGAAAGAAGCTTATATTGACAAGACAATCTATTGCAAATATGAAAAAGGAGAAGACACCATCTCCTTCGTCCTCTAGAGAATTTCCTTCTCTACCTATACAACAAAATAGATTTGAACCCTTGTCACCTTTCTCTAATAAAACTAGACCTCCTTACTCTGTTCTAGCCAAATTGCAAGATATACCAAAATCCCCCATAACTCCACAAAAAACCTCTATTCCATACTCTGCTATTTCAAAACCTTTTTCTAGCCCAAATGAATATGTTATAAACCCAAATAGACAAGTTATAAAAATTCTAGAACCTTATGAAGAACAGACATTGAGTCAAAATTTTCAATCCCTTATAGAATACTTATATCCAAAAAATTCCCATTTCTACAATAATGATTTTCAAAATAGAGAATATTATCAAGCTATATTGGTTGATTCTGGTTCAGTTATTATTGAACATACTATGAACCAAAAGAACCCAGATTATATTGATTGCAGTAAAGCTAAGATTATCAAGGTTATTACTCCAGAAGAATGGTCTATTAAACCATATTCTCACAAAGTGTTATCCGGATATCAATCATACCCCATCTATAATTACTATGATTATCAGGAAGCCTGGTTTAAAACCTTTCTATTAAGAAGCTTTAATCACACTTGGTTTTTCTATTTTGCTGAGAAGTTTTCAAATATATACCCAAGATGGTTTGTCAAATGGTTCAGATATATGGGAACCATTCCAGAAGCTTTTCCTCCTATAGCTCTCGAAGGATATAACAAATTCAAGTCTTTATATAAACAAGAAAATCTTTCCCCTTTTGAATATACTCTCCAGTTCGTTGTGTTGTTTAAACTACCATGGATTATGCAATTTACTTATAAAAAACAAGAAGCAATGGATACCAATCCACCTCTTTTCTATAGACAATACAGTGTTAAATGGTGGAAAAGGATCAAAGAAGAGCAAGCAAGTCCCAAGGCAGTTATAGAATTCTATAATCAAAGTATAAGTCCATCAGCAAGTTCATCTACACCAGTTCAGAACATTCAAGACGGAGATTTTATAAGTCGACTTCAAGCATGTTCATCCCCAGCAGAAATACAGAAAATTATAAACGAGATTAACAGATCTCCCACTCCAAGTGAAGATCTTTTTCAGGATGCTCAAGATCCATATGACGAGATTATATTAAATTAAAAGTTAAAATAAGAGTCTATATTACTGAAAGAGAGTCATAATCTTATATGAATTAAAGTTGAGTCTATATTATTGAAAGAAAGTCTTAATCCTTATGAACCAATAAAAATGAGTTTGAGTCTATATTAAAAGAAAGACAAATTAAAATCCATATGAACTAGTCAAATTGTGTTTGAGTCTATATTAAAGAAAGACAAATTAAAATTCATATGAACCAGTTATAAATATTTAGTTCTGATCTACAATTTGTTTGTTATCATTAAAGGAAGTTAGCCATCTTTGAAAATTTTGCCTACATTTATTGAAGGAAGAAATCCTTGAAAAGATTATGGATAAGACTGACAATGTAATCAGTAAGCATTATTGAAGAATTAGATTTATGAAGAGTCAAGAATTGGAGTTATGAAGAATCACTCATATACGACAAAGGAAATCAAGAAAAGCTATTTTATCAGAATTCAATGACCGACAACAAAGCATTATTGAAGACTATTATTGGATAAGTTGCCGACAAAGTACAAATTATTGGAGTTCTTTATTGACTAAAGGATCCGGTAAAAGAAACCAATTATTACATGAATAAACTGGAAGATGCCGGTAAAAAGGAAGAGTCTTGAAGATCAAGCACCTCTATAAATGAAGAAAGATTTTATGACGAACACACGATCAAATTTTACTTAGAAAAATATTACATGAAAAAGAAACCCTCTATTATTTTATCAACTTCCCAATGTTCAAAACATTTAGATTTTAATATATGTATATCTCCTATAGTCAAGTCGGAGTCTGTATCTATAGAACAGGAAGCAAGTTCCAGTATACTACCTTGTTGTAATTCAGAATTTATAAATAAAGGTATCATTTTATAATCTCTTGTATCTATCTTTATTTATGTTTTAAAATTATTATTCTGTTTTAACATTATTATTCAATAGAATTCAATAGAATTTGTTATTCTAAACGGTCCTGTCCCCATTAATCTCGTTTATAATTTTCTGTATTTCTGTTGGAGACGAACATGCTTGAATTCGCTTTATAAAATCTTCATCTTGAATATTAGGAACTTGAGTGGATGAACTTGCTGATGGGTTTAAACTTTTATTATAAAAATCGATAACTGCTTTGGAGCTTGCTTGATTCATATTAATCCTTTTCCACAATTTAACACTATACTGTCTATAGAAGAGAGGCGGACTTGTGTCTTGAGCTTCTTGTTTCTTATATGTGAATAGCGTAATCCATGGTAGCTTGAATAATGCAGTGAACTGGAGAGTATATTCAAAACTGGAAAGATTTTCTTCTTGATATAAATATTTGAACTTGTTATATCCTTCAAGAATGATAGGAGGAAAAGCTTCTGGGATGGATCCCATATATCTGAACCATTTAAAAAACCATCTTGGATATATATTTGAAAACTTCTCGGAGAAATAGAAAAACCAAGTATGGTTAAAGCTTCTAATTAGAAAGGCTTTAAACCATGCTTCTTGATAATCATAGTAATTATAAATGGGGTATGATGGAAATCCGGATAAAACTTTGTGAGAATATGGCTTAATAGACCATTCTTCAGGAGTAATAATTTTCATAATCTTGGCTTTGCTACAATCAATATAATCTGGTTTTGTCAGGCTTATAGTATGTTCAATAATTACCGAGCCGGAATCAACTAAAATGGCTTGATAATATTCTCGGGTTTGATGATCATTATTATAAAAATGAGAATTATTTGAGTATAGGTAATCTATAATAGAAAAGAAATTTTTACTCAATATTTGTTCTTCAAAAGGTTCAAGAATTTTAATAACTTGTCTGTTTGGGTTTATAACATATTCATTTGAACTTGAAGAAGGTTTTGATATAGTGGAGACTGGGATAGAAGGTCTTGATGGAGTTATTGGGGATGTTGGTATATTTTGTAATTTGGCTAGAACTGAGTAAGGAGGTCTGACTTTGTTAGAAAAGGGTGATAAGGGTTCAAATCTATTTTGATGTATAGGAAGGGCTGGAAATTCTCTGGAAGATGAAGGAGATGGTGTATTCTCCTTTTTTGCAATAGATTGTCTGGTTAATATAATCTTCTTTCCTGAATCTGATGAACTCATTTTCCCTGCAAAAATTCTCGTGATAAAAAATCTGGTAGAGAATTATTCTCTCCTTTGATAAACTCAATGGTAAAATCAAAGTTTATTAATATAGCTTGCCATCTAGCTAAAATCTGTTTAGAAATCAAATTTTTAATATCTTTTTCCAAAATATATTTTGCAGATAAACAATCTATTCTTAATATAAAAGTTTTCATATATAAATCATCTTCAAATTTCTTTATATTTAAAACAATACTTAAAATTTCTTTTTTAACAGTAGAATAGTTTTTCTGGGTTTCATTCCATGATCCTGAATAAAATCTAACTAGTTGTTCCTTTTCATTATTAGATAATTTTTGCTTTAATATACCACCATATCCTAAATCGCTTGCATCAGTTTCAACTATAAGACTAGCATCTGGATGAGGTATATTTAAACATGGTAAAACTTTAATTTTTTCTTTTATATGTCTAATTATATTAGTATGTTCTTCTGTCCATGGTTTAGGATTTTTCTTTAACCTGTCATATAAAGGTTTACATATAATACCTAAATCTTTAAAGAAATCATGTATATAATTTAAACATCCTAAAAATCTTTGTAATTGATTTTTTTCTTTAATCTCATCTGGGAATTTATTAGAAAATTCTAAACTTCTATCAATTGGTTTTATAGTTCCTTGAATTATATTATGTCCTAAAAATCTTATTTCTGTTTGAAATAGAGATATCTTTGTTGGTGAAACTGCTAATCCATTTTTATATATAGTATCATAAAATGCATTTAAATGTTTAAAATGTTGATCTATATTTTTTGAAAATATTAAAACATCATCAATATAAACTATTGCGAAATTTCCTAATGGTAGAATAATATCATTCATTATATTTTGAAATTCAGATGGGGCATTTTTTAATCCAAAGGGCATTACATTCCATTCGTAATGTCCAAAGGGAACATTAAAGCCTGTTTTATATTTATCTTCTTCTTTTATCTGAATTTGCCAAAATCCAGATTTCATATCAAACTTAGAAAATATTTTTGAATCATATAACTTTTTTAATAAATCTCTTTTATTAGGTATAGGATATCTTATCCATTCTAAAACTTTATTTAAAGGTTTATAATTTATTACTAATCTTGGTGCTCCTCTTTCTATTTCAGCATTATTCATAACATAGAAAGCTGAACAAGACCAAGAGGATTTTGATGGACGTATAAGTTTCTTATCTAATAAATCTTGTATTTCTTTTTTACAATGTTCTTCTAGTTCTATAGACATATGTATAGATTTAGATTTTGTAGGAATATTTTTCTCATTAAAGTCTTTAATATAGGGTAGTCCTACTATATGTTGTTTTCTTTTCCAAAATGCATTTGGTATAGTTGCACATACATTATTTTTAATTTTTTCTTCTAATAGTTTTATTTTTGTTTGTATAGTTTTATCTTTTAATTGATTATATATTCTTTTGTCATTTATTTCATTCACTAAATATTCTATTTGCCTTTTCTTATTTTCTAATATATTTATTTCTTTAGTTACTACTGGATGAATAAATTCAAAAGTTATTTCTTTGTTTAAAACTTTAGTAGTTAATCCATTTTCATCTGCTGTAAAAGGGTATAATTGTAATATAAATGGTTGTCCTAAAATGAGTTGAGAAGTTAAATTCTTTACTAGAATTAGTTGAGTATTATAGCAATAGTTATCTTTACATATATGTACATTAGATAATTTATAATTTATTTTTAATCTAGATCCACTTGCTGAAGATAATTTTTCAGTGGACTTTTCATAATATTGGGTTGGTATTAAACCTTCTTGAATACAATTTAAATCAGCTCCTGAATCTAATAAAGCTATTAATGTTAATTTATAATTCTTATTGATAACTATGGTTAATTTTGTATACCACCTTTGATAATTTACTTTTCTTATTATATTTATTATAGGTACAAGTTCTTCTTCTACTTTTTCATCTATTAAGGGTTCTTCTTTATTTTCTATATTTTCTACTCTTTGTTTTAGAATTTTTATTTCTAATTTTACATTATTAAGCTCTTCTTGTAATTCTGGAATTGTTATGGGGTTTATATTTTTATTAAATCTTTTACATATTTCATTGAAATTATATTCTTGTCTATGATCTAAAACTTTCTCTTCTTTACTATTTAATTTTTCTTCTAGTTTTTGAAAATATATCTTTTTTATATCTTTATCTTCTATTTTATTTATTAAATCTATTAATTGTTCTATTTCACTGTCTTTAGTTATAACATTAATTGATTTATAATCACAATTACAATTTCCTATACATTCGCATGCTTCAGATTCACTACTAGAGGTATCTTCTTCTAAAATATTTATATCATTCTCACTATAATCTGATATACTTGACTCGCTCGAACTATCTCTTATAATTAATTTACTAATTTGTTTTTTAAGTTCATCTGATATATCTAACTCATTTATTTTCTTTTTAACATAGCAATCTTTTGCCATATGGCCATTTCTTCCACATTTATAACATATTATAATATCTTTTTGTTTATTTTGTTTATAATTTTTGTAAGGAATTCTTTTACCTTTTCTAAATCTATTTTTCTTATACTCATTTCTATTTTCGTATTCTTGATCTCTTTTATAATTTCTTTTATGTTTTATATATTTTCCTTTATGTCTATATTTAATCTTCTTAGAACTAGAGGGAGTTAATTTTAAAGTTTCATAACCATATTGTTGGCAAAAATCTCCTAGTTCTTGTCTAGAATTAACACCTTCTTTCTTAATTTTAGCTTTTAATTTTAAATCTGAACATATAGCTAATCCTTCTTGATTTACATAATTTATAATTTCTCCATATGTTAATTCTTTATAAGGTATATTATTATTATAATCATGACTTAATTTATTTCTAATTCTTTCAGCAAATAACTTAGGTAATCCTGCTATAAACCTTTCTTTCCAATATGCTTCTTTACAATCTGGCCTAGTCATTACTTTTGCTAAAAATACATCTTTATACCATCTAAAATCTTGTAATTTTCTACACGTTAAATTTAATAATATAGATGAATTTCTTTCTTGATAAGAAGCCGGGTTTCCTACATAATTTTTTAATATAGCATATATCAAAGTATTCAACATATCATCTATTTCTGTTTGATTAATCTGACCATTTTCAGTTTTTATTATAGTCTTTTTTGCATTATATATACGATTCTTTTCTTCTTGAGTTACATAACTATCCCACCAACCTTTTAGAATTCCGGTAAATCCTGATATAATCATTTCTGTTACTTGTAATTCAGTATTATTATGTGCTTTATATGCAATAGCTGCCATAGTCATTTCTTGTAATAAGTTTAAAATTTGATACTCTGTTTGACCATCTATATTCCATTCATATATAGAAGTTCCATCATATTTGGCTTGTACTAAAGTATGACGTTCTTCATATTGTAAATCTGGAGGTGTTGGCTTATAATAGTAGTTTCGAGTTTCTGGTCTTGGGGTATAAGTTTTATTTGAAGTATATGGATTATATTTTATTTTATTTATTCCATTATTATTAAATTGATTTTCTATATTAGGAATATCATCTTCTGAAAATTCTTCTTCATTTATTACATTAATTTTATTACTTGATATACTTAAATGAGATAATTTGTCTTCAATTTCTTTTAATATAACATTTTGTTTTCCTAAATTTATAGGGGTATTTATTTGATATGGTATAAATAAAGGACTTTCTTCAATAACTTGTTTAGATTTAGAGGTACTTGGTTTACTGTCTTCAATTTTCTCAATTCTATCTAATTGTTGACCTATAGTATTTAATACTTCATTCGTATAGTTACTTTGACATGCAATTTGTTTTAGAGTTTTATTAGAATCTTGATCTTTTACTTCTACTAAAGGTATACCTATATATTCTTTATTATTTTGTTTTATAATTATATCTTCATAAGGGGGATGAATTCCTATAATTTCTTCTTTAGTATTAGGATTTTTATATGTTTTATTTATTTTTGTTATTGTTTCTGTTTTTTCTAAAAATGGAAAATATATTCCTTCTTTTACACAATACATATGTAACCATGAAAAGAATGGCATGACTTCGTTATTTTCAAATAGATATAAATGCCATGTTAATTGATTTCTACTTCTTTGACTTTGACTAAACTTTGAATTATACCAAGCTACTTTTTCTTTATTATAGTCATTATTTATTTCGTTTTCTAAATAATCTAAATCTTGTTTAGTTATAGTTGTTTTGATCTTTGGCATTTTAACAAATAACTAATCTTGCTCTTACTTCTATAATTGTATCTAGATTTATTTCTAATTTAGTTCTTATATAATTACGATACCAATTTAGACTTTCTTTATAAATTCATTAAATCTATTACTATTTTCTTCATATATTTTATTTTGTTTTATCATCTCTTTAATTTCTTCTAATTGTATTAATAAATCTTTTCTTTCTTCGTATAATTCTTTAAGACGTAAAGTTATTCTATGATTCATATATAACCAGTCATTAACTTGTATTCTTGAGTCACTCATAATTGTTCCTCTTTATAGTAGTCTACTTCAGATTTAGTTGGTTTATATGTAAAATCTTCACTTTTACTATCTTCTTCGTATAAAGGTTTGGGTATATTTTGACTAAAATCTACTCCTTTCATTCTCATAGATTGAGCTTTTCTTAAATATAAATTTTCTTCTGACATAGAGCTAGATGATTCATTAATATAAGTTGAATTTGATGGTCCTACTCTATTATTTTCAAGAGTTAATCTATTATTTTCAAAAGTTATGTTTATACTTCCGTCGGTGTTCTCTATTATATTAGATAATTGACTACTATTTTCTATAGGTTTAGGTAGACTTATATCTTCTATACTCCAAGTTTGACTTTGAGTAATTTCATTCAATTTCAATCTCTTAGGTATATTTACTTTAGAATGTTGGGAATTAGCTTCAAATATTAAAGTCTCATCTTTTGGTGATATTAACTTAGAACGTGGTTCTATAGTGGTTGTCATAGTTTTATAATATATTCTATATATAACTACAATTGGATCAGATCCTTCTTTAGCTTCTAAATTTTTAGTTTTAATTGTTAAAGTTAAGGTATCTAGTATATTACGATCATATAATGATATAGTAAAATTAGGATAGCAATTAAAATATATTGGGCCGTTGCATATATTAGATTCTGCCATAGCTAATAAAGAATTCTTAAAATTTAATAATCTAGCATCTCTTAATATAACTAGTGTAGGAACGTCTAGTCCTAATCTTGTCAT
This sequence comes from Helichrysum umbraculigerum, assembly GCA_949592205.1. Classification (NCBI taxonomy): domain Eukaryota; kingdom Viridiplantae; phylum Streptophyta; class Magnoliopsida; order Asterales; family Asteraceae; genus Helichrysum; species Helichrysum umbraculigerum. The sequence continues at coordinate 9,153,651 of CATIUR010000003.1, read as the reverse complement.
TGGTTTAATAGCTACTTGAACTAATCCTATATGTAAAAATTTATAATTTTTCATATGTTCTTTTATAGCAGTTTTAGAAAATAATTGTATATTTTGATGATTTTGTAATAAAGGTATAGTTTTCTCAGTTGTTTTTATAGAATATCCTTGAAAATAATCAAATGATCCTATTTTATAAATAGTTTTAACATCTTGTTTAGGTATGTTCCAATCTAATAAATTACTTTCAATATTTGAAATAGAAACTTCAATTGAATTTGTTTGATCTTGTTCTTCTTCAATATCAGAAGTAGAACTATCTTTTCGATTTAATAGTAGTTTAGACAATTTATTCATATTTCTGTAAATATTTGTTATTATTTTAACTTGTTATCGGAAAACTTAATTTATACAGTTGAACAAATATACCATCTCCGGGAACACCCCCATATCGTCGTGGTCCGGCCGTCTTACTCTTACTGCGGCTAATCCAACCGACTGATCGCCAGGGCTTACCAACGTAGACATATATTTTTCCAACACATAAATTAATTTTTCTTTGAACACGTCAAAACTCAAACACATATTTGACATGATATGAACAATATATCTATACCACTACCACCTCAAAAAGAGAGCACATGGCTCTGATACCAAATGGTTATATATGAATTTGTTCCAATTTAACTATATTACTTTCATATTTTGAGTTAAACCTTTGAGTTAAACGGTCCTGTCCCCATTTGGTATCAGAGCCATGTGCTCTCTTTTTGAGGTGGTAGTGGTATAGATATATCGTTCATATCATGTCAAATATGTGTTTGAGTTTTGACGTGTTCAAAGAAAAATTAATTTATGTGTTGGAAAAATATATGTCTACGTTGGTAAGCCCTGGCGATTAGTCGGTTGGATTAGCCGCAGTAAGAGTAAGACGGCCGGACCACGACGATATGGGGGTGTTCCCGGAGATGGTATATTTGTTCAACTGTATAAATTAAGTTTTCCGATAACAAGTTAAAATAATAACAAATATTTACAGAAATATGAATAAATTGTCTAAACTACTATTAAATCGAAAAGATAATTCTACTTCTGATATTGAAGAAGAACAAGATCAAACAAATTCAATTGAAGTTTCTATTTCAAATATTGAAAGTAATTTATTAGATTGGAACATACCTAAACAAGATGTTAAAACTATTTATAAAATAGGATCATTTGATTATTTTCAAGGATATTCTATAAAAACAACTGAGAAAACTATACCTTTATTACAAAATCATCAAAATATACAATTATTTTCTAAAACTGCTATAAAAGAACATAAGAAAAATTATAAATTTTTACATATAGGATTAGTTCAAGTAGCTATTAAACCAATGACAAGATTAGGACTAGACGTTCCTACACTAGTTATATTAAGAGATGCTAGATTATTAAATTTTAAGAATTCTTTATTAGCTATGGCAGAATCTAATATATGTAACGGCCCAATATATTTTAATTGTTATCCTAATTTTACTATATCATTATATGATCGTAATATACTAGATACCTTAACTTTAACAATTAAAACTAAGAATTTAGAAGCTAAAGAAGGATCTGATCCAATTGTAGTTATATATAGAATATATTATAAAACTATGACAACCACTATAGAACCACGTTCTAAGTTAATATCACCAAAAGATGAGACTTTAATATTTGAAGCTAATTCCCAACATTCTAAAGTAAATATACCTAAGAGATTGAAATGGAATGAAATTACTCAAAGTCAAACTTGAAGTATAGAAGATATAAGTCTACCTAAACCTATAGAAAATAGTAGTCAATTATCTAATATAATAGAGAACACCGACGGAAGTATAAACATAACTTTTGAAAATAATAGATTAACTCTTGAAAATAATAGAGTAGGACCATCAAATTCAACTTATATTAATGAATCATCTAGCTCTATGTCAGAAGAAAATTTATATTTAAGAAAAGCTCAATCTATGAGAATGAAAGGAGTAGATTTTAGTCAAAATATACCTAAACCTTTATACGAAGAAGATAGTAAAAGTGAAGATTTTACATATAAACCAACTAAATCTGAAGTAGACTACTATAAAGAGGAACAATTATGAGTGACTCAAGAATACAAGTTAATGACTGGTTATATATGAATCATAGAATAACTTTACGTCTTAAAGAATTATACGAAGAAAGAAAAGATTTATTAATACAATTAGAAGAAATTAAAGAGATGATAAAACAAAATAAAATATATGAAGAAAATAGTAATAGATTTAATGAAATTTATAAAGAAAGTCTAAATTGGTATCGTAATTATATAAGAACTAAATTAGAAATAAATCTAGATACAATTATAGAAGTAAGAGCAAGATTAGTTATTTGTTAAAATGCCAAAGATCAAAACAACTATAACTAAACAAGATTTAGATTATTTAGAAAACGAAATAAATAATGACTATAATAAAGAAAAAGTAGCTTGGTATAATTCAAAGTTTAGTCAAAGTCAAAGAAGTAGAAATCAATTAACATGGCATTTATATCTATTTGAAAATAACGAAGTCATGCCATTCTTTTCATGGTTACATATGTATTGTGTAAAAGAAGGAATATATTTTCCATTTTTAGAAAAAACAGAAACAATAACAAAAATAAATAAAACATATAAAAATCCTAATACTAAAGAAGAAATTATAGGAATTCATCCCCCTTATGAAGATATAATTATAAAACAAAATAATAAAGAATATATAGGTATACCTTTAGTAGAAGTAAAAGATCAAGATTCTAATAAAACTCTAAAACAAATTGCATGTCAAAGTAACTATACGAATGAAGTATTAAATACTATAGGTCAACAATTAGATAGAATTGAGAAAATTGAAGACAGTAAACCAAGTACCTCTAAATCTAAACAAGTTATTGAAGAAAGTCATTTATTTATACCATATCAAATAAATACCCCTATAAATTTAGGAAAACAAAATGTTATATTAAAAGAAATTGAAGACAAATTATCTCATTTAAGTATATCAAGTAATAAAATTAATGTAATAAATGAAGAAGAATTTTCAGAAGATGATATTCCTAATATAGAAAATCAATTTAATAATAATGGAATAAATAAAATAAAATATAATCCATATACTTCAAATAAAACTTATACCCCAAGACCAGAAACTCGAAACTACTATTATAAGCCAACACCTCCAGATTTACAATATGAAGAACGTCATACTTTAGTACAAGCCAAATATGATGGAACTTCTATATATGAATGGAATATAGATGGTCAAACAGAGTATCAAATTTTAAACTTATTACAAGAAATGACTATGGCAGCTATTGCATATAAAGCACATAATAATACTGAATTACAAGTAACAGAAATGATTATATCAGGATTTACCGGAATTCTAAAAGGTTGGTGGGATAGTTATGTAACTCAAGAAGAAAAGAATCGTATATATAATGCAAAAAAGACTATAATAAAAACTGAAAATGGTCAGATTAATCAAACAGAAATAGATGATATGTTGAATACTTTGATATATGCTATATTAAAAAATTATGTAGGAAACCCGGCTTCTTATCAAGAAAGAAATTCATCTATATTATTAAATTTAACGTGTAGAAAATTACAAGATTTTAGATGGTATAAAGATGTATTTTTAGCAAAAGTAATGACTAGGCCAGATTGTAAAGAAGCATATTGGAAAGAAAGGTTTATAGCAGGATTACCTAAGTTATTTGCTGAAAGAATTAGAAATAAATTAAGTCATGATTATAATAATAATATACCTTATAAAGAATTAACATATGGAGAAATCATAAATTATGTAAATCAAGAAGGATTAGCTATATGTTCAGATTTAAAATTAAAAGCTAAAATTACGAAAGAAGGTATTAATTCTAGACAAGAATTAGGAGATTTTTGCCAACAATATGGTTATGAAACTTTAAAATTACCTCCCTCTAGTTCTAAGAAGATTAAATATAGACATAAAGGAAAATATATAAAACATAAAAGAAATTATAAAAGAGATCAAGAATACGAAAATAGAAATGAGTATAAGAAAAATAGATTTAGAAAAGGTAAAAGAATTCCTTACAAAAATTATAAACAAAATAAACAAAAAGATATTATAATATGTTATAAATGTGGAAGAAATGGCCATATGGCAAAAGATTGCTATGTTAAAAAGAAAATAAATGAGTTAGATATATCAGATGAACTTAAAAAACAAATTAGTAAATTAATTATAAGAGATAGTTCGAGCGAGTCAAGTATATCAGATTATAGTGAGAATGATATAAATATTTTAGAAGAAGATACCTCTAGTAGTGAATCTGAAGCATGCGAATGTATATGAAATTGTAATTGTGATTATAAATCAATTAATGTTATAACTAAAGACAGTGAAATAGAACAATTAATAGATTTAATAAATAAAATAGAAGATAAAGATATAAAAAAGATATATTTTCAAAAACTAGAAGAAAAATTAAATAGTAAAGAAGAGAAAGTTTTAGATCATAGACAAGAATATAATTTCAATGAAATATGTAAAAGATTTAATAAAAATATAAACCCCATAACAATTCCAGAATTACAAGAAGAACTTAATAATGTAAAATTAGAAATAAAAATTCTAAAACAAAGAGTAGAAAATATAGAAAATAAAGAAGAACACTTAAAAGATGAAAAAGTAGAAGAAGAATCTACACCTATAATAAATATAATAAAGAAAATAAATTATCAAAGATGGTATACGAAATTAACTATATCTATCAATAAGAATTATAAATTAACATTAATAGCTTTATTAGATTCAGGAGCTGATTTAAAATTGTATTCAAGAAGGTTTAATACCAACCCAATATTATGAAAAGTCCACTGAAAAATTATCTTCAGCAAGTGGATCTAGATTAAAAATAAATTATAAATTATCTAATGTACATATATGTAAAGATAACTATTGCTATAATACTCAACTAATTCTAGTAAAGAATTTAACTTCTCAACTCATTTTAGGACAACCATTTATATTACAATTATACCCTTTTACAGCAGATGAAAATGGATTAACTACTAAAGTTTTAAACAAAGAAATAACTTTTGAATTTATTCATCCAGTTGTAACTAAAGAAATTAATATATTAGAAAATAAGAAAAGGCAAATAGAATATTTAGTAAGTGAAATAAATGACAAAAGAATATATAATCAATTAAAAGATAAAACTATACAAACAAAAGTAAAATTATTAGAAGAAAAATTTAAAAATAATGTATGTGCAGCGATTCCTAATGCATTTTGGAAAAGAAAACAACATATAGTAGGATTACCCTATATTAAAGACTTTAATGAGAAAAATTGATGGGCGCCTAGAGGTCGGTCAAGGAATTGCTTCCTGTCGTCGCGGTGCCTTCCTCCGGGCGCGCCACCAGTGGGTGTTTTAAAATTTGTAAATGCGGGGCCTAAGGATACTTAAAACTATGGGGTATAGTAGTAAGTATGACCTAGGGTCGTTCTTCAAACTACAACGGGCATGGGATCTAGGTCTTTTGATTATCTTTTGTAATTTAGCTGGTTTATCAAAAGGTTGATAGGGGTTTTGGTTTTTTCTATTATAACTACTAATTTTAAACTAAACTAAACTAGAGGATAGGTGAGGTGAGGTGGCTACGAGAACAGCAGATTAACGCGAGTGTCTACTATGATAATTATATATGCTATTTAGGGGTAGTTATTTTAGTTAAGGTATTAGCTATGACGACGAAGTCAGGACTTAACAGACGTACTTGAAACAATCGATGACAACAAAGTACTCTACTTACAACCTTTCCTTAGCTCCCACGTATTTAAACGCTTGTACCAGTAGTAAGTTGTTTTACAGTATTTCCGTTGAAACATAAAAAGGTTCTTGTTATCTATCCTGAGTTATATGTCCTAATGAGCTATAACTACTAGCCTATTATATACCTAACGCGAAGTTGTCCACAATCAGATAAATAACATGTCACGAAGATAGCAGTTATAGAGTGTAAACTATACCGGAAGTTCTCCCAAATATAGCAACCAATTTAACCAACAGCCATCCTCGAGTCCTATTCCCCAATCTCGGACATTTGAGATATCCGAATCATGGCATGAATTGTTGAATGAACAAAAACATGAAACAGGGGTTTCCTACCGGAACAGGTTGGGATGGCCTGGTCTAACGGCTGATTAAATTGTTCATCATTATTTCATATAAACCATCATAACTATTTTACGCGTGTTAAACTGATGTATGCAATTAATTTATACTCGAAAACCTAATCATATATCAAATAACACAAATGATACTAGCATGCAAACCCTAAAGCAACAATCAAACAAGAACATGCGACAGAGCAGCATACAAGGATCAGTTTAATTTGTGCAGAGTAACTGGATAATTGGTTAAGTCACACATGTTCCGAAAGTTCTCTCAAAAACATGCGTTAAATAAATTGAATCTAATCTATCTCTAATCCTACGCTCCGTGTCTCCCTCCGGTGTATTTCAACCAGGAGAACACCGGCCATGTCGAGTTCAACGATCATCAGACACAGAATAATAAGCGGCGTACCACCAGTTAAGGACCAGCAGTAAGTTACAAACCACAGCATAAGTTGGATAGATAAACATTGGAGACTCAATTCATAGATTCAAATATATACTAACAGCATACGGACAGAGTAACGGCGTATTTGCAATTGAAATCATTATCACAACGGATTGTGCCCACGACTTTCATAGCTTCCACGTTCCGTACTACACACATTCGTGATGATTCCGGCGCTATACAAATGAAAGCTGTATAACGTTACCTCCGTTGTTTCATGATATCCAATTGCATTTTAAAGTATAACTACCCTAGCATAATGATTATCATAGCAAACACAGATTTGTTTAGCTAAGCATGGCAATAATTCTAGCAAGCAATTCTAAATAATTATGACAACAGCACAACATATTTAAAACAACAAGATAGAAATTAAAATAAAACCTGACAAAGCGTAATTACAAATCTTGCGCAATCGCAGTCTCGGAGCACCTCCGTAAAGCTAAGCTAGAAGCTAATCTACTAGCTTAATTAAACTAACCTAAACTAATTATTTCTAGAGAGAGAGTAGAGAGAGAAAGTAAAGAAATGGTGAATGTTGAATGAAGTATGTAAAATGAGGAGATGGTGGCTGGTATTTATAGGCATGGCTCAACCGTATTCCTCAACCGTATTCTAGCCTTCAAAATCTCAGCCGTATTCCTCAGCCGTATCAAGATTGCACCTTGGATGACCAAAACATGCGATACGGTTGAATTTGGCCGTATTCGGGAGAGATTGGCCGTATCGGGGGAGGGACAAGGCTGGATACGGGGGAGATTGCCCGTATACGGCTGGCACTAGGCCGTATACGCCCAAAACAGGCCGTATACGGTCAGGTCCAGGCCGTATACGGCTGGGCTTGGCCGTATCCAGCTTGTCTCTCCCGTATCGTGTTCCGTCGGTTGCTTGTAATCTTCGTTTGGGCGTAACTTCTTCATCCGATGTCCGTTTTCAGCGTTCTTTATATCCACGCGATCGTAATCTCCTGATGAAGAAAATGACATAGGTTAGAGGTCATAATCTTTAGTAGAGATTAAAAAGTGCTTAAAAGCGTGAACCGGAATGCTTATGATCGTTTTCGTTATATTTATCGTGTTTTTTCGACCATTTAGATGATTTTTGAAATGTTGTCTATATTTTAGCCTTAATGATGAGTTTTGATAATAATGTATTGATTTTGAATATATTCATCATTTTTTTGGGCTAAAAAGGTGAGAAAGTGACGCATAAAAACTTGACTTTTTACGTGTCATCAAATATCCCACACTTAGACTTTTGCTTGTCCTCAAGCAAACTTCATCTTACCAGCCGAAACCTTCTGAATTTCAAACTTTTTACGCCACAAAGAAGAAGTCATACAGATTGAAAACAAGTATTGTGCCAATCAAGATAAAGAAAAGATGTTCACATGAAGTATCCAAAGGTCTTTAAGATGATTCACTTAGGCAAACTTTCAATTCTCGGGATGTGGAATATACACGACTGGGCGATCTCACTGGTGGTCACTCAATTCACTCAAGTGTATCGGGTTTCCTATTATCCTAAGCCAAATGAAAAATCGCTCAAATACCTGTCATGCAGCATTCGTCGTCATAGGCTTGCCCAAGGATCGTATCTCCACCACTTAGACGGGGACGGCACTAATTATCCCAAGACATTCAAGTGGGCTGTAATGTGGTGAGGGTTTAAAGGGTATGGATAAGGGTAAAAAGGGTTTAAGGGTTTCACTTATCTTAGGACCTTTAAAATCTTCATGAAAAACACTATTTAGATATTCTTTTTAATGAAAACGGAAACGGATAACTATAAGGGAAGAAGATAGCTATTTTGTCTTCTACCTTTTTGAAAACACACGAAGAATTTATGCTTTTAAGGGCAAGAGTTTTCGGGAGATTTCAGCACTTAGCTTTATTCTATTTTTGGCTCAGAATTTCTTGGCCAGAGATTTTCTAAGGAGTTTTCTTTTTATTTTCTTTTTGCCCTGTAGACATCCTTTCTTTCTTTCATCTTTTTGTTTTTCCAGCTTTTTTCACTTTCGAACTTTTACTTGGTGTCAATTTTTCACACCACAAGGCTCTCGAATTCTTTTTGAATATTGATAATGTAAAACACACACGAGTAGCTTTAAGTAAACACGAATTTTTGTGATTTGGGGTAGAAACAAAAAGCATACCTAACTAGCTTTTTCCACAAAAAAAATTCTAAAAATTCTAAGATAAGCTTTTGGTAGGTATGGGGGTAAGTGGGTTTAAAATATGGGTTGAAAGAAACGAAAAGGCTAAGGCTCAACAGGGTTTACTAGGCGGATCATCAACACTGAAAATGAGTGTTGGAAGGGTTTTGGGTTTGAAAGAGATATGTTGAAATGGGGTTTAATCCTAGGGAATGTCAAGGTCATCTAATTGCACCTATGTCACGTATGACACCCGTCAATGTGATCTCGAAACGCATACCCGGGGCAAGTTCTAATTCAGAAATGCATGCACCGGTCACACACAACAAACGAACAGTGAAGCATTTAAAATGAATGCTTATAAGGCTCAAAATTCCTCACCGCAAAAATGTGTTATATGTGTCCAGTCGTGCGATGCCCCTCTTAGATCCTCATCTTAAATTATTTGGAATCCGACATGATTCGACCTCTTTTTACCAATTTTCGAATACTTGTAAAAAAAATATGTACTCTTTCTTACAATTGTGACTCAAAAATTTAAAATTTTTGAAAATTTTGGCAAAAATAAGGGTTGAAAATCATTTCGAGGACATGCATATTTCTAAATCAACTTACGGATACCTAGACGAGAGATATACTGCTATCCCACACTTAAAAATAAACATTGTCCCCAATGTTTCTGCACTAGGTAGGGAGAATCCCACACTTAGAGTTTTGTTTTAGGAAAAATGTTAATTTAAAAGTTTTAAGTACGGAGGATCCCACACTTAGAGTTTTAAGTGGGCGTAAGCATATCTAAGTTACGTCAAAACTAGAAGAGTTTAGGACAGTTACTTCCCTACGGTTGGTGAACACTGGATTCAGGACCAGATTCGTGAAGGAGTGGTGCTAGTGATCTGCTGGATTTGTGGACCAGACTCTAATTAAAGCTCATCCATTCCTTACGAAGCTGAGTTCTACAATACCATAAACATAGTCATAATCACCAATCCAACATTTCAATATCATAAAAGTCTAACATAAATAAAAAGCATAAAGTAAAATAAACTAAAAGTCGTCTAGCAAATCATCCATGTCTGGGTCAAATGCTGCAAGTGCGTCACTGTCTGGAACTGAAGTAGGTGACGTGGCAACAATCGGACCAGCCATGATGGGTGCAACAGGAAGATCAGGAGCTATCTCAGCATCAGCAGCAGGAAGAGTGGGCTCTGAGATCAGGGCAGCTGGGAAGAATGACCATGGAGGGAGAGGTGGTCTCGGACCTTGCCCAAGTCTAAAAGACTGGTCAGGAAGTCTCGGAAGTCCAACCCTCTCTCTGATGTCAGAGTGGGAGTCATGCTGGATGGAGAGCTCTCGCAGAATCGCCCAAGTTACAGCTTTATCAGCTGTGGTGATCCCGTAGTCAAAGACTGGAGTGCTCGTCACATCTGTCACAGGCTCCTCTGGTACAGTGGTCGACTTCTTCCTTCCTCTGCGGTGTTTCTTCTTCTTCTGTTGTTGAGCAGCAGTGTGTCCTGAGGTCTCAGCCGAAGCGTCCATCCTGAAACATAAAGAAAAACAGGTAATGCTAAAGCTTATATGATTATACAAATGCAGCAAAATCAGATGACTTTTTTTTTTTTTTTTTTTTTTAAAAAGATTTTTATAAAAAGTTTGAGTCATCTAAGTGGTTGCATTTGCATAAGTCAGATAAAACTTATCTCCGATGTATATGTAAGAGTGCGGTGCTGTCGGGTATCTAAATTATCCTGCATTTATTAGTCCAGTGATGATAATACTAAGCAAAAATAAACTAAGAACTAAAATTTAAAGCTAAAATAAAGATAAGCAATGGGGTGCCTCCCAAGAGCGCTTGTTTAACGAGTCATTAGCTTGACTCTTTTACCTACTTTGTCGGCTCAAGGTGGTTCGAAGATATAGACTTCCTCACTTGAAGGAAAGTCTTCGATGTAGTGTTTTAAGCGGTGACCATTTACTTTAAAATTACCGTCCGGTGCTTCTAGTTCGACTGCTCCGAAGGTAAAGACTTTTGCTACAACGAATGGTCCGCTCCACCTTGATCTGAATTTGCCCGAAAATTTTCTGAAGCGCGAATTGTAGAGAAGAACTTTATCTCCAGGTTTGAACTTAGAATACTTGAGTTTAGCATCGTGAAGATTTTTGGTTCGCTCCTTGAAATGTAGAGAACTATCATAGGCTTGGTCTCTCAATTCGGCTAGTTCGTTCAGCTGCATCTTACGATGTAATCCTGTTGTGGAAGGGTCTAGATTGCAATCTCTCAGCGCCCAGTAAGCCTTGTATTCCAACTCTATCGGCAGATGACATGCTTTACCATAGACTAGTCTGTAAGGCGTGGTCCCTAATGGTGTCTTATATGCAGTTCTGAATGCCCACAGAGCATCGTCTAATTTGTCGGCCCATTTTTCCCTATGATTCAGCACGGTTCGTTCTAAGATCCTTTTGAGCGCTCTATTCGTCACTTCGGCTTGCCCATTCGTCTGCGGGTGATAGGCCGTAGAGGTCTTATGGGTGACACCATAATATTGTAATGTCCTCATAAACTGAGCATTACAAAAGTGCGTGCCCCGATCACTGATGATCGCCTTTGGAGTTCCGAAACGAGAAAAGAGTTGCTTGAGGAACTTGGTCACTACTCGTGCGTCATTTGTAGGAAATGCTTGCGCCTCGGCCCACCTGGATACGTAGTCGACAGCTACCAGAATGTATTCTTTTCCGAAAGACTTTGGGAATGGTCCCATGAAATCCAACCCCCATATATCAAAGATCTCGCAAGCCTGGATGTTAGTGAGTGGCATTTCACTCCTCTGTGAGATACTTCCAAACCTTTGGCAAGCATCACAACGTTTTACCAAGTCGTGAGCGTCTCTGAAAATAGTCGGCCAGTAGAATCCGGAATCGTATACCTTCCTCGCAGTCATATTTGCTCCATGATGTCCTCCAGTGGGTCCGTGATGACTCTGGTGGAGAATGTTCCTTGCTTCCCTCTCGTCTGCGCATCTTCTGATGATTTGGTCCGGACATACTTTGAATAAGTATGGATCGTCCCAATAGTAATTTTTAATGTCTCTGAAGAATTTGCGTTTTCTAGAGGTGGGTATTCCTTTCGGCACAATTCCTCCAACCAGATAATTAGCGTAGTCTGCGTACCAAGGGTCGTGGTTGAATTGTGAACCCTTCTGGTGGCCTCCGATGTTCATGAGTTGTTCTTCAGGAAACTGATCTTGAATATCTCTTTCATTAAGCTTTTCCATCGATGGGTTTTCCAATCGACTGAGATGATCTGCTGCGACATTTTCTGCTCCTTTCTTATCCCTGATTTCTATGTCGAATTCTTGGAGAAGCAAAATCCATCGAAGTAGTCTTGGTTTAGCATCTTGCTTTTTGAAAAGATACTTCAAGGCTGAGTGGTCTGTATAGACAATAGTTTTGGACAATATTAAGTAAGAACGAAATTTATCAAAAGCAAATACTACCGCAAGCAACTCCTTTTCTGTAGTAGTATAATTTTCTTGAGCATCGGTGAGTGTCTTGCTGGCGTAGTATATTGGCTGAAAATGCTTATCCTTCCTTTGCCCTAAGACAGCTCCAACAGCAAAGTCACTGGCGTCACACATGATTTCAAATGGAAGACTCCAGTCAGGAGCAACCATGATCGGTGCATGTGTGAGCTCATCCTTCAAAATGTTGAAAGCTTTCAGGCAGTCGTCTGAAAAGACAAACGGAGTGTCCTTCTCGAGAAGGTGCGTCATAGGTCGAGAAATCTTAGAGAAATCCTTAATAAAGCGACGGTAAAATCCGGCGTGACCTAAGAAACTGCGAATGGCTTTAACAGAAGTAGGTGGCGGAAGTTTGGCAATAGTCTCAACTTTAGCTTTATCAACTTCAATTCCAGACTTTGATATTCGGTGTCCTAGAACTATTCCTTCCTTCACCATAAAGTGGCACTTCTCCCAGTTTAAGACAAGATTTGATTCTTCACATCGGGCTAGCATTCGTTCGAGGTTGGAAAGACAAGAAGTGAAGGAGTCTCCAAAGACTGAGAAGTCATCCATGAATACCTCCATACACTGTTCAATCATATCGTGGAATATCGCCACCATACACCTTTGGAATGTAGCAGGTGCGTTGCATAGCCCGAAAGGCATGCGTCGGTAAGCGAATGTTCCGTAAGGACATGTGAAAGTCGTCTTTTCTTGGTCCTTAGGATCGAGAGGAATCTGAAAATAGCCAGAGAAACCATCAAGGAAACAGTAGAATTCGTTCCCGGATAATCTCTCCAACATTTGATCGATGAACGGTAGAGGGAAATGATCTTTTCGAGTGGCTTCGTTCAGCTTCCGATAGTCGATGCATACCCTCCAACCGGTGACGGTACGTGTTGGAATGAGTTCATTATCATCGTTTGCGATAACCGTCATTCCTCCTTTCTTGGGGACAACCTGAACTGGGCTGACCCATGGGGAATCTGAAATAGGATAGATTAAGCCAGCGTCCAAGAGTTTGATAACCTCCTTCTTGACCACATCTTGAATCTTCGGGTTGACTCTCCTCTGTCTCTGTATAGAAGGGTTGAAGTCGTTTTCCATTAGTATCTTGTGCGTGCAGTAATTTGGACTGATCCCTTGGATATCAGAGATTTTCCATGCAATCGCCTTCTTGTGTGACTTCAATACTCGGATGAGTTTTGCTTTCTCTTCGGGTGTAAGACCTTTTGCAATTATGACAGGTAAGTGCGAGGTTCCTTCAAGAAAAGCATACTCCAGATGAGAGGGTAGTTCCTTCAGCTCCAATTCTGGTGGTTCTTCAGTGGAAGGCTTCATTCGAGTGATCTCGTCTCTTCGTAATTCATCATACTCCGTCTGGAACTCTGGTTCGTTTGGAGATGAGTTGGCTGCAGTGGCTGATGCTATTTCTACTAATTCTGTCTTGTTAGAGAGTGCGTTCTTCTTCAGCTTGTATTTACTTGTAGATGATGAGGAAGTTGCATTATCTTCAGTAAGGATGATTTTGTTGTCGTCGGTGAATGCAAACCTCTGAAATTGAGCCGTTGAAGATGTACTTATGGTGATTTCTGGATTTGGTGGCGCACAACCTTCAGATAGTTGCGGCTCAGCTGAGATTTCTGATTCCATCTCAAAAGATTTGAGAATTTCAGCTACTGAAGGAGATGAATCAGTTTGACCCCTTTGTAAGATTGGTAGAGGAATGCCTTCGCCTAAGGGAACAGCAACAAAGGAGTTGTTCGTGAAAGTGCTGATAGGCGGTGCAAGAGGATACTTCGTTTCAGATAAAGGAAATAGTAGCTCCTTAGAGTGTGCTGGTTTGTCAGAGATAGCTGAGCAGAGTCCGGCATCGTCCTGGCATAGTCTCCTCGTAGTGATGACCGTGTTCGGAAGAAGGTCAGGATTGCTAACTGCTAGAATCTCCTCCAAATGCTCATCATATATTTCCTGCATGGAATCCACAAGACCAAGATCTTCTCCCACAGGTTGTTTCATCAGTTTATCGACATTAAAGGTGACTTCCTCCGTTCCGACCCTCAGTTTTAAAGATTTTTCGTTTACGTCAATAACAGCCTTGGCAGTGTTTAGGAAAGGTCTGCCAAGGATGAGGGGAACGTGGGCGTCTTCCTCAATATCCATAATGACAAAGTCAACTGGGAAGATAAATTTACCTACTCTAACCATAATATCTTCAGCGATCCCCCGAGGGAGTTTAACTGATCTATCGGCTAATTGGATGGTCATTTGAGTGGGTAGCAGTTCTCCTAATCCTAGTTTCTTATATAGTGAGTAAGGCATAAGGTTGACACTAGCACCTAGGTCAGCTAAGGCATTACTAACTTGGATATTTTGAAGGTAACAAGGAATAGTGAAACGGCCAGTATCTCCTAGTTTTGGTGGAAGGCCATGTAACATGATTGCAGAGCATTCAGCATCTAAGGGTATATTAACTAATTGCCTTAATTTTTCTTTATTTGAAAGAAGTTCTTTGAAGAATTTTGCACAACTGGGCATTTCTACTAAAGCATCTAATAATCTAACGTTTAAGTGCAGGCTTTTAAACATCTCAAGATATTTCCCAAACTGCGCTTCCTGCTTCTCTTTCTTAAGTCTACCAGGGAATGGAATTCGAGTACGTGGAATGATTTCTGGAACTTGAGAAGGTACTGGATCGAGCGCAGAGACAGGGGTGTCACTTGGCACTGGATCAGTAGAAGTGGAAGGTTTATTTGAAGAATTATCTGAGGTTTGTTCAATTCTGGTTTCTTTACCTCCTCTTGTGACAACTAAGATGTCGTTACCGATCGCGATTTTCCTTTGACTCTCCTCAATTTTTGAAAATAATTGTTTAAGACTAACTTCAAGGTTTTTGATCAAATCTTCGGAAATTCTAAGTAAAGCATCAATTTTATCTTGAAAATCTATTACTTGTTTATTAACGTTGTTTTGTTCAACCATGAAGTTAATTAAAGTTTAGTTATAGTGTTGTTGAGAGTTAAAGGAGGAATCGGATAGAGTGGACGGTAGAGTAGACAGAGATTGAGTAAAAGGGGTTTTATTTTGCCACTGAACTGAAGATGTGGATTGAAAGCTTGGTTCAGGGCTTTTGAAAGTTGTCCCAAACTTACAGTCATGTTGACTAGTCGTCATGGCTGAAAAATTTGGGGTTTTGGTAGAAAAGAGAGTTTTGGAAGGGAAAGGGTACTGAAAAGGAAATAACAGAAAAGGAACTTTCGGATGATATTGATCTTCCTAAAGGATCGCTAAATAACTAAGATAACTAAATTCCTAAATCGGTCGTTGTAGTCCCCGGCAGCGGCGCCAAAAACTTGATGGGCGCCTAGAGGTCGGTCAAGGAATTGCTTCCTGTCGTCGCGGTGCCTTCCTCCGGGCGCGCCACCAGTGGGTGTTTTAAAATTTGTAAATGCGGGGCCTAAGGATACTTAAAACTATGGGGTATAGTAGTAAGTATGACCTAGGGTCGTTCTTCAAACTACAACGGGCATGGGATCTAGGTCTTTTGATTATCTTTTGTAATTTAGCTGGTTTATCAAAAGGTTGATAGGGGTTTTGGTTTTTTCTATTATAACTACTAATTTTAAACTAAACTAAACTAGAGGATAGGTGAGGTGAGGTGGCTACGAGAACAGCAGATTAACGCGAGTGTCTACTATGATAATTATATATGCTATTTAGGGGTAGTTATTTTAGTTAAGGTATTAGCTATGACGACGAAGTCAGGACTTAACAGACGTACTTGAAACAATCGATGACAACAAAGTACTCTACTTACAACCTTTCCTTAGCTCCCACGTATTTAAACGCTTGTACCAGTAGTAAGTTGTTTTACAGTATTTCCGTTGAAACATAAAAAGGTTCTTGTTATCTATCCTGAGTTATATGTCCTAATGAGCTATAACTACTAGCCTATTATATACCTAACGCGAAGTTGTCCACAATCAGATAAATAACATGTCACGAAGATAGCAGTTATAGAGTGTAAACTATACCGGAAGTTCTCCCAAATATAGCAACCAATTTAACCAACAGCCATCCTCGAGTCCTATTCCCCAATCTCGGACATTTGAGATATCCAAATCATGGCATGAATTGTTGAATGAACAAAAACATGAAACAGGGGTTTCCTACCGGAACAGGTTGGGATGGCCTGGTCTAACGGCTGATTAAATTGTTCATCATTATTTCATATAAACCATCATAACTATTTTACGCGTGTTAAACTGATGTATGCAATTAATTTATACTCGAAAACCTAATCATATATCAAATAACACAAATGATACTAGCATGCAAACCCTAAAGCAACAATCAAACAAGAACATGCGACAGAGCAGCATACAAGGATCAGTTTAATTTGTGCAGAGTAACTGGATAATTGGTTAAGTCACACATGTTCCGAAAGTTCTCTCAAAAACATGCGTTAAATAAATTGAATCTAATCTATCTCTAATCCTACGCTCCGTGTCTCCCTCCGGTGTATTTCAACCAGGAGAACACCGGCCATGTCGAGTTCAACGATCATCAGACACAGAATAATAAGCGGCGTACCACCAGTTAAGGACCAGCAGTAAGTTACAAACCACAGCATAAGTTGGATAGATAAACATTGGAGACTCAATTCATAGATTCAAATATATACTAACAGCATACGGACAGAGTAACGGCGTATTTGCAATTGAAATCATTATCACAACGGATTGTGCCCACGACTTTCATAGCTTCCACGTTCCGTACTACACACATTCGTGATGATTCCGGCGCTATACAAATGAAAGCCGTATAACGTTACCTCCGTTGTTTCATGATATCCAATTGCATTTTAAAGTATAACTACCCTAGCATAATGATTATCATAGCAAACACAGATTTGTTTAGCTAAGCATGGCAATAATTCTAGCAAGCAATTCTAAATAATTATGACAACAGCACAACATATTTAAAACAACAAGATAGAAATTAAAATAAAACCTGACAAAGCGTAATTACAAATCTTGCGCAATCGCAGTCTCGGAGCACCTCCGTAAAGCTAAGCTAGAAGCTAATCTACTAGCTTAATTAAACTAACCTTAACTAATTATTTCTAGAGAGAGAGTAGAGAGAGAAAGTAAAGAAATGGTGAATGTTGAATGAAGTATGTAAAATGAGGAGATGGTGGCTGGTATTTATAGGCATGGCTCAACCGTATTCCTCAACCGTATTCTAGCCTTCAAAATCTCAGCCGTATTCCTCAGCCGTATCAAGATTGCACCTTGGATGACCAAAACATGCGATACGGTTGAATTTGGCCGTATTCGGGAGAGATTGGCCGTATCGGGGGAGGGACAAGGCTGGATACGGGGGAGATTGCCCGTATACGGCTGGCACTAGGCCGTATACGCCCAAAACAGGCCGTATACGGTCAGGTCCAGGCCGTATACGGCTGGGCTTGGCCGTATCCAGCTTGTCTCTCCCGTATCGTGTTCCGTCGGTTGCTTGTAATCTTCGTTTGGGCGTAACTTCTTCATCCGATGTCCGTTTTCAGCGTTCTTTATATCCACGCGATCGTAATCTCCTGATGAAGAAAATGACATAGGTTAGAGGTCATAATCTTTAGTAGAGATTAAAAAGTGCTTAAAAGCGTGAACCGGAATGCTTATGATCGTTTTCGTTATATTTATCGTGTTTTTTCGACCATTTAGATGATTTTTGAAATGTTGTCTATATTTTAGCCTTAATGATGAGTTTTGATAATAATGTATTGATTTTGAATATATTCATCATTTTTTTGGGCTAAAAAGGTGAGAAAGTGACGCATAAAAACTTGACTTTTTACGTGTCATCAAAAATATTCCTACAAAATCCAAATCTATACATATGTCTATTGAACTAGAAGAACATTGTAAAAAAGAAATACAAGATTTATTAGATAAGAAACTTATACGTCCATCAAAATCCCCTTGGTCTTGTTCAGCCTTCTATGTTATAAATAATGCTGAAATAGAAAGAGGAGCACCAAGATTAGTAATAAATTATAAACCCTTAAATAAAGTTTTAGAATGGATAAGATATCCTATACCTAATAAAAGAGATTTATTAAAAAAGTTATATGATTCAAAAATATTTTCTAAGTTTGATATGAAATCTGGATTTTGGCAAATTCAGATAAAAGAGGAAGATAAATATAAAACAGGCTTTAATGTCCCCTTTGGACATTACGAATGGAATGTAATGCCCTTTGGATTAAAAAATGCCCCATCTGAATTTCAAAATATAATGAATGATATTATTCTACCATTAGGAAATTTTGCAATAGTTTATATTGATGATGTTTTAATATTTTCTAAAAATATAGACCAACATTTTAAACATTTAAATGCATTTTATAATACAATATATAAAAATGGATTAGCAGTTTCTCTAACCAAAATATCTTTATTCCAAACGGAAATAAGATTTTTAGGACATAATATAATTCAAGGAACTATTAAACCTATTGATAGAAGTTTAGAATTTTCTAATAAATTCCCAGATGAGATTAAAGATAAAAATCAATTACAAAGATTTTTAGGATGTTTAAATTATATACATGATTTCTTTAAGGATTTAGGTATTATATGTAAACCTTTATATGATAGGTTAAAGAAAAAGCCTAAACCATGGACAGAAGAACATACTAATATAATTAGACATATAAAAGAAAAAATTAAAGTTTTACCATGTTTAAATATACCTCATCCAGATGCTAGTCTTATAGTTGAAACTGATGCAAGCGATTTAGGATATGGTGGTATATTAAAGCAAAAATTATCTAATAATGAAAAGGAACAACTAGTTAGATTTTATTCAGGATCATGGAATGAAACCCAGAAAAACTATTCTACTGTTAAAAAAGAAATTTTAAGTATTGTTTTAAATATAAAGAAATTTGAAGATGATTTATATATGAAAACTTTTATATTAAGAATAGATTGTTTATCTGCAAAATATATTTTGGAAAAAGATATTAAAAATTTGATTTCTAAACAGATTTTTGCTAGATGGCAAGCTATATTAAGTAACTTTGATTTTACCATTGAGTTTATCAAAGGAGAGAATAATTCTCTACCAGATTTTTTATCACGAGAATTTTTGCAGGGAAAATGAGTTCATCAGATTCAGGAAAGAAGCTTATATTGACAAGACAATCTATTGCAAATATGAAAAAGGAGAAGACACCATCTCCTTCGTCCTCTAGAGAATTTCCTTCTCTACCTATACAACAAAATAGATTTGAACCCTTGTCACCTTTCTCTAATAAAACTAGACCTCCTTACTCTGTTCTAGCCAAATTGCAAGATATACCAAAATCCCCCATAACTCCACAAAAAACCTCTATTCCATACTCTGCTATTTCAAAACCTTTTTCTAGCCCAAATGAATATGTTATAAACCCAAATAGACAAGTTATAAAAATTCTAGAACCTTATGAAGAACAGACATTGAGTCAAAATTTTCAATCCCTTATAGAATACTTATATCCAAAAAATTCCCATTTCTACAATAATGATTTTCAAAATAGAGAATATTATCAAGCTATATTGGTTGATTCTGGTTCAGTTATTATTGAACATACTATGAACCAAAAGAACCCAGATTATATTGATTGCAGTAAAGCTAAGATTATCAAGGTTATTACTCCAGAAGAATGGTCTATTAAACCATATTCTCACAAAGTGTTATCCGGATATCAATCATACCCCATCTATAATTACTATGATTATCAGGAAGCCTGGTTTAAAACCTTTCTATTAAGAAGCTTTAATCACACTTGGTTTTTCTATTTTGCTGAGAAGTTTTCAAATATATACCCAAGATGGTTTGTCAAATGGTTCAGATATATGGGAACCATTCCAGAAGCTTTTCCTCCTATAGCTCTCGAAGGATATAACAAATTCAAGTCTTTATATAAACAAGAAAATCTTTCCCCTTTTGAATATACTCTCCAGTTCGTTGTGTTGTTTAAACTACCATGGATTATGCAATTTACTTATAAAAAACAAGAAGCAATGGATACCAATCCACCTCTTTTCTATAGACAATACAGTGTTAAATGGTGGAAAAGGATCAAAGAAGAGCAAGCAAGTCCCAAGGCAGTTATAGAATTCTATAATCAAAGTATAAGTCCATCAGCAAGTTCATCTACACCAGTTCAGAACATTCAAGACGGAGATTTTATAAGTCGACTTCAAGCATGTTCATCCCCAGCAGAAATACAGAAAATTATAAACGAGATTAAGAGATCTCCCACTCCAAGTGAAGATCTTTTTCAGGATGCTCAAGATCCATATGACGAGATTATATTAAATTAAAAGTTAAAATAAGAGTCTATATTACTGAAAGAGAGTCATAATCTTATATGAATTAAAGTTGAGTCTATATTATTGAAAGAAAGTCTTAATCCTTATGAACCAATAAAAATGAGTTTGAGTCTATATTAAAAGAAAGACAAATTAAAATCCATAGGAACTAGTCAAATTGTGTTTGAGTCTATATTAAAGAAAGACAAATTAAAATTCATATGAACCAGTTATAAATATTTAGTTCTGATCTACAATTTGTTTGTTATCATTAAAGGAAGTTAGCCATCTTTGAAAATTTTGCCTACATTTATTGAAGGAAGAAATCCTTGAAAAGATTATGGATAAGACTGACAATGTAATCAGTAAGCATTATTGAAGAATTAGATTTATGAAGAGTCAAGAATTGGAGTTATGAAGAATCACTCATATACGACAAAGGAAATCAAGAAAAGCTATTTTATCAGAATTCAATGACCGACAACAAAGCATTATTGAAGACTATTATTGGATAAGTTGCCGACAAAGTACAAATTATTGGAGTTCTTTATTGACTAAAGGATCCGGTAAAAGAAACCAATTATTACATGAATAAACTGGAAGATGCCGGTAAAAAGGAAGAGTCTTGAAGATCAAGCACCTCTATAAATGAAGAAAGATTTTATGACAAAGACACGATCAAAATTTTACTTAGAAAAATTTTATGAAAAAAAACCTTCTGTCATATTATCAACAACTCAATGTTCCAAAAGTTTAGATTTTAATATATGTATATCTCCTATAGTCCAGTCAGAGTATGTATCCAGTATAGAGAAGGAAGCAAATCAAATTTGTATTTGTAAAGATTCCGAATATATAAACAAAGGTATTATTTAAACTCTTGTATCTATCTTTATTTATGTTTTAACATTATTATTCAATAGAATTTGTTGACTATATTACTTTCATACTTTGAGAAACCTTTGAGTTAAACGGTCCTGTCCCCATTTGGTATATATATATATATATATATATATATATATATATATATATATATATATATATATATATATATATATATATATATCATTATCTCATTATCATTATCATTACTTAATATAATAAGATCGGCCTTTACATCACCGACCTTCCTAAAAACTGGACACGTAGGCACTTAAGAATTGGCCACGTACACTAATGAGTAGAAAATCAACCACCATCCCCTTCTTCTCCGTACTAAACCCTAACCAAAAACTCTTCCCATCCCTTTCTTTATCATAGCCTGGTTTCTATTTTTTTATCATTCCAAATTTGTGTCTTCTAAATCCTCATCAATTTTTCACTTGCTGCAACCTCAAACGGAGTAAACCACCTGGATGACAATTCGGAGTACAAAATTTCAATTGCCGACGCGGATGCATGAATGTTTCGTCACTCTGGCACCATTAGTAGTTGAAAACAGACGATAGTTAAACAGATGATAGTTCGGGTTTGGATTTCTTTTACATCCAATTTGAGTTTTGATTGAAGTTAAATCGGTGGTGTTGTTCTTTCTTTTTCAATGATACTGTATCTCTTTTTTTCTATTGTACTTGAAATTTTGTTTCCTGCCTCATTATTTATCTTATTTTTGTAAGGAGAAGAGGATAGATGGAAATATGTTAGATTTTCGAGAGGGTATATGTTTTGCTTCTATTTAGAGCGTCAACTCAAGATGCTACTTGACAATTCATACACTTTTGACTAATATCTAATCTATAAACTTTTACTGTTTATGTACTTTATTCATCCATGAGTTTTTTTTCACATTATATATGTTGCTATACACTTTGGTGATTCTTGAGCAGGATTTTGTTTTGGCTTATTATATTTTCTGATGGTATTTGGTGCAGTTGGTGGTGTTCATCAACCACCATGAAAAGTTTACAATCACTTTTGAAGTTGCTATGAAAGAGCTTGTCCTTCACCCTGAAGTGTTGCGATGTGATATGGTATGATTTAGCCTTTAACTTTACAGTAAGTAGACTATGAAGATTGATTCGTAAATGCTTCAGTTCTAATTTGGTAGATTACTGAGATTTAGAGATTGTATATGCAATTGGTAGACAAGGATGATGCTTTTAACCTTGGATTCTCGTTTCGTGTTTGGTTGCAATCTTAATGGGTATGGACATGATCTTTTTGGTCCTTTATATGCTAAAATAATGGCTTGCAAGTCATTTAAGGTAGTAAAACACTATCATCGACCCAAAGATGGTTTCATAGATGATGGAATATGCCACCACTATATCATACTCTCTTAGTATTAATGGGGAAGTTTATGGTTTTTTGCGTGGTTTGAGAGGGCTTAGTAATTCTCATCGCCTCATCGGATGATGCTTTGTCTCTATTTTAGATTGATATATTTGAGCAAATAGTTGAATTCGTCCTACAACTAGCACTTTCTTTGTATCGAAGCTGTAGAGCATGACTACATTTTCCGTCAAGATAGTTTATCTTATTATCTTTTTTAGCATCCTATCTTATAATTGCTTTAAGATTTGTGTCATATAAAGGCCATCTTATCCAAATAGTGATACCAAACATTTTACTTTGCTAGCTCTTGTTTATTTGTTTCTTGTGATCACTTGATATGTTACTGATTAGTTAATCCGTGTTGTCAAAGTGCAGATCTGACAAATCATCTATCCATGGATTAGGACTAACAATATGATTCATCATTAAGGTATTATATTTGGTCCCTTTTTAATTGTTATGAACGTTTCTGATATGTCTATCTAAGAGCTATTCTCTTTATTATTATTTGAAACAAGCTCATTTAAGCTATGTGATGCGGTGAGATATGGAAGTACTAGAAGAGTAATACTCCATAATTATTTTATCAGTAAAATCTCGTTTCAAAGGTCTGTCGGATTGTTTAAAGATTCTAAGGTTTGTTACATTGATGATCACTCATATTATGATAGAGTGTTTAGCAACACACACTAATTTGAACACTACAAATACCTTTTTTTTATGTAATTTAATTTATATTTGACATATGGTGATTGAACATTTGGGTACTAGACTGTATACGACATGAGATTTTGTTCAATTTCTATAGATGGCTATTCAGTGCTGGTGTTGCAAGATGCAGTTGAGGCCTATTGTGGAATTTACCAAAGTGTATTCTTTTGGGTTTAGCTTAGTTCATAACATGTTATAGGTGTAGTGCTTGATTGGTAATGAACCGATAATGATGTTTAGTTCATTAACACATAAATGAAATCTTTTGAGGAACAAATGTTATGTTTTGGAGAATGAACAATGCTGACTCGGGTGTAGTAATTATGATTTTTGTGCATATGATGATGCAACTTAAATCAAAGTCATAAAGCATAGGCAGACTGGCAGAGTACAAAAAGTTGACGAAACACAACGCTATTTTATCATATATTAGTTTCAGTTACTTGGATTTGGTTTTGGACTTTCTAACTATCATTGTTTATTTAAAAGGGTCTAACACTTAGAGGGCTGTGCGTAAGCACAGCCATAGAGTTTACTAGTATATATATATATATAAAGTTCATCACTAATTTCATAGTAGTATATTCATGTAATGAAGTAATTATAAGAACTACATATATTGGAAATAATGTGAAACTATTATAAAAGAAATATCCATGTTCATTTGTAAGTGCAATAAATGGGTATAAAAGACACAAGACTCGAATCTAAGACTACAAGCTTATATAGTGTCGTTACCACCACTTGATATGTTGGAACATTTATTCAAGCATGTTACTAAAGTATATATGTATATAGAGTTTGATAATCAGGGGCCCTCCAAAAATGGAGGCCCTGTGCGGTCGACCTTGGCGCACACCCTAACCATCGGGCCTGCTAGTTGCGTGGATGATAATCGCTAATTTTGGTGAATATAATTTGATCTAAGTTAGCTAAATTAGACTTACGCACGGTTTATGTCCAAATTTAAGTAGATTATTTGACGTATAATGAAACACCCAAAAAAATTTTTTTTTGAAACTTTGTAATACTAGCTTACCACTCTCTCTCAATCCACCACTCACTTCACAATGTATACAAATAAGCTCTAAACTAAAAATTACAAAACAAATCCAAAAATATATATTTATAGGCTGCTGCTACAGTACATGCGTACTTACTAAGTGCTCGTGCTACGGTACATGCACACTTACTAAGTGCTTGTGCTACAGTTACTGTACTCGAATTTGTACGATTTTAACGAATCGTATACGAGAGTGTGTGTATATATATATATATATATATATATATATATATATATATATATATATATATATATATATAAGCAATTACTTTACTTAGCCATATTTCATACTAAATACACGTAATAATAATACAGTTAGGCACAATAATGATGTCCTAAAATAACGGGTGTCACAGTATAGATCGCCCAAAAGAAAGTATTTGATGTTGTGTATTAAATGAAAGAAAGATTTTACCAGTTGAAATTGTTGCACACAATTGATTTTATAAAAGTTAGTTGTTATTATCATTTGACAAGGATTGTATGTCATTTAAATGGGACCAAAGAAATGGAAATTTTAATTGTAAATATTATGACTAAATTCTTTTTTTAGGGCGTTTCAAGTTGGTATCAGAGCGATGGTTTAAGAGACTTAGGTAATCCACGATAGGATTGCCTAGACTTAAGCCAATATGAATGACTTTAATTGATATGATGATTATGATTAATAGCATAATTGAATTAATTGAACTGATATGCTTCCCCGTAGCTAAATATTTGATGATTGCTACTAGTTAAGCTTATAATAGAAATATTGAATAAAATGCTAGCGTTCTGAGTATGTTACTTGAACTTTAGTATGATTGAAAATGTTGGACAAGATATGAAACTGATAGTAGTCTGAATAGTAATAATTGAACTTAAGTATGCCGAAAGGATTGAGAAAGACATAAGTTTAGTAGGAGTAAATTGATGGCAAGGCATTGTTAAAATTTCCTTGCTAATGACTATGTGATAATTAATTTACTTACTCCTGAGGAAAGATATGATACAAATATAATCGAATGATTAATTGAACAGAATGAAGAATTTATATGATAAGATGATATGAATATAGTAGAGATTAGCTGCTAATTGATAATGTATTGATAATTGATATAGTAGTATGTATTGAAAGATAATAGCTAATAGACTCGCTAAAATATGTTAGATCTTGTTGTAATTGAATTAACTAATTTGTATTAGCTATAGTTGTGATTAAACATACAGATAGATAGCTGCTAATATAATTGCGGTAATTTATAAATTTTGGATGATTAGACATACTGACTTATGTCAGTTAATTGTGTTAAGAGTTTCAATTGAAAAGATATTGACTAAATGTTTGAAATGACTTGATTGAATTAGGTTAACTACTTGACTATTTGTTGTAAGTGTTATGATTTTTGTTGATTTGTTGTGTTAATTGATTTAGTAAGTTAAGAATGGTCATATTAAAGATTAATGATATGAAGTAGCCTGAGAAGGAAGTGTAAATAACATAATCTGACGACGTCTGACCAACGTGGTTATATTATGCTATGTCACATAGAATTGTTGAGGCTGCTAAGTATCAGAAAGATTCAATGTGACTATAGGGATATGTATGATTATTTGAATATATGTAAGATATGTATGACTACTTGAATATATCTAAGATATGTGTGACTATTTGAATATGTGTAAGGTATGTGTGATTATTTCAACACATCTGAAGTAGAAATTAGATATGAAGTGTCCACAACTATCGTGAGCAACTGTTGATGAAAAGTTGAGCTAAATTGATTAATTGATTGTGAATACCTTAACGGGTTACTTGGTGCTCCATTTGAACTGCCATGGTATTGATGTATTTGAACAAATTGAAATCCAGTCACCTTGCCTTTTAATTGTATAAAGCTTATATATATATATATATATATATATATATATATATATATATATATATATATATATATATATATATATATATATAGTGAAATGATCTAGAGGGAAGTACATTTTTTGAGGGAAAGGGGGAAGCGTTAGTATGCATTAGGAAGCATATTACCTTCACCCATACAAATCTAGAAAAAAGCAAACTGAAATTTAGTAAATGTTAATCAGAATCGATGCTATGAATGTTAAGCTTCCTTGATAAATTCTTTCTTCAAGTTATAGCATCGATTTATGAATATTAGATCCAAATCCGTTAATATGCATCGCGGTGCATATTAGTTAATATGCATTGTGATGCATATTAACAATAAAAATATCTTTCAAATAATGTGAAGTTTTAATATGCATCGCGATGCATATTAGTTAATATGCATCACACTGCATATTAACAATTTATTAAATAAATATTCATCAATTAATGTTATAACTTAAAAATGAAATTCATTCGTTAAAATATTCTTTATAGCATCGATTTTTATTACTATTTACCAATAAAAATAATTTTTTGTTGACGTTTTGATTGATAATTGTAATATGCTTCTTGATGCATACTAACGTTTCCCCCCTTCCCCCCAAAAAGGCACTTACCTCTTGATCACTACCCTATATATATATATATATATATATATATATATATATATATATATATATATATATATATATATATATATACGGCTAAGTGTTAAATTGAATTATTAGTCGAGATAGGCGGTGACACGTAATTGTTATTTGAAATGATTAACATAGTATAGAGATTTGAATTAGACTAATAATTGACATTGATTACTAGTAAATATGACGAATGGGTCAAAGGAGCCCAAATGGGTCACTCATGCACTCATAGCCTAAAACGTGTTAATATATGAATACGTGATAAATGGCTATCGAGTTAAGAATTCAAATTTGATCTAATTGATATTAGTGTTGTCGATTTTGATTAAAGTGCCCAAATGAACACTAACGGGTCAAAATGCTTAAGTTAACCGAAAATAGAGGTATGACACCTTTGTTTTGGATTTACGATTTGGTATATGTAGTAAAGGGTGTTGCCAAAGACTTCAAGTTGGATAACAAATTAATCGAAATATGACTTAGTATCGAAAATGACCCAAAGTGACCATAATTGGATTAACATCCGTTTTATTCGTTAGGGTAAATGGCGCAGATCGACAATGAACTTTCCCTCTTTTGTCGAGTTAGGGTATAAACCTAATTTATTATACAGGTCGGTAACGAACTTTCAAATTATGTTTCAAGTTAGGTAATGAACTTTTCGAGTTACCTAACTCGAAACATATATGAAAGTTCGTCACCTAACTCGAAACATAATTTGAAAGTTCGTTACCTAACTCGAAACATAATTCGAAAGTTTGTTACCTAACTCGAAACATATATTGGACATGAACTTTCGAATTATGTTTCGAGTTAGGTAACAAACTTTCAAATTATGTTTCGAGTTAGGTAACGAACTTTTCAATTTAGATGAAAAAAAAGTTCGTTACCTAACTCGAAACATAATTTGAAAGTTCGTTACCGCCTGTATAATAAATTGGGTTCATCCCCTAACTCGACAAAAAAAGGAAAGTTCGTTGCCGATCTGCGCCATTAACCCTAAATGATTAAGGTTTGTATTTAGTTGAAAGGATGCTTGCAAATTTTTGATCAAATAAGGATGCCTGCAAATTTTTAGAATCCAATTCATTATGATTTGAAATTTACATTCGATTAAGGTTTGTATTTAAGTTGAAAGGTGCAGGCCTGATTCAGTGCAGAGTACCCGACTGCTATACCTTATTACCCGGCGGGTAATGAGTATACCCGGCGGGTACAATATGTGGAAATATATTTTTCTTTCTGTTACCACCATTTGAATTTACCTGGATGCCTAAATGATTACCTGGCTGGATCACTTACTACCCGGTGGGTACTGCCTTTACCCGGCGGGTACTCCACAAAATCCAGCAAATTTTGTTAGAAAGCTTAAATTTTATTATTTTATTTATATATGAATCCGGTACATATACGAAAGAGTAATAAGACAAATCTAACTGGGGGAGGAAATTTGATATTTTATAAAAAGATAGTCGAATTATGATGGAACATAATGAGTTATTAGACTTATAATCGATTTTAATATCTATTGATATAAGTAAATATTATTTGATTTATAATAATACGGTCTAACCAATGGTATTATTAGCCTAGGTAGCCTGTTTTAATGAAAATAATGACATTAATCGAATCAGAATTGAGGAATTTTATGAATATAATTGTATGTTGTAAAGAAATGATGACAAAATGTAATGATTATATTGCAACCGGTAGGAATTTGAATATGAATTTAAACTACACCCTGTGTATAACGATTAGATAATTCACTATTATGTGAAACCAAATGAATAGAACGTCATGTGATTCCGAATTACATTTGTGTAAGAGGTTTCACATGATCAGGATGTATGTGTTATATGTTACGGTTTTGTTGCAATATGGAAATGCTAGTACTTCGCTAGTTAAACCACTGTATAAGTACTAGCTTTTATGCTAATTATGGTGAAAATTGAAGCTAAGATAGTTGACTTATTTGTATAATGTGGGTTATTTACCACTAATGTAATTGATATAAGGATAAAAGTAATCGAATGACTTGATGATTCTAGCATATAGCTAGTTTCAAATTGTAAAATTATATTAATTGACTATATGTTTCAAGGTGTTTAAAAATTTGACTATAACCACCTTAATCATTGACTATTGACTTGAATGGATTAAAGATAGGAATAATAGTTGACACCTATGTGCACAGGTAAAGCAAATGACATGCACATTTTATGTGTGTATGTGGAAATAATTGAAACTGTGTACATATATATATATATATATATAAGTTTCTCACATAGTATAATGTATGTTACACGTGTTAGTTGATAAACTGAAAGTTAGTTTAGTTAAAATGGATATTATTCGACATTGCATGTGTGCAGGATAATGCACTCTGTACCAATTGACAATGGATATAATTGAATACACATTCTATGTGTATTTGTTGACAAAGTGAATACGATAATTGATATGCACAGATTATAACATGTTTAGATTAATGAGTGTATACTTGATGATTCGATATGCACATATAGTGCATAAGATGATTTATTTGATATACTTGAGAAATTGTGCATAAACCATTTAAGTAGTATGCTTATAATTATATATAACAGTTACCACGGCTAATTAGTGGTTTAAATTGATAAGCTATTATATACTAATGATAATTGAAGTATTTGTATAGTTGAGAAGTTATTAGAATTGATAAGACAAGTTAATAGATTATGATATAAGTATTGTTTTACAGGAATGAAATTAGGATACTACAGACTTATGATAAGAATATGAGGATTAATTGACAAATAATTGTGGGGTTCCGGATTGCTTCCGAGCAAGAGGTCCTCACAATTAAGTAAGGTATTGTTAGATTTGGCCATGAATTGATTAAGATTAGTTGACTTTGTGCAATTAGTATGTAAGATGCACATCATATAGAAATGTGCTAATTTGTCAGTTGGCATTCGATATTTGGCTAGCATGTGTTTACACATGTTTAATGTTTGATCATGAACTTGTAGGTAATTGACTTTATCGATCTTTAGTTGACTTCTATAGGTTGTTAAATCCTTATTAGATAAGTTGAATGATGTATATAATTAATTACTTGGAATAGTTGACGTGTTAGAAGAATTGTTAAGATTGAACTCATACAATGCATATTCGTGAGGACACGAATAAAACAGTATAGCACATTCCTATATTGCCTTATAAGTTTAAAGAACGCAAATGACAATAATACCCCTAACATTAATAAAATAGACCAAAGTACCATTCGCTACATATAGAAATGATCTATAGGTTTGGGAACTAACATTTACATTTTTACATAAACAAAGAATGTTTAACCTATATAATATTTGTCCATAAGTAACATATATACATTTATTAGTTTAGTTTATAATTAACCCACCGTTTAGAAAGAACGTGATAACCTTGTAACATTAATCATAATTGACAAATTTAAAATGACTATCATAATTTACTTCGTAAGACACAATGTTCACAAACACTTGATCTTATCATTTTTGAACAATATTAATACTTTCGACGCTGCAACGCGCGGGTAGTGAACTAGTTACTTATAAAGCATGTCAAACTAAAACTCTTAAATTAAATAATGACAAATTTGCCCTCTTACATCTCTCATCTAATACTACTTATTTCCTTATTTATTTATAGATACTTTTAATTTCAATACTAGAATTAATCATTTCTAAATTTAACTTGTGTATATTTTATTTTATATTAATTTACCATTTTTCATTATTAATTTTCACTCTTCACCATCTAAGTTTGAATACTCAACTCTATATACGAGCACACTATGGTTATTGAGTCATCTTTGTGAATAGTCCTTGAAGAATAGACATAATATACAAATATTGTATTCCGCTGCATAGCGCGGGTATTACGCTATATATAAAAAAAATTTAGAGTCACCCACGTTGTCGCGAATGTTGTATCTACTTCTAAATGATAAATAAATAATTAAACAAATGGGTAGTATATTATTACCCATGGTGAAGAGCTATTGGTTACCTCACAATAATTTTCTAGTATCGTATCATTTCTGAAGTTCGAGCTGCTTAAATTACGTTTTTTTTTCATTGCTAACAAATAATGTATTCAGAATGAAGTAAATAATCATGAAATCATCTGGAGTGGCGGATAAAATTTTGTTACATAAAACAACCATCAAATGAATATACGATGAAGATTCTTTAGACCACAATAATCAATTAGATACACAGATTTAAACACCCCCTAGCTACGGTATCATTTACGCTTCATGTATGATTGAAACGACACCGAAGATTTAACGGTTTACAAAATGGAGAAAACAACTCACAGGAAAGGATTTTATTTGGTTGACTTTATAATAATCATCGAATTGGCTTCAAGCTTTGAGATCACTCAAACTAAGCAAGTTAATAACTTGTTCAAACCCACTATGGTTGACCCTGTTTATGCTACAATACTAAAATGCCCATGAGCTCCATTACTATCTAATTCTAGTTGTTTGTGTATCGCATTTTACTTTGATCCCTGTTTTACACATTCTTCGGCCCTCGTAAAAGCATCTGTCAGTACATCGATGGTCCAATCCCTTACATCCTCCTACAAATTACACGCGAAAATATTAATCAGCATTGCAAACCAACAATTATGAACGACTGGCTGCTAGCTATACAGAAGTCTCTACCAATACCGATTAGTTTAGACAGTATGCAAATATACTCAAAGCAGTTATGATTGAGTCCCGATAAACCACGCATCAGATAAAAAGTTAGCATCACATATGACATAGAATGATAGAAACAAGGAATAGAAGTACTATTTAGACCTGTTGGAACAGTAAGAGATAACATACGATCACGAAGATAACGAGGATGAAACCTGCTTCTCTTTTTTCTTATAATTTGACGGTTGCATACTCTTCTTTCTACCGATTTGTGTATGTTTAGTTCCTCATTTATAATGGTATCTTTGTTATGTCATTCTCTAAAAAAAAGTTCGTACTGCTTAATACTAATATCAACCTATAACAGATATAGAACCTAGATGATAAAAGTTTAAAGGTTCACCCACCATGTGTAGTGGTTCCCCGGTTCTTATGCGTGCATTAGGACGAGCAAGCTTAGATTCAAAAGGAGTCCTTGGTCGCACCTCTCGAAACCCTTCCCACTCCTCTCGAGTAAGCATCCTAACTGAACCTTGATCAGCAGGAGCGTTCTGTATCTTCTTCTCTATCCTTTCTTGTGAATGAGCATCATCGTACTGCAAGCATACGCATATCAATCAATCTTATAAATTTGCCATTCTACCCACATTTTGTGAGTCCAACTACAAGTTATTCTCATCAAAACCATGTATACATAGTTTTCCATTAAGAGATTGAAAGATGTAGAATGTCATTTTACCAGGCATGGGCAAAAACTTGGGTGTACATCAATATAATTAACACACAAGAATTCCAAACGCCAATGCTATATCGTCAGCTATTTTTTGTAGCGGCAAACACACATGCCACGTTCCCACCCCACTTATACACAACCACTCATATTAATACACATAGTATCAAGTGAGACTTGAGCTCTCTAGATTGATGGCCAACTTTTACACCCATAGGCCAAAAGCCCGGTAGTAAATTGTCAGCTAAACAAGGATGATCCTCACCTACATGTTCTTTATACCCATTCAAGTGATGTTTTGGAGTTGCCCCAAAATCAGAAGTTGAGGCACAATCTCTTGGTTCTTTATAGAGCAATCAAACCTCATGATTTTGGAGTTTCTCGGTTCACAAATGAAGTTAGATCATAGCCAGATTTCAGTATTGTAGTGTCAAAATAATTCTAAATTTTCAACAGTTTCGTATTAAGCTTAGGCCTATGCAACCTAGTATTGCTATTTTGTGTTAACCTTAGTAAAACAAACTTGGTAATTATATACTCGTACATTATATCCACCATATATCTATCACAAGTTCACAACACATAGAAAACCAATTCATATCAATTAATCATTTAATCTTAATTGTAATTGTAATACTAGCAAACATCAGTCTAACATACTACAAGAATCAAAACTACTTCCTATTACTTAAAAAGATGACATTTTTCAGCATCATTATCAAGAATCTAAACTTATTTCCATCAATCAATCTACAACAACAACAACAATACCCAATCCCGCCTAGGGCGGGGTATGGGGGAGGTAGGATGTAGACAGCCTTACCCCTACTCAAGGGTAGAGAGACTGCTTTCAGAAAGACCTCCGACAGAGTATTTATTTAGTTCTTTACAAGTAAAGTACAAAAAGTGCAGAAAACTATAAAGTATAGTACATGCAAAGTAAACAAAACAGCTCGCAGTAACTCCCATCAACTTCCTCCACATATGCATCCCCATCCGACAGCAGAAACAGCAAAACTCCACCGCAACAGCCAAACAGCAACCTAACACAAACACCTAAAAACACAGCAACCCACGACGGCAGCAGTAGAAATAATAATAGTAATAATGATACTACTAGAACTAATAATAGTAATAGAAGTAATAATAACAATTATGAATGATAATGATATTCATAGTAATAATACTACCAGTAATAAATCTAGTCGTATATGCAAACAGTAATAATAATAATGATAGTAATAGTAATAAAAATAACCTACAACAAATACTAGTAATAGTAATAGTAATAGCAATAGCAATAATAATAGTAATAGTAATAACAATGTTAATAATAAATAGTACCCACTAATAATAATAATAGTAATAAGTACCAATACTAATATGGATAGTACTAATAATAGCAATAGCAATAACAATAATAGTGATAAATAGTAATAATAATAACAATAATAATAATAACAATAATATTAATAATAATAATAATTGAAACGCCCTGAAAATCTGAACATTTTTTTTTTTTTTTTTTTTTACACTGAAACATATTTCTATTGGTCCCACTATTTGTATTATCATGTTTAATATTCTAATCTCCTTATCTATATTGCTTTTAAAACTTAAAATTTAAAACCTGCTGAAATCATCACCTACCCGCCGGGTAGATGGGTTACCCGCCGGGTACCCAAGTCTAGCCGCCGGGTTTTTCCCATTAACCGCCGGGTGAATTAATTTTTGTGGTAACAGAACCTAATGTCCGTTTAAAGGCTTGAGAAGCCGCCGGGTGGGTTTAGGAAACCACCGGCTTGATCTTAATATTGCTTTTACCCGCCGGGTACTCAGGCTACCCGCCGGGTACCCTGGCGCTTACAGCACCTGCAGTTTTCTTTCCACTATTTACCATTTTCCGAACTTTGGACGCGCATATCTTTCAAACGACAAAGAGTTAAAACATGAAACTTTGCAGGCACTTTACTATAGTCAAAATGAAACTTTCTATTTTCGCACTTTCTCAAATTTCTCAATTTATCGGAATTTGGGCTTAAGGGTCATTTTCGGCTAAATTCCAACATTTTTCTAACATACTAAGTCTCAAACCATTAAGACTTAGAAGCTGAAACTTTAGGCACACATTTCTACTATCAAAACAAACTTGCGAGACTAATCACTATACTTCCAATCTTTATCTAACTCAAATTCGTTCATAGGCATCATTAAGACCCGTTTTGACCCATTATGACCCGTTGATCCAAAAGAGCTAATTTGACCCATTCAATAACTAAACACACTTCCAAATTAACTAATAACATCGTTGACTTTCATTAAAACTTTCAATATGTACAAAATCAAAATATCACTTTCACTACAACTTACAACTTACACATTCTAAACCACATCTACTAGTCATTTAAGATTTTATACTATTACATCATATCTATCTAGTCATTACTTTCATAACCAAAACATGTCAAAACATAGTTTGGGCGATCTTTCAAGGTTCCAAAACGATAATTTAAAGAGAAAGCTTGTGTAACTTACAACAAGCTAGCACTCCACTTCTACCCTTTCGCAACTTCTTTACCCCTTCCGCTTTCACTTGTACCTACAACATAACTAAACTAATTAAGCAATTTGCTTAGTGAGAATATGAAATCTAATCAATACAATGCATTATTAACATAAAGCAAACAATGAACAAAGTAAAGAACTACTTCCCTTTTTCTTGCAACTTCACTTTCACAATTCTAATCATATGTGCACATAGCTAATCAATATTTGGCTAACATAAGTTAACCACTAATCGTACAAGGCTAACCTTGGTTAGCTATACTAATCAAAATATGGCTAATAAGCATTAACCATTCTACTCACAAGCTTTCATCATAATCATGATATAATCATAAGCTAATCACAACAAGTTACATGATCATGATCTAATCAATTCATAAACTCACCTTGGTTTGTAGCACAAATTGAAACAAGATGATCAAATGAGGACAATTCTTCTTTAGCACCTATTACATACACATAGCACATAATCAACAACTAATTCACACTTTCAATGACTAATCATCTATTTCTTTCTCCCCCACTTGAGGTTTACTAATTTCACTTCAACTAAACTAACTAACTTACTTATCATAATCAAAATCATTGCTTTATTATGAATTTAACTACTTTCTAATCACTAATTCAATCTACTAACATATCAAAATCATGCTATAAACTAAAACATATGATTCATGAGAAATTTCATAAACCATAATCATAACCTATCACTTGTAATAAGAAATTAGGATTCTAATCATTGTTTATAGGTTATACTAACACTAACTAATCAATTACAAACCCTAATTTCAGATTAAATCATATCAATTAACTAAAACCCCATAAAACCCAATTTCTAGGGTTCTAGGAGAAAGAAACTACTTACAAAGGTTGAAGAAGATGGAGGAGATGATGATTCTGAGTTCTAAAGCTTGGATTGAAGTTTAATTTGAAGTTTGAAGGTTAATTCTTGACCTCCTTCTACTCCCTGCGATTTTCTCTGTTTATTTTTTTAAGTTCTGGAATGTTTTGAAATGCCAGGAACTAAACACGTATCTGTGTATTTATCTTTTATTTATTTACTATACTACACAGTCTAGAACTGAACAACTAGTTTACGGTTTCTATTATATCTCTTTATTTAAAGATCTAAAATTAAAAAGATGTACATTTTATTGTACACTAAATTAATACTGTAAAACTGAACTATAAAAACTTATTTTTATTTACTAAAGTAATACCTTGAAAACTGGGGTGTTACAACTCTCCCCCACTTATTCTGTTCGTGTCCTCACGAACCATTCTTGGTGCACCGCAGGGTAGTATATCATCATCCACTCCTCCGGTTCCCAAGTAAATTCTGAACCCTTCCTATGTCGCCACTGAACTTTAACTATTGAAACTGATTTATTTCTGAGCTGCTTTACTTTCTGATCAAGAATTTTAACTGGCTCTTCTATATAACTCAACTTATCATTTATTTCTATTTCTGTCAGTGGTACATAAGAAGCCTCATCAACTAAACACTTTCTGAGCTGAGACACATGAAATGTATCATGAATACTACCAAGTTCTTCTGGTAATTGTAATCGATACGCAACCTTGCCAACTCTATCAATAATTTCAAAAGGTCCAATATACCTTGGACTCAACTTTCCCCGCTTTCTAAAACGTATAATCCCTTTCCAAGGTGAAACTTTAAGTAACACCTTATCGCCTGCTTGAAATTCAATAGGCCTTCTCCGCTTGTCTGCATATGACTTTTGTCGATCTTGTGCCATCTTTAATCTTTCTCTAATCTGATCAATCTTCTCAGTAGTTAACTGTACTATATCTGTACTTCCAAGCTCTCTCTGACCAATCTCACCCCAACAAATTGGAGTTCGACATTTTCTACCATATAGCATTTCATAAGGTGGCATATTGATCGAAGAATGATAACTGTTATTATAAGAAAACTCAACCAATGGAATGTGAGTATCCCAACTGCCACCAAAGTCAATGGCGCAAGCTCTAAGCATATCCTCAAGAGTCTGAATGGTACGTTCACTCTGACCATCAGTTTGAGGATGAAAAGTTGTACTAATATGCAATCGAGTCCCTAAATCTTCTTGAAATTTATTCCAGAATCGAGAAGTAAAACGAGTATCACGATCTGAAACTATAGAAAGTGGAACTCCATGCCTAGCAACAACTTCTTTAACATAAAGATCGGCTAACTTTTCTGAAGAAGAAGCTTCTTGAATAGGAAGAAAAATAGCACTTTTTGTCAATCGGTCCACGATCACCCAAATAGTATCATGTTGCCTAGGGGTCTTTGGCAACTTAGTAACAAAATCCATGGTGATGTGTTCCCATTTCCATACTGGTATATCTAAAGGTTGGAGTTTACCATATGGTTGCTGGTGCTCTGTTTTAACTTGCAGACAAGTAAGGCAATTCTGAACATGTTTAACTATATCACGCTTCATACCTGGCCACCAATAGTCACATTTCAGATCACGGTACATCTTGGTAGCACCAGGATGAATAGAATATTTAGATTTGTGCGCCTCATCTAGTAACTCTTTCTTTACTTCACTCGTTCTTGGTATCCAAATTCTACCATAACGAGTCTTTAAACCTCTAGAATCATCTACTAATTCAGAAAGTTGACCCGCTAAACGTTGGTTATTCGGGTCATTAGAAGCTAAAACTTCAATCTGAGCAGCTTTAATAGAATCAAATAACTGAGGAAGCACAGTCATTTGAAAAGATTTCACTGAAAGAACGGAATGGCTAACCTTTCTGCTAAGAGCATCGGCTACAATATTCGCTTTGCCAGGATGGTAAAGTATGTCGCAGTCATAATCTTTGACTAAATCTAGCCATCTTCTCTGACGATTGTTCAAATCACGCTGATCAAAGAAATATTTGAGGCTTTTGTGGTCTGTATAGATAATGAATTTAACACCATAGAGATAATGGCGCCAAATTTTAAGAGCGAAGACCACAGCTGCTAACTCAAGATCATGAGTGGGATAGTTCTGCTCATGTGATTTTAACTGGCGTGAAGCATAAGCAATGACTTTCCCACGCTGCATAAGAACACAGCCTAATCCAAGTTTTGAAGCATCACAATACACCACCATATCCTCGTTGCCCTCGGGTAAAACAAGAATAGGGGCTTGACTAAGCTTTTCTTTCAACATCTGAAACGCTTTAGCTTGCTTATCTTCCCACTTCCACTGAACGCTCTTTCTAGTCAACTGAGTCAAAGGAGTAGCAATCTTTGAAAAATCTTGAATAAAACGACGATAATAGCCAGCTAGGCCAAGAAAACTCCTAACTTCAGTAGGACTCGTAGGAGGGTCCCACTTCATCACTGCTGCTATCTTGGAAGGATCAACTTGAATACCGTGAATATTGATCACGTGTCCAAGAAATTGGACTTCTCGTAACCAAAATTCACATTTAGAAAATTTGGCAAATAGCTTTTCACAACGAAGTGTTTCAAGAACTTGCCTGAGATGTGCTGCATGCTCAGCTTCACTTTTAGAATAGATAAGAATATCATCAATGAAAACTATAACAAAGATATCAAGCATGGGCCGACAAACTCTGTTCATCAAATCCATGAATGCAGCTGGAGCATTAGTTAAGCCGAAAGGCATAACTGTAAACTCGAAGTGACCATAACGAGTACGAAAAGCAGTCTTTGAAATATCGTCTTCCCTTACCTTTAACTGATGGTAGCCAGAACGAAGATCAATCTTTGAAAAGAAACTGGCACCCTGTAGCTGATCAAATAAGTCATCTATTCGAGGCAAGGGATATCTGTTCTTAATGGTCACTTTATTTAGTTCCCGGTAATCTATACACATTCTTAGGGAACCATCTTTCTTCTTTACAAATAATACTGGAGCTCCCCAAGGTGAACTACTAGGACGGATGAAACCTTTATCTAAAAGTTCTTGCAATTGTTTCATCATTTCTTGCATTTCAGTTGGAGCTAACCGATAAGGAGTTTTAGCAATTGGAATAGCTCCAGGAATAAGATCAATTCGAAATTCCACTTGTCTATCAGGTGGAATACCTGGAAGTTCATCAGGAAACACTTCAGGAAATTCTTTCACCACTGGAATACTAGAAAGTTCGGGTACAGCTTTAGAATTATCAACCACGTGCGCCAAAAAGGCTTGACACCCGTGTGACAAAAATCTTTTAGCTCGAGCAAAGGTACAAACAGGAATGGATCTATTAGAACGCTCACCATAGACAACAATCTCCCTTCCGCTAGGTGCTTTCAGGAGAACTATCTTTTCATAACAATTAATCATACCCTTATTCTTTCCCATCCAATCCATTCCTATAACTACATGAAATTCCCCCATTGGCATAGGAATCAAGTCTATTTTGAACACCTCACCTCCTATTTCAATAGTACACCCTCTATAAACATCACTAACAATAACTAATTTGCTATCGGCAATTTCAACTTCCAAAGGGCGTTCTAATTTAACAATAGGAGTATTCAACTTTTCACAAAATGACAATGATACAAAAGACTTGGTGGCTCCAGAGTCAAAT
Source organism: Helichrysum umbraculigerum (assembly GCA_949592205.1). NCBI lineage: Eukaryota > Viridiplantae > Streptophyta > Magnoliopsida > Asterales > Asteraceae > Helichrysum > Helichrysum umbraculigerum. The sequence continues at coordinate 9,113,896 of CATIUR010000003.1, read as the reverse complement.
AAAACATGGGCAGGTATAGTATTAATTATAAAGGTACCTGTCACCACGTCATGTGACTCCTTTGCCTCATCTGCTGTAATCTGAAAAGAACGACCTTTAGCTTTCTGTCTACTAGCTTCTCTTTTCTTTTCTGCTTCTTTCTTCTGTTCATTTCTTTTCATATCTTCTAGTTTAGCAGGACAGTTAGCTTGTAAGTGGTCATCCTTATAACAATAAAAGCACATCCTATATGGATTAGGGCAATTAGCAGCAATATGCCCTTGCTGACGACACTTATAACAAGCTGTACTCCCTAACTGACATTCTCCTGGATGCTTTCTGCCACAATTATTACACTTGGGAAATTCCCGAGCTGGAGCTTGAGATTGACGGTTAGATAGTTGAGATTGTGACTTCTGTTGTTGTGGTTGTGATGACTGCTGCTTTCCGAAATTTTTAAACTTCTTAAATTGCTGTGATTGAGAAGAAGATTGTTCTGCTTTTCTCTTATTGGCTCTATCCTCTGCTTTCACTTGCAACTCCTTCTCTCGAGTCAACCCCTTATTCATCATCTTAGGAATAGAATCATAAATAGTCGGGTCAACTGCTTCTTTGATATCAATGTTCAAATGTCGGTAATAATGGTCCTTCATTAACCCTGGATTCGAGGTATATTCGGGACAAAACTGAGATTTGTCATAAAACACGTTAGTGTACTCAGTTACCGACATTTTCCCTTGATTGATGGCTAAGAACTCTCCTTTCAATCTTTCTACTTCCGCCATTGGAGCAAATTCTGCTATAAACTTCTCTTTAAACATACTCCAAGAAAACTTTGCAGCTTCTGCAGCACCATGTGTTTTAATTTGAGTACCCCACCAATCCTGAGCACTATCTTTTAACTGATGAGCAGCAAACAGTACACGTAGCCTTTCTGGACAGTCACAGAGTAGAAAAGTCTCTTCTATCTTATTAATCCACCTATGACTACTAATCGGGTCTCTTTCACCGTGAAATTCTGGGGGACTACAATTGGCAAAGTTTTTATATTCAAAACGTTCTTTTTCTTTATTCATTTGTTGCTGAGCACTTAACATTTCACTATTCAACTGAGGGTTAACTAAGACAGGATGCTTCTGTTCAAATTCTACTAATCGTGTATTAATAATTTGCTCCATTCGAGTATATACCTTAGGAGCAAATTCTTGTAGGGCTTGCCCAATCACATCTTTTAATAGCATCCGGTCCTCGGGATCTAAACTTCTTTCTGAAACATTCTCCTCTTGAGTGGGAGAACGTACGTTTGAACCCTCAGCTTCTTTGTTTGGTGTGGATTCCATTTACTAAACAATATAAGAACACAATTAATAACATAGAAAATCTCTACTTCAACTATTACATATTGATTGCCTTTATCTTCACATACTTAACAACTTTGAATCTCCCACATGACTTTAGCAAAATATAACCTCGTTGGCCAGACGTAGTTATATTAAACTAAATACATGTTTCTATTCAAAATTCTTAAATATATTCCAAACCCAAGCAATCATTCTTATTCTAATCATAATCTACTAATCATATGCAAAACATTGCAAAAACATAACTGTAATTAACTACTGCACATTTATAAGTGGTTTAAGTTTAGGCAATCCTACTGTGGATTGCTTAAATCTCTTAAACCATCGCTCTGATACCAACTTGAAACGCCCTGAAAATCTGAACAATTTTTTTTTTTTTTTTTTTTACACTGAAACATATTTCTATTGGTCCCACTATTTGTATTATCATGTTTAATATTCTAATCTCCTTATCTATATTGCTTTTAAAACTTAAAATTTAAAACCTGCTGAAATCATCACCTACCCGCCGGGTAGATGGGTTACCCGCCGGGTACCCAAGTCTAGCCGCCGGGTTTTTCCCATTAACCGCCGGGTGAATTAATTTTTGTGGTAACAGAACCTAATGTCCGTTTAAAGGCTTGAGAAGCCGCCGGGTGGGTTTAGGAAACCACCGGCTTGATCTTAATATTGCTTTTACCCGCCGGGTACTCAGGCTACCCGCCGGGTACCCTGGCGCTTACAGCACCTGCAGTTTTCTTTCCACTATTTACCATTTTCCGAACTTTGGACGCGCATATCTTTCAAACGACAAAGAGTTAAAACATGAAACTTTGCAGGCACTTTACTATAGTCAAAATGAAACTTTCTATTTTCGCACTTTCTCAAATTTCTCAATTTATCGGAATTTGGGCTTAAGGGTCATTTTCGGCTAAATTCCAACATTTTTCTAACATACTAAGTCTCAAACCATTAAGACTTAGAAGCTGAAACTTTAGGCACACATTTCTACTATCAAAACAAACTTGCGAGACTAATCACTATACTTCCAATCTTTATCTAACTCAAATTCGTTCATAGGCATCATTAAGACCCGTTTTGACCCATTATGACCCGTTGATCCAAAAGAGCTAATTTGACCCATTCAATAACTAAACACACTTCCAAATTAACTAATAACATCGTTGACTTTCATTAAAACTTTCAATATGTACAAAATCAAAATATCACTTTCACTACAACTTACAACTTACACATTCTAAACCACATCTACTAGTCATTTAAGATTTTATACTATTACATCATATCTATCTAGTCATTACTTTCATAACCAAAACATGTCAAAACATAGTTTGGGCGATCTTTCAAGGTTCCAAAACGATAATTTAAAGAGAAAGCTTGTGTAACTTACAACAAGCTAGCACTCCACTTCTACCCTTTCGCAACTTCTTTACCCCTTCCGCTTTCACTTGTACCTACAACATAACTAAACTAATTAAGCAATTTGCTTAGTGAGAATATGAAATCTAATCAATACAATGCATTATTAACATAAAGCAAACAATGAACAAAGTAAAGAACTACTTCCCTTTTTCTTGCAACTTCACTTTCACAATTCTAATCATATGTGCACATAGCTAATCAATATTTGGCTAACATAAGTTAACCACTAATCGTACAAGGCTAACCTTGGTTAGCTATACTAATCAAAATATGGTGTAACACCCCCGAAATTCACTGTTTTGCGGAAGCATACATGGGGTGTTACTAATCAATATACAAAGCACAAGATGTATAGCAAACGACCTCTAAATGAGACGTTTTGTAAATTAGTTACATTCCATAGATATAATGTTTGAAAACTTAGTGTTTTCGTATACAAAATGTAGTTTCCCCTAGAGTCCACGCGTATAGCGGGAGATTCTATTACATAATCAAAATATACAAAAGATAATGCTAAGAATCTCCGTTAATGCAGTGTGTTGAAATCATGCGACTCTAGCTAAAATCCTGGAGTAATCCTACTCCATCCGGGTACCTGAGAAAACATGCTAAAAAGTGTCAACCAAAAGGTTGGTGAATCTCACAGGTTTGTAAGTAATATCGGCTTTGAACACGAGATTTCATTAGTAGTGCCCGTAGGCGTAAAATCAGCCATTGCAATCCAGCAATCGTAAAATCAGTATTTGCAATCCAGCAAATGTAAATAAATAAGTTTATACCGTTGCCATGAGGCTCATAATCGAAGCTTAACCCGTAAATAATATGTTTGCTCCCGTGACATGCTCGTAAGTGAGCAAGCATCCGTAACGAATAAGTTGTCACCCGTTTATACGTGTAAATCGGTACGTGGCAGCGCTACTGCCCCGGGTGGGGAGGGTCATTTCCCTAATGGATCCATTAACTACTGTTCGCGCTTAAGTCCATAACTAACGATATATGATGGAGAGACTTCTGTAAATAGTAACAACTCATGCAATTCCGTTTGGTATAGTAAACAGTTTAGTACTTGTGTTCAAGAAAAAGTAGTAGCATGTATCTCCCCCAATAAGATAAAACAGTAAAAGTGGGGCCGTAAGACTCACCTGAGTCTTTGCAAGTACGTTTATATCAATAAACGAGTAAGTAATATCAACTGTAGGTTCTCCGAACCCGTAACCTTCAAATGCCTAAACATATAAGGTTAAGTAAGTAGATGTCTCGCAAGACCATTTAGGCTAGTTGTTTACACAACTCATTATGTCCAAGTGTTTGTTTAGTAATCCGTTTGTAGTTTGAAAACAAATATGGCCCGTTGGTGACGGTTTGTAATAATGATTCAAAGTGTTATCATTTATAACGCAATTTAGTGTGATTGTAATAGAAAGTATGTTCTATGACGTTTGTTCAGTCGTATGACATAAGTATTTGAAGTTGTGTAAGTTCGACACTTAGTAAAATCTAACTTTTCAAGGTTCTGGTTTGTGCGACGTAGCATGCGACGTAGCATGCGACGTAGGGTGCGACGTGGGGAGGTACGTCGCATGATGCGACCTTCGCAAATCAATGCGACGTAGGAGGCGACGTCGCTAATGCGACGTTGGTTCGGTTTGCGACGTAAAAGTCTACGTCGCTATGTGCGACGTCCGCAAGTTAATGCGACGTAATAGGCTGCGTCGCTAGTGCGACGTTGGGATATCTGTGCGACGTAGGCCGTGACGTCGCTAAATGCGACGTTGGCCACAAAATGCGACGTTTTGAGCTACGTCGCAGAAAGTCCAGCGTCTCTGCGACGTAGCGGTCTGATCGGAATTTGGTGGCCGGAAAATCGGTCGAAAAGCTTCCGTTCGGTCCAAATCTTTTACCCAACCCATTTTTGGACATTTTAAGCATATATAAACTATAAAAACGTAAAAATGAGTAAAAACGGAGAGTTTCGGGTTTTGTCGGGAACTTACGATTTGTCGGATCGAAAATCCGAAAAGATGGAAAGGTAGATCGGGATGCCGTGGTTCTTTTATTCCAAAGGGTCGATGAAATCCGAATGCGTTTAGTGGTAGTATTTAGTGATTTTTGATGATTTTTGGGGTTTTGGTTGGTTGGTGGCTTTTGAAAGAGAAGAGAGGAGAAAGAGAAAGAGTTGAGTGAAATGAGAAAAGAAAAGAGAGAGTTGGAGGTTATCCTCCAACTTTCAGCCTCCGTTCCTGGCGCGGTGTTCGTTTCCTCCGTCGTTTAAACGCTATATCAAGCAGTTATATTTTTTTTAAAAGGTGACGGGAATATTTTAATGAAATACCCTGAAATTAATTATAAGAACATTTGTCGAAGTATTAAAATTCTTAACTCGCGTTTAATACGTATTCGTTAAATTATTTAAAATGTCGTCGCGATATTATAAATAATGTTTGTTCGCTGTGTATTTTATATGATAAAATATGTTCTCATTATTTCGGTAAGTTTCTGTCACCAACGTCAAAATAATTGTGTCGGACTCCGTCCGGTTAATTAGTACGATTTATCCAAATCGCGTAAAAACACACATATATATATAATTCAACTTATATATATACGAATAGAGCCTGTAATTAGTCCTATTACATACTAATTACAACTAGTTACAATCAATTAGGCATAAATAATTATCCTAATTTAGCAGGTGTTACATATGGCTAATAAGCATTAACCATTCTACTCACAAGCTTTCATCATAATCATGATATAATCATAAGCTAATCACAACAAGTTACATGATCATGATCTAATCAATTCATAAACTCACCTTGGTTTGTAGCACAAATTGAAACAAGATGATCAAATGAGGACAATTCTTCTTTAGCACCTATTACATACACATAGCACATAATCAACAACTAATTCACACTTTCAATGACTAATCATCTATTTCTTTCTCCCCCACTTGAGGTTTACTAATTTCACTTCAACTAAACTAACTAACTTACTTATCATAATCAAAATCATTGCTTTATTATGAATTTAACTACTTTCTAATCACTAATTCAATCTACTAACATATCAAAATCATGCTATAAACTAAAACATATGATTCATGAGAAATTTCATAAACCATAATCATAACCTATCACTTGTAATAAGAAATTAGGATTCTAATCATTGTTTATAGGTTATACTAACACTAACTAATCAATTACAAACCCTAATTTCAGATTAAATCATATCAATTAACTAAAACCCCATAAAACCCAATTTCTAGGGTTCTAGGAGAAAGAAACTACTTACAAAGGTTGAAGAAGATGGAGGAGATGATGATTCTGAGTTCTAAAGCTTGGATTGAAGTTTAATTTGAAGTTTGAAGGTTAATTCTTGACCTCCTTCTACTCCCTGCGATTTTCTCTGTTTATTTTTTTAAGTTCTGGAATGTTTTGAAATGCCAGGAACTAAACACGTATCTGTGTATTTATCTTTTATTTATTTACTATACTACACAGTCTAGAACTGAACAACTAGTTTACGGTTTCTATTATATCTCTTTATTTAAAGATCTAAAATTAAAAAGATGTACATTTTATTGTACACTAAATTAATACTGTAAAACTGAACTATAAAAACTTATTTTTATTTACTAAAGTAATACCTTGAAAACTGGGGTGTTACAATAATAATAATAATAAGTATCGCTAGACCTTCTCCTCAACTACCATAATTCTACGTCTCCACTCAATTCGATCAGAGGTCATGTCCTCGGTAAGTGCCATCTCTTTGAGGTCTAGGTTCACTCTATCCTCCCATCTAAGTTTAGGTCTGCCTCTCTTCCTTAAGCCATCGATAGTGATGTCCTCTACTCTTCTAACAGGTGCTGATTGTGGTCTCCTCCTAATGTGTCCAAACCATCTTAGTCGTCCCTCTCTCAGTTTCTTCGTTATAGTTGCCACTTCTAACTTCTCCCTGAAAACACCGTTCGGGATCATGTCTAACATGGTCTTCCCACACGACCATCTTAACATCCTCATTTCTGCCACTTCCATCTTAGTCGCTTGGGCCTTCGTCATCGGCCAACATTCAGACCCGTATAGCATGGCTGGCCTAATTGCTACCCTATAGAATCTTCCTTTCAACTTCAATGGTATTTTCGGGTCACACAAGACACCGGTAGCTGACCTCCACTTCAACCATCCCACTCTTATACGGTGTGTCACATCTTCTTCTATTCTACCTGATTTATGAAGTACTGATCCTAAGTATCTAAAGGTCTCTTTTGGGTGAAAAATTGTATCCCCAATATGAATATCCTCTAAAACGTCCCGTTCTCCCGCATTTCCTTCGAAATCGCAATGTACATATTCCGTTTTCTCTCTGCTGATCCGTAGGCCTTCATCCTCAAGTACCTTTCTCCACTGTTCTAGCCTGCTATTCAGGCCCCCTCTTGTTTCCGAGACAAGAACAATATCATCTGCAAAAATCATGCACCACGGTATGCTCTCTTGGATCTCCCGAGACATCTCGTCAAGAATCAAGGCAAACAAGAAAGGGCTAAGGGCAGATCCTTGGTGTAGACCCACTTCTACTGGAAAGTACTCCGTGTTACCTACCTGGGTCCGTACACATGTCTTAGCATCCTCATACATATCCATAATACTCCTAATGTATCTCCCTGGCACTCCTTTAGCGTCTAGAGTCTTCCAAATTAGCGCACGTGGTACTCGATCATACGCTTTCTCAAGGTCAATGAAAGCCATGTGTAGGTCTCTTTGCTTTTCCCTATATTTCTCTGTAAGTCTTCTGATTAAGTGTATCGCCTCTATTGAAGACCGTCCAGGCATGAAACCGAATTGGTTCTCAGACACATTAGCCACACTTCTTATTTTACTCTCAATAACTCTCTCCCATAGTTTCATCGTATGACTAAGTAGTTTAATGCCCCTATAGTTGCTACAACATTGCGCATCACCCTTGTTCTTATAAATCGGTATAACCTCGCTGAGTCTCCATTCTTCTGGCATTTTATCACAACTAAGGATTTTGTTGAAAAGAGTCGTCAGCATGTTCAGACCCTCATCACCTAAACACCTCCATACCTCTATGGGAATCTGATCCGGGCCTACTGCTTTGTTTCTCCCCATTCTCTGCAGGGCTATTCTAACATCCTCATGGCTAATCCTAAAAGAGGAACAATCATTTTGGGATTGTTGTCTAATACTTGTGTGCACTACTGGCCTACTCGTCACGTTCATCGTACTCTCATTAAACAAGGTGGAGAAATATCCAGCCCATCTGTTCCTAATTTCGATCTCATTCACTATGCTTTGACCATTCTCGTCTTTGATAAATTTGACATTTCCTAAATCTCTTCTTTTTCTCTCCCTGGCTTTTGCTAACTTATAGATATCATTTACCCCCTGTTTGGAACTTAATTTTCTATATAAGTCTTCATATGCCTTATCTTTTGCTAAAGCTACTGCTTTTTTTGCTTCTCGTTTGGCTTCATTGTACCTCCCTCTTGCCGCAATACTATCCCCTTGGGCCTCGTCACGACAACAAAGAAGCTCTTTGAAACGAGTCTGTTTTGCCGCAACTTTGCCCTGGACCTCCTCGCTAAACCACCAAGATTCCCTACGAGCTCTATGTGCTCTCGAAGTGCCACTCGCCACCCCTAGCAATTCTATTGCAGCCTCCTTGATGGTCTTAGCCAAGTAATTCCACAGCCGGTCAGCTTCATAGATTCTTATGCCTTCCACTACCGCTAGTCTCTCTATCACCGTCTCTCTAAAGGTCTCGGCAACTCTTCCAGATAGGTTCTTCCACAGGATTCTCGATGTTACAACTCTCTTGCTCTCGTGTGCCCGTCTCCTGACAGAGATGTCCAAGATTAATAATCTGTGTAGGGAAGAACATGCTTCACCCGGAAGAACCTTGCAATCTTTACAGGTAGTTAGATCACTTTTACGTATCAAAAAATAGTCAATCTGTGTTTTGTGGCCACCGCTATGAAAAGTAATAAGGTGTTCGTCTCTCTTTTTAAACATCGAGTTAGCAACCACAAGGTCGTGTGCGGTAGCAAACTCTAGAAGCTTGCTTCCTTCTTCATTCCTAGCTCCATAACCAAAACCACCGTGGACTCCTAGGTATCCGTCTATTTCCGATCCGATATGTCCATTAAGATCTCCTCCAATGAAAAGTCGTTGGTCTACTGGGCAATCCCTAACCAGGTCGTCTAAAGAATCCCAGAAACTTTTCTTCTCAGCTTCTCCTAGTCCTGCTTGTGGGGCATATGCGCTTACAATATTAAACGTCTCTTCCTCTATAACTAGTTTGACCGACATAATCCTGTCACTATATCTACTAACCTCTACTACATCATCCTTCAGGCTTGTTGCCAACAGGATTCCAACCCCGTTTCTCGCCGTCTTAGAACCCGAGTACCAAAGTTTATAGCCGTTTTCCTCCCTCGTCCCGGCACCCTTCCATTTGGTCTCTTGAAAACATGCTATGTCGACCTTCCTCCTAGACAAAGCACCGATCAACTCCATACGTTTCCCAGTAAGCGTCCCTACATTCCAGCTACCTATCCTAATCTTTCTAGCATTCAAAATACTATGCCTACTCCTCGATCCCCCATACTCTCTGACCCTTGAGTTAGTGGGACATGACCTCAAATATACCTCATTCTGAGCCTCTATTGTGGCTTAATGACCGCAATATATCCAATATTCACCAAAGTCACAAGACTACACACGTAATATGCACGAAGTAATGTATATATATATATAATGAGGCTATAGATATACAAATAATAATAATAATAATAATAATAATAATAATAATAACAATAATAATAATAATAGCTATTAGCAACAGCGACAACAATAGTAATAGTAATACTAATGGCTAGATACACGAATAGGTACACAAATAATAATAATAATAATAGCAATAATAATAATAATAATAATAATAATAATAATAATAATAATAATAATAATAATAGTAATAATAATAATAAAGTAATCACAACAGTAATAATAATAGTAACAATTAGCAATAGCAAGTAGTCAACAATAGTTACAGCGATTAGTTTGCAGCAAACAATAGTTAAAATGCTAACACCAACAATTAACAGATAAAATTCCACGTAGCAATTAAACAATTTATACCCTTAATCTCAAAAATACTAATAATAATAATAATAATAATAATAATAATAATAATAATAATAATAATAATAATAATAATAATAATAGGAATAATAATAATAATAATAATCGGAATAATAATAATAATAATAATAATAATAATAATAATAGAGATAATAATAATAATATCAATTAACAACGGATTATTAATCAACTGCAGCTACAACACATAACATACAGCAAGCAACATATAATAAGAGTATGTAATGCTACCACATACACAAAAATTTTAATATTATTTAAATATATGTATGGGGTAATACTAATAACAGTAGATATCAGTATATCAATATACAGTAATAATAGTAGATTAACTATGACAAGTAGTAGAGTTAAGAAAGCAAAACTGTCCGTCGGCAAACTTCCGACCGTAGCGGAAACGAGCAGCCAAGTCGGAAAAGGGATCCAACTACACAGCAAGAACCGAATCGAAAGCCGGAGAAGGGAATTGAACTTCCGGTGGAATAGCTAGTCCTCCACACTTGGTCCCTGCAACAGTAGGAAGGTCTCTGGAACAGCCAAGAGACTCCAGTACAAAACACAGAAGCACAACCGCAGTGTACTCCGAGCGAAGTAGCCGAGAAAAGAAAAGAAAACCCTTGGATAAACGAGTAGAAGGTCGATGGATAGGCAAAATAAAACTGTAACAGGCAGTGGCGGATCCAGGAATTCTAATCATGGGGGGCAAAATAAATACTCCGTAGATGTTAACTATAAAATTATGCATAAAATAGCAATTACATATGTTTATATAATAGCATCAAAAGCTGCATAAACTTACATCCGACTACATTAAATACTGCACAAAATAGCACCTAAATGATACACAAAACAGGGACTAAACGCACATCAAGTAGTAGCAAAAACTGCAACAAAATAGCAGCTAACCTAGACATCAAGTAGCAGCAAAATCGGGTGCAAAACAGCAGCTAACCTGCTGCAAAACAGCAGCGGAAGTAGCAAAAAACAGTAGCGAAAGTAGCAAAAAAACTGCACCAAACTATATCCTACTAGCTACAACTGACCTCTGCGTTTCTTCTTTTGAAAGAGATAGATCACTTCTTCATTTGTAACACTTGCAAGTGCCTCTTTTTCTACCGCACAAATTACACAAGCATTCAAAAATTCATCACCAATTCGATTGCGTAAATCCGACTTAACAATCTTCATTGCCGAGAAACATCGCTCAACGGTTGCGGTTGCCACGGGTAAAACTAATGCGAGCTTTAATAACCGATATAACAAAGGATAAGAAAGATGTTTTCTTGTTTCCACCATCAACCTAGCAAGGTCCGAAATACCATCTAAATTTGCAAATCTTTCATCATTTCGCACATTATCAATATATATTTCAAGTTGCTTCTCAAGTTCCATCCTTTCCTCACTATCAAAATCATATGGATACAACTCACTCAACCTCATTAATTTTGATATGTCAAAGTTGGTAAGTGAATCACGAGGATGCAAAGCCGCCATATTAGTAAGTAATTCGGTGCTAACCTCATTAAAGCGATCACCAAACTCTAGATTTATCATATCCACCACGGTGTTAAAACAATCGAACTCATAAGCATCAATTGTAGCATTCAATCGAAGTCGGTTCTCTTTCTTCTTAACTTCATCTTGCTTGTGAAGTGCAACTTCAATAGATTGATTTTGCATCATTAAAGCTTCACAATTCTTAAGCGCTCTATTATGAAAACTATTGACATCACCAACATGCCTTTTAAATCTCTCCGTTTTATTCCAACTATCAAAACCTTTCGTGACAAATGATTCATTCCCACCTTGGTTCCAAACATAATCTCGACATAAGTAACAACATAAACAAAAAGCTTTATCCGCTTTTATACTATACTCTAACCAATTTCCATACTTATCATACCACTTCGTTTTAAAGCCCCTTTCTCTAGTTCCAATAGTTTTTTGTGGGAAATTATGGCCACGTGGTTGACAAGGTCCATTGAGCCAATATTTTCGCCTAATTTCATCTCTTTGATTAGGGTGATAATCCAAAATTCGTATCCTATCAATGGGATCCCAAGGAAGGTTATCCAAATCAACTAATTTAGGCTTTGAAAAAGTAGGATACGATCTTGGAATTTCCTTTTCAACTTTTTTATTTGAAGCTTTTCCATCTCCATCCTTACTTACAAATGGTTCTTGTCTGATACAAAACTTCAAGATTCCTAACAAAACAAGATTATATAATATTTTATAAAAATAATGAATGTATCACAAATAAAAATAAAACAAAGCTTTCACCAATTTTTTATTCAACTACTTGCACAAAGTTAAACCTACAATTTTTATTCATATTATATCCATCAATTCATCGTTACTTGTAAATACATAAAGCTACTTGCCCACTTTGAAATTACACCCCACTAATTTACCATTAACAATTAACAAATCAAAATAAAAATTCTAGGGTTTTCAATCAAAATAAGAATCAAAATTAGTGAAGTACCTTCCTGTCTTGCCATATGGTGATTTGGAGTAGTACACCAAAAACGAAAATTATATAAACGATATCTTCCTGAAGTCCTCAACGACTGAACAAGTGTATTACATATTTGCTTGGAAGATCGATTTTAGTACGGAGTATATTGTGCGAATAGACCGACTCACCGAAGTACGTATCTGGAAATTTGATCGTTCTTTGTTTAACATTTATTTGGGCTATTAATTCTAATTAGTGGATTATTGTGGGCCGAACATATTTGGGTTAGGGGGCCAAATATAATTGGGCTTGGGGGCCAACCTAAATATATATCATATTTTACACTATATGGGCTTTATCCATGGGGTTCCATGGCCCCCCATGTTAAAACACTCCATCCGCCCCTGGTAACAGGTAACACGGACCGGGCTACGTCTCACAGAGCAGCGAGAAAAGTAACCGGAGTACAGTTGAGTATGCTGGTATCGATCGCTGGTACAATGGTGATTCCGGCGACGGGATAAGTTCCAAAGTTTCCGGCGCGTCCGTTATAGGAAAAAAAAAATAAAAATACCATCATTAGAAGCTTGGCAAAAAGTGCAATCCCAACAACAGTAGCAAACATGGGCATACTAGCAGTATCAAGCCATGATAAGGATTCAGGTGTTTCCACAAACAAACGGTTCCTATTAGGGTTTCTTCTTCTTCGATCCTTTTCAATTTCTGCTATCTTTTTCTTCAATGCATCGCTAGGGTTAGGCCTTGTTTTAGTTAAAGTGTGTAATTGTCTGCAAAATTTGAACATTGATCGCCTGGGTTCCATACTTCCATCCACCAAAACCTTACAAAATGAAAATCAATAATGGCTAAAACGCAAAATAGACAACCGCAGGGGGTGGTATTGGACCATAAACTCGAGCATCACGGGTTTCGTTAGAGGACTATCTTCTTTTCTTTTCGTGTGATTTAATTTATACCTAATGGATTGGAAAATTTCTCTATGTTTATTACTCCGTATTATTATTATTATTATTATTATTATTATTATTATTATTATTATTATTATTATTATTATTATTATTATTATTATTATTATTATTATTATTATTGTTACTAGATCATAACCCGCAAATTTGCGGGCTTTTGCATATATTTAATACAAAATTACATTAGAATTAAAAAAAGTTCTTCAAAACCTCCAAAGGAAGTAAAGACCAAGAATTGGAACATTGATCGCCTGGGAATTTTGACCTATATTTATTATGTTTTAGGATAGATTATAAAAGATAGAAAAAAGAATTACTCCTTCAATCGTTCTTCATTAGTATCCTATGAAATTCCACCAATAAACAACTTCCCATGTTCCATTTTCATTCGAAATCAATTATAAAAAATTCAACTACATAATTTCACCAACCGAATTACATAAACATCAAAAAATCAAAACACATAGATCTCATCAAAACAATATCAGACTATTCAAAGTGTACGACACCTATATATACACATGCAACTCAGATTCACTTAGTTCTATCATCAAACACCTTCTCTGCATAAACAAAAACAATCAGACTATATATACACAATATCAGACTATTCAAAGTATACGACACCTATTTATCATATGTAAATAGGTCAAGATTTGAAATAAAAGAATCATAAAGAATGGACAATCTGATAACCATTAGAATATTATGTTTTCGATACATGACTTTTATCAGCACAAATCTCGTCTTCAATTCCTTCCAACGTTTGTGTCTCGTCTTCTTTCTAATCAGCAGTCGCAACATCAGAGCAGCAAGTATCACAGCAGCAAGTAAAATTTAGGAAATCTACCCATCTTTAATTACTCCCATTGGTCTTCTTAAAACTGAAAAATTAACAAATTAATAGGTACCGACCTACTTAATTTTAAGTACCCATTTCGTTTTCAAATAAAAATGGATTGTACGCTTCCACATGAAAACATAGGTATCACCAAATATATTCTGAATTACTTGAATGATATATGTGATCATGAATCAAATCTCACTAAATTTCTCATTACAGTTAGAACATTGCCTTGTACAACCTAAGCCATAGATGTTACATGCCTAGCTCGACCCACCCATGTTGACCTATACAAATACATGATTAAAATTGTTACCCAACCCGACCATTTTCCACAAAATGGTAGGTGTGTGTCCAACAGAAATATACAATAGAGATTAACAAAAAATATTTTGATCATGCCACCATACACTTTGCCTTTCGAGCTACTAACCGACTATGGTACGACAATGTGTATGTAATATATTTCGATGGTAAATAATATATGTGGAGTGCACAAACTAAGATTTCCATATTAACATGGGGTCATTGTAATATTCACATGAAGCACGGGTAACTAACTACAGCATATCCTATCTTTTAATGTACAACTTTAGCGTTCATGTAGAGCAGCAATAAATTAAAAAAACAAACACTTAACATCTGATTTTACACACAAAGTAAAAGTGTAACTGTTTTACACTTTTACTTACCTTCATTTTTAAGATGGCTAGCTATCACTCTTCTTTTGAGAGATGAATTCTTGTTCCATCCTCCCAAATACAATTTCCATCACCAAAATACCCAAGCTAAACACATCCAATTCTACAGATAAACCTCATCAATTTACATAGGTTAGAAATAAAAATTGTAAATGATATAGCAACTCTATATCTTTATTTTGGACCACGTATAAACTACACAAACAGATCTCATCACACAGGTTATTTTCAATTGGTTGGAGCACAAGATATGCATTGATACAAAGTAAAATTGTAACTGTTTTACTTACCGAATAATTTTGCAAGTTCGGCAAGCAAAGGATGAAGCTCCATTGCGAACTCTTTAACTCCACCAAAATCAAGTGTCGGCTCGTTTTGACTCAAATCCATTATGATTCATTAACTAACAATTGTGACCCATCACTTTCTAGAGGGCTTAGAACAACTTACACAGCTGAGGAAAGGTGCCATTTATGACCGGGTGTTTTGCTTTCAAGAGCTTAATAGGTGTTTCCATTATGCAAGATATATAAAGAGTCAGAATGTTAATATTTTCCAGGAAATTTGGAAATATATTTATTATTTACATTTTTTCTAAACCATATTATATTATATTATGTGTTAGTCAATTTGGTTAGCTGACTATCTTAATAGCTAAACAAAAAAATGAAGAACATAATACGGATTGCTATATTTCACAAATCAAAAGAAAATCACATTGTGCATTAACCTCCTATTCAGTGAGGTTCAACATTTTGTTTTGGTCGGGCGGGGTTTTTTTTTGAAATTTCTACTAAAGAAATGGGGCTATGAAAAGTAATCATTGGTACAGTCATATGAAAACATTATAGATCGAACATATATCATAGCGTACATATTTTAACATTTGAACTTACCATTGGTTAAGTCCTTGGGGATGGCAGTGTCAAGTTCATTGAAGCCTAGGTCGGATAATAGCTCAAGTCAATCCAGTCATTCGTCTAGCTCTTGATACTACACAAAAAGTTTTAAAAGCAGTTAGGTAGAGGTGGCAAAATGCGTTTGTCTCTTGTACATAATATGATGAATACTTAACTTGATTTAATGTAGAGGTGGCAAAATGGGCGAATTGAGTAGGATGTCAAAGTGGGTAATTTTTAGTACAACTACTGTCGTCCTTTTCTTACATAAATTTTGAATGAAAAGTAATCATCTACACATGATAAGAAAATGATATAATGAAAGATATATTTTTCAAAGTGGGTAATCACTAACTGTAAGTTTTTCGATTTCTTCATATCCAACCTTTCAAACACCAAGCTTTATGATTTCTCCTTTATCCTAATGAATAAAGAAAATTCTAACAAAGAAAAAAAATAAACTGGAACAATTGGGCACATAGTGATCACCAGTAGAATTAGAAAAAAATAAAAACAAAAAAACTTAGGAAATGACATTCCAGCAAATTAGATATACCTCAATGTAAGCATCAATTGCAGCAATAAAAGTAAAACTACATTTATGAACTTTTATGTGATCATTAGTTGATTGAGGTTGTTGCTACTGTCAATGGTATCCCTAGCCCAGCTGAGCGTAGTTGATTCGTCATTTTCTATAGCTCCTTCACATTATCTAAGTGATCAGTCATTATTAAATATAATACATTCGTGATAATGTGGTTCCCTTTGCTATTTGTAAAAACACAGGTCTCTACTTCATTGTTAGAAGGGTCAAATTTTAGAAGTCAAACATGCACCTTGAATATGTCTTAGTTAATGGAGTAGTAGAATGCCTTGACCCATTGTTCAACCCATACGCCTCACCAGTTTTTCCACCCAACAGATTAAGATAGATTGGTAACAAAGTAAATATAATTGTGTTCATTGAATTATTTATTTCAAAGTGCATCAATGGCTAAACAGCCTCAAGTTTCTTTGTCATCTCACCATGTTTAATATTTTCCAGGAAATTTGGAAATATATTTATTATTTACATTTTTTCTAAACCATATTATATTATATTATGTGTTGGTCAATTTGGTTAGCTGACTATCTTAATAGCTAAACAAAAAAATGAAGAACATAATACGGATTGCTATATTTCACAAATCAAAAGAAAATCACATTGTGCATTAACCTCCTATTCAGTGAGGTTCAACATTTTGTTTTGGTCGGGCGGGGTTTTTTTTTGAAATTTCTACTAAAGAAATGGGGTTATGAAAAGTAATCATTGGTACAGTCATATGAAAACATTATAGATCGAACATATATCATAGCGTACATATTTTAACATTTGAACTTACCATTGGTTAAGTCCTTGGGGATGGCAGTGTCAAGTTCATTGAAGCCTAGGTCGGATAATAGCTCAAGTCAATCCAGTCATTCGTCTAGCTCTTGATACTACACAAAAAGTTTTAAAAGCAGTTAGGTAGAGGTGGCAAAATGCGTTTGTCTCTTGTATATAATATGATGAATACTTAACTTGATTTAATGTAGAGGTGGCAAAATGGGCGAATTGAGTAGGATGTCAAAGTGGGTAATTTTTAGTACAACTACTGTCGTCCTTTTCTTACATAAATTTTGAATGAAAAGTAATCATCTACACATGATAAGAAAATGATATAATGAAAGATATATTTTTCAAAGTGGGTAATCACTAACTGTAAGTTTTTCGATTTCTTCATATCCAACCTTTCAAACACCAAGCTTTATGATTTCTCCTTTATCCTAATGAATAAAGAAAATTCTAACAAAGAAAAAAAAATAAACTGGAACAATTGGGCACATAGTGATCACCAGTAGAATTAGAAAAAAATAAAAACAAAAAAACTTAGGAAATGACATTCCAGCAAATTAGATATACCTCAATGTAAGCATCAATTGCAGCAATAAAAGTAAAACTACATTTATGAACTTTTATGTGATCATTAGTTGATTGAGGTTGTTGCTACTGTCAATGGTATCCCTAGCCCAGCTGAGCGTAGTTGATTCGTCATTTTCTACAGCTCCTTCACATTATTTAAGTGATCAGTCATTATTAAATATAATACGTTCGTGATAATGCGGTTCCCTTTGCTATTTGTAAAAACGCAGGTCTCTACTTCATTGTTAGAAGGGTCTAATTTTAGAAGTCAAACATGCATCTTGAATATGTCTTAGTTAATGTAGTAGTAGCATGCCTTGACCCATTGTTCAACCCATACGCCTCACCAGTTTTTCCACCCAACAGATTAAGATAGATTGGTAACAAAGTAAATATAATTGTGTTCATTGAATTATTTATTTCAAGGTGCATCAATGGCTAAACAGCCTCAAGTTTCTTTGTCATCTCACCATGTTTAATTAGATCTTTGTTATTTATAATTCCCCATGATTCTTAGTACAACATCTAACAGTAAAGACCAGATTTCCATGCTTATGATAGTTGGCAAACTAAGGAAAGAAAACAGCAATAACATTGATAATACCTACTATTATGAGATTTTGTCACCAGCTATGAAAATACTAAATTTAATTACACCAATCAATGTAATACCCAGGGGTTAAAACACTACATTCACAACAGAAAACATTAGATTGTAGAATTAAATTAGTCTTATAAAGCACTCATCTGATCAATATCCCAACCACATAAACTAAGAAATACTCACCTAAAAATTTTACTATTTGATTATGAGAAGTTGTTTTCCGATATCCCACACCCAAACCCAACACAGGGCTGGTAATCTCACCTAAAACCCAACGCCCCTATTGTCCAAAAAACTACTACGGCCACATCAAATGGTTTCAATTTCCAACATGTCCACCCGGTATAACCTAATTTCCAATTGAAATCAACGTACGACAATGTACCCCCACATCCATTTCATTGACGAAAAGCTGTGCGAACTAAGAATATTGGGTCTAAATGATCTTTGAAGGACCCGACACTAAGCTAGCTATGCATTTTTTAGTTATGAAATTTATATATGCCCGATTTATAGCTATAAGTTTGTGGCTGTAAAGACTAAATAACTAAACAGACACATACCTCATCTTTGGACCCAATAATATGCTCCACCCATTTTCCCCTGCACAAGTAGCTGTAGTATGTTACACCCATAAGATGACAGAAGGCCAGCAGCAAAATACAGTAATTCATGGCCATTTAGTTACAAACGGGAGCTGGGTTTCGTTAAAGATCCAACACATCATGAAGTTAAATGGGTCAGCTTCAAATGGGTGGAACAGGTCGAGCCAGTTTAAAGACGAATTACAATTGAAACCATAACCCACAACTTTAATATTCAACATTTATACTAAAAAGGGCACATTAAGAATTAAGAATAAACATAGTTATCAGTTATATTTTAAGGTTTTGATGACTCCTGCCCGGCTGCGACAGTAAAGAAAAGAAGGATATGTATATAAAGCTCCTATACCATTCATTACAGTCGAATCCATAGTATATCGATACATATCAACTGCATCACACAGACAATGCATATTAAAGTAGAGTTGAAATAGTTAGTGTTTTACTTGGAACCACATTTACAATCAAACATAATTTCTGAATTGAAAAACCATCAAACAAAATCAGACTAACACACTAACCATCATTCAAAGTAACAATTGGTGAAACAACACAAAACAACAAATTCACTCAGTAATCCATTAGCATTACGACGAGCACATATATAGCTAAGTTAATTAAGACTTGCAGACCATATATCTAAAAGTTAGAGTTAAAGCATATATCTATACCTAACTGGATTGAAAATGAAAATGGGAGAAAAGGAAGTACATACCCTGTTCTATCGACCGAATACCAATTGATTCATTGCCTGAATCTGTCGATCGAATACCCCCATTGAATCGTTGCCGCATTCTGTCGCTCGAATACCCATTGAATCGTTGCCTGGATATATCGATCGAATACCCATTGAATCATTGCCGCAATATATTGATCGAATACCAATTGAATCCTTGTCTGAATCTTTCAATCGAATACCCATTGAATCCTTGCCCCAATCTATCGATCGAATACCCATTGAACCTTTGTTTGAATCTTTCGATTTCTATACCCATTGAATCCGTGCCATACGCGATTGCTATTCTTCTGTTATTGCCCTTTGTATCGATTTGTTTCAACTACGATTTGAGGTTTTGAGATTTGAGGTTTTGTTTCTTGCGTTTGATTTTTGAGAAGCCCGCTACATAGACACCAAGTGTAAAAATGTAACCATAAGGATAGTGATTAAGATTAATTAATCAAAAGAATTAGGTAAATTAATGGCTTAGATTCAAGGGCTAATAAAATTAAGGGGGAGATTAAGTTTTGAGGAGCTAATTATTTGATGATTACTTAATTAACCCTTTCTTTTAATAGATAAGAGAGATTATTATATTATTCAAGAAATGAAGTTGTATATAAACATATTTTTGGCCGATAAAAACGGGATTTATAAATCTACCCCACTTTGACCACGTTCCTCCCTTGACTCAGTTACAAACACAATACCTAGTTAGTTCCATTCAAATATTTGAGAAATATTTGAATGGAACTAACTAGGTATTTTTAAAGTTTAATAACCCTGATAAACATTTTCCGTATCAAATATTTGAATGGAACTAACTAGGTATTGTGTTTATAACTGAGTCAAGGGAGGAACGTGGTCAAAGTGGGGTAGATTTATAAATCCCGTTTTTATCGGCCAAAAGTATGTTTATATACAACTTCCTTTTTCTTGAATCATTAATGATGATGATGATGATGATGATGATGATGATGATGATGATGATTTTGTACGTACCAAACAAGCAGTTATTTGCAAGGGGAATTAAGTTAAGGGGAGTGAATGAATATTGAAACTTATCACGGAATTTGGTACCTTTGTTAATCGAGATCTCGTAATGAATTATCAACGGAGGAACGGGATTGTATGCATCTGGAAGGGTTATTATATTTTTTTGATTTATAGGAGATCGCATTTAATTATGTGCCCAATTACAATCACTTTTTTTTTAATCATGAAAAATTATATATTGTCAAAATTTAACTATAATTGAATGAGTTTTGTCGAGGTTCAAAAAAGACTCATATTTTAAAATCGTGCCATAAAAGAATTTAAGCTGTCAAAAAATTCAATCAAGGGTAAAAATGACCATTTCAATTTAAAAATGTGTCATTAAAGGATTTAGTATTTCGAAATCGTGTCATAAACGGATTAAACATTTTGAAATCGTGTAATAAAAAGATTTAACACTAAATATGAAATTCGGATTTAAACACTCAGAAAGTAAAATTAGTGTTTATATCATATGTTTTCTATGTAAAAAATGTCACATATTAAATAAATATTTGAGATTTAAGTCCCGCATTAGCTAAAACCGATCAAAAATTGAAAGAGAAAAAATGTAAAAATGATTACACCTTTAATTGAACTTTTTTGACAACTTATATCATTTTATGACACGATTTAAAATATAAGTCCTTTTTGGGCTTCGACGAAACTTATATTCCGTTTATTGTCAAATTTTGACAAAGTAGTTACCTTTTCGGGCTATTTGCCCAAAATTATATGGTGAAAGTGTCAATATCAAAGTTTATTGTTGGAAGTAACCAGTGGCGGAGCTAGAAATAAACATCGGGGGTAGCACCAAAATTTGAAGTATAAGAACTTATATAACACCCCATATTTTGGAACATTATTTAAATATATTTTACATCGGAAGCGTAAATCCAAAACATTCATTTCATATTATATATAGAAAGTCACATCATTTCAAACCATATAAAAAGTTATAATCCTGCAGAATTAAAACACCACTGATGGGTGTTATATAATTTCGAAAGACATTATTGATTTATACAAATCAGATATCAAAGTAAACGCTGGTCATCAAACATTCCATCCAGTCAACAGCTTCTTGCTCAACCCATTATCTAATCATAGCTTGCAAGAAGTATTAATGTGGGGGATTAGCTCAATGCTAAGTGAGTAGACATGTAACCGAC
Source organism: Helichrysum umbraculigerum (assembly GCA_949592205.1). Classification (NCBI taxonomy): domain Eukaryota; kingdom Viridiplantae; phylum Streptophyta; class Magnoliopsida; order Asterales; family Asteraceae; genus Helichrysum; species Helichrysum umbraculigerum. The sequence continues at coordinate 9,091,980 of CATIUR010000003.1, read as the reverse complement.
AGTCTAACTTAGCAATAACAAATCTTACAACAAGATAATCGTAAACACGTAATATCAATGAGGATCGGCGGTTCCTGAGGAAACCTTCTCAAAGAACACTTACCGTCAATCTGTATGGCCAATACAGAATAGACCGATAGCTTGGTACTAATTTCATACGACCTAATTTCCTGTTAACGATATGTACTAGGAAATTCCTACCGTCTAACAATAGTAACCAAGCCCAACATCTTGCTGACCTCAATAATCAATGCTCAAAGGCAATATATCAAGTGATCACATATTCACATACTCATCATGGCAATGTGTTAGACTCATTAGTCTATCGACAGTATTATTACAATTAAACCATAATCATCATGGTAAACAAAAGCAGTAATAATACGTTTACCCGTTGTAACCAAACCCGTTACAACTAAATCACACTGAGGGTACAGATCCACTCACTGATACCTTAGTCGTCCACTCAGAAGTCTAATGTTACTGAGTCTTCTCCATATCTGAGAATTCAATCAATAACGAGTCAGTAACTCATTTCAATACAATTAATTCATTTCATAAGTATTCAACTTATTATAAAGTTATAACATCAAACTATCAATAGTATCCAATCCGAAATTAAATCACAAAAGTCCCGAAACGATGTTTAGAAACTGAAAAATGCAATTTTCGGCCCTAAGACAGCCCCGAATGGCCAAAAACCGCCTAGGCTCTTAAAAGAGAGCTTTGATCATTGGGCCGTTTTCGATTAACACTTACGAATTTTCAAAATTTGCAGAACAAAATTTTTACAATCTCAGTCGCAATAATCTCGATTCGCACAGTTAACTCGGCTCGAAGAAACTCGGATTGCATCGCAACATCTCAGTTCGCATCGCCATTATACATTGCGAACTGAGTTCATCAGAACTCAAAACTGCGAACTTCGCTGCTGTTCAAACAACACTCCGAATTTTAACACACACAACTCATTTTCAGGTTTCTAAATCCATCTAGCACTAAAGTAACATCATATAGCAACACACAATCACTTTCCATCATCACTTCCATTCCTAAATCGTTTTACCCACATGATTCATTCAAATTCTTAGTTTTTAGATATAATAATTCAAGAACTCATAATCAAAATTACACTAAATAAGTTACTAGCATCATGTAATCTCTAACATCATCAACTAATAGCTACTACCATCAATTAAATCTTCAATCTCATCTTGTATCAATAATACCTAACTTTAATCTAACCAAGTTCATGAAGTAATAGAACAAAATACTTACAATCAATAGAGATGTGGCAAGAAGATGATAAGCAAGATGATGATGATAATCTGACTTTGAATTCAAATCACAATTCCAATGATGTATTAAATTTCTTTGATTTATGATTTCTATTTGAGAGGTGTTTAGTTTGTATGAAACGAAGAACAAGGGATTGGGGAAGGAATGAATATGTCGGTTATTCCCAGACTGTCGCACCCCCAAATTATGATGCGGAAGCGGGTCGGTTCGGGGCGCGACTAATCAATATACAAAGCACACAAGATTTCATAATGAACGACCACTACATGCGTCGTTTACAAATACATTGATATTATAAAAGTTTTACACTATTATAACATAGTTTACAAAAGCTCCTGAGTTCGATTGATAGAGATTCTATGGCATAACTAAATTATACAAAATATAGTAATGCATGACAATCTCTTGATGTCTGAATGTGACTCGAGCTAATGGGCATCTTGAGTGGCAGACCTACTGCTGCTGATCACCTGTGATACATGCTAAAATGGGTCAGCGAAAACGCTGGTGAGCTCACAGGTTTGTATGTCAACACATATTTGTATGAACCGCAAGATTTAATGATAATTGAATTTAAAATGCAATTAAGCAAAATAAAAGTTATACAGCCATGAGCACATAGTCTGAGCTTAACTCGAGATGTCAGGTCCACATTTAAGGTATCCTGATCGAGGTGCCTCCTACGAGTGCCTAATCAACACTCGTCTACACAAATATTAATACATCCGTTTTACTAGTTAGTGCGTGCTAACCCGGATGAGGCTGGTCAAACCTATATGGTACCATATACTAATATTCACGCTACTACGTATTACCAAACTATGCTGATGGAGGGCTTTAAAATGATTAGTGAATTTAACTCATGTAGTATTTGATTTGATGGTACTTGCGTTCATATTGTAAAACAAAACAGAGCAATGAAATCACACCCCTAGGTAAAAGTATTTAAAAAGGGGCTATGAGACTCACCTGAGCCTATGAGATGCTACTAAGCACAATTGATGATTCACAATGATTTGATGTCGTTACAACGACTGAACCTGCAGGGCGTCTTAGACGCGCAAGGTTTTGATTGATTAGATATTTGAAACTTGCCGGGCGTATTAAACGCGCAAGGTTTACTTGATTTGATGACACTACGGACCATCTATGCTAGTTATTCCCTTAACTAGTTATGACCAAATACATTGGTTAATGATTATGTGTGGAGTTTGTGAAAATGGATACGGCTATTGGTGATTGATTTGAAATCGAGATCTTGATAACATAAATATGTTCGTTTTGTATAAATGAACTTTGTTTTGAAAACGTATCGTATCGAATATAAATAATTTGAGTTCGTATAAATATAATACGTTTTGAAAATTATTTATAGTTATTGAACTTATAAACGTCATTTGATTTGTTACTTATCATAAATCGTAATACGAATACATAAGTTTGGATCAAGTCATGAGTTTAAAATAGTTGGGCTGATTTTCAAGGAGTACCCGCCGGGTACCCTTCATACCCGCCGGGTAGACTGATTTTTAAAAAGGACGCGATCGGTTGATAAGATCACGCGATCGGTTTGAAATTAAAATGACGCGATCGGTTTGAAGGATCACGCGATCGGTTGGGTTTAACAAATGACGCGATCGGTTTAATATTATCACGCGATCGCGTGGGTTTAAAAGTGACGCGATCGACTGGACAAATCATGCGATCGCGTGGTTTGTATGGGTTTGCAGGTCTGTGACGAACAGCAGGTTTAATTCAAAAACTTATGTTCGATTTGGGGACATAATTAGTTTGTAAAACATCCTAGCATGCTAATATAAGTAATATAAACATGTAAAATTAACAAAAACGTAAACGATTTCTTACAAATAATTTGATGAACGGGTGATGATGATGTTGGAGACGAAGGAGATGATGATGATGAACGAAGGAGATGATCACGATGATGATGATGATCTTGTGTTGTTGTTATTGTTAATTTGTTGTTGTTGTTAGATGAAAATGGAACGAGAGGGAGTAGAGAGCAGAGAGTTGTGTTTGTATGTATTTTACTTCCTGAGGAAGTAGTAGGCCGGCTCCAATAATTGGAGTCGGTTGACTCCATTTTGTGGTACAAAATACCCGTGTTTTTGTACCCGATCGAAAAATAATAAAATGTTTTAATTCTATAAATTTCTAAAAATGAATTCGTACGTATTTTAATCGAAGTATTTTAATAAAAATACTTTTAATGAGATATAAAAATATATCATTGTTTTACGTTTTAGAGACGGACACGATTCGAGTGGTTTCGTTGCGTTTAAGTAAAAGGTTATAAAACGAAATATGTTTTATTTCAACCAAAGTAACTAGTAATTATTATTTCAAATAATAATTCATTGCTTATGAGTTTTGTAGCGAACGTTTTGATTTGTACGATACGTAATACTTGATATATATTATCAAAATAATATATAATACATAATGAGTTATTAAATAATAATTCTAATATTATTTAATATTGTTTTTCACCAACACCATATATATATGAATCGGAAATTCGGCCGATTTGAAAATGAACGATTAATTCTAATCGAGTATTGATATATATATTCATCAATATATATATTTTGATACATACAATTAGCCTAATACATAGCACTAACTACATGTATTACATTATGATTAGGAGCTAAAAACTAGTCCTAATTTGACGGGTGTCACACAGACCGACTCCAATATTGGTATAATTTTTATTCCCCTTCTTGATTTATTGTATGGAACCTAAAAACCATTTGCGATTCCAATAACTTTTATTATTCTTACAACTTTATTAATTTAAAACAATTAATAATTTATCAGTCACAATATACTATGTGACCTTTTACCCCACTTTCATAATTAACAAATAATATAAAACTTTATCCTAACACATTAAATAACAATTTAAAGTTTAGGAAATACTGTAATACTACTAGGCCCAAAAAGTGGGTGTTACAACTTATAACTAAAACATGTCAAATTTGTACGATTATATTAAGCAGAGCTTTTAAAAGGTTTTTGCTATTGGAACAAATATCTTTTCGATTGGAGCAAATAACCTTTTTTATAGAAACCTATAACATATTTCCACATTCCAACACAAATACCTCTAAAAAAATTTGTCATTGAAAATGCTCCAAGTGAAGCTCGCAAAAGGTTTTGTGAAAAAACAAAAAAACCTATGGGTTGACTATGTGCAAACCTCCTCCCTATCCCATCTATATTACAGTAGGTTTTTTAGTTTATTTCGTTCCATTGAATAAATGAACTTATTTCACTAACAAAATATAAGTGTTGGCTTATTAAATTGTAAATGGGCTTTTTCTAGAATGAGTCCGATGAAATTTGTTTAGAATATTAGAATATAAGTATCACAATACTTTTTTTCATATGCAGCACTTCAGATATATTAAAAAATATATTATTTTTTTTGCACTAACCATACAAGAGTCATGTGTAGCATGTGCTACACCTTGCTCTTGAACACCTCCGCCACTGGAAGTAACTCTTTGGGTTCCAATAAAAGTCTATATATGGAGATAATTCGTTTTTCATGTAGTTAGAATTTCCCGGATAGAAGGTTGATTGTGGATTCGCTTTTGTGCTCATCTTGTATCGAGATTGAGGAAAGTTTAGACCATTGTGTGCTTGATTGTCAAAAATGCAAACACATATGGATGAAAGTATATAGTTGGTGGAAGTTATCGAGACCTCATAGTGGTCTCATGCTGAAATAATTGATGGTTAAAATCAGGCCCGGAGATGAGGGAGTGCCGTATGGGCGACCGCACAGGGCCCCCATTTCTATTGGGCCTCTAAATTTTACGTATAGTTCATGTGTATAGGTTCATTTTCAAGCCCATATTTCATAACAATGCAAATCTAAAAAGTTAGGTGTAACACCCCCAAATTTAATGATTTGCGGAAGTACGATTTGGGTGTTACCAATCAATAACAAAGCACAAAGATATATAGTAAACGACTCTATATGCGTCGTTTTAACAAAATATATTAATATTGAAATGTTTACAACATTTATAGCTTTACATAGCTCGAGTTTAAATAAAAGGAGATTTCAGTACATAAGTACTTGTACAAAATATACTAATGCCGGAAAATCTCAAACGTCTGTATACTGACTCGAGCTAAAAGTCCTGAAGCCGAAACAACCTACTGCTTGGTACCTGCGATACATGCTAAATGGGTCAGCTAAAGCTTGTGAGCTCACAGGTTTGAAATCAAGTAATATAGTATGAACCGCAAGATTTAATAATGATTTGCATCCAGCAAATAAAATGATAGTAATCGTGTATACAGCCATGAGCACATAGTTGAGCTTAACTCGAGGGCCGGGTCCCCTATAGAGAATTCCGAGCGAGGTGCCTCCACGAATGCCTAATCAACATTCGTCTTCCCAAATATTAGTACGTCCGTTTACCCGGTTAGTGCTTGCTAACCCGAACGAGGAGGGTCAATCCTATATGGTACCATATACTAATATTCACGCTACAACGTATTAACAACTATGCGGACGGAGGACTTTAAATGATTAGTTGTGAAAAACTCATGTAGTATATGAAATGTTTGTACTTGTGTTCGCATGTTAAAAATGAGCAATATATCACACCCTTGAGTAAAACAGTAAAAAGAGGGGCCATGAGACTCACCTGAGTCTTGTGAGTTTAACTTAATAAACTTGAGTTGATTAGCCGAGTAATGGAATCCAAAGACTTGTAAACTGAGGGTGTCCACCACACGCGATGGTTATAAACATGATTGGGTATCTCAAAAGATCACCCTTGTAGTTGTTACACAACTATATATGTCCAAATTACTACGATTTGGTTGATTATTATATTTATGTTTTGAAAACGTGTACGGCCTGTTGGTGACGGTTTGTAACAATAGTTCTAAAACGTTATTATTGCGTTTGCTACAGTGAATTGCTACAGTAAATTTGACTTTTCTACAGTAACCTTGACTTTAAAATTTCTGGTTTTCTGTGTTTTGCGACACAACGTGCGACACAAAAATTTGTCATGCGACACAAGGGTTGTGTCGCATAAATATGCGACACAAGAGCTTAGCGACACAAGGGTTGTGTCGCATAAGCGTTCGATGCTAAATCAATAGCGACATAAGGGTTGTGTCGCATGGTATTTGCGACATAAGGTACGACACAATATTGTGTCGCATAGGATACGACATAACTGGCTTCATACGACACAAAATACGACATAGAGGATTTTATACGACACAACATGCAAAATACGACATAACATGCGATATAAGGCTTGTGTCGCATTGAAGAACACCAGCCCAGAAAGTTTCGACTGTCGAGATTTTTCCGGCCAAAACCCAATTCAAACTCATTTTTAAGCTATAAAATCATGTTCTATTCTTTGTAATGGACATATATAAGTTATATAAACGACTATCAAGTGAAAATACTAAGAATCGAGTGGTTTCGGGATTTTGTCGGAAACTTACAAAGTGTCGGATTGAAAATCCGAAAAGATAGCGTTGTAGATCGTTGCGAGGTGGTCGTGAATCTCTAAAAATCTTGATGATCCGGGTGCGTTTCGTGGTGTTATTTGATGAATTAGTGTGATGTTGGTGGTGGTTTGTTTGAGAGAAAAAGGGAGAGAGGAGAGATAGAGAGAAATGAGAAATGAGAAAAGAATGTGGGAGGTGGAGGTTCAACCTCCTCCTTTTTCAGTCTTCGCCCCGCGCTCCGCGTGGTGTTCGTTTTCTCCGTCATTTAACGTTTTAATAAATATTTTGCACGTTAATTAACCATTTTAAAATACGAATTTTTGTTTAATAATCTAATTAAATTATTTTATTAACTATCTACTAATTTAAAGATTTAAAATGTGATTTAAATAATTCGTGTATTTTGTTTCTAATTACGTAAGTTTTAATTGTGCAAAACGGAACAACTCTGGGAATGTAATTTAAACAATTAGTTTAGACCCAGTAATGTTTTCAGATAATGTTTTATACTTAAATATAAATTGTGTCACCAACGTTCGTATTTATGGAACCGAAATACATTCGATTTAAATTGCGTACGATTTAATCAAATCGCATAGTTTGTATATATTCATCAATATATAATTCGATACATTAATTAGCCTAACACAGAACTAATTACATGTATTAACAGAGAATTAGGCACTAATTACTAGTCCTAATTTGGCGGGTGTTACATTCTCCCCCTGTTAGGAGAATTTCGTCCCGAAATTTAGCTCGAGGTCGCGTTTGATGTAGAATTGGAGAATAGCTGAGGATAATTGAGTCGCATTTGGTCCTCACGTTCCCAAGTGAATTCCGGACCACGCCGCGAATTCCATCTGACTTTGACGATGGGAATACGACTTTGTTTTATTTGTTTGACCTCACGGTCCATGATTTCAGCAGGTTCCTCAACAAACTGGAGTTTATTATCGACGCGAATCTCACCCAGTGGTATTATAAGTGTCTCATCGCACAGGCATTTCTTTAGGTTAGAAATGTGGAAGGTGGGGTGCACGCTGCTGAGTTCGGATGGCAGCTGCAATCGATATGCCACGGGGCCAATCCTTTCGAGGATCTCAAAAGGCCCGATGTACCTGGGATTTAACTTCCCGCGTTTACCAAAACGGATGACGCCTTTCCAAGGCGATACTTTTAAGAGTACTCGATTCCCAACTTGGAACTCGAGTGGTTTGCTTCTCACGTCAGCATAACTTTTCTGACGATCACGTGCGGCTTTGAGTCTGTTTTGGATTTCCACAATTTTCTCAGTGGTGGCGTGTATGAGTTCAGGACCAGTGAGTTGACTATCTCCCACTTCGGTCCAACAAATCGGTGATCGGCACTTACGACCGTACAGTGCCTCAAAAGGTGCAGCCTTGATGCTGGCATGATAGCTGTTATTGTAGGAAAATTCGCATAACGGTATGTGTCTTTCCCAGTTTGTACCGAAATCAACTACGCAGGCGCGTAGCATATCTTCCAGTGTCTGAATGGTTCGTTCACTTTGACCATCGGTTTGAGGATAGTACGCGGTGCTCATATCGAGGCGAGTACCCAATGCTTTATGAAGTGACTGCCAAAAGTGAGAGGTGAAACGGGCATCTCTGTCAGAGATGATCGAGATTGGAACGCCGTGTTGAGAAACGATTTCCTTGATGTAGATTTGTGCGAGGCGCTCCATTTTATCACTTTCCTTGATTGCCAGGAAATGAGCAGATTTGGTGAGACGATCGACGATCACCCAAATGGTATCGCAACTGCTCGACGACTTGGGTAGTTTGGTTATGAAATCCATGGCAATTTGTTCCCATTTCCATTCAGGGATTTCAGGTTGTTGGAGTAAGCCGGAAGGTTTCTGATGTTCGGTCTTGACTTTCGAGCAAGTAAGGCACTTGCTGACGTAAGTGACGATTTCGGCTTTCATGTTCGGCCACCAATAAAATTCCTTGATGCCGTGGTACATCTTATCGGATCCTGGATGGATAGAATATTTGGACTTGTGAGCCTCTTCCATCACCAAGTCTCGTAGGTTCCCAAAATTAGGCAACCAGATTCGGTTTAAGAAATACCTAATCCCGTTAGGTCTGATTTCGAATTGTTTGTCAATACCCCGTAAGGCTTCGTTTTTGATGTTTTCAGGTTTCAGGGCTTCGATCTGAGCGGTATGAATCTGAATGGTAAGATCGTTGTGAATGGTCATACTGAGGGCTCGGACTCGAAGTGGTTTTAGTCGTTCCTTTCGACTGAGGGCATCGGCTACAACATTAGCCTTCCCTGGATGGTACTTGATCTCGCAATCGTAATCGGTAAGCAACTCGACCCATCGACGTTGCCTCATATTGAGATCCTTCTGATCGAATATATGTTGGAGACTTTTATGATCGGTAAAGATTGTGCACTTAGTGCCATAGAGATAATGTATCCAGATTTTAAGAGCGAAAACGACAGCTCCAAGTTCGAGGTCATGGGTGGTATAGTTCTTCTCGTGGATTTTGAGTTGTCGAGAAGCATAAGCAATGACCTTGTCTCGTTGCATCAACACGCAACCGAGACCTTGATGAGAAGCATCGCAGTATACCACGAAGTCATCGGTGCCTTCGGGTAGTGATAGAATTGGAGCACTGCAAAGCTTTTGTTTCAGAAGTTGGAACGCTGACTCTTGTTTATTGGTCCAATCGAACTTTTTGTCCTTCTGAGTCAGTACCGTGAGTGGTTGAGCTATTTTGGAGAAATTTTCGATAAATCACCGATAGTACCCAGCAAGACCCAAGAATTGACGTACTTCAGTTGTAGTGGTGGGTGCTTGCCAGTCTTTGATAGCCTCGATTTTTGATGGGTCAACGTGAATTCCCTGACTGTCGATCACGTGACCAAGAAATTGGACGATTTTTATCCAGAACTCACACTTAGAGAATTTGGCGTAAAGCTCCTCGTGTCTAAGTAGTTCTAGGATGGTTTTGAGGTGTTGCGCATGTTCTTGTTCGTTGCGCGAATAAATGAGTATGTCATCGATAAAGACAATGACAAACTTGTCGAGGTAAGGTTTACACACCCGGTTCATGAGGTCCATGAATACAGCCGGTGCGTCGGTTAGACCGAAGGGCATCACTTGGAATTCGTAGTGCCCGTAACGTGTTCTGAAAGCAGTTTTTGGAATATCGGCGTCGCGAACTCGTAACTGATGATATCCTGATCGCAGGTCGATTTTTGAGTAGAAACTTGAACCCTGAAGTTGGTCGAATAGATCATCAATGCGAGGAAGTGGGTATCGGTTTTTGACGGTCAATTTGTTCAACTCTCGATAGTCGATGCACATTCGGAATGAACAGTCCTTCTTTTTAACAAATAAGACCGGAGCTCCCCAAGGTGAAGAACTCGGTCTAACGAATCCTCTATCCAGGAGTTCCTGTAACTGGGTGGACAACTCCTGAAGTTTGGATGGGGCTAAACGGTACGGTGCACGGGCCACTGGTGCGGCACCCGGCACGAGATCGATTGAGAACTCAACCTGTCTAGGTGGAGGTAGACCAGGTAGTTCTTCCGGAAAGACTTCGGGAAAGTCTCTAACAATTGGCACATCCTCAAGTCGCTTCTCCTCCGACTTCTTCTCTGTGATGTGTGCGAGTATTGCAGGGTAACCCTTTCTCAGAAATTTTTGGGTTTTTAAGCAAGAGATGATATTGAGTCTCGTCCCACCGGTCTCCCCCTGTATGATCAAGGTTCTACCGACGGCGAGTGGGATACGGACGATCTTATCGTAACAAACGATTTCGGCTCGGTGTTTGGACAACCAGTCCATTCCAATGATGACGTCGAAACTTCCGATTTCAACGGGTACAAGATCGATTGAAAAGGTTTCGTCAGCTAGGTTTAAAGTGCAATTAGGTATCACACTATTGGTTTCTATAAGTTTCCCATTTGCTAGCTCTACAGTGTACTTAACATCTAAGTCAACAGGAGTGATGTCAAGTAGTGGGCAAAAGTCATCAGAGATAAAGCTTCTATCAGCACCAGTATCAAATAGGACAGAAGCAGTTAAGTTGTTGAGGAGGAACATACCCGAGACCACATTCGGGTCTTGGCGGGCGTCCCAGGAGTTGATGACGAAGGCTCTACTTCGGGTGTTGTTGTTGTTGTTGTTGCGGTTGTTGTTGTTGCTGTTGTTGTTGTTCTGGTTCTTCAGTTTTGGGCAAGTGTCCCTGAAGTGTCCGGGGTTCCCACATTGAAAGCAGACTTTGGGTGTTCTGGTGTTGTTAGGGTTGTTGTTGGTAGGGGAACGGCAATCCTGGGTGAGGTGACCATACCTCTTGCAATTGTTGCAAAAGGAACCACAGGAACCTTCGGGGTGGCGGCTGCACTTGGAACAATAGGGTTTGCTCCCAGTGTAGCCCCGTTTGATGTCTGTGGTGGTGTTGTAGGCTTTGATGGTGTCGGATTTCTTGTTTTGTTGGTTTGGGTGGTTGTTGTGATAGTCGGACCACTTTCTTTTGTTGTTGTGGGAGGATGAAGTGAGTGGTTCTGAATCTTGGCTCATTGCCATCAGGTCTTGGGCCAGTAGGATTGCACCATCAATGGTGGTTTGGTTTGAAGAGGCAACGTGCCCCCGAACAGGCTCAGGAAGACCAAGGATGTACTTCCTAATTTTATCAGGTTCTGTGCTCACCATAGCTGGGCGGAGGGCAGCGAGTTGCTGGAACCTGGTGGTATAACCATCGATATCACCACCCTGAACATTTAGGTTCCAGAACTCCTCTTCAACTTTTGGAGTTTGTCGATCGAACAATACTTGGCAGTGAGTTTTGCTTTCAAGTCCTCCCAAGAGATTTGGTAGGCAGTTTCAGCACCCACTGATTGGGAATATGAGTTCCACCAAGAGTGGGCATCATCTTCGAGATAGCAGGTGGCGAAATTAACTTTGTCGTTTTCCGCGCATTGCTGACGTGGAAAACAGTTTCCATCTTTTCGAACCATCTGATTAGTCCGATGGCTCCCTCAGTACCCTTGAAATTTGAGGGTTTGCAGCTCTGAAAGTCCTTGTAAGAACAAGGTTTAGTAGCGGGGGTTTCAGCGGCATCGCTGTTCCTCGCGGAATTCTGTGGAGTATTCCGAGCTAAGGCTTCAGTCACAGCCTGGGTTATGAGCGATGTAAGCTGAGCATCGGTGTATGGTCTTGTCTTTGGCTGCATGATTCTTCAATAAAAGAAATGAAGATACATGAGATTTTGTAGAAATTTGTAATTGTCACAGATGTTCATGTATAAAAGCGGTAATACATAACATCAATATGAAAAATGGCAATTAATATGGGTTGAAACAGCAAGGAATATTTGATAGATAATATGAGTTCAAAGGTTACATCTCATGGATGTATTACAAAAGGCGTCGGGAATTGTTACATACGACCGAATTATAGAGTAGCGCTTAGATAGTTATTAAACTACAAGATAGATTACAAGACAAGAACTACACTAGTCTTAACGTAGATTAATCTGCTCCATCATTTCAATGAGACGATCCACAGTATTAGCAAGTCTGCTGGCCTGTCGGGCATTGTCTTCAGCCAATGCTAGTCGCTGTACCAATCCACGGGTATATTCTTCCGTTTCCCGTGAGCGTTGCTCACACTCTTCAAGCCGGTGTTTCAAAAGGGCGGTTTCTACGCTTATCTCCACCACTTTGTTGAAAAGAATGTCTACATTGTTAACGGTGGTTTCGTGATCCTCGGACACTTGTTCGATGCGTTCGAGAGATGTAAGTCTCCAGTTTTCATTCGTTTCCTGCAACACGACATCCATGATGCGAAGTTGCTGATCGTGTTGGTCCACCCTAGCGGCTAAGGCCGGCAATGTGAAGTGAGTGGGGTACGGGCCAGCTCGAGGCAACCTGGTGTTCCTCCTAGCTACCCTTGGGTTCTGCGACCCGGATTGAGAGCGCGATGAATTTGACGGTGTGTTTGCCATTTCTGAGACAAAGCGTTAGTAAGAGTGAGGCCTATATTCATATAGTTCCTATATAATATAGCCTATTGAGTGTCTAGCACAAACATGTTTAAGTCTCGGTCCTCTCGAGGTCAGAGTCTTCTAGTGTACCCTGTTCAGCCATAACTACTTTCAGATCTTACATCATCTTTGCTTAATTGTACATAGTTGATCATGCTATGTTAAATTAAACTCGTATGACGTAATCACTGAACCAGTTATACCTAATAAGGAATACTGCCTAATGGTCATAGTCTAGGCCCACTAAATGCAACCTAGTTCACTATAACCTTAGTCTATGATACCAATCTGTAACACCCCCAAATTTAATGATTTGCAGAAGCACGATTTGGGTGTTACCAATCAATAACAAAGCACAAAGATATATAGTAAACGACTCTATATGCGTCGTTTTAACAAAATATATTAATATTGAAATGTTTACAACATTTATAGCTTTACATAGCTCGAGTTTAAATAAAAGGAGATTTCAGTACATAAGTACTTGTACAAAATATACTAATGCAGGAAAGTCTCAAACGTCTGTATGCTGACTCGAGCTAAAAGTCCTAAAGCCGAAATAACCTACTGCTTGGTACCTGCGATACATGCTAAATGGGTCAGCTAAAGCTGGTGAGCTCACAGGTTTGAAATCAAGTAATATAGTATGAACCGCAAGATTTAATAATGATTTGCATCCAGCAAATAAAATGATAGTAATCGTGTATACAGCCATGAGCACATAGTTGAGCTTAACTCGAGGGCCGGGTCCTCTGTAGAGAATTCCGGGCGAGGTGCCTCCACGAATGCCTAATCAACATTCGTCTTCCCAAATATTAGTACGCCCGTTTACCCGGTTAGTGCTTACTAACCCTGTAACACCTCGTCAAAAAGTCAATTTTCGCGCCGAATTTAAACTTCAAATAAATGATTTAACTTTTACTTCCAATTAGTATTTTTATAAAATACTTTCATTAGAAAACATTCTAAAATAATATAAATAAGATTTTATTTTATATTATGACTGGACAAATAAAACACGGGTATTTTGTACTGTGGTTGGAGATCACAGTCCGCGCACTGGGGATCTGTGTTGGACAAAACCCAACCCCCTCCCCATTTCACCTCATTTCACCATCTTTTTCTTTTTCACTTTCCCCATTTCTCTCTCAAAATAACCACCACCAATCACCACCGCCAAACGCCACCACCACCACCATCAACATACATTTTCGGAATCACCATCAAGAGAGGAACAACATTAACAAGGACGACACCCTCGTTTTCTTCCTCGTTTGGCCTCGATTCGCATTTGTAAGAAATTCCTAAAATCTTAGATTTATTCAATTTGGAGTAATGTTATGGTGTAATAATGTTTACACAACTTAGTTATAACCTAAACAACAAAGAAAACATGATTTTACAGCTTGAAAATGCGTTAGATTTGCGATTTTGGCCGGAAAAACGCGACAGCCGCGAGTTTCTGGGCTGGTGTTCATCCATGCGACACAACGCTTGTGTCGCATGTTGTGTCGCATAATTCCGTTTGTGTCGTATCTTATGTCGTACTCTATGTCGCACCTTTTGTCGCAGACTCCATGCGACACAACCCTTATGTCGCTGTTGAATCAGCATCGCAAGCTTTTGCGACACAACCACTGTGTCGCAGAGCTCCTGTGTCGCACCATGCGACACAACCCTTGTGTCGCATGAACAATTTTTGTGTCGCATGTTATGTCGCAGAAAACAGAAAACAGCCACATTTTTCCTAAGTGTCGGGAAACGATTTCAAATGACAATTTAAATATGATACGACTTATACTCAAAACAAATATACTTTATAAAGTATACAAAAGCTCAAACCTAATAATAATATGAATTATTATTACGAATCATCGGTAACGAACCGCACTTACAAACGTACGAAATCTCTCGTGTTTAGGACACTAGGAGATTATACTTGGCACGACTCGTTACACTAGGACGCTAACTCCTCAGGTGAGTTCATAACCCCACTCTTCTACTGTTTTCAACTGATTTCGGGGTGGGAATGCATGCTCCTGTTTTACTACTTTCCACTATACAAATCTTTACAAACGTTTTACAATAGTTTATGGTAAAGGTGTGAGATTACGATGTCTATGAGCCATTTGACCATACTTAGAGATATTAAGTATGACCGTATTAGAAACACCTAGAATTATATTACATATGATATCTAGGGAGTAAATGCCTCACTACATCAGTGACTTGCTAAACACTAGTAACAACCAGTGGACTTATGAACACCAACTAGAGGCACCGGCTTGCTAGTTTGGCGTTGACTATCTTTACGAACTAGCGGATGACTTTGACTAAGTACTGTAAGTACTTCCCGACAGTTAAAGTGACGTGTTAACGTACTTTAACTTTACACATTACTTCAGACAAACTAGGTGACGTAGATACGTACTTAACAGATGATTATGATTTGCCCCTATACCTAGGTGACATTCTTACTTTTCTTAGTAAGATTTACTACTGTGAATTACGTAACAACTTGAGGTACTGTTGAGTGCCTGTAACACCTTACTAGCCTTGGGCTAAATTTACTTACGGGCATGTCGTGTACTGCCAAAACGATTACTTACATCTCCTGCGGGAGAATAACGGACGCTGTCACTACATGTGAAGCAAAACGATGCCACGGTGGATGGCACAAAAACGATACCACTATGGTTGGTATTGCGGATTTATGAACGAGCTCACGATACCACGGTGGGTGGTACAACTTACTTACGAGCTGGATGCTCACGATACCACGGTGGGTGGTACAACTTACTCAGCATGTGGATTCATGCTATATCGTAGTTCTGCGGAACTGCACGGTTACTCATTTCAGCATATGGACTTATGCTTTACTTACTTTCAGCAACGGACCTACGAATTATTACGGTAGGGGTCGTTGGCTCGATAACTGGTTAATCTACTTAAAACGTGGTCCTGCGGGACGTAACTTGACATTTCCTTTGGGGGATACCCATTACCATCACTGTAGGTGATTACTAGATACTTACGAGTCGGAGACTCAGGAAAATTACGAGCTTTTGCTCACTTGACCGTATTTACAACCCGTACTGATATGACACGATTCCAAAATAAATAACTTGATCACGTTGCTGTGGTGCAACCTTTCATGCCAGGTGGCATAGTGACTTACTAGTACCAGTAGCACAAATACTTGGAACCGTATGTATTAACTGTACCATATTGCCGGGGAGCAATACAGGCTGTCTACGGATTCTTCCCGTTTGACCTCTTTCGACCAGTAGCATGACAGATAGTCACCTTACGCTACACCCGTATACATATTGCCAGGTGGCAATAGCGTACCTGATAACACACCCACTGGGAATTGGTTCCCTTTTACCTGACTAAAAACCTACTGATTAGGTTCACCTGGTTACCATAAATTTCTCACAATTACCTCGAAGGGTAATCATTACTATTTAAACTATTAAACTTGATTGACATTTCTGAATGAAATACATACTTCTTGAACTACTTGTTATTATAAATTACTTGTGAACTCACCAGCTTTCCAACTGACCTTTTAGTGTGCATTCTCAGGTACGCTGCTGTAGTAGGATTGGCCTACAGGATTCTAGCGCGAGTCGCATGTTTTCAACACTCAAGACATTTATTGCATTTACTTCAGTACTAGTAAAATGTAATACTATTTTTTTTATGCGAACTCGCGACTTGTAAACACTTTAATTTCAGAAATGTATAACTATTTTCAAACGTCTCATTTAGAGTCGTTCACTATGTAACTTATGCTGTGATTACCGGATTAGTAACACCCAAAACTCGCTTCCACAAAACATTAAATTTGGGGGTTTTACAGATTGGTATCAGAGCCTAAGGTTGTAGTGAACTAAGTTGCATTTAGTGGGCTTAGACTATGACCATTAGGCAGTATTCCTCATTAGGTATGACTAGTTCATGGATTACATCATACGAACTTAATTTAACATAGCGTAGCTAACTATGTACAATTAAGCAAAGATGATGTAAGATCTGAAAGGGGTTATATTGAAAGGGAATGCAGTAGTTGACTCTGATTGTTATCTGCTACTTGCTAGACACCCTAGGCTATTATATGTACTGTAGGTATATATGAATAGGCCTTACGTGTATACTATTCCTGCATATCTATATACAGGTAGGTATGATTATACCTGACATGATTCCGCTGTACAACTAATACACACTTTCGAAGTGGCATATCGCCAACTTACCAACCTTTACGACTTAATCTCAAAATTTTGACCAGGTTGGTCACGACTGACTGGTATTACGAGAGATGCTCGTAATGACTAAGTCCACGAATTACTTTCGAACTTACTATCGGCCTGAGGGCCATACTTGGATAACATGTGGCACGTGGTGCTGCATCGTGCTTTGGGCACAATACTACTCCAGCACGTGGTGCTGCAACTACACAGTATGTTTATACTGCATTCGGCACGATGGTGCTACACTCACAGTACATGGGTACTGCAACTACGGTGCCGCGGGCACTACATTACGGCACATGGTGCTGCGTTTCATGGTACTTTTGTACTACAATCATAATATATTACGGTGCTTCGAGCACTACATTACGGCACGTTGTGCTACACCCAGGCTCGATGAGCTACTATGCAATATGCATGTGGACTTGTTATAGTTACATGTACGACTTATATATACATATACATTTACTTAACTGGGCACGAGATGCCACACCTGATTCTTTGTTACTGCACACTTATACTTGTATAGTTACGTGTACATCACATATGTATATACGACCACTCTACTGGACACGAGGCGTCCCACTCGATTTCTTTGCGTAGGAACACTCGCTATAGGCACTTCTACACTGATACGCATACGCAATTACCTTAATGGGCACGAAGTGCCGCACCACGACTAATCAGGCATGTGATGCCTCATTCGATGAATACACTCTAATTTATTAGGATTACATTTATAGTACTTTAGTACTACATTATAGTCTGATAGACTACGACGATGCCATAGTTCTGGTCGAACTACATAGAATACACAACTAGGTTGTTAGTACGACTACACATTTAAAATTTCAAAGTCCGAGGACTTTCATACAGACACCTTAAGTGGTTTCTGGATCATTATCACTTTTATATCCGCGGGCAACGGTGTAATACCGATTTACGTATACAACTACAATAATCAAAATCTTTGAATAAAGATATCACGTTTTGTCGTTTCACTTTTATTTAAGAATCATGCCGCCTAAACGACAAACCTACACACAAGCAGAACGTGACCAATACGCTGAGCAAAGAGTGGCTGAAGCTCTAGCTGTACAAAACCTTACGCGCCTCTGCACCTATAAAGAATTTCTGAATTGTAACCCACCAATCTTTGTTGGTACCGAAGGGGCTGTCGGACTGATCCAATGGATTGAAAGGATGGAGGCTGTATTCCACATTTGCAACTGCCCCGACGGATACAAAGTCAAATACTCCACTTACACTCTTCGAGATAATGCTCTAACCTGGTGGAATGCTCACGCCCAAACCACAGGGGTCGACACCGCCTATGAACTTTCTTGGGAGGAACTGAAACAACTGATGAGGGACGAATATTGTCCTAGCGAGGAACTACACCGACTTGAGAATGAACTCTGGCATCTTACCGTGAAAAACAACGACATCATGACCTATACCAATCGTTTTCACCGACTGGCACTCCTTTGCCCATCTCTAGTAAACCCAGAGAGCAAACGAATCGAACAATACATCGAAGGACTTCCGACACAAGTCGCGGACATGGTTACCTCCTCTAAACCCAACACTATTCGCGACGCTGTTCGCATGGCCCACAACCTCATGGCGCGGGCGGTTCAACGCGGAACCTCCACAACTGAAAACCACACACAAAAATGGAATGGCGATTTCAGCACTAGTCATGATCCAACAAATCAACCCGAACCCTTGAAATCTTACCCTTCTGAATACAAAGGAAAGCGGGGCTATGCGGGGGATAAACCCTTCTGTCACAACTGTAAACGTCACCACTCTGGCCCTTGTGGCTCACCTTGCGAGAGATGCCAACGATTCGGACACCAAATTCGGGACTGTAGAGTTCCTGCAAATCCCCACGGACAACAAACGTGTTTCAAATGCAACACTCCTGGACATTTCAAGAAAGATTGTCCAAATCAGAAACGAAAAATCCTCATGATCAGCTCCGGAGGGACCGGACGAAACCGCAGCAGTATCACGGGTATGTCCCTATTCGATACTAAACCTTCAAATTAAACACAACGTTTCGATCGACGGGAATGTCGATTCCAAAATAATATCAATTAAGCTAAACGTGAAAGCTAGAGTTGCTTTCAGCAGACTATCCGACTGAACGAATTTCCAACCATAACGTAGGTACACCTTCCCTCGAAACAAAAATTCTCAATTCTGGCTACACCGAACGGTACTTTTACTCATTAACATCGCTTTTAACCTACTTAATGCCAAGTGCATCATTGGGCTAGTTGACTTGGGCCCCCGTAAAACTTAACGCTTGCTTTCAGCGGACTAAACAGACCGAACGTTTACCAATCATCTGGTCCTGATAGGACAACTCACCGAACGGTCACGTTGTGACAACCATCTAGTCCCGAATGGGCTACAAGGTAAACGGTTCCCTAGTAACCACAACTTAAGCAACATAGTCAGAATGTGACTACAACGATAAACCACAACACAGTCATGGATTGACTGCCCTTCAATCTCGTTATAAGACATGATAGGTCTAATACCTACTCAATAAATTCCTCATACGTACATTGCTCCCCAGACCCCACACGATCGCGACATACTTTAAATTTCGGGACGAAATTTTCTTAACAGGGGGAGAATGTAACACCTCGTCAAAAAGTTAATTTTCGCGCCGAATTTAAACTTCAAATAAATGATTTAACTTTTACTTCCAATTAGTATTTTTATAAAATACTTTCATTAGAAAACATTCTAAAATAATATAAATAAGATTTTATTTTATATTATGACTGGACAAATAAAACACGGGTATTTTGTACTGTGGTTGGAGATCACAGTCCGCGCACTGGGGATCTGTGTTGGACAAAACCCAACCCCCTCCCCATTTCACCTCATTTCACCATCTTTTTCTTTTTCACTTTCCCTATTTCTCTCTCAAAATAACCACCACCAATCACCACCACCACCGCCAAACGCCACCACCACCACCATCAACATACATTTTCGGAATCACCATCAAGAGAGGAACAACATTAACAAGGACGACACCCTAGTTTTCTTCCTCGTTTGGCCTCGATTCGCATTTGTAAGAAATTCCTAAAATCTTAGATTTATTCAATTTGGAGTAATATTTTGGTGTAATAATGTTTACACAACTTAGTTATAACCTAAACAACAAAGAAAACATGATTTTACAGCTTGAAAATGCGTTAGATTTGCGATTTTGGCCGGAAAAACGCGACAGCCGCGAGTTTCTGGGCTGGTGTTCATCCATGCGACACAACGCTTGTGTCGCATATTGTGTCGCATAATTCCGTTTGTGTCGTATCTTATGTCGTACTCTATGTCGCACCTTTTGTTGCAGACTCCATGCGACACAACCCTTATGTCGCTGTTGAATCAGCATCGCAAGCTTTTGCGACACAACCACTGTGTCGCAGAGCTCCTGTGTCGCACCATGCGACACAACCCTTGTGTCGCATGAACAATTTTTGTGTCGCATGTTATGTCGCAGAAAACAGAAAACAGCCACATTTTTCCTAAGTGTCGGGAAATGATTTCAAATGACAATTTAAATATGATACGACTTATACTCAAAACAAATATACTTTATAAAGTATACAAAAGCTCAAACCTAATAATAATATGAATTATTATTACGAATCATCGGTAACGAACCGCACTTACAAACGTACGAAATCTCTCGTGTTTAGGACACTAGGAGATTATACTTGGCACGACTCGTTACACTAGGACGCTAACTCCTCAGGTGAGTTCATAACCCCACTCTTCTACTGTTTTCAACTGATTTCGGGGTGGGAATGCATGCTCGTGTTTTACTACTTTCCACTATACAAATCTTTACAAATGTTTTACAATAGTTTATGGTAACGGTGTGAGATTACGACAGCTATGAGCCATTTGACCATACTTAGAGATATTAAGTATGACCGTATTAGAAACACCTAGAATTATATTACATATGATATCTAGGGAGTAAATGCCTCACTACATCAGTGACTTGCTAAACACTAGTAACAACCAGTGGACTTATGAACACCAACTAGAGGCACCGGCTTGCTAGTTTGGCGTTGACTATCTTTACGAACTAGCGGATGACTTTGACTAAGTACTGTAAGTACTTCCCGACAGTTAAAGTGACGTGTTAACGTACTTTGACTTTACACATTACTTCAGACAAACTAGGTGACGTAGATACGTACCTAACAGATGATTATGATTTGCCCCTATACCTAGGTGACATTCCTACTTTTCTTAGTAAGATTTACTACTGTGAATTACGTAACAACTTGAGGTACTGTTGAGTGCCTTTAACACCTTACTAGCCTTGGGCTAAATTTACTTATGGGCATGTCGTGTACTGCCAAAACGATTACTTACATCTCCTGCGGGAGAATAACGGACGCTGTCACTACATGTGAAGCAAAACGATGCCACGGTGGGTGGCACAAAAATGATACCACTATGGTTGGTATTGCGGATTTACGAACGAGTTCACGATACCACGGTGGGTGGTACAACTTACTTACGAGCTGGATGCTCACGATACCACGGTGGGTGGTACAACTTACTCAGCATGTGTATTCATGCTATATCGTAGTTCTGCGGAACTGCACGGTTACTCATTTCAGCATATGGACTTATGCTTTACTTACTTTCAGCAACGGACCTACGAATTATTACGATCGGGGTAATTGGCTCGATAACTGGTTAATCTACTTAAAACGTGGTCCTGCGGGATGTAACTTGACATTTCCTTTGGGGGATACCCATTACCATCACTGTAGGTGATTACTAGATACTTACGAGTCGGAGACTCAGGAAAATTACGAGCTTTTGCTCACTTGACCGTATTTACAACCCGTACTGATATGACACGATTCCAAAATAAATAACTTGATCATGTTGCCGTGGTGCAACCTTTCATGCCAGGTGGCATAGTGACTTACTAGTACCAGTAGCACAAATACTTGGAATCGTATGTATTAACTGTACCATATTGCCGGGGAGCAATACAGGCTGTCTACGGATTCTTCCCGTTTGACCTCTTTCGACCAGTAGCATGACAGATAGTCACCTTACGCTACACCCGTATACATATTGCCAGGTGGCAATAGCGTACCTGATAACATACCCACTGGGAATTGGTTCCCTTTTACCTGACTAAAAACCTACTGATTAGGTTCACATGGTTACCATAAATTTCTCACAGTTACCTAGAGGGGTAATCATTACTATTTAAACTGTTAAACTTGATTGACAGTTCTGAATGAAATACATACTTCTTGAACTACTTGTTATTACAAATTACTTGTGAACTCACCAGCTTTCCAGCTGACCTTTTAGTGTGCATTCTCAGGTACACTGCTGTAGTAGGATTGGCCTACAGGATTCTAGCTCGAGTCGCATGTTTTCAACACTCAAGACATTTATTGCATTTACTTCAGTACTAGTAAAATGTAATACTATTTTTTTTATGCGAACTCGCGACTTGTAAACACTTTAATTTCATAAATGTATAACTATTTTCAAACGTCTCATTTAGAGTCGTTCACTATGTAACTTATGCTGTGATTACCGGATTAGTAACACCCAAAACTCGCTTCCGCAAAACATTAAATTTGGGGGTGTTACAAACCCGAACGAGGAGGGTCAATCCTATATGGTACCATATACTAATATTCACGCTACAACGTATTAACAACTATGCTGACGGAGGACTTTAAATGATTAGTTGTGAAAAACTCATGTAGTATATGAAATGTTTGTACTTGCGTTCGCATGTTAAAAATGAGCAATATATCACACCCCTGAGTAAAACAGTAAAAAGAGGGGCCATGAGACTCACCTGAGTCTTGTGAGTTTAACTTAATAAACTTGAGTTGATTAGCCGAGTAATGGAGTCCAAAGATTTGTAACCTGAGGGTGTCCACGACACGCGATGGTTATAAACATGATTGGGTATCTCAAAAGATCACCCTTGTAGTTGTTACACAACTATATATGTCCAAATTACTACGATTTGGTTGATTATTAGATTTATGTTTTGAAAACGTGTACGGCCTGTTGGTGACGGTTTGTAACAATAGTTCTAAAACGTTATTATTACGTTTGCTACAGTGAATTGCTACAGTAAATTTGACTTTTCTACAATAACCTTGACTTTAAAATTTCTGGTTTTCTGTGTTTTGCGACACAACGTGCGACACAAAAATTTATCATGCGACACAAGGGTTGTGTCGCATAAATATGCGACACAGGAGCGTAGCGACACAAGTGTTGTCGCATAAGCGTTCGATGCTAAATCAATAGCGACATAATGGTTGTGTCGCATGGTATTTGCGACATAAGGTACGACACAATATTGTGTCGCATAGGATACGACATAACTGGCTTCATACGACACAAAATACGACATAGAGGATTTTATACGACACAACATGCAAAATACGACATAACATGCGACATAAGGCTTGTGTCGCATTGAAGAACACCAGCCCAGAAAGTTTCGACTGTCGAGATTTTTCCGGCCAAAACCCAATTCAAACTCATTTTTAAGCTATAAAATCGTGTTCTATTCTTTGTAATGGACATATATAAGTTATATAAACGACTATCAAGTGAAAATACTAAGAATCGAGTGGTTTCGGGATTTTGTCGGAAACTTACAAAGTGTCGGATTGAAAATCCGAAAAAACAGCGTTGTAGATCGTTGCGAGGTGGTCGTGAATCTCTAAAAATCTTGATGATCCGGGTGCGTTTCGTGGTGTTATATGATGAATTAGTGTGATGTTGGTGGTGGTTTGTTTGAGAGAAAAAGGGAGAGATGAGAGATAGAGAGAAATGAGAAATGAGAAAAGAATGTGGGAGGTGGAGGTTAAACCTCCTCCTTTTTCAGTCTTCGCCCCGCGCTCCGCGTGGTGTTCATTTTCTCCGTCATTTAACGTTTTAATAAATATTTTGCAGGTTAATTAACCATTTTAAAATACGAATTTTTGTTTAATAATCTAATTAAATTGTTTTATTAACTATCTACTAATTTAAAGATTTAAAATGTGATTTAAATAATTTGTGTATTTTGTTTCTAATTACGTAAGTTTTAATTGTGCAAAACGGAACAACTCTGGGAATGTAATTTAAACAATTAGTTTAGACCCAGTAATGTTTTCAGATAATGTTTTATACTTAAATATAAATTGTGTCACCAACGTCCGTATTTATGGAACCGAAATACATTCGATTTAAATTGCGTACGATTTAATCAAATCGCATAGTTTGTATATATTCATCAATATATAATTCGATACATTACTTAGCCTAACACAGAACTAATTACATGTATTAACAAAGAATTAGGCACTAATTACTAGTCCTAATTTGGCAGGTGTTACATTAGGTCTATTATATTAGCTAGTGTATTTTTTAAATTTGTTTAATCACATAAAAAGGCCC
Organism: Helichrysum umbraculigerum; assembly: GCA_949592205.1. Classification (NCBI taxonomy): domain Eukaryota; kingdom Viridiplantae; phylum Streptophyta; class Magnoliopsida; order Asterales; family Asteraceae; genus Helichrysum; species Helichrysum umbraculigerum. The sequence continues at coordinate 9,067,400 of CATIUR010000003.1, read as the reverse complement.
AAAATTAAAACATGGGCTTCAAATCTAAGAAGTTGGTCTATCATCTTAGTAGTGATAAGCCTTTTTATGTCATGTATATATAAAAAAATGTGTTTAAAAGGGTCTCTTTTTTGTCGTGGCACCGGACCACCCAATTTCGAGCTCCGGGCCCGGTTAAAATATGCCTTTTCAGAGTTATGCTTTGCATCTCTTTGAACAATTTGGAAAATAAAGTGACTTATGCAATTGAGGAAGAGAGAAATAAGGTTTTAAAAGAAAATATTATCACGAGCATTCAAGAATATGTCCATATCATGACTTTCGATTAGATGTCGGAATGCAAGTTTGTCTTGGAAAACGTGAACTTTATATCCAAAAAGTTAAAGAGCACAGGGTGTGGTAAACAGTGTTCTGTACGTTGTTCTGGAGAATGTTGAAAGTGAGGATTTTGTGGTGTGGTGAAAACAAAAAAAAAAAAGCTGAACGTCGGATTCTTCAACATTTGTATGCGGACGGTGGCACTAGAACGCCGTAGTGAACGCCGGTGCGGTGCGGCAGAACGCCGTCTCACGGCGTTCTCGTCGCTGAACGCCGATGCCACCTCATCGACACCGTGTGCTCTAAGTGTCAACTTTTAACTATCATCGGTTATTTATAGAAGTGTAAAAGGGAAAAGTTTAATATTGCTGATACCCAGCCCAACCCATTTGACTTATAATCTAAGTAATCCACTCGCTTTTTTTTATGAACTATAAAATATTCAATTGATTCATTTCTTCATTTCATTGCTATTGGACTTTAAATGATTTATTCGGTCAACATATTCAAATTTCTATAATTTACGAAATTGCTCAAAATGATAATTTTATAGTTAAAACTTGAAGTTATTTAATGAAAATTCAAGACGACTTTGAGTTTGAATTTATTGCAAATTGTATAAGCTCTATCATACTACATATGTCAAGATCTTTTCAACGTATCATTACATTTTTCTAAATAAATAAGAACTTAAAAGATATGCATCAAAATAACTAACTAACTGTTTTTTGTTACTTTATTTACTTACAATTATAAGACCAAATGAGGTTAAAATACTCTACACTTTCAACATTTTAATGTGCATATTTACATATTTATGTTGGTTTATTATGTTTAGCACTTTCAAGTTTTTAACGATGGAGTAATATTTTCTTAACCAAATTTAATCTGGACCATCCATCCATACATCCGGGTAGGTCCCCGTGTCACCTGAGAAATAAAATTAAAATACTCCGTAAAAAATAGGAATACTGCACACCCCGGCGTACATTAGCAATGCATCTTTCAGGTAATCAATCTATGCTCTCGAAGTCTCGATTCACTCTCTCCACTTTCGCATATCCCCCCAAACCCTAATTCTAATTCGCACCACAATTACTTAATTCCATCTACTTCACATCAACGCTGAAATTAGGGTTACAATTAGGGTTCCCGTGACCCCTAAATCGACATCAATTCGAGATTATAAAGGTAATTTATCTATCTAATTATACATATGTATAAATTTGTTAATTTCGTTGCTGTTGATGTTCAATTGTCTATTACTGTAATTGGAAAAATTTTGGTTTATTGTTTTGAGTTGTGAAAAGGTAACAAATTACTCATTTTTCTAATATATTTAAGGTCTATGTTTTGTTTTTACAATCAAAAATTGATTTTTTTTAAAACCCTTTGAAGCATCAAAGCAACAAAAAAAAAAAATTTAGAATTTTTTTATTTTATTTTTTATTTAAGCATAAAAAATGATTTTGTTACCTTGGAAGCAATCTGATAATGTTGGGTATGTTTTTGTGCCATTTACCCTTGTAAAAAATCAGGGTTTTGAATTTGATGGTTTTAAGTATGTTTTTGTGATTAGGTTGACATTGTGGACTTTTATAGAATTAGTTGTGGGTGGAGATTGGGTTGTGATTGCTTATCAGGTGTGGTGTGATGGATGAAACTGAAGGGGATTTGAGGTATATGTCGAATTACGGTGTGAGACCGAAAGTTTCCGTTCGTGATGTTGTTAATCATCAATCTCAGTCTCAGCAGATTGCTGATAATTATATTAATGATGACGATGATGAAGTAGAAGAAGATGAAGAACAACAGGGAGTTGATAATGGAATTAATGGTGTTATCGAGCACAACGGAGATGATGTTGAGAACGAAGAAGACGACGATGATGATACTGATGATGATGATGATGATGATGGTGGTGAAGATCGTACAAGAAGTGAGAGTTATAATTTGCATCGGCATCCGAAAAAAAGGAAGTTGAAGAGCTTATTATCTAGTTTTGAATTGGTGCCTCGAGTACCAACTCCAACACCAACACCGCTAGCAGTAGTACCACGAGCTGTTAAGCGTACGTCGTTTGGTGGGAGAAATACACTTACTGATTGGAGTGAGCATGAGACGTTTGCTCTTCTTGAGGCATGGGGTTCGAGGTTTGTTCAACGTGGAAGAAAGAGTCTTAGATCAGAAGAATGGCAAGAAGTTGCGGAAAATGTTTCAAAGGTATCAAAGATGGAAAGAACCGACACTCAATGTAGAAACCGTTTGGATACTTTGAAAAAGAAGTATAAAAAGGAGAAAGCTTTGCTGGAAGGTACTAAAAGTATGAATACGAAATGGGTGTATTTTCAGAAAATGGATATGTTAATGTCATCAAGACCGATGCCAACGCGAACGCCAAAATCTGCGGGACTTTTATGTGGAGTTGACTCTGGGGAGTTTGTTTCAATGAAGCCGAATATGTATTCAGATAGTGCCAATGGATTGGATAAAATGAGGGATAGCCCAGGTGAGACTGATTCGGATGATGATGATGATGATGATTTAGATCTGCTGCCACCAAGGTCAAAAAACAAAAGGGTTGATGATGAAGTTATCGGTGGTTCATTTAGATTGCTTGCAGACTCTATTAACAAGTTTAGTGATATATACGAGAAGATTGAAACTCGTAAGAGAAAGCAGATGATGGAACTAGAGAAGATGAGGATGGATTTCCATAAGGAGTTGGAATTACAGAAAAAACAGATTCTTGAAAGAGCAAGAGATGAGATTGCGAAAATCAGACAAGGGAATTATGAAGATAATGATTCTGCAGAGAATATCAGTGGGTAAAGCTATCCCCTTTTGACTTAATTTTTATTTAAAAATTTGACATTGACTTGTTGCTGTTGTATAATATATGGGTTGTAACTTGTAACTTCCTTTGGTTTCTTGATTTTGAAGGCAATAAAATAGATGTAGTTTAAGTTTATGCTATCATAAAGTGCAGTTAGTGTCTATCATTGGTTTGATTAAGTTGGAAAGATCATGTCAAAAGACTCACCCTTGAAGCGCTGTTAAGCCGAAAAGCATAAAGGAATATCATAGGTTGAAAATATTGAAACAAGATACCCTGGAAAGATTGGTTTCCAGGTGACATCCCGTTAGCTCATCCAATTTGAGAAACTTCAATTGATAACCTAAGTTTTAATACGGGTTTAAACATGCTGATGTTGTGATTTAGATATGAGTAGATAATCTAACTATAATATATCCGAGTAACTGATTGTAGGTGATTGTGTTTGAATATAATCCAGTCGATTGAAATCAAGTATAAGTAGTTGTTTCGAGTGTCTGGTGGACTTTAAAAGAATGTGTAAATATGCACTTCTATTTTACCAGGTGATAGTAAAATGTTTTGTAGGTGGTATGAAACTTCAAGTTTAAAAGAAACTGGTTATCGATTGATGAGTTAATTTTGTTTATGAAGAGCGATTCGTGTAATCTGAATTCACATAATTGTCGATTCTTGTAATCTGAATTCACAATAATCGTATAATCAACTGCAAAATTCAGGCATGAAGTTGAAAGTGGGCAGCCATGTTTGAGGTGGCAATAAACTAGACATTTTTTCAATTCATGGTAAAACTGTTGTGAATAGACTTTCATTTTCAACTCTAACAGAAGTAAGTGAACTATGCCTGGATAATTGATACTCGTATCTAAAAAAGTTGAAGATGTTTAAGGTATTCGATGAATGCATGTGGCATCAAATCGAATCTCAAACGGAAGTAAGAAACGAAGTAGGAATGACATTACTCTAAACAACAAAGCTGGTCGGAAAAGATGGAAGCAATATTTTGTAACGATTATCATCGTGATCATAACTTTGTCTAAGAATTGTCTTGTATTCTAATCTCTTGGTTGTGAAACAATCAAGTTTAGAAGCTCACGTAAATAATAATCACTGTTAGATATAGTGAAAACTTGTGGAATTCAAATTTACTGTGAGATGAAGTCAGCTTTCAACAAGTAATATACTAGGGGATTTAGATAAAGGGTAATGAGTAATGAGTTGGGGTGATATAAAGATACGTAATAACTAAAAAGGTTATTTTTGTTCATTTTAAAGAATCATTAACTTGCTTATTAATTCATTTTCTTCCAATGAGAATTTTGTGTATGGTGTTAGCCAACTATTGATCCATAATTAATATAAATTCTTCTGTTTACGTATATCACAACAAGTCAGGATGGCCGAGTGGTCTAAGGCGCCAGACTCAAGTTCTGGTCTTCGAGAGAGGGCGTGGGTTCAAATCCCACTTCTGACAGATCATTTTGTTTTATTATTATTATTTTTAATTAAGCAATAAACATGCTTCGGAAGCAGTTGACTAAACTGAATCTCACATGAAACATATATATTCATATATTCCTTAGAATAACTGTTTAGTGTAATTGCGAGATAGATAACAATTTTTGACAATGGATATTCATTAAAATGCTTTGTCCATCGGATATGGATATGAACGTATGATTTCAAATCTAAATAGATATGGATATCGATTTGGATGAAAAGCTTAAATGGATATTGATGTGGATATAGCTCAAACCGATTCATATTCGATCAGTTGTCATCTCTATACGTGATCACTTCGACACGAGCTTAATTTTTGCAAAACTTCAATAAAGAGATCACTTCGACACGAGCTTAATTTTTGCAAAACTTCAATAACCAGAAATATAGACCAAACCACACGCTACGTCATGAGAACAATATGTAAAAGGAAGTTATGAACATACAATGCACATATTAAGATTACAATTTTCTGACAGACATATTTTTGCATTGAATATTTTTTCACTCATATAAAACATTCTAATTTGTCATATACATCGAAATGAATATTTACAGTAACAAATACAATATCAATTAACCGTGTATATACACCGGTTATGTTTGATGTCTGGTTAACTGATACAATAAATTATGAAAACTAATAGTGAATAACATCGATCTTAACATGTTACGATTTAGATAATATGAGGTCCACAGTGTGTTACACATCGATCTTATAAAATTGAGTTCGTAATATCTTGTAACAAAAGTTGGATTTAATGTGGGCCTACTAGCCCGGCCCAACAAACCAGTCAAAGGCCATGACTTCTTTAAACTAGGTTAAACACACGTACACGATAGCGTAATATACCAAAAATTTTATCTAAATTCATTCGACATTAACGACGAAACATATAGATAACAGGTATTGAAACGCTACTAGTACCACATATGTTAGTAACACAGACTTTGATAATCATCTTACGATTTTTGCGCGTTCTCCAAGTCAAAAAAATTCGACACACGTTAGCAAATTAATTATGGGAACGGTTCAGAGGAGAACAAAAGGGGGAGGGGGAAGGGAGGGCGGAGACTATTTTGCAATTATAACAAAGTTTTGGACCTGACCGAAAAACTACCCGAAAAATTGCAAAAAAATTGCAAAAAAAAAAATTCAATCAAAAACTTCTAATATTAAAAATTCTGTCAAAAATGCTTAAAAATATAAGATGCGGTAAAAATATACAAGATGCAGTAAAATAAGTATAAGTAGTTTTTTTATTTGAACACAAAAAATACCAAAAACAACATAGGATGCAGTAGCAATATACAAGATGCATTAAACATGTAATATTATTTTTTTAGATTCAAGAATAAAACCAAGATTTACATAAGATGCAGTAAAAATAAATATAACTAGTTTTTTTATTTCAACACATAAAAAGTTAAAAACAACATAAGATGCAGTAACAAAATATACAAGATAGAGTAAAACATGTAATGTTAATTTTTTAGATTTAAGAATAAAATCAAGATTTACATAAGATGCAGTAAATAAGTATAAGTAGTTTTTTTATTTCGACACATAAAAAATTAAAAAACAACATAAGATGCAGTAAATAAGTATAAGTAGTTTTTTTATTTCAACACATAAAAAACTAAAAAACAACATAAGATGCAGTAACAATATACAAGATGCAGTAAAAAAACCATTTATATATATATATATATATATATATATATATATTAAATTATACTACTACATATATACACTAATTAAACGATAGATGCAGTAACGCAAGATGAAGTAGAAAAATGCAGGATGCAGTCGATTTTTTCCAGATCTAAAAACAACATAAAATGAAGTAACAATATACAAGATGCAGTAAAAAATATTAACAATTTCACAAGATGCAGTAAATAAGTACTACTACAAATATACATTAAATGAACATAAGATGCCGTCTGCAAGATGCAGCAGAAAAAAATGAAGGATGAAGTCGATTTTTTTTCAGATCTAAAAAGTAGATTTGGATCTAAATAAGTACTACTACAAATATACATAAATTGAACGAAAGATGCAGTTTCGCAAGATGCAGCAGAAAAATGCAGGATGCAGTCGTTTTTTTTTTTCAAACTGAAAAGTATATCTTGATCTAAAAAGTAGATCTACTTTTTTTTTTTTGAAAGGCAGTTTGGAATCACTGACGGGCCACTTAGGCCCACCCGATCATCTCACCATAATTCACCCTCGAGAAGAAAGCCCAGCTTCGTCCCCGGCCCAAGTGCCGACAGATCCGGTTGCCGAAGTGGGTAAAACTCCTCACCCCGGAGCCCAAAGGCCCAAGGGATTTTCATGCACCGAGTAGGGTTTGAACCATGTACCTGCAGCATAAATGCCTGATAGCTCTACCACGTGAGCCAGGTCTATTTCATCTTAGATCTACGAATTTCAAGGTCTATTTCATCTTAGATCAAAAAGTTTTTACAAAGTAGTGGTGTTGTCAAGATGATGATGAAAGTGGTGGTGGCAGTGGAGAGGCGGTGGTGGCGTGGAGTGGCGGAGGAAGTGAAGAACCATCACGGTTGATTACGTCCGATGGAGGCCGGTTCACCAACGGTGGTGGTTCGCACCTCAAACTCTTCGGCCATAAATACGCCATGTTTCTCCGCTTATTTTCTCCGATTACGAAGACGGTGGTGGTGGTGGTGGAATGACGTTGGCGGCGATGGTGGCGGTGGATCGGCGGTGGTGGTGACGGTGGAGCGACGATGACAGTGATGGTGGCGGTGTTGGTAAACGATGAAGGAGGTGGTGGAAGGTGTTGGTTGTGTGTGTGTGTGTTTTGTAGAGAGAAAAAGAGAGAGTTGTATGTGTTTTTGTAAAAAGTGAGAGTAAAATAAAGCTGCCCAGATTTGCTACATATTCCATCTAATTTGACAAATATTGCACCTTAGTCCCCCGCCCAAAAACAATTGCAATATAGTCCCTACGTGACTTGTCTTAATCTAGACCATTGATGAATGGAATTGATGGTCTGGATCACCTTGCCCTCCTTAACTCCCATTCCCCTCTGATCTCAAATCATTAATTATAGTCCCAAAACTATATATACTTCTTCCTGCCCAAGTTTGTAAATAAAATAAATATAAATAAATAAATAAAAATCGAAAGAAGGAGGAGGATGGACGGTTACCAAATAGCAGTGAGAGTGATTTGTGCTGTCTATTTCTGTGCTTCCGTGCATGAGCTTGTCATTAGAGATGTGAGTAAATATCTTTTTCCTTTCGTTTAAATTAATTTATATATATCGTGTTTTCGGTTATTCGGGTTAATTCGACACACGTTGGGTTAATTCGGGTCTTCATTTTTTGGCCGGCCAAAACCATAAACCCTAAACTCCAAATCCTAAATGCAACACTTTAACACATGTGTTATTTAGTGGTTCTTCCATACTCCACAAAAATGGTGTACTTCCTTCGATATTGGATGATGTTATTATTGGAGAAGATCTTTTCAACGTTTTAAAAATGAACATGATGTATAATCATGAGGTAGAAACTTTGAAATCATGTTAATTATGTATTCGTTATATTAAAACAAACAATTAATTTATAGCATCAATTTACATTAATATGTTGAGAAAACGTTGACAATTCGTTATATTATGCATGATTAATAGAATGATTTTACTTTATATTCTTAGTTCAAGAACATCAAGTAGTAGTCACCTATATCTTATATAAAGTTAATAATTAATGTAGTATCTTATCATTTCAACGTCATATATAAATGAAATTAATGGAGATTGTTGTCAATTTTTTATTAATTTGTCATGTTACATCAATTCAAAAATTTACATTTCACATATAGCTAATAATTGTATAAATACAACTTCAAATAAATTATTTTTAGTACAAAAAAAACTATTCTGCTTTTTTTTTGGAATATATAGCTAATAATTGTATAAATACAATTCCAAATAAATTATTTTATACTACAAAAATACTATTTTGCTTTTTTTTTTTTTTTTTTGGAATTGTATTAACATATTATTTATACGTTATTACCATCAATAGTTATTATATCTAGCCGTCCAACGGACGGGGTCAATACATAATCATTGACGAATTCTAAAACATAATCATTTCTCAATTTTAATATAAGGAATTTAAAAAATAATCATTCACGAATTCTAGGATGCATGATTTGAAAAGGTTGAGTATATAGTTTTTAGATAAATTTGAAGTTATGATTAATATGTTATTTTTTGAGTAATGAACTCTTAAACATTAAAACATACTCATATGTTAATAATTAGAGACATAAGTTTTCTTTTCTATTTATCGACCTTTTCTCTATCGGATTCCTTTTTGGATTCGATATATAATTACCTACTAGATTGATTAATTTTACATGTATAAATAATAAATTTCAGGCTCTATTGCAAAATTTTGCAAAATTTTAAGCTAATATAAAATGTTAGAAGTTTATCATATATGCTTTTTCTTACTTATAGAAACCAAATAAAAAATTAAGGATTTGTGTATACACATGTTTGAAAGCTAATCTACACTATATATTATAATAAAGTGTAAATTAGGTAGTCCAAGTTAATCTCAACCCTTAAATGAGTTATTAAATCAAATGTGAACCATTGATTTAGTCTTTAAAAACATGACTACCTAAATAGTGAAGAGAATATGACAAAAAGACTATAATAACCTTATATTATAGGGTAAATGACAAAAATCAGCAACGAACTGCCACAAAATGTTTCAAGTATGCAACATACTATAGAAATAGTTCAAGTATGCATCCTACTGGAAAATTTTTTACTTACGTGAGAAAGATGATAACCGGGTACCTGATCAACCGGTAATATTTATTATTTGGCTTTTTTATTTAACAAAATACTTATGTGGCTTTTTATTTTTTTTTTTTGACGTGGCAAGATCATTAGTATCATTTATTATAACTTGTACATTATGCATATAAACTTGTTCAACTTTCAATTCTTCAAACCAATCATTCATTTTTATAGATATACAAAAGCTTTTTCCATCTCCAAAGTTGCAACTAACGCTAACACCCATTTCCGGTCATCATCTCCGGGCACTAGTCACCTAATCCGGCAAAAATTCATCCAACGAAGCTGCCGATGATGAGACCAGCAATATCCCCAACTTTTTGGTTTAACATTTTAACGAACTTTATGAAAGTTTCATCTCGTTACCTTGAAATACACTAAGAGCGCGCTCACTTTCTATGCGATTTTCTTTGTTTCGAAAAGTTCAATGGTTTACTTAAATTCTTCATGCGTTTTGTTGCTTAAAAAAGGGTTATAGTGATGTTGCTTCGACTTGCAGGTCACCGGAGATTACCGCTATGGGATGAATTTTTAGATCGGAGATCTATTGACGTCATCACCGCGGAATGTTTTTTCAGATCGGAGAACGAACGACTTACTTGTATCTTCCGTGGAATCACCGACATCGCTGCGGTTGCTGAAAGAGAACGATAGAGATGTAACGGCGCGGTGGAGTGCTGGAGATGGTTCGATTTCACGACGTGGTGGCGGTGAACGGAACTGTATGGCCGTGGTTAATTAAACGTGCTTGAAAATATGTACTTGTAAAATTGATTAATTCAGTGAAGATATGCAACTAAAATCATTATTATTTTTTCTAGAATTTGTGTTAATTTGGCATATTTTCTTACTGTTGGATGCTGTGTAAATAATTGATGTTCTAGAACTGATTTAGAACACCGCCGGAAAAACGTATTAGGCTGGAAATTGAGTTTCAGTGCGATTATTTGCAGCGATCTAAGGCGTGATGATCATAGGAAGCTTTTCAACGGATTAGCTCCTTCAAAACTTCCTCAAATCAGTCCGTAATTCCTTAAAAGAGTGGCGAAAATACAAAACCCAATTTTTGTTGAAAATTCTAAAATAAACGCACTTTTGTTTATGAATTCTTGAAATTTCTCCGTGAAATGTGTTCTAGAACTGATTTAGAACCAATCTATAAGATTAATCTTGCAAAAACAACAACAACCATCACCATTAGCTGTTGTCGGCGACATAAAAAGATGGGGGAGCATCGGAATTTAAAAATAAAGGGTGGTCAATGATTATAGTGAATAACCAATAAAAAGATGATGCAATAATGAAATGGAAATAATGAATATTGTTCCTATAAATTATCCATACTTCAGAAAATTGCCGGCAACAGAAAAAGGGTGGTCAATGGAATTAATGGGTGGGGATATCACGTTAATGCAATTTTAATATTGGTTTGTTTGGAGATGGAATAAAATAAAGAGCAAAGAAAAAGAATAAAAAAATTAAAATAAAGGAAAAAAAAAATTTGGGGAAGGAGGTGACGTGGATGCCACGTTTCAACATGACGTGGAAAAAAATGACGTGGACATTGATGTGTAAGCACACTCATCATTTAATAACATGAAAGGGTAAAAACTTAACTTTCACAAATCCTGGCACAAAACTTCCCGGTTTGTTGCATACTTGAGCAATATATTTGGTAGATTGCATACTTTGAACATTTTGTGGCAGTTCGTTGCCGATTTTTATCATTTACCCTATATTATATGTTTGGTAAGCTATTTATTGATTGGTGATATATTAATGGCAATATTGAATATGTAATATTTTTTTTGTAAATTAATTATCTCACAAACGGCAAATCAAAAAATTATGACAATATAATAGAGTGTAAATTAGGTAGTCCAAGTTAATCTCAACCCTTAAATGAGTTATTAAATTAAATGTGAACCATTGATTTAGTCTTTAAAAACATGACTACCTAAATAGTGAAGAGAATATGACAAAAAGACTATAATAACCTTATATTATATGTTTGGTAAGCTATTTATTGATTGGTGATATATTAATGGCAATATTGAATATGTAATATTTTTTTTGTAAATTAATTATCTCACAAACGGCAAATCAAAAAATTATGACAATTGCACCATAAAATTCAGTGTTTTTTCCCCGTCGATTTAAGATCTCACAAGGTATATTTTCGACGAGTTTTTTTTTTCACTTTTTGGTAAGTTTTACAAATTATTAACACATGTGTTATTGTTTGGTTGTATATTTAATTTAGGGTTACAGTTAGGATTCAGGGTTTAGTGTTTATTAGGGTTTAGGTTTTCACATAGTTTTGGGTTCAGTATGATAAATGGTTGAGGGGTTTGGGGTTTTTACATGTGTTAATAATTTGTAAAACCCACCAAAATATGTAATTTACATTTATGTGCATAAATCTACACATAATTTAGCATAACAAAAAAAAATTACATAATGATAAAATACGATTTAAGATGTTGTGAGTTTATAAAGAATTTGAGGACGCATTGCATTTTCAGCTGAATTTTTTGCATAAATATAATCCAACTTGATTAGTTCGTAATTAAATGGGTTGATAGTGTCATCTCAATCTATTGTATATTTTCATTTTCAACGGTGTAAATTAGGTAGTTCAAGTTAATCTCAACCCTTAAATGGGTTATTAAATTGAATGTGAACCATTGATTTAGTCTTTAAAAACATGATTACCTAAATAGTGAAGAGAATATGACAAAAAGACTATAATAACCTTATATTATATGTTTGGTAAGCTATTTATTGATTGGTGATATATTAATGCCAATATTGAATATGTAATTTTTTTTTTGTAAATTAATTATCTCACAAACGGCAAATCGAAAAATTATGAAAATTGCATCATAAAATTCAGTGTTTTTCCCCGTCGATTTAAGATCTCACAAGGTATATTTTCGACGAGTTTTTTTTTTTCTTTCACTTTTTGGTAGGTTTTACAAATTATTAACACATGTGTTGTTGTTTGGTTGTATATTTAATTTAGGGTTACAGTTAGGATTCAGGGTTTAGTGTTTATTAGGGTTTAGGTTTTCACAGAGTTTAGGGTTCAGTATGATAAATGATTTAGGGGTTTGGGGTTTTTACATGTGTTAGTAATTTGTAAAACCCACCAAAATATGTAATTTACATTTATGTGCATAAATCTACACATAATTTAGCATAACAAAAATAAAATTATACATAATGATAAAAAACGATTTAAGATGTTGTGGGTTTATAAAGAATTTGAGGACGCATTGCCTTTTCAGCTGAATTTTTTGCATAAATATAATCCAACTTGATTAGTTCGTAATTAAATGGGTTGAAAGTGTCATCTCAATCTATTGTATGTTTTCATTTTCAACGGTATTATGCACACTTGAACTACATAACAAATTAAAATTCTTTATAATTTGCATCGCCTTTTCAACTAAATTTTTTTAATTCGTATAAATATAATCCAACTTGATTAGCTCGTAATTGTATGTTTTCATTATTGTGCACACTTGAACTTCAAATGACTTATTTGGTCTTCGACAAATCAAATTGATACTCATATTTTGATCCTACTAATAAAATTGGTGAAGGATACTTTAGAACATTTTACCGTAATTATTATAACTGCGGACATATTATTATTTTTTTATTTCTATTCGTGAGGTAATTATATATATTTTTATTTTTTAAAACTATTCACAGGGTGTAATTGTAGATGATTGTCCATGATAGCTGTCAAGCAAATATAGGGGAACCGTTAATATATCACTAAAATGGCATGATATATGCATTACAATATCCAAAACGTTTAATGCTTAATGGTATTTAATGAAAAGAGTTGTTGATGATCATTCACATGATTATTATGTAAGATGGACACTTTTTTAGTATATTGCATCATTTAAAAACATGGATGTATTTTTTCTTCTTAATCATTAACTAATAATATTTTTTACAAGGAATTTGGTTCCACCTACTATGATGATCTATGTATGTTTCCACTATTTTGGTTGGACCGAAAGAATAACAAAAAATGATTTGAGTACTTTGATGGCACCAAATTTCTTGATCGTCGTATAATTGACGGTCAATTAATTTAATATGTTTTACTTGCTAAGTTTTTTGAATCGTCATATTATATGTACGTGTAATTGTATGCATTGGTTTTGTATGATAGTTAGATGGTATGATGGCCAATATGAAACACTTATTATTATTGAAGATGACGATGACTTGCAAACTTTATAGTTTCTATATTTTGATTGTTTGAACGTTGCACATTAAGTTGATCATGTTAAACATTTATCTTTATGTGTTGCTTTCTTTGTTGTTTAGTTTTTTAATTAATATTTTCAATGTTATAAATCGTTTTTAATAATGTATCTTCAAAGCTACTATCAATAGATAAACATATCTAATTCAATTAAAAAAAATTGTGTAGTGTCATCAGCAAAAATATGTCTACTTAAAGTTACTCACTAAAATAAATTATAATATAAACATTTGTATCAAAATTATGAAGTAGCCTGCAAAACTTGCGGGTTATAATCTAGTCTATATTATAGGAATCACATTTATGATATTATCTTTTATAAATTAGTTCAATTAACCGATCATAATCCTTAATTTATTTTATCCATATAAATTATATATAAGGAATATATATCAATATCAAATTATCAACAATAATTTAAATAGCCAATGATGTATAACTCAGTTGGTAATGGGTGTGGGCATCTTTGCCCCAAATAGAGGTGTACATAAATGGGTCGGAATCGTCAGAACCGGTAAACCGAACCAGGACCGGACCAGAACCGAATCAACCCGAAGCACAACGGTCCGGTTCTCGGTTCTATGTTTTAGCCTTAATGATTCGCGGTCCGGTTTGGTTCTAGAACCAGTAAATACGGTTCCAACCGCCAGAACCGTTTATATAAGAAAAGAAAAATATATATTTGATATATGTATCTTTTAATATCAACATAAATTGAATTATATTATTAGATTTATTAAATTTATAATATTAATTATAAGTATATATGTCTTTATATCTTTTATACTCCATACACCCAAAAAATTTAGCTTACAATTTATTTATCTCCTTTGCCGTCCACACACAAGTAATAATTTAGTTACTTTCGCACACTTCCCCGAGCGTGATTTTTGATAATTTGTTAATACTTGATCCATTCAGTAATTTTTTTTGGAAACATGATTTACTATATTCTTTTGTAATCTACATAATGTATGTTTTGTTTGAAAAAAACATAGATGCATCTACCTTATGTTTGAATTGCAGCAACGTTTTAGTTCTGATTATTAGACGATTGTATGTTTTTTCTGATTTTTAAGTCTTATATTCAATCTGATAAGTGATAACTACATGTTTTTACACATCTTCTTCTTTATAACATATATGCGTGTATATTATTTGGTTCGTGGTTTTGAAACAAAACCGCAAGAACCGAACCAGTACCAGACCAGACCAGAACCGAATTACATGGTACGGTTCATGGTTCTTAATATTCTTTTTAGTGGTTCAGGGTCCGGTGCGGTTTTGGTCCGGTTCGGTACGGTTTTTGGACCACGTTCATCCCTAGCCCCAAATAGAACAAGGTCAGGGGTTCAAACCCTGGCACCTCCATAATCACAACCGCTAAGTGAGTCAGGTATGCCCCCCACATTATGAAATTGGCAGTCGATTGTTGGCCGGTCAGGGTTGGCGGTTATCAACTTTTGCTCCAAATAAAAATTTAAATATCCCAAAATTTAATAATTGATATTCTTATATATTTGACTTTATTTATTTTTGCCTATTCCCTTACAAATTTACGGCCCTTCTTAAAATATAAATCTTTTTTATTTCTTTATCAAACTTTACAACCGCCGAGTGAGTCAAGTATATTCTCACATCATGGATAGACAGCCGATTGTGAATCGGTCTGAGTTACCGATTATCTACCTTTGCCACTATTATTTCATAAACTTTACAACATGCATTTATGCATACCGTTTGTATGTGGTGTGCATAATGAATGTGGTTGGTTACTTCTTGGTCTCAGACATTTGATCACGGCATTGCATACCTTTTTCTATAGTCAACCAACGCTGTCCCCTGTTCTAGCATCAACCACTTGTACAGCAGTACAATTCCATGCCTTAATCACTTGTACATTTGAGAAAGAGATGGTGCCTGATTGGGTAGATTTGTCGGTGGGTATGAATTCAATGCAATGGGACCAAGTAGCTAGTATACTGACTAGTCACAGACCATAAAATTAGCAATTTTGGTCAGTTTGCTTGTTTAAATGCACGGGTTACTATTTCTTGGACCATTCTTGTGTTTGCAGGGTGGCTGGTAGCACCCTTTCTAACAAGTTTTCATTTATGCAATCGACACCTCTCACCTTTGAGAAATGATTTGGATACGCAAAATTTATAAAATTTAGAATACAAAATGATGTATCACAAGTTAAATAGAGAGAAAAAGACTAGTGAGAAAAAAATAGAACAAATTAAAATAGAAAGATGAATACTTATTTTGTGACGGAAAGAGTATACGAAAACAAAAGTACAAAATATACAAAATCTGATAGCAATGTGTATTGGCATACTCCTGACATTGGATAAGAAGATTTTGTATACAAGCCTTTCTATTTTTGTTTTTATTTTAAAATGTACACATATTATTAAAGTGTCACCTAAAATACGTTAGAAACTTTCGCTCTCTTCGTTAGAGCTTTTGTTGGTGCATCAAAGAGTAAAAATGTACTGCCTTAATTTGTAAAAATAGTGTATCATCCTTTCGCTCTCTTCGTTAGAAACTTTCTCTACGATCCTAATCATGACCATTTTGCAAAATAGAAAGAAAAAAGAGTAGAATTTTTTAAAATCGGGTAGAAAACTTCAAACCATAAAACCGAACCCGCTTTAGTATATCATTATCATATATCTAGTCTTGACTACCTTTCATCAAGTCTTTTGTTTTGTTCTCTATGAAATATGGTACACCTTACAACTACATAATACAACAACTTTTTTCTAAAGGTTTCGTATAATTGGGACGTTTTTCGGGTAAGGTTCCATACTTCCGTTCAAATTATGAATCCGGCCATCGTTACAAATTAAATAATTTTAACATTGATAAAGAAAGTCAAATTGAAATGCTTAAACTTTTGATACCAGCCGTGAAAATGATCATCAAGAACCCGTTGCTACATGGAGAATATAGAAGAAGAAGAAGAAATAAAAGTAAAATGTGAAAAATAAAAAATTATTAAACAAATAATGACAAATGAAAAGATTTGAACTGTCAATAATCTATCCTTATCATGTCTAGAATGATCTTGACATATGTTTTTTGTTTTCTTTCTCTTTTCAGATAGTATTACTCATACTCCTATAATTGCGACATGTTTTCTTGGGTAGCTTTTAATTCAGAATTATTATTTTATGTATACCTATAACTATTACGCAGTAAAAAATAGGGGGTGATCCGTACACCATCAAAAATTATCCGTACACTATTAAATATGCTTTATAGTGTTGTACAATATAACACTCTAACGTACACTTAGTGGTGTATGAATAATTTATGGTGGTGTAAAAATCATCACCCTGAAAATAGTAGTGACATGAATTTTGCTTTACATAATTTGGTCATTAATTATTAATTATCTTATTTATAGGATAATTTGATATTTTGTTTGGGTAGCAATTTCGACTGATTAAATAGTTCGGCATGTGTCTACATTATACTCCGTAAGAGTATAGTTGATATTGTAAAACTGAAAAAATATCGATTAGATATGTATAGAACTGTGTGTCATTTGTATTATGTACTTATTAAATGAAGTTTTTTTTTTTTTTTTTTTTGTTGTTAGGGTGAACTTTATATTAACTTCAACACGATTACAAATTACAAAAAATTCATGGCTGCATCAGGACATTCCCTGATCAACTAAACCAACAACGTACTTAACCTATCATTAACACAATTACAATACCAGCACAAGCTAATACTTAAACAAAAACGCAAGTCATAATCTGCAAATAACAACTTAAGAACAAGCTGTCTCATCTTTCATGACATGCTATATTTAAGCCAATTAAGTAATTAATATTGTAACTAGTAGAGTACCCGCGCCATGCGACGTACCTAATACAAGTGATCGATGTGAGAGGCGACAATGATAGTAGTCCTATATATATCTCCCACAGTATTGAATACGCTGCCTCGAATTATGGTGTTATTTTTGGGAAAATCACAGAAATGATCCGTTGACCATACCTGTTTAAACAAATTAATCCGTTGACCGAAGGTTTTAACAAACTAATCCACTATTTGGCGCCAAAAATGGCGCCCCGGCGCCCCTCCAATTGTTAATACGTTTTTAATCCGTTAGTCAAAGATTTATTAGTATTTAAACCCATTAATCACATTAATTAATCCTTAAACGCAATTAATACGTGGGACCGGCGCCAAATGGAGTGGACCCGGCGCCCCACCTTTAAATCGCACCACGTGGATAAACCCCGTGACATCCAGCGCCATGCATGGACCCGGCGCCCCACCTAATGGGCCCGGCGCCCCACCTTTTTCAGACGACACGTGGATAAACCCTGCACCAAATACCTAAATGCGCCCGGTTCCCCATTATATGGGCCCGGCGCCCCACCTTTTCAGACCTCGTGTTTCACAAACCAAATAAATACACAAAAGAACCACGTGCGGCGCCCCTCTGTTGTCAAATCGGCGCCCCAACCCTCACAAACGTCACCATCAACGGCGCCCCACTACTTCATTCTTGTACATAAATAATGCTTTGGCGCCGGATTAATTTTTACACTTTTTTTTACACTTCATTGGCGCTAGGGTTACCGCCGTCACCATCAAGGGACAATCAAAAAAAAATAAGGGGCGCTAGGGTTTTGTACCGTCGGGTTTTGTACGCCGTCTCCATCATCCGAATCCGGCGCCGGTTACGAGAGCAACGAAGGGGAAAGAAGAAGAAGAAAACAACGACAACATGGAAGAACTTGATGATTTTGATCTTAATTTTGATGTGAATGTAAGTTTCTTTTATGTTTTTATATATTTATATGTTTTGTTGTATGAGTAGGTATTGATTTTCATAGTTCGTATTTGTTTTCATGTTTTGGATTTGATTGTAATGAGTTATCTGTGAATAAATATTTCTATTTGAAGACTACATTGATTAAATTGTAGTTGCATTTGTTCACTTGTTGTTTAGTATGGATTATGGTTTATATGTTTTTATGTATGTTTTATATATTTATATGTTTTCCTACCGTCACAATTACATATATTTATATGTTTTTAGATTAGTAAAGTTATTGATGTTTTTATGTATGTTAGATTATATATCCCAATCTTTTAAAGGTAGATGTTAGTATAAATTGTTTATGAGATTTAGGAAAAGTTATTAGTTTTAATCTTTTAGATATTTATTCTTTTGCCTCACTTGAACTAATAATAACAATAATTATTGATGTAACAATAATAACAATAATAATAATAGGCCTAATAGTTGTGGTAATAATAATTATTGATGTAACAATAATAACAATAATAATAATAGGCCTAATAGTTGTGGTAATAATAATAATAGTTGTAATATAAGAATGATAATAATAATAATAGTTGTAATAATAATAATAATAATAATAATAATAATAATAATAATAATAATAAAATAATAATATTAGTTATAGTAGAAATACTGATAATAATAGTCGTAGAAGTACAACTAATAATAATAATAATAATAATAATAATAATAATAATAATAATAATAATAATAATAATAATTAATATTAATAAAAATAATAGTTGTAGAAATAATAATAATAATAACAATAATAAAATAGTTGTAGTAATAATAATAAGAATAATAATAATAATAATAAAAATAATAGTTGTAGAAATAATAATAATAATAATAACAATAATAATAGTTGTAGTAATAATAATAATAATAATAATAATAATAATAATAATAATAATAATAATCCATTTTAATATTTGTAGTAGTAAATATAATAATAATAGTTGTAGTATTAGAAATAATAATAATAATGATAATAATAATAATAATAATTGTAGTAGTAGAAATAATAATAATAATAATAATAAGAATAATAATAGATGTAGTAGTAATAATAATAATAGTGATAGTAGTAGAAATAATAATGTATATATTAATAATAATAATAATAATAAATAATCCATTTTAATATTTGTAGTAGTAATAATAATAATAGATGTAGTAGTAGAAATAATAATAATAATAATAATAATAATAATAATAATAATAATAATATTTGTAGTAGTAATAATAATAATACATGTAGTAGTAGAAATAATAATAATAATAATAATAATAATAATAATAATAATAATAATAATAATAATAATAATAATAATAATAATAATAATAATAATAATAATAATAATAATAATAATAATATTTGTAGTTGTAATAATAATAATAGATGTAGTAGTAGAAATAATAATAATGATAATAATAATAATAATAATAATAATAATAATAATAATAATAAATAATCCATTTTAATATTTGTAGTAGTAATAATAATAAAAGTTGTAGTAGTAGAAATAATAATAATAATAATAACAATAATAATAGATGTAGTAGTATTAATAATTATAATTGTGGTAGTAGAACTAATAATAATAATAATAATAATGATAATAGTTGTAGTAGTAATAATAATAATAGATGTAGTAGTAGAAATAATAATAATAATAATAATAATAATAATAATAATAATAATAATAATAATAATAATAATAATAATAATAATAATAATAAATAATCCATTTTAATATTTGTAGTAGTAATAATAATAAAAGTTGTAGTAGTAGAAATAATAATAATAATAAATTATAATAGTTGTAGTAGTAGAAATAATTATAATAATAATAATGATAATAGTTGTAGAACTTGTAGTAGTAGTAATAATAACAATAACAATAATAATTGTTGTAGTAGTAGAAATAATAACAATAATAATAATAATAATCCAATTTAATAGTTATAGTAGTAATCGTAATAATAATAGTTGTTGTTGTAGTAGTGGTAGTAGTAATAATAATAATAATTATTATAACTAACACATTTTAGGTAATTTATATCCCCTCTTTTAACTTATGTATATTGTTTGTTTATTAACTAACACATTTTTGGTGAATTTTTTGGGTTTGCAGAAGATATATTACGATGCACACTTAACTATTAGATGTAATCCTGGGAAGGCGGTCAAACTAATTATTAAAAGCTTATATAAATTCCCAAATAGACTACAGTTGTTTAGAAATACGTGTTTCGGACGATGGCTGGATCTTCAATGCGATAACCGAGACCCGAGTTTGATACATTTGATACTACAGACTGAGTTTGTCCCAGACAACGAAGTCGATTGTTTGATGTTCAACGTTGCAGGCCAGCAACTTACATTCACACGCCGGGACTTTTGTCTCATTACAGGATTTCGATTCGGTTGCCAGGACTGGTTACCTGACAGATTTGGCAATCCATTTAGAGATAGAGTTTTTCCATTAAGAGCTGGTCATTCAATTAAGGGTCGTGATGTTAAAGATGTGTTAGAGTCAGATAGTGACTCGTTAGGTGATGTTGATCACGTGCGATTGTGCTTATTGTACCTACTTCATTTTGGGTTCGCTGGTGGCGAGGTTAAGAATACAGTTAAAGACAGCGTCTTAGTCCTTCTGGAAGACTTAAATGCATGGAACCAATTTCCGTGGGGGTCTTACTTGTGGGATGAAACCTTCCCCAGACTACGTAATGCGCTTGGAAAACGTCAGAAGTTACATCATACAGATAAGACTTCAGAGTCGCGCACTTGTTACTCATTAGCCGGCTTTGTTTGGGCCTTTAAGGTAACATGTCCACATTTGTTTAGTTATATCTACATTTGTTTAGTTATTTTGTTTTATACTTGACGAATTTAACTTTTATTTATACCTATATTTTCTGGGTACTGTATAAAAGATATGGATTTATGAGGTATTTCCACACGGCCAAATTTCTGGGTACTGTACGAAAAGTGAAGGTGTAATCCCTAGAGCCATTGCTTGGAGGAGGACCATCATTGGCTGTCCGTGGGAGGTTACACGGAGATTCCTCACTACAGTTTTTCAGGTTATTCTAAAAAATAAATTAGCCTCACATTTAATATGTAAACCTACTTTTTTAATAAGACATTAACTTGGTTGTAATCAGCCCGGACATTTACCACTGTTGGGTTTGGTGCCAACACATGAGGAGCAACAGATGGACTGGTGGATAGCTAGTGAACGTTTTTTTAATGGTATGGACGTCAGACCTCGTTCAAAGAAGCCACGGCCCCCACCAACAGACTTTGATGTTAGACCCCAGTCGCCACCCAAGCCAACATTTCAGCAATCTCACTATGGCCCCATGCCTGGTTTTGGGGATTCGTACACACCAATGGGAGGATTTCAACCACCATTTGCCCCCATGCCTAGTTTCCAACAGTCATACGGAACCATGCCTGGGTTTCAACAATCATCGTTCGTCCCCCCGCTGACATATAGTGAGCCAAGCCTTGACTTGAGGGTGTCGACCCTTGAAAAACAGCTTAAGGATCTGCGGTTTGAGTTTGATGTAAGTGTTTCAATGTTATTTTTATTTAACCTGTTACAAAAGGTGTTATGTTTTATTCTTTGTAAAATATGTACAGGAATTTCGCCGTGCTTCTCACACTGGTCACGGCCCCATGCCTGAGGACACGTCAGCATTTAGGTTTGGTGCCAACCCGTTCGACAACGTGGTGCCGGAAGAGAATGTAACACACGACTGGTTTGCAGGTTATGATGCTACAGAGGGGTTGCACTCACCGTCCGTGACTATCATGGAGGTATATTAGTTAACCTAATTATATATATTTATGTTTTTATACATATATATATATATATATATATATATATATATATATATATATATATATATATATATATACACACTATTAAGTACGTAGAACATATATTACTAAGTTTTGCCAATTCACTAATAATTGTAAGTTGTTCAACTTCTTAGACACCTCCCCTGGCACAGAGACGAAGTCCGAGGGAGAAGATGAAAGGCCCACAAATTTCTACACCTTTTATGGCATTCCAGTCCACTAACAATGCCATCCGATCTCCAGAGTATACCACAGACCGGGCTGATATTGAGACAGTGCCGTTTGATCTCGACAGAGAAAAAGAAACTTGGGCACAAACTCCCACGGATTTTTATTCATTCGAAAAAAGGGAAGAGTGCTATCTTAGTTTAGATCCCCCGAACTTTCCCTACAATAAGGAATTTTGGGGATTACTTCTTGGGATACATGGAAGTCATTGGCTTGATTCCGCAGTAATTTCTTAGCCACGTTTACCTTATAATTTTTTACCATTGCTTTATTATTAATTTTAAACTTTTTTCTTTTTTGCAATTGTATCAGCATATTAACGCATGGATGCAGCATTTGATGCTTAGTTCGACTTCAAGAGACATGCGTTGCGCTGTGGTTCCAGACTATTTCCTACACATATTATTTAAAGAAGACTCTAACCCTGCTGTGGTTGCCAGTTATGCAAACGGTAGTAGATATATATACCATGCATGGTGGGATGTCGATCGTGTAAGTAAATATAGAACATCAAAGTAAATATATATAATTTATATATTCTTTATACAACAAAAAGTACTTCATAAATAACAAATTACTTCATAAATAACAGATATAAAAATGCTTTATATTTGCAGGTTCTCATCCCTTTACACCCTACTGGTCACTGGCTGCTTGGGGAGATGCAGTTGTCGACGTGGACGTTGACTGTATATGACAGCATGGCATCCGCTCGAAGCAAATACCTAACGAATCTCAAGAAAGATTTTGAGACGTATCTTCCAGGTTTTTTAAATAGCATTGGCTACTGGAAACAAATCAAGAAGACAGCGAAAAAGAAGATCAAGGTGACAATTGGGTATGCCGTTAATGTGCCACAGCAGTCAAATTCAGTGGATTGTGGGGTTTTTGTTTGTCACTTTATAGAAAGATTGTTAGAAGATTTACCACTTCATATAGACGGCGACTCCACTACCTGGGCGAAAAACTATCGAGACTGAAACCCTATATGCTTTGCATGTCTTCCAGTATAATTTTTGGAACATTTTTTTCTCTTTTGTGTTTAACCCTAAATTTACCATCAAATGTCGACAACATAAACCATGATAAGCATGCGGGAAAACTTGCCTTATTGCTAGATCGATGGATGCTGCACGGTCAGATATGAATGCCAAACCAGGTATTTCACCAATGCACTCCTTAAGCTTTGACAAAAACCATATCCAAGTCTCGCCACTTTCCGTTTTACCGACTCCGTATGCCACAGGAAATATTTGATTATTCGCATCCATTCCCACTGCTAAGAAATTTGTTCCCAAGTAACGGCCCTTTAAATGTGCACCATCTATAATGAGTATTGGCCTTAAGTAGTAAACAAAACTTCGAAGCTGCAATTCAGATTTGTTAGTTATATTAAATACAAAAAAAAAAGTACAACAAGGATAAACATTTACTAACCGCAACCCCAATAGCAACAAAAAGATTCTCGAACCTCCCTAGATTATCGGTCTTAATTTCGGTCGCCGTACCAGGATTAGCCTTCTTCAAATTGTGACAATAAATGGGTAGCTTGTAAAATGATTCCTCATCGGTCCCCCTTAACAATTCTATCGCACGACACTTTCCCCGCCAAGCTTGAGAATAAGACACATCTATTTGAAATCTTTGATTTAAATCGATCATGATGTCGCTCCCACGATATACCCTACTGCTATCTTTCAATTGATCACGAAGTATGTGACCCAATACATGTTTGTTTGCATTACGATGATTCGGATTAGTTTGCATTTTAGAGCATGTGTGGTGGTCTTTTAGGGTTTTAACTTGAAACACTGAATCATCATTTTGTAGCTTTGTAGCTCTAAAGAACCAATCACAACCCTTTTTGGCACAATGTGCTTCAAATCTTGTGGTTGATGATTGAGTTACTCTGAATTCACGCCCATCTTCCAGACATTTAATACCTAAAAAAACTTTTAGCTCGTCTTTGTTATTAAAGAACTGACCTACATAAATTTTTGCAGATGGCACATAGCTCCTAGGTTTTGCGGGTGTTTGTTGAAAAGTGGGGCATTTTAGTGATTCGGGCATTGACCAGAAGTAGTTAGGTTGCATTTGAGGAGGAACACCTACTTTTTCTTCCTGGCCAACATCATCTTCATCTTCATTATCATCACCCTTTTTAACATCATCCTCTCGTTCGCTGCCAGAAGACTCGGATATACCAAGTTCCTTTGCCACCTCTGGATCGGTTAAAGGGTTATAATTTAGATCGACGTAAACCACATGTTCTTTATTAGACCCAAACCGTTCAACTGTACTTTGAGGCTTTTCATTTTCGACTTCAAACGAAGGTTGAAAGAAATCTTGACGGTTACTAACATGCTGAGAAATGTGATTGTGTGAATAAACGAATGGATTATGAATTGGGTACTGGCTACTTTGAGGGGTGTGATACTGATTTAATTCTGGGGTAGGGTATGTATTTAGGTCAAATGTATTTATTTGTTGGGATGGGTAATCGTTGATCTGTTGGGGATGATATCCCGTTGAAGGACCGAGAACATGAGGTTGATTGCTTCCACTACCGAGACCCATTTGATGAACTACAAATAATGTTAGATCACCATATGAGTTATTACGAACAACTTCCATTAGAAAACCGACACCTTCGTCGTCAAAAATATCAACCGGGTGTGTGAAAGTTGACATTTTATAACATAATTTGAATTCTAGTTGAACATCTAAACGAGCCTTTTTAGCTATCAATTTTTTCAACTTCGAATGCTTTACATTTTCTGGCAAACTAATGGCTCGTCTAGGTAATCCGACCGGCAAATATTCATACACGCCGTTTACAATTTCCCACGATCCACCCCAACACAAAAGAATTTTAACACTCTCTGAACTCATTTTTTCAAACATAACACGTTTTTGAGAGACGGGTTGAAAGGAGTTAACAGTCATTCTTTTTATAAGGAGAACGCAATAATAAGCGAATAATAATAATGTACTAAATTTTCCCTCTTTACCGTCCACAAATCAAGAATCCAATGACATCAGGGGCGCAATTGATATAAATAAAATATATCATAAGGCGCTGATCGAAGTTTGATAAAATATGGCGCTAAAGAATCTGCCATGGATTATTATTATTATTATTATTATTATTATTATTATTATTATTATTATTATTATTATTATTATTATTATTATTATTATTATTATTATTATTAAAATGGAATATTATTATTATTCATATTATTATTATTAAAATGGAATAATAATAATAATAATAATAATAATAATAATAATAATAATAATAATATTATTATTATTATTATTATTATTATTATTATTAAAATGAATTATTATTATTTATTATTATTATTATTATTATTATTATTATTATTATTATTATTATTATAAAATAATAATAGCTAGTAATAATAAAATCTGTGATAATAATAATAATAATAATAATAATAATAATAATAATAATAATAATAAATAATAATAATAATGTGAAAAATAAAAACCATCGGCGCCGGATGAATGAAAAATGGAAAAAATGGCGCCCCTGAATTATATAATAATGTAATTGCGGAATCCGAATGTATTTAGGGTTATGGCGCCAAAGATGGTGATGTTTGTGAGTAGTGGGGCGCCGGATGTGACAACCACGGGGCGCCGATTTGACTTAAGCATTTTCCCAAACACGAGGTCTGAAAAAGGTGGGGCGCCGGGCCCATTAGGTGGGGCGCCGGGTCCATGCATGGCGCTGGATGTCACGGGGTTTATCCACATGGTGCGATTTAAAGGTGGGGCGCCGGGTCCACTCCATTTGGCGCCGGTCCCACGTATTAATTGCGTTTAAGGATTAATTAATGTGATTAATGGGTTTAAATACTAATAAATCTTTGACTAACGGATTAAAAACGTATTAACAATTGGTGGGGCGCCGGGGCGCCATTTTTGGCGCCAAATAGTGGATTAGTTTGTTAAAACCTTGGGTCAACGGATTAATTTGTTTAAACAGGTATGGTCAACGGATCATTTCTGTGATTTTCCCGTCATTTTTGCTAATACTCCTAATCAAACTGATTTTTATTGGGCAATATGCATAATGTGCATCATATCCTTTTTAACACGTTCGTTAAAGATATAAATTTTAGTTATTCTCACCTATGCAAGATCATGCCTAAGTGGTAGGGGCCAAGTAGTAGAACCAAATATAAAGAGATTATATATATATATATATATATATATATATATATATATATATATATATATATATATATATATATATATATAATATAGGGTTAGGTTCAAATGAGAACCAACTAAAAGTTGAGAACCTTGAGAACCACTATATTACATGCTTGTTCACATGTGATTAACTTCATTCACATGTGAACATTGATTTAGGTTAGATTGGTAAAGAAAAAAATTTGAAAATCAAGTCTTAAAACACTTTTTACATGATTTGTTCACATTATCATCAAATGTGAACATATATTTGTTTTTTGTGTTTTTCGCTATAATTTAGGATTTTTTAAATTTTTTTCTTTACAAATCTAACATAAATCAATGTTCACATGTGAATGAAGTTAAATCACATGTGAACAAGCATGTAATGTAGTGGTTCTCAAGGTTCTCAACTTTTAGTTGGTTCTCATATGAACCTCCACATATATAGGGGGAGATCCTTGGGGAAGTAAAATAATTAGGGAAGGAGGGAAGTGATTTTCAGCCACACATTCTGGTCAACTCAAAAGTCAACGCGGTGGCATTTTTGTAAATAACTTAAAATCACCTTCCAAGCTCGTAAACATGCATTTCAAAAGCATGTTAATCAAAATCAAATTTTCAGCACGTTAACATGCATTTTAAAAGCATGTTAATCAAAGTTACAATTTAAACATTCATTTAAGGTGAATATTAGCTCATATTGTTATTATTGTATAATAACTCATATTCATTATAAATGCATGTTAACATCTCATTGAATTTTTAACATTCATTCATGATGAATATTAACTTATATCATGCTGATGAACATCATAACATTCATTTATAATGCATATAAGCTCATATATATTGCGATACATTGATGAATGTTATTTTATTACGTTCAACATGTATAATAACTTATATAAGGTAAAAAAACAACAAAAATGAATGTTTAAGAATCTTTATTGTAATTTTGATTAACATGATTCGCAAATGCATGTTAACCTTCTGAAATTTACATTTTTGAAATTCAATGATGAATGGCGATTATAATACAATTAATTCCTCGTTTATAAGTTTTGAATTACGAAATTCGTTTAATTTTATTGTTTTCATTGAAAAATAAAATATTTCACAAAAACCCAAAAGTTACACCCAAACTTTAATATTTTTGATGAATATGTATAACGAGGAATTGATGATCTAAATGAACGCGATTGATGAATTCGAAATTTTATAATGTTTCTGATTGATGAATCAATGAAAAACATACTTTAATTTGGGTTTTTTGACAAAAATTGGTGAAGTGTGTAGGAAAAAAGTGGGGAGGAAATGGGTGGCTGAGAGTTGCTTCCCTTCTTCCCTCAAATTTAGTACTTCCCTCTTGATCCTTCCCCTATATATATATATATATATATATATATATATATATATATATATCAATGGACATCATTTTATTGTTAAGAAGATCATATATCCAACGTGACATTATACTAATAAGATGTAAATAAAGAAGTTCATAGAGGTATAAAATAAACCAAGCAAATAAATCCGACTTATAACATGACACATACTCATCTTAAACCAATTATACTAAACATTATTGTGTTGTATACATACAGAAATTTGGCAAATATGATACAAACATATATGGTTTGACACTAAACTTGCAAACCAAACCACATTGTTTAGTTGGACAATTTGCCAAACTATAAGTCCGAGTAATGAAAGGTGATCAACCTGCAGGCCGAATCATTTCGGTATAGATGGTTTTAATCGGTTTCAGCCAAAGCACAACCCGCGTGTTGTGAATTCATTTATGTCATTTGAAAATACATGATCTAAAAGGTGAAGAGAGATGGTGGAAATCAAACAAAAATGCGATAATAAACATGTTATTTTAATTCCATTGACAGAGTCAACTAGAACACATTCACATTACATTATGGAAATTGTACATGCTTTAATCAAACAGTTAACCCCTTGTGAAAGACCATAGTCGGGACAGCAAAACGAGCTGAAAACGATCTTGAGAGATCATCATAATCGTTCAACATTAACCCCTCATCGAAATTTTGTGCATACTCACAAGGATCATAACTAAAATGTGCCGAATTTGAAATCCCATGCACTAACTTCTTATTTTTCTTCTTTTCTTTCTTGATTTTTCTCCATAAAGTTCTCCAAATAGGTGCTTGTAAGCCTACATATATACTCGCAGCGATGAATACATGGTTGTTAGTCGTGTATTGTCGCCAGATCTGGCTCCGGCAGCCGGAGTTGCACCAGCAAATGGTGGCTTCCATGGTTAAAAAGTTAGGTACAAAATAGGAATGTGTTTGGTTTTAGGTGAGGGCAGGATCTAAGACATGACATCCAACAAGCATGCCTTAAATGTGTGTTGTAGATGAGTGGATGGACATATATGGCATCTTATACCAACTAGAGAATGCTGTTATATTGATGAATTTATTGTGGACATGGTAAACTTATAAGCACATGTTACATTTTGGCAAGAAGTTTGATGTTATAGTTTCAGCCTATTAATTATTACTTGGAGAACAAATAATGTATATCTTATACAATAATAAAAAGTGTAAAGTTTAATATATAACAAAACAATAAACATATATGTATAATTATATAGATATGTATAATGTTGGGACCATGTGAAGCTTTCCGAAGTAGAAGAAAATGGATTTTGGTCAATGAAGAAATCGCGACGCGAAGAAGGAAGACCGCGGCACGATCTTGGGGAAAAAGAGATAATCGCCCGCAATGTGATTGTTAGGGACCGGACGCGATTCCTTGAGTCGGCAAAGAATGCAATTTTCTAGCTGATTAAGTTCGTGTTTCACAAAAATACGTATCTGTAAGCCTTGGACTTCGAAAATAATAATAAAACACTAGTACATAAATGGATATTTATGACGGTGAAAAAGGCCATCTGAAGCGGTGATCTAACCGCCCCTGATGCCGGCGACCCAAAAGCCTGAACATCTTTTAAAGCGGTCAAACGACCGTTTCAAAAGAATGAATTTGAAGCGGTTAGCTTTAATAGAACGGTTGTTGGACAATAAATGGGGTGTTTGTTGGGATAATCAACCGCTTCAAAAGTCAAAAGAAAATTCAAAAGAAATTCACTTTTACCCCAAAAGCATATATTCATTTTCAGTTTCCCGCTAATCAACCAAATATATTCATTATTTTTACTTCAACTTACACTTCAAATTCAAATTAATTTTCTTTTATGAAAAAAAATAGATTCCTTTTCATTTTATATAAATATAAATACACAATAACTGAAAGGAAAAATATTAACCTGTTTTAATCGAACAAAAAATTACATATCTTAAATAAACATACCAAATTACAATAAATAAAAAATACATGGATTTGAACATAGAAGTACTATACACAAGTCCACAATCATATATTTGTAAAGTAAAACTTCTTCAATTGCACTAACGATACACTGCAACTCATCGCCCTTTCAGTAACCACTAGTCCACTTACACATCTGTTTCTTGAGGATACTGCAATAGATATAAACACACTATAAATTATATATTATTTTTATGTTTATTGTATCTACATATACATCGAAGAAACATATGCTCACCACAACAACCGATGAAGTACAACTAGATGTGAGTCATCATCACAGACGAGATCTGAACACAAATACAGATATGTAAGAACACAGATCTGATTAACCAAAACACAGATCTAAAAAAAATATTAATTCATAGTTTCTTTTAATCTTACATTAATTTACTGGTTTGCTACCACCGTGACTCACTCTTATTCATCACCGGAAACACTTCAATTTATTTACTATAGTGGAGAATAACTAAAACAAATATTGCTTCTATAAGTTAGTGGGTAGGTGCTGGAGATAATATGTGTGTGGTGGAGAAGTTATGTGTGTATGTTTATTTATAAGTAAAATGAGAAAAGAAGAGCGGTTATTTGTTATTTTATAGCGCGGCTCACAAACAACGTGCTATATAATTCTTTTTTGGAGCGGTCCTTGTTATTTTATAGCGCGGTTCACAAAGAACATGCTATACAATTCTTTTATGGAGCGGTTCTTTGTTATTTTATAGCGCGGTTCACAAACTCATTTTTTTACTTTGGAAATAACCGCTCCATTTTATTCTATTTGAAACGGTTTTTTACTTAACCGTTCTAAAATTACACTTTTTTAGCGGTTTGTTTTAAACCGCCACAAACAATGATATTTTTTGGAGCTGTGTTTACTAAACCGCTATAAATATAATTAATTAGAGCGGTTTTTTCTAAAACCGCTACAAGTAATGCAATTAAACCGTTCCAGAAAAAATTTTGGACCCACTTTTTACTTTTTATAGCGGTTTTCACATAAAACCGCTATAACACTGCGCTCTAAATAGTCATTTTTGTACTAGTGAAATAATCTATGATTTGACATGCGCGGATCTAGGATTTATTAATTGAGGACAAATTTATTTTTTTTTTGTTTATTTGTTCAATTATGGGGGGGCAAAACTTAAAAAATATCATAAATACCCTTAAAATTTTCTTTTTGCGTAGGAGTTTTATAATTGGTGTTTGTATCATCTAACATCTTGCTAGTCCTTTAGAAGATTGCCATATATGTATGTATAGAATTATGCCATTCAAAAAAAAAAAAAGTTGTGCGACTGAATTTATTTTAACTTTACTTACTTATTGCGTGAGTTTCCATAAGCTACGACGTAAATAAATTTAGAAGCTTGCCATATATGTATAGATTGGTGATTTGTACATCACCAAAAATTAGTCATATACACCACTTTTATGCATCATCTAGTTGTACTGTACAATACTTTGAAATATAATTAGTAATGTATTGCTAGTTTTTGGTGATGATACCCGACTAAGGTTCAAATAAGTACAACAATAATAAGTGAGAATGAAAAAACCAATAGGAATACGCCACATATATGTCACAAAACCTATTTTTTCCCACGTTTTTAAATGATTGATCCAAACACCACTCAAACTACACTCAATTTACATGCAAAACTACACTCACAACACACAATTCAAATGAACAAACATGCAACTCAACCATTATTCTAAAGACCAACCAAAATACATGCATATATATCTTGTATCTATATCATCGGAAATTATCGTAAAAGCCCAAAAAACATTAAAAAAACCACAAAAATCCTTTCACCACATTGATACACGTCGACAACGATCTAGCGAATGATTGGGGATGGCTAATGAATAACGTCAGCTTGATCCCCCTCGTAATATATATATATAAAAGATTTGAAGCAGCTTTTTAATAAAAAATTAACTTTCAATTTCTCTTTTTAAGGTACGTTTGTTGAATCTTGAATTCGTGATGGATAGTAATAATGGGCGCATGCACCCACTCGAGGTAACTATGGGTACGATTAATCCCAACCCAAATATCAATCATAGATATAAGGGTGGTGATAAATTCACCTCCATTTTTGATAAATTCACCATCAACATGCATTATTCACTAGTACAAAAATGGGTATATATGGCGGTGAAAAAGGTCATCTGAAGCGGTGATCTGACCGCCCCTGATACCGGCGCCACGAAAGACCGAAAAGCTTTTAGAGCGGGCAAACGACCGTTTCAAATAACAACATTTGAAGCGGGTTTAATTAACATTGAAGCGGTTAAAACGAAGCAAAAATGGAGCGATTGTGAATGTTAGAGCGGTTCCTAACCGGCATTATTTTATTCTGATTTATTCCCGCCAAATTAATTGGGTCGGTTTTGCAAATGACTTTGGATCGGTTCCTGATCATTATTTTATTACGATTTTTTCTCGAGTTATTTATTGGATCGGTTTGTTTTCCAATTTAGGAGCGGTCACCGACATTATTTTATTCTGATTTAATTATAACGGATCGGTTAGGCGTATCCCAATTTAGGAGCGGTTCGATAGCATATTTATTCAAAAATATAAATCGGTTCGTTTTCCAAATTCGTAGCGGTTTGAAGCATTATTATAATGTAATTAATTCCCTATATAAATCAGTTTGATTCGCTCAGCAGCTATATATATATCGTGTTCAAAACCAAAATATCCATCGATTACTAAATTACCAAAACGTACATATTTATGTACATATATATAGATATAGATATAAATGTTGTACATGTAATATACACATGTTCAAATATCACCTAGCCAGCTAGCTAAGCTAGCTAGCTAGTCGCGCGATCATCAATGTAGCGTTTTGCAAATGCAGCTCCCCAACTAATGATAGACTGGTCCAATTCTTTGGATGTATATTGCCTGTGTGATTTCCAAATCTACATATATAGAAGGACAAACTAGTTATCATTTGATGTGTCCATTATACACAGAACACTAGCAACTACTTAAGGACTTACGTACATTGGCTGGGAAGTTTCTTTCCATATTTATAGCAAATTGGAACATGTGTTTCATCATGTAGTAGCCACATTCCCAGCTAGATTGTTGTTGAGGACACTAATTAAAGTTAAAAAGTTAGTTAAACAACATTATTTAATATAATATATATAAACAAGATGTTCGAAACAACTCACATCAATCATTTGCCAATTCCATTTCCTGGGTGAATTAGTCCTAATCAGATATTCAATATTATTAAGTTAGTACAGTTATAAAAACACATGGGTATAGTTGAGGATTTTTACATATTGAAAAGTTTAGGACTCTTACTCTTCTACTCTTTTTGTCAGAGCATAAGATCCGGGTACCTTCCCCTTCTTCATGGAATCCACAATGTACCCACTGTGTTCAACTTTATCAATTATGAACACGACCCAATGTTGACTACCAACATGTTTAAACATTTTATTATAAATATTGATTAAAACAATATAGCAGATATAGATATAATATACTGTAATACGTACTGATGGTAATAGGGAGCAATAAAATATTGTTTGTCACTGTGAAGATCAAACTGCTGTGAGATGTGTTTAATGACATCCGTGTAGGCAAAAAAGTCTTCACAAACACTAAATTGAATAGCACTAGGTGATAAGAACGCACATTTTGTTTGAATCCCCGTCTTCAAGCGTAACTCAAACAAGTACCTAAAATCAAAATATGATGAATTAAACTATTAAAGTATTTGTAATAAATCACAAATTTTCTTAATAGAATATATATATACATATTAACATACATACATCGCAAACCAAGAAATTATGCTGATATCCAGCCATTCATTTGTCATCCACATTAGCAGCCCCTCATATCCAATCCATTCCCGCTGTGAATCCGCATACATATTGTGTGGCGGATCAAGCGGAATGAAAGGAGACCCAGCCATCAATTCCCAAAATCGTTCACCCAGTCCCCTGATTTCGGCCGGCCTCTTTTCCAGCTTCAGTTCCATATTGCAAATTCGTGTGGCCAGTTCAACTTCACGCTTTGATAATTCTACAGGTCGCAGTGGTGAAGATGGTGGTGGCAATGGGCGCTACATTAACAAAGTATCAGATTATATGGCAATAATATACTAATATACATCATATACGTAAACCATATAGAAAAAAAATGCACATATGCATCTTCTGCAGAAAATGGTTGGCTGCTATGGGGGAAAGGTTGTGAAGTCCTGTTACATGTGGAGACGCGGGGTGACGCTTCACTTGGAGGCTACAGTACGTATTATTACAAAATTTATTGAAAAATGTATAAACATAAGACATATATGTACATCATTATTTGGCTTAAGAAATTACCGGCGAGTGACATGCCTCGTCATAGAGTGTTGTGGGCTTGGCACTCCTAAAGTCGTGTGGCGACTCCTCGCGGCCAAGCTACATTTATTAACGGTAACTTTTAAAAGAAGCGTGAACATATTGAATACATTTTTTAAAACAAGTAAAAGAGTTGTGTGGCGACATATTGCAGACAAGATACATTTATAAAAGCCGTTATCTCATCTCAATAAAGTATATATATATTACAATATACAGATTAACACACTTTTATATTAAATACAAATGAATATAAACCTTGATAGCGGTGCGAGGCCATTGAATAAATTCACTTTTTGCTTGGCCTAGAAGAGTGATTCCCTCCTTAGGAATTGGAATGCCAAGGAAATCAAAACCTTGTTCTACGGTGTCAACTTGAACAAACACATGACCCGGCACTAGTCCTTCCTTGTGAGCCGGATGTGTCATCCCCCTCGCCCATCTAGTATCATGAGTACCATATGGCATCATAATCTGATATGGAGCAGAGGCCTGTAAAAGGATAAGTATATAACATTTTTATAGTATATATTAAGATATATATATATATATATATATATATATATATATATATATATATATATATATATTTACATACATAATGTGTTTAACATGTAAGGAATTACCTCGTCCTCGTCAGACCAGTCGGATGATCCATCTGATGCAGAAGACAAGAAGCGTTGGTCAGCCTTGAGAATCTTCAGGTCTTCTGTAATTCTAGCTAATTCAGCTATACAATTTTCTAACGCCGTTGCAGAAACTAGTTTATCATCCTGAAACCGCTCAGTGAAGGACTCAAATTCCTCAAGTGTGAGTGCTTTCCTTTTTTCAACCTTCTTCCTATGTCCAAGGGCTTTTTTACTACCAACGACACTGGACACCGCCCGAGTCCTTCCCCCGTGTTCTTTTCCCTTGTACCTTGTTAGGGAATCTTCCCCCCTCTCATCATATGTACCATCATTCAACATTCTTCTCTCTGTTGTCAACTGTTAATCAATGAAATAAATATTGACGTGTTATAACATATTTAGTAACAAAAGTTAGTAGCGTAGTACGCATTTAATATATTACCAAATCTTCTGCTACACTTTTAAGATACTCGGCCATAACTTGAAACCCCGTTTTCTTGCCCTCCCGTAGTCTGGCATAAAGATATAAAATAGAACGCTCTGCCTTCAGTTTTGCTAGAACTAGGTATTGTTTATGTATATTGACTTTGTTCTTGTAATAAAACTCTCTCAGTCCAGCATATCCCAATCGACCTACACGGGCAGGATCCGTGTTCATAGCCGCACTTGCCTTGGCTTTCTCACTTTTTGCCTTCACATATGAGAAGTAAAAAAATTAATTGTTAGTGACAGTTTTAATCAAAATCATTCCTACTTAATCATTGGAAGCAACGGATATAAACATGTTCTATAAATACCTTGAATTCTTCCGTGGTCCTCGACTCAACAAATCTTGGCCACTCTTCCTTATTCAAATAGGAATATTTTTCAAAGGGATCTACATCCTTAGCAGCAAATTGAGTGGTAAGCTCACTTTTAAACTTCCTCCAAATTTTATTTACCTTCCTCATATGTATACCTTTGTAGTTATCGTTTGGTATGTTCCAATAACTTTTTGTTACGTCCCATAATCGATTTAACATGTGAGGAGTCACTTTTGTATGTTCATCATGTGGAACTTCCTTAGTTTTCCAGTCCAAATAGTAAGGAATCATGTACTCTAATCTCTGTACCAAACCATGAGGTATAATCTGGCCTATTAGCTCCTACAGGTTCTCCTTCCTTGGTGAACTCAATGAAACGGTTTAGATCGTGAGTGTAGTCATTACCCTTTGCAGCCCCTCGTCTTTTGCCTACCATTTTGTTTATAATAACCTACAAAAAATTATCTTAATTATTACAATTACAACATTCAACGAACCTTAACTAAATCATATCATGGATCATGAATATATATATATATATATATATATATATATATAAAATACAACAATAAATAACATAAACAAGAAAAAGTAACAAAATGTGGACGGTCAATTGAATTCTTTTCTTTTATACTGTACATAGAATAGATCGATTCAATCAATTCAATTCGAGTCAAATACAGACAAATCTTATTTACATTAAATACAGGCATTAAATACTCTTTTATACAATTATACATACATTCAATTCAACTCGAAAACATGAGAAACAATTAAATGCTGAAACTTTACAGACAAAGTTCTTTACATATACACGTGTGACTAATAATCTAATACGGAGTATATACGAAGTATTTAAGAAATAACACATGTACGTGTGTGGACCACAGACATGAAAGATCACAACAGATCGGATATCACTTTTCCAATTCATATACTATTCGTTAAGTTTTTGTACAATCAATGTGAGACAAAGATACCTTACATATGGACACGTATTGCCAACAACATTAACATATATAGATATATCAAAGAGCATGTATGGACCACAAACATACATATATATATATACACATATGGACCACTAACGTTCATTCTTAAATGTGCATCACTTGTTATCGAACAAACTGCATTTTATTTATAGTTCTAAAGGTTAATCAATTTAATTTATATCACCCCTATATCCATGTATTATATTATCAACAAATTTTAGGATTAATTAATCATCGAACTCCATAATATTTGTAGAAATACATATTAAGAACTTTAACGGAAGATAAGTACCCTTATATAAAGAACTAAGAATCGGAAGCGAAGTGGAAATCGTCGGCGTACAACAATGGAAGAAGATAGATTGAAATGCTCATCGGTCACAAGTGAGTATATATATAATTAATAAGGGAGGGTTTGTAGAGCTTTTTAAAATGTTTTGAATGAATTTGGAGCGAAATTTGAAACATTTGATAGAAAATTTTCAAATATAATGGAGCGGTTAAACACACAGATCGCTTCGTAAGAGACTAAATAACCGCTCTAAATAATACGATAACCGCCACGTTTTTCGACGAAATGAGGAGTGAATTAGTGACGTCGGACATTGGCGGGAATGGGAATAATATAATAATACACAATTGGAGCGCGCATTTGTGGCGGTTTACAACATAACTTTATCAAAAAAAAAAATATTTGGATCCGATATTGTACAATTGTACAGTACATACATGCATACCGTTTATTTAGCACACTACATCCCTGTCAATGGGGCGGGGCAGGTCGGATCTTGACAAGATCCAATGGGTCACAAGATCCATTTATATGGGTCTTGATCTAGCCCATTAGTTATTGGATCATGATCCGATTCAAGATCCAACTAAATTAGTGGATCTATATCTGGGTCGACCCATCTAATGTAAAATTTTCTTTGAAGCTCTAGGGTTAATAATGGTTAAATCCTCAAAGTTTCACTTTTTTTTCGTTTAAACCACTAAAGTATTTTTCTAATGATTTAACCCTCTAAGTTTCAATATTTTGGTGATTTAAGCCTAAAGTTTGATTATACTTCAACATTTTAATGGTTTAATCCCTAAAGTTTATCTTTTATAATGATTTAACCCTTTTAAATTTTTCTAGCTAGTTTAATCATCAAACTTTTAAAAATTTAATGGTTTAACCCTTCAAAGGGTTAAACCATTAAGTCAATGCAAACTTGAAGGATTAAATCATTACATAAAAAATTGAGTGGTTAAAGTGAAAAAAAAGTGAAACTTTGAGGATTAAACTATTATTAACCCTTTCATGAGAAATCTAAGTTCTGTCCTAAATATACCTCTAATCCAAAACTGTTGACTAACCATTTTTACCGACATCTGAATTGAGCACCTTAGGCGTATCTCACATCGGCCGTGGACATGAGGGATGATGGGGCTTATAAGGGTAACAAGGCGCTTAAATGACACAACGCGTTTTGGGACTACAGGTGGTAGATTGTCTCAAGAGTACGGCTGTTAAGCGTGCTCGAGCGAGGGCAATTTCCAGGATGGGTGACCTCTGAGAAGTGTGGTCGCCAAGAGCAAAGGCGTGCGCCTGCGGGCAAAGCGGACAATATTGTGTCATGGTAAGCGGGTTGTTCCGGTTATGGTATCAGAGCAACTCATGTGCCGTAGGGATGGTGGGGCAAACCTCATCGAGAACGATGACTCTTTGGGGTGGGGGTGGGGGGGGGGGGGGTTGAGCACCTTAGGCGTATCCCACATCGGCCGTGGACATAAGGGATGCTGGGCCTTATAAGGGTAACAAGGCGCTTAAATGACACAACGCGTTTTGGGACCACATGTGGTAGATTGTCGCAAGAGTACTGCTGTTAAGCTTGCTCGAGCGAGGGCAATTTCTAGGATGGGTGACCTCCTGGGAAGTGTGTTCGCCAAGAGCAAAGCCGTGCGCCTGCGGGCAAAGCGGACAATATTGTGTCATGGTAAGCGGGTTGTTCCAGTTCTAGATCCACTAATTTAGTTGGATCTTGAATTGGATCATGATCCAATAACTAATGGGCCAGATCCAGACCCATATAAATGGATCTTGTGACCCATAAGGATGTTAATAGAATATTACAAAAGTAAAAGGACTAACTTGAGAAAAAGCACAAAACATAAGGACGACTACTGTAATTAAACAAGTAAGAGGATTGAGAGTAGGTAAATGAAAAACCACAAGGACGGAAAAACGTAATTTACCCTAATACAGGAGTAATATCGTTTTAATTAAATGCAAATTTACAAACGACGACACTAGTTAGAGGTGTTCTTTTGGATGGATCGGATTTGATATATAAATCTATTTTGCTTTTGATTCTCAAAATGTTAACTCAATCCATCCAAACAATGAAACAATTAACAAATCCGAATTAAACCGAACTAAATTACTATTTGGATGTCCGGATTGGTTATAAACTTATTAACCATTTGTTTTTTTTCGTGAATTGCATAGGTGTATCGTACGTTTTGACTCGTGAAAGGATAATGTCATAAGCGATATCAATGGTTATCGATAATCATGTACTCATGTTGCGTTGAGGGTTTATATATATAAATGTGGAGTTGGTGTTTTATATCCGAACTTAAGCTTAAATTATATATTCAATGATATATATTAAATTATTAACATACCAATCATATAATAAGGTTTCATGTATAAAAAATAATTAAAAAATATTTAACTTTCACTTTGAATTGATAGATAAATAAAAGTATTACAGATGAGCATTACATATACAATTATTACTATTTGGTTTATTTGGATAATCCGGTTCTAATACTGAGGGTATAAAGCCAATCCAAAAACCGAATTACTAATTTGGTTTTTGCTCGATCTGATAAAAAAAACCAAATTGTCCAATCCTCAAACCGAATTACAAATATTACCATTTGGATAATAATCCGGTTATATCTGAACTGTGAACACCCCTAACACTAGTTAGCAGCTTATGCTTTGCTTCTTTCTACTCGATCCATCGCCAATATATATGCTTAGCGCTGCTCTCATGACTTAGTTATTTAATTAGCTGTCGTTGAAGACTTGCTCGATAAGACAATCAAGGCAATCTTCTACTTAATTAGTTTTTTTAATGAAAAGTGTACTTAAAACACACAACATGCAAAGTTCCATAAGATGTCACATGTCTACTGGAGACATGATTGAGGTCCATGTTGGACGGGGATTTTGAAGATTAAGAATTTTTTTTTAAAAAGAAGAACAAACATGGAAGACAAAACATATGAATGTCGTCATCATTCCGTTTATCTTAACCCATTTGAATCTTTATGAAAAGAAAGGGTTTTGAGAAACGGTTTTGGATGGACGACATTTTTGCTCATGCTCCCTCTCTAACAAGGTGTTTGTTTCACAAACTCGGCATCAAAAGGTCTTGAAAGACCGCGAAAAGCATAAACATTATTGAAACTCAAACCGAAACTGTGGCCCAACTTGTGTTGAACTTTAAAATTTATGATATTATATCCAAAAATGCACACTAACGGTTAGGCCTAGTTCGTTTTGAACTTCAAATGATACAAAATTCACAAAAAATGCACACCAACCGTTGGGAGAGACGAGGAAAAGAAATTGTGTTTATAACTGAGAAATTGCACTTGCGTGTAACGCCTTTATAAACACGCTTTCTTAACAACGTTCCTACAGTTGGTCGGAGTTTTTTGCGAGGATATTAAAACTGAGAAATTGCAGTTGCGGATATTATATCATTAAATGTTACTTCTTTGTAGTAAAGATGTTCACGAAAAGGGAAAGGGTAATGCTTCATGTTGTTTCTTTATTGGATAAAGAGGACAAAAGTTAACCCCACTACTTTATATAATTGTGTAAAGTGTAAATTGGAGTTTTGGGATGATACATGCCCGGCTTTATGTGCTTTTATTTGTACTCCGTAGTAATTACTAAGCTATTGATAGCCTCACCAACCAAAAGTACGTGGATATAGTATTATACGGAGTATATATATATATATATATATATATATATATATATATATATATATATATATATATATATATGGTGTATGCTCCATCTTTATCTTTTTTTAGATATTGATTTGCTCAAGTATTAATTTCCAACCTCGAACTACTCGCAAAGTCTTATCAATATTGAGGGTTTCAAATGGGTATACTGTAGTATTCGCCATCTGTTTACTGACAGAGTGCTAGTGTGCAACACTGCAACAGTGCAACTAGATATGCAAGTGCAAGCTAGCAACAACATATTTGAAGCGGTTAATGCTAACCGGTCCAAACTAGTATGTGGAGTAATTGAGTAACTATATATTACTCCGTATTACTACGTAATAGAATCTTATATACTCCAACAAATAAATATATAAATAATATAAATTATATATAGGAAACATGGTTATGACATCATTAATAATTTACACCAAACTTAATTAATCAATTGAGTCCCTCTATTTTAGTTAAATTAAAATTAAGACATTTATTTTAATTAAACAATCAACACCCGGGTGTATACACGGGTTTGAGATCTAGTTACATATGAGAGTATGACGACAGACTATGTATCATGTACACCCTACACGTATATATATATATATATATATATATATATATATATATATATATATATATATATATACATAGAATTATTAATTATAGTTATGTCGTTAACCGCTATTAATCAACATCTTAAATCGATTTACCCGCCTCAAATACTATCAATAGGGTCGGTTTATTCTTTATTGTTTATAACTTTGTTTATATATGACGTTTGTCCACGGCACAAATTATATATGAGCGCTTATACTTGGGGCGGTTTCATGTACGAATCCAAAGTTTGATTACGGAGTATATATTATTATCATCTCTTATAAATATATACATACACAATACACATAAGGTTCACTTTTCTCATCCAAACCCTAAAATATGATTATCATGTTCCCAAATATCATCATCAAATTCCTTTTTTTTTATCACATTTTTCACAACCAAGGTAACAATACGTATTCCCTCTCAACCGCGATTTCTTTATTTAAATCCATCTCTGGAGTTTACTCGGTAGAAATTATATTTAGGGG
This sequence comes from Helichrysum umbraculigerum, assembly GCA_949592205.1. Taxonomy (NCBI): domain Eukaryota; kingdom Viridiplantae; phylum Streptophyta; class Magnoliopsida; order Asterales; family Asteraceae; genus Helichrysum; species Helichrysum umbraculigerum. The sequence goes on along the minus strand of CATIUR010000003.1, from coordinate 9,025,161 downwards.
TCTAATGCTTTGGACCTAAAACAGGGAGTAAGCGTCCTAAATACCCATGGTTTGTTGTGCCCGGCAGACATAATCAAGAAAGAAGGAAGCGATTCCCCAAAACCATAATCATTAGGTGTTGGTTAATTCTTGATGTTGAAATCATAATAAACACTTCTAGTTTTGTCTGTAATGTACGTCCCGATAGTCTTAGCCTGGTGTATGTTTAAAAAGGAAACCATCTAATATGTTGTTGTATCTTCGTAGCATAGATGCATCACTAATTGTATATGTATATGTGTACACGTTTGAGAAGTCGTGTTCTTCAACTTGTCCTTTGATGGCCCGATCTAGATGTTAAAAAGATTGCTACTCCGTATGTGATATAGTACTAGCTATTTGAATAAAATAAAATAGTTATGTACTTATGTACGATTATTGTTTTTGTTAAAAAATTTATGGATCTAAAATGGAGTATATAAAGTCATAAACACTATTTTAGTCAAAGAAGCTTAAGATTTTCATTTATCACGTCGACATAAAAATTTCATTTATTTCGAATAGACCACGGTTCACCCAAAGTCCAAACCCAACCGTGGTTGACAATTTGACCCTATTAGTCTATTACCCAAGGTTAACTTGTTCACTTTTTGGTTGCGCTCAAAATTAATATATATATATATATATATATATATATATATATATATATATATATATATATATATATATATATATATATATCATGCTCGTTAATTACAAGCTTTAAAAGAACCCAGACACCCGCCCCAACTAGTTACATACAAATACAAAAAAACGCTTCACTAGTCGATCTAAACCGCCCCAACGGGTAAATAAAAGTTGGAAAGTTTGATGGCATTCATTTCAGAATTTAATGTTGCCGATCTATATATCTGCCCTCGTTATACTATAAATACACGTACACATGCACATAATAAGGTCACTTTTGTATTTAAATTAACATCCAATGTCCAAATACTAATTCTTTTTTGTCCCCATCAACATTCAAAAAAGGGAAAAAAATATATATTTCGCCAAGTTTTGTTTTTGTCAATCAGACATAAAAGTATCAACGACATACTCTTAGCAACCACGATTTCGCTGTTTAAATCCTTCCGAAGGTTTTTCATACCCTTGTGTTTTATGTCGAAAAACCTTAGGGGTAATGTGTTGAACCAGATATATGATAAATCAAAGGAAGAAAAAGAAATGTGGAGATGGGTCCAGGAACTATTTACTATATGGAGATGCTGAAAGCTATCCATGCCCACTTTCTCTTTCAAAGTTCATTTTCTTTATCATCTTTTTTCCCCAACAAAACTTTCAATACTCTTTTGCTACTGCGATTTCCCAGTTTAAATCTTTTGCCATCTGTAGTTTTATTCAGTCACGTTGACGTGCTCCCGGCTTCCTTTGGCCACAATCATAATATTGGGCATCGACAGACAGACCCACTATTATGATACAGAGCAACTACAAATGGCTTATAACCTCAACATCTCAGTTAGTATATACGGAGTGTATTCATTGCCTAAACATCCCGATCAACATGTAAAAGAATTGCGAGAAGATGGCGGAATCATTCAATTCAATTTGTACGTATAGCTCGTGGGCTACTAAGTTCGAATTTTGTAAATCTTAATTTGTGTTATATATAAAATTTCATCTGGTTGTTTTTATTATCTTTGTTTTAAAATGTAAAAGAAATAAAATAAATACATAATATATACGGAGTATAAAATTTCGAAAGCATCTGGTTGTTTTTATTATCTTTATTGTAAAATGTAAATGAAATAAAATAAATACATAAATAAACCATTAAACCAAGTTGGAGTACTTGCACAATACACAATACACAACCTGCTCCAAAAGTTTAAACCATTATACTACTATCTAGATACATTTTGTCTTACACAATACACAACCTGCTCCAAAAGTTTAAACCGTCCCAAATAAGTTACAGTCCAACGTGTAGTACAATATAATACTCCTGATTAAGGTATAGTACAATCCTCTATGATAGAGTAACAAACTAATAATATAATAATTAATCTACATAATCACCACGTACTCTCTTTTAATCTCCAACGGACTTAATTCCATCACTCTTTCTTACAAACAATCCATACGAATAGTACGATATATCTTCAACGGACTTCAGTGATGCTAGCTAGTACACTTCACTATGCTCTTGAAAAATATGTTTGATGCTTTTAGAACATTTACATGAAATGTTGTGTTGTAAGTTTGCAACTGAATAGAGTGGCAAAAGGTGGATTATATATATATTTTTTTGTATAAGAATCACCATATATAACCGACACTATTGTATTTAAATTTACCCAGGCGATTTTATAAAAATTGATTTACATATAGACGAGAGAGAAGGCAATAGCTTGTGGAATGTAAAGCTTTTTGCAATCTCTTTACTAAAGTATATCAACCTGCTTAGTTAAAACTTTTATTCATTGAATTCATCACCTTTTCTATGGGATAAAAAAAGCCTTTGGTTGAATCAGAATTCACACGGAAGAAAAATTATGTAACGAACATATCCCGACATTGACAACAAAACAGGTTTCAAGCAAATGGCTGGTATCTTTGTAAACAAAGGACCAGATCTACTGGATTGTCCAATATGGTCTGGAAGAACCATATGCTTTGTTGTACTTCCGTCATTGAGATTTGATACGGATATGTTCGACGGAAGATTTAAACAGGGAAATCACGATCGTAAATGAATACTGTTCGGAAAGTAGATCACGAAAAGGTGAATGAAAATGAAACTGCTTCATTTTGTTGTTTGTATGCAAAGGGACTGCCAAAGCTAAAGGCTATTTATAAACCGGGTACAACGAGCGAGTTCCCTTTGAAATTATGCCAACTCCAAAGTCCAAACTACTAGCTTCTCAATGCTAATTGAATGACTTGAAATTATATTTGACCGTTTCTACAAGGCCGTGTAATACACTGTATTAAATTAATAATAGAGCGGTTGAAATTCATCTGAATCGGTTTTTGATATATTCATGAATAATGGAGCGGTTATTAATACAAGAGCTTGTTGTGTTCTAAAACTAGAACCGCTCCAGATACTTTTAATATTAATAGTAATAATAAAATAATAATATTTATTTATACACGATTTTCAAGATATTTGAATTCAATGCGTATACAACTCCCAGTTACCCTGCGTTTTTTTCTATGCCAATTTTGATTTAACTGATGACTGTTGAATAAAGAAAATCTTCGGGCATTAATTACACAATCAAAATAGGCATAGAAAAAAATGCCGGGTAAGTTGTATAGGCATTGAATTCAAATCTCTTGAAAATCGTGTTTAAATATGAGTTGCAACTTTTTCGTTCTCCAAAAAAGAAAAAGATCTTATGCTTTAAGTTATTGTAAAGTCTATCTCTCTTTCTTGTACATTTGGTTAGTAGATAGTCAAGATCTTGACTATTTTGAGACTTGAGAGAAGGAAAAAGTATCTGGAGCGGTTATAATGTTATTAGAGGTTTGAATCTAGAAATTCTTCCTTGCATTAAAATGCTAAATCAAAATTGGCATAAAAAAAAACGTATCTGAACTCTGAAGTCGGTTCTAATTTTAGTAGCGGTTTGAATTTAGAAATTCTTCCTGGCATTAATTAAAATACTAAAAATCAAAATTGGCATAGAAAAAAACGCAGGGTTAGTTGTATAAGCATTGAATTCAAATATCCTGAAAATCGTGTTTGAATATAAATAAATACCTATCTGGAGCGGTTCTAATTTTAGTAGCGGTTTGAATCTTGAAATTATTCATTCCTAGCATTAAAACTGAATCAAAATCGGCAAAGAAAAAAACCTATCTGGAGCGGTTATAATTTTAGCGGCGGTTTGAATTTAGATCTTTGTTTTAAGGCGGGTAGTTCGTAAAACCGCCACTTGAATGTGAATTAAATAAATTTTAAATTACATTTAAATGAATTTTAAATGTGAATCAAATAACATATTTAAATGCTTAAGTGTTGAATAACATATTTAAATGAAAATCAAGTAAATTTTAAGTATAAAAGATATAAAAAATAAAGGTGAAATATAATTTGAAAATAATATATGATTTTTCATTGATACTTATATCAAAATAATATTAAAATACATTTATATATTCATGGAGTAAATATTTATGGGGTTACATTTGTATCAATCAATACAATTCAATTTTCGCCAAAAAAATAAATAATAATTATGAGATATTAAATTGTATTTATAATAAATTTTCAAAAGTTGAGATTATTAGTTAGAAGGGTATAATAGTAATTTACTATTACTCCTTTTAAGACAATGTCTCCAACTTTATATATATATATATATATATATATATATATATATATATAACATATATTAAGTAACAATCTATGCAGTATGCGACTATGCGTCATGAAGCACTCAACTTTTCATTTCCTTTTTCATTACCCTTTTTATGATCCTCCGTCGGCGATTTGTCCAACAAATTATAATATATATTCGTTCCCAACTGCGATTTCCCTGTTTAAAATTTTAAGTGCGTCATTTTGACTCACTTGAACCACCATTTGATTGCATGCAACGGGCTCTTTGTCTGGTGGCAACCGCGATTTCTCTGTTTAACATATCTCGGTAGCTGCCATTGTCAATATGCCACATATCATGCTTCTTTTCAAATCTTTCTTTTTCTTCTCCTCGATCTATGTTGGGAGCGCCGGAGCGGTTTATACAATGGCTCTTTTCGTCCCAATTTTATTGTCGTCAGACAAAAAAAAAACACGGCGCACAGTACTTAACCAACCCTTTTACTTTTTTCCTTTTCTGGTAATATGACAGTGTACCCTCTACTTTTTACCCATTTTTTATACAGTAAGAAAGAACGTTAATTAACTACTTTTTCTTATCTATTTATGGAAGCTGACAATAAAATGGGGACATCGGTCAAACTATCAAAGCCTCAAAGTAATACTGGACTATAAATATGGAACGGAAAGAGTTGATCGAAGACCTAGCTATAACTAGTTTGTTGTTTTTGGCTCAGATACATTATTATTTTGGATAAAGCTAGCAGCATGCAGGTTCAATTCATACAAAAGTTTTTGGTTCAGATCGATCTACTCAATATCATACTTGTTGTGGAACTGCAGATCGAGTTATGTATAGTAAATTGATGATTGATGATATGTTTAAAGATTGTTATCGTGTTTCGTGTGTCATTTTAAGTCATACAGTTTAGATTTTTTTGAACTGTAAATATATATTCTTGAAAGGCGTGTACACCCATATGCAAAAATGTGTTATGTACGTCGTTGTAATTGTTATGTTATCATCTACAATATGTTTTTTTTTTAACGGCAAAAAGAGGAACGGGAAGGGAGCTTCGGCTCCGCCATCACCCCCCTAAACCCGCATCCCACAAATATATTAATAACTCAAGCTAGCAAGATGCTAGAATTACAAAGGTACCAACAATCTACTACATGTACGTTTTCGTCTACTACAACGAAACTAAACAAAATGACCCCTAAGTTACACCACCAATACCAAATGACCCCTGACCGTACAACTACAACGAACGGCGTTGTAATTTTTATTATTAAGTGTCGTTAATGTTAGTAATTACTTAATAATAAACATTACAACTATTCCCATAAGCACACAAATGCAACAAATGTAAACATGATTTCTACACTTTAACATTTTGACTTCTTCATCCAAATCAGAGAGCAACTTACGGTAATCCACAGCATCATTCTTCAATTATGCAATCTTGTGTTTGTAAAACTCGATCTTTGGATCGGGATCCAACCAATGAAAAAAACCACAGTTCTCTCTTTCCTTATAATTTGGGCAGCCTAAAAACCGTCGACGCAGGTTGGTTTCGGTCCAAGATGTCCACATACCACTCACATCCCCACATTTGCACAATACACGAACTCGATTTATCAAATCTTCAATCTCCCAACCCTTTTTTCTTATGTTTCTAGAACTAGAAACCTCAGTTGAAGAACGCGAGGTGTTCACCATTGAATGTCGAAAATAATTGGCCTTGTAATAAACAACAATGAAAATATATACGGAGTATATTATGGAGTATATTATATATACATATATACACAGTATATTATTACTATTTTATAAATATAGAAACCTCACAGTGAAGTCTTTTGTTTTTTTGAATTTTAAATTTAACTGGATCAACATTAACCGCTCCAAAGATAACAGAAAACCGATTTAACAGGTCATCATTTTTAATAACAATAACTCATAATAAGTGATGCTCCAAAATGAACCCCGCTCCTTAAGTTACTAATAACCGATTCAACTTTTGTGTAACCGTTCCAAGTGACAACATTGAGTATTTTTTTCCCACAAACGCATGAGATAGAACTAGAAGTCATCATCTTCTCTGCATCCATATTAATTACTATCCGGCGCTCTGCTCTCCATTAAAAAATCTTTTTACATTAACCGCTCCAAAGATAACAGAAAACCGATCCAACAGGTCATCATTTTTAATAACAATAATAGTCAATAACTCATTAAGTGTAATGCTCCAAAATGAACACCGCTCCTTAAGTTACTAATAACCGATTCAACTTTTGTGTAACCGTTCCAAGTGACAACATTGAGTATTTTTTCCCGCCAACGCATGAGATATAACTAGAAGTCATCATCTTCTCTGCATCCATATTAATTACTATCCGGCGCTCTGCTCTCCATTAAAAAATCTTTTTACTTAGATATCTCACCAACAAAATTAAACTCTACCTTCATTGAATTGGATCATTGAAAGCCCCTACAAGTTACAACATTAGAGTAGACCTCGAGATCTTGTTAATTATCAAGGTTTGATTTTCAGTTTTGTTCTGTTTATTTTTTGTGTATGTATTTTAGTACCATACTTACTATATATATATATATATATATATACTATACAAAGGTTCTTATAACTATATATATGTAAAAATGTATAGTTATAGTTATATTTTAATAGAAACAGCAAGTTAATTTATAATGGTTTGGTAGTTTTAATAATTTAATTTCTTGTTGTTCCTAAAAAAAAACACTTTATAATATGGAAGCTAGAGAGATTAATTTCGGAAATGCGATCCCCGTTTGGGAGTCCTTTAGTGAATTGACTATGTAAGAAAAAATCGTCGATCATTTGATTCACTTCCTCTTAAATTTTCAGATGGACCGTGAATGGATGTATAACACACTGCGGTCTTCATTAGAGTATGTGAGTGGCGTGGAACAATTTCTTAGATTTGCGGAATATAATCGTGTGATGAATGGAGAGGGTGATATTTTGTGTCCTTGCATAGATTGTAGAAATTTTAAGAGATTTAGTGATACTAGTGTAATTGAGTCCCACTTGTTTCAACGTGGGTTTGTACAGCTGTATACTTGTTGGTCAAGACATGGTGAACCAACTGTTGTTGAAAGTGGTTCGTCAACTCGAGTTAATTACAACGATGCTTCATATAACTACAATTTTGATGACAATGCGCAAGTTGAAGTTGAATACAATGCTCAAGTTGAAGTTGATGACGACAATGCTCAAGTTAACAACGATCAAGACGAATTGCACCGACTTTTTGAGCAATCTGAAAAACCATTGTATGTCGGTTCCGAATTTTCCAAACTTTCTGCTGTGATGAAATTAATGAACTTAAAAGCAAACTATGGTTGGAGTGACAGGAGTTTCACAAAGCTACTAGTTCTTTTGCATCAAACGCTCCCCGAGGATAACGAGTTACCTGTTTCGTTGTACCTCGCAAAGAAACTGATGTGTCCAATGGGATTAGAAATTGAAAGGATAAATGCATGCCCGAATGACTGTGTATTGTACAGAAATGAGTATACACAATTGAAGACGTGTCCCGTTTGTGCTACACCTAGGTACAAGCGGAAAAGAGGAGCAGAGGAAGAGGAAGAAGTTGAAGGATCAAAACATGGCCCGCCTGCAAAATTATTGTGGTATTTGCCTATAATACCAAGATTGAGACGATTATTTTCAAACAAGAATGAGGCAAAATTGTTGCGTTGGCATTCCGATCAGCGTAAAAACGATGGAAAATATAGACATGTTGCTGATTCACCTCAATGGAGAAATATCGACAATATTTATAAAGAATTTGGTGCAGAAATTAGAAATTTACGGTTTGGTCTTAGTTCAGACGGAATCAATCCATTTGGAAGCCTGAGCAGTCGCCACAGTACTTGGCCTGTTATTCTATGTGTTTACAACCTTCCACCATGGTTATGCATGAAACGTAAATACATCATGATGTCATTGTTAATTCAAGGCCCCAAACAACCGGGTAATGACATTGATGTTTATTTGGCTCCTTTAATTGACGACTTGAAAACTCTGTGGGATACGGGTGTACAAGTGTACGATGCTTATAAGAAAGAGAATTTCCGGTTGAGAGCAATGATTTTTTGCACCATAAATGATTTCCCCGCATATGGAAATTTGTTTGGTTACTGTACGAAAGGGAAACTGGTGTGTCCTAATTGTGAAAGTGATACACATTCAAGGTGGTTAGATAACTGCAAAAAGACTGTTTTCATGGGGCATCGCAGATCGCTTGAAAGAGACCATGCGTATCGTAGCATGGATACTCAGTTTGACGGGACCACTGAGCAGAAAACTTTACGGACACGTTTTACCGGACATGAAGCACTCTCGAAAGTTGTAAATAAAAAGATAGTTTTTGGCAAAGGAATACCGTTGCAGAAAGGTTCATGGAAAAAGAAGTCCATCTTTTGGGATTTACCTTACTGGAATGATTTGGAGGTTCGACATTGCCTGGATGTCATGCACATCGAGAAAAACGTTTGTGATAGCTTGATAGGCTTATTGTTGAACATTCCCGGAAAAACAAAGGACGGGATTAATGTACGAAAAGACATGGAGGCATGGAACATTCGGCCCGAGCTTTGTCCAAAGCTCAACGCTGATAAAAAGCGCACCTTTCTCCCACCAGCAAGCTATACATTGTCGAGAACAGAAAAAAATAAATTCTGTGAATGCTTGCATGGTATTAAGGTTCCGTCTGGCTATTCTTCGAACATTAAGGGGTTTGTGTCGCTAAAAGATTGTAAATTGCTTGGTATGAAGTCTCACGATTGCCATGTTTTAATGACACACATAATTCCTATAGCAATCCGAGGTTTAATGCCCGTCCGCATCCGACACACTATCACAAAACTTTGCTTATTTTTTAACACGATCCACTCGAAGGTGATTGTACCAAGTGAATTAGACAATATGCAAAAAGAGATTATTCTCACGCTCTGTGAACTAGAGATGTACTTTCCGCCTTCTTTTTTCGATGTCATGGTTCACTTAGTGTCTCATATTGTAGGAGAAATTAAGGTTGTTGGTCCCGTATTCTTACGTTACATGTACCCTTTCGAGAGATATATGGGATTCTTAAAGGGGTATGTAAGGAGCAAAAAAAAACCCAGAGGGTAGTATTATTGAAGGATACTGTTCCGAGGAGGTGATCGAATTTTGCAATGACTACATGGAAGGTGTAAAGAAGGTTGGCATTCCGTTATCTCGACACGAAGGTCGACTTTCTGGCCTTGGGACAAGTGGAGAGAAAGATATATATCCAAGTCGCGATCTTTTACAGCTTGCACACTTTGTAGTCCTAGAGCACATGTCATGTCTTTCTCCCTACATTGCAGAACACATGAGGGTATTACCGGCAACACATGCGGGGAGGGACGACGCCTGGTATAAGATCAAACACAACAAAGAGTTTGCAAAATGGTTGAAAGACATTGTGACCGTAAACTACGGTCAACCGAATGTTAATAAGACAGTGGAAGCGTTTGGAGAAGGCCCAAACTTCAAAGTGAAGGCATATGAAGGATACGACATTAACGGTTACACATTTTACATCCAAAGAAAAGATGATAAATGCGCGGTGCAAAACTGTGGAGTTACTGTTATAGCATCAACGGTTGAATATGAAAGGGCGAATAATCTCAATAAAAGGATTGAGATTGCCAAAGAATCGTATTATGGTAAGATTCAAGAAATTTGGGAGTTGGATTATCGTTTGTTTACTGTACCTCTGTTCAAGTGTAAGTGGGTGAATAACAGAAGAGTTGCTGTTAAGGTTGACCCTCAATTGGGTTTCACACTCGTCGACCTTTCGACTAATGGCTATGCAGACGAACCTTTCATTCTTGCAAACCTAGCCACCCAAGCGTTTTATGTTGAACACCCGTCAAACTCAAGATGGCACGTCGTCTTGCAAGGTAAACGACGTATACTTGGTGTCGATAATGTTGTCGATGAGGAAGAATACGATCAGTTCGACGAGTTACCACCATTCTCTGTCGGTATACCTCCGCTCACAGGCGAACATAACGTATGCCTACGAGACAACAACGACGAAGAAGGAGTGTGGCTTGATAATCCACGAGTTGCTAATTAAAGCTTCCATTCCATTCCATTTACAGCAAAAGAAAGCTATATATATTTATCCTAATGGTGGTTACTTCTAATAAGTACAGACGTGGTTTATGATATTTTTGCTATATACTCATGAAGTCTGTGATTGCTTTTATGTTATTGGCGATATATAGTGTAGATGGTTTTGGACATATATTTTTGATTGCTAATGTTTTTGTTTTGGCTGTTGCTGGTCAAAATGTGTAATGTTGGAATTTGTTTTTGCTTGTTGTTGGAGCGGTCTACATATAACCGTTGCAAATGTTTTTAATTGTTCGATCGGGTTTACCTACAACCGCTACTCATGGTTCCAACATTGAACATTGAAGGGATTTGAAGCGGGTTTACCATTAATAACCAACAAGAATATAATACACAAATTTCTTCAAACGTGGATCGGTTTAAAAAGGACCGCTACTAATGATACAAACAATTGAAACGGTCATCGCTTATAACCGGTACTTATGTTCCCGTATCAAATATAAAATAAAAAATTGCATTTAATTTATTCTTAATTTATGTAACACCCCCAAATTTGTTTAGCGGAAGCGTTTAGTTTAAGTACTGGGGTGTCACAATAATAACGCGTGCATACGTATCAGAGCTTATGATTACAACAGAACATAATATATTAAGATGCCAAAATGTTAATTACAAGATTTACGATTCATCGAATCGTACAAGTTAAAAGTAATAAGTATACAAAAGTGGATTTCTAGATTATGACAAAATAGTTTCAGTTATACTGGAGAAATCCATATGTTTTTCCAAAAATGTTGGCATCCTAAAGCTTCACGGGTCGCCTAATTCTCCATGTGTTGGCGATTCTTACATGCGCAGCTAATTCCCTGAAAAACATAGTAAAAGTCAACAACTAGGTTGAGTGAATCCACAGGTTTAATGTTGTATGTTATTGTTTGAAGTTTTGTAGTCATAGTTGTTGAACCAAATACGTTCATAAATAGTAATTGCCATAGTAGTCGAGTAATGTTTAGTGGAACATCATCCAAGGTATAAGTTTAGTGGGTTATTCGCCCAAAAGTTTCGTTCTTTGTCGGGACGTTACCCAAAATGCGGTTCATGTGGGATGTTGCCCAAAAATAGTTGCGTTGGGACGTTACCCAAATTATGTGTTTGAAAACGTGTTGCTGGTTGTTCCCCAGTAGTTTTAAAGTTTGAGTCGGTCGTTCTCCGGTAAGATACCAAGTTAGCACCGGTCGTTCTCCGGCGAGATACACTGTTAGTACCGGTCGTTCTCCGGTAAGATACCAAGTTAGTGTCGGTCGTTCTCCGACAAGTTACCAATATGTACCGGTCGTTCTCCGGTAAGATACCAAAATAGTTTCACATAGTGATAATAGTTTTTGTATGGAATACCAATTCGTACGGACAGTTGTAGTAGTTAACCGTAGTTATAAGCAGTTTTGTATAAGTGTACCAAAGGTAGTTATATGATAGCTTGTATAACAGTTTAACAGTTCAAGTACTCTAATTGTTCGAGTAAACAGTATGATAAATAATCATATAGTAAAAGCAGTTATGGCAATCAGTAAATCAGTAAAGCAGTTGACTATGTTTTCCACCCCAAAAGTAGTTAAAAACAGTAAAAATAGGGGCTGTGAACTCACCTGTTGAGTTTAAGTAGTTGTGCGAGTGCTAGCAAACCTAAGCCCAAGTACAGTCTGAAATCTCCTAACGTCCTAAACGTACGAGATTTAATAAGTATGTGGATGTCTAAACTAATCATCCATGCTAGTGTTTATACAATCAAGCCACGTCCAAATCGTTCGTTTAAATGTTTACATTGCATTTCGATGTTTGTGAAAATGTATACGACTCGTTGGTGATGTTTTGAAACAATAGTTCAAAAAATGTTATTATCTCATTTGCTACAGTACTGCTACAGTAAAATTTGACTTTTCTACAGCAACTTTGACTTTTTAAAGTGTGTAGGGTTCTGACTTGTGCGACGTAAGGTGCGACGTACGGGTCTACGTCGCATTCAGGTTTTTGCGACGTCAAGGGTTGCGTCGCATAGGCGACGTTCGCAATTTAATGCGACGGAACGGGTTACGTCGCTATCTGCGACGTGGGGATGATCATGCGACGTAAAGGCCTACGTCGCAGTACTGTTTTTGGGCAAAATGCGACGTAGTCGCCTGTTCGACGAACAGATCAAAAATAACGAGTTTTTGGGCGATTTTGGACGTTTTTGGTTGTATGAAACGCTAAAACATGATAATCTAAGTATACTAAACATGAAATATTAACTAAAACTACAAAATCTAGGAATTGACGGGATTTGTCGGAAACTTATGTTAGTACATGTTTAGTGTCTGTCAGTTGGTCTAGCTCGTAGTTTGTAATTAGAAATAGTATTTCTGACTCCTGCGACGTAGCGCACAACGTCGCAGGTGCGACGTCAGGTTTTGGGCCTGCGACGTAGCCAACGTCGCATGGGCTTGGGCCTGCGACGTAGCGTGCGACGTCGCAGGTGCCAGTTTTTGTATAAAAACGTTTTGTGTTTTCTGTTTTAGGGTTGACGAAACCCTAAACGCAATTAGTCGAAATCTCTGTAATCTGACCGATTATTACTGAATATAATACATTATCATTTGTTATTCATTGATTAAACGATCCGATCAGATCTTCGAAGTGTACGGGACTATCAACTGGTATCAGAGCCGTAGAATCAAGGATTCGTCGGTTTCGGATCGTGCTTTAGAACGTTTTCGGTTTGATTCGCGAAGGTTTTATTGTTTAATCTTCGTTTCTGGGTTGATTGGCTTGAAGATTCCGTTTTCTGAAGAGTTTTTCTGGGTTTGTTCGTCGTTCGGTTTTCGAAATTCGTTAGGGTTTCGAAAATTTTCGATTTTTGGGGTTTTGGCCGCTGCAGCCCGACTGTGCGACGTCACCTGCGACGTCACCTGCGACGTCGCGTGCGACGTAACTGATTTTGCGACGTAGAGTTGCGACGTTACCTGCGACGTCGTTATTTTGACCTTAAGTGGTTATTGCGACGTAGGCTGCGACGTCGCTAGCCTCTGCGACGTTGGACTGCGACGTAGGACGCTACGTCGCATTTTCGATTCTTAATTGAGTCATCGGACTTCTGCGACGTACCGTTGCGACTTTGCGATTTTTCTCCGACATTAACCTCGTTCTAGATTCGTAAAAAAAAAAAAAAAAAAAAAAATTTTGCGTTTTCAAATTTTTTCCATAGTCTTAAAAGTGTTCAATTTTAGGCTAGAAAAAGTTTCATTTTACCCGGCCATTTTTTGACGTTTTCGGACGAAATTTTGGCGGGAAAAACGCGAAAATTTTGTAATTTCAACTTTTGTTTTTAGGCTTAGAATCGCTTTATTTTAGTGTCGGAAAAGTTTCGCTACACTATGTCGGTTTTTGAAATTTTCGAATCCGATTTTGGAGGGAAAATTCGTAAATGGCTTTTGGTAACAGAGTGCCTCCTTCTACATCTTTGTTTTATAGTGATTTTGCGAGTTGGAAGATTAAGTTATGCAATTTCATTGAATACAAAGATCCAAATCTGTGGAATTGGTTTAACACCATTGATCGATATGAGCAACCAAGACTCGATGGGGTGCTTAAATCAAGAGCACAAATGTCCGTCAAGGAACGAGCAGAGTTTGATAAAGACAATAGAGCATATGAGATGATTACCAAGTGCTTGCCAGAAGTTGTGATTAATGAATTTAAAAATCAAGCAACTTCTATAAGTTTATGGGATGCTCTTATAGTGGCTTACGATCAAAAGGAAAAGAAGTCAGAGGCTAATATTCAAGTTCCTAGTCTAAATGATACTTCCAGATCTACTTCCAACTCAGCAGCATCTACTTCTACTAGCACTTCATTTGCTTCTGATACTTCTCATACTGCTCATACTGCTCATACAGCTCCTTCAAAGGCTACTGAGGATCATGCTACAATCTTTGCAGCTTTCCTCAACTCTTATGAGACTTTCCTTTCAAAGAAGGCTAGTACTCTACAGCTTACTGAGGAAGACTTTGAACAGATCGATTCTGATGATCTCGAGCAAATGGACATCAAATGGAGCATGGCCATGATAACCCAAAGAACCAAGAAGTTTCTTCAGAGACGGGTAGAAAAGACCTGGATGATGATGGTGATACAGGTCTTGGTTTTAATAAAAGCAAAGTGAAATGCAAGAACTGTCAGATTCATGGGCACTTTGCTAAGGAGTGTGAGAAAGTAAAATATCCTTCATCTGGATTCACTACTCCTACAACTCCAACGACTCCAGAGAAGAATACAACATCACAGGCTATGACGGTGTATTCTCAGGGAGTGTTTGATTTTAGTGCACTTCAAGGAGAGGTTCAACACAGTGCGCTTTTGGCAAAGATACATGCGGTACATGATGAACCTAAGGTACCCATAAACTGTGTTTCTTGTTTAACATTGACTGAATCTCTTAAGAATTATCAATATGACAATTTAGAGTTGCGAGAAAAAGTTGTTAAACTCACCGAGTCAAACAAGTTTTTGAAAGCTAATGAATTTCTTTATGAAAAACAAATTGAGGCTTATAAGTTAGACACTGAAAAATACAAGTCTAAAGTTTTTAGCCAACAGGATGCTATTAATAGCTATCTTAAAGAAATGGAACTTTTGAATAAAGAACTTTCTGAGCTTAAGTCTGAGTCTGACAATTTTAAAAAGGGAATCACGAATTTCTCAAATTCTCATAAACTCTTCGATGAAATGGTTGACAAGATGAGGACAGATAAAAGTAAAGCGGGACTTGGGTATCCACCTCCCACTAACTATTATCCTAAGCCTGTTAAGGAAGGCACCGAAGAACTTGTGGCTGACTACTCATCATGGTCAGCTACAAAGTCTAAAGAAGCTACATCCAATCCCAAAAGGCAGGCAAAGGAGAAAACTAAACGGACAGAGTATCCCTTGCCTACTTTTGTTAAGTCTGATAGTACACCTCCAGTTAGTGTAGAGGAGGGTGTTGAGATAGAGGATCTACCGGAAGAGGCTGAAATCAAAGTTGAAAAAGTTAATGTAAAGCCAGAAAATCATATACTTACCAATGAAACTGTAAAGGTTTCAAATACAAAGGGTAAAAACAAGGTTGAAAATGAATCCAAAAGGGTTCAACATCAAATGAAGGATTCAAATGTAAAATCTAAAAGTGAACAACCTTCAACATCAACTTGTTCAACTTCTGAGGCTTCTACATCAACGTGTACACATAAGTGTTCACGTCCTGTAAATGCCTCATCTTCTAAGCCTCCAACAGTTCATTCTCCACCTCAACCTTTTGTGGGTAATCATTGGAATAGGTCGTACATTGAACGACGTTCTTGTTTCCATTGTGGACAACAAGGACATATAATTAGGGATTGTCGGTTATTATCCCTAGATAGGTTTGGTAGAGGGATGCCAAGAACTTCCTCCTTTAGGAATTCTCATTCAAAATCGTTTTCTAGGCGTGCTTCGTATTCGCCTATATCAAGATATGCATCCTCTTCTCCAAAACCCGTGGCCAACATTGTTGAAAACAACTCATCTGAATCTACAAAGGTTTGGAAACCAAAATCCACAAACAACACATCAATGAAATCTTCTGAGTTTTTAAAATATCATAAACTCATTGATGTGATGGTTATGGATGATCATGGACAACCCAAGTCTATCAAGGCTTGGGTGTCCCATAAGTACTAACGTTTAATTGTTTGTGGTGGTGCAGTCAGGTTGTTATTAGCTAATATTTTTGTGACTGCAAGGATGTGGATATTTGTTGGAAGATTGTTTTCAAGGTGGTTGTGTGTGATTATTTATGATTGTGATTGGATGAGATTTTCGATGTTACGAGGTGGTAAAAGTGATAACAGGCATTTGATTTGACTTGATATGTGATTTTGATACTTTTCTTTTAAATTTTATTATAAATGCAACAGCCATTCTTTATACTTTTTAGTATTAAAGAAATGCAATGTTGCGAAATTTATTCAATTAAAAAATACAAAAATATGTTTATTGTTTAAGGGGAGTATTTTTGGATTGGATATAAGAATTTGCTGTTCAGGGGGAGTAATTCTGAATATTCAAAATTCTGATTATTTAATTCAGAAATGTGAACAGCAAGATTCTTAAGTCTTGAAAAGATGATGGGTTGTGTCTGTAAAACAACTTGGGATATGATAGTACATCGGGTGACATGCATAAAAATGGAAATTTTAAGGTTTATGTTTGATGTGTCAGTAGGTTTATCTGGTATATTTAACACATCTTTTATAAACATTAGCTTCATCATATGATGTATTGGTAGGCATGGTACACACCGGTTTGTGAGTGAGTAAGAAGTAATAATAAAACTTGTTTATTACTTTGAGAAAAATGTTATATGATGTATGACATAAGTCTTAATTGATAAATGGAAGTACTATCATACACTGTCATAATTATGTAAATGTAAAATGGGCATATAGTGATAATATGATTATTCGCCTAACTAATGGTGACTATTGTTGTACTCACGTACAGACCTGAATCCATTAGTTATGCAAATAGTCTCAAACTTGTTATGTTCATACTAAGGGACCCTCTGTTGTACTAAGTACAGATCTGGGGCCACTAGTATATTCATAGTCGGTTTGATGTATGCCTAAATATAAATATCAAGTGTATGTTACGAGAAAACCGAGATAAACTTGGTCTTGTAATCTCTACCTTGTGTGAATATGCAGTGTTTGTTTTACTGAAGTTTATCAGTATATCATATAATAGGTTTCTCAAAATTAATATTCATACTAACAATAAAGGTTAGCTCACAGATACGGATGTAACATGTTTAAGTGGACAAACAATACCGATGATCGTCTTGAACTAATTTATATAAAAGGTGCTTTAAATATGTCAAGTAAGTTTAAAGTGGACAAATATACTGATGATCGAAATAACACTTACTATTCCCTAATAATTGCATGTTGGCCTGATATGATCCCTAAGCAGACTTAAAACAATCCTATCCCCAATGTTATTTTAATCTTCGTTCTTTACTTTTCATTTATAAAGAAAAATACAAAAAGATTTTATTTCTATGTTATTTTCTTCAATATCACATATCTTGTTAAAGTCAAATATTGAAGATGTAAAGGATGTCGGTTATTCTCCAAAGATTGTGAAGATAATTCTATCGGAGAAGCTGCTGATGATTGAGAGATGGTCACTGAGTTTGAAGATCTTATTGTATGATAAATTTGTGTCAGTCACATGAATTTGGACACCAAGATTTCTTTGAAGACCATGCTATCTCAAAGGGGGAGTTTCTGATTGTCAAAGACATGAAAGAGTTTGTTGATGAAGACTAATTGAAGACTTATTTGACCAAGCTGATGACAAGGGGGAGTTTGTTGGTGCATTTTGTGTGTCAGTCAGTTGGTCAAACTATTGTAATTGTCAAAGTCAATTAGTCTACGAATGTATAGTGTTTAGAGTGTGTATTCGAGTCTGTAAATGAAATATACATAGAATGGTGACATTGTAATTGGGCCTGCGACGTTGGGCTTAACGTCGCAGGGCCCATTAGGTCGATATAAATAGTGAGTTACAAGTCAGATTTAGGGTTGGACGAAGTGAGTGTGTGTGTGAGCCGTTTTTGGTGAGAGAGAGACAGAGAGAAACGAGTTTGTATTCTGTAATCGTTATATTATCAATGGTTAATATATACAAGATTATAGAGAATCGTTTGTGTGTTCGTGAATCATTATCATTTGTTATTCATTGATTAAACGATCCGATCAGATCTGCGACGTAGCAATTTTCAAGCAATTTTTGTGATTTGTAGCCGTTTTCATTCCGATTCACTTACGTACTTTTGATCTACTCGTTATTCCGCACACTTAGGTACCGATTTTACCATTTTTCACCGTGTATATTTCGTTTAATTGCTATGTATGTATTACGGGTTAAATGGGTTTCGGTTTTGGGATAAATTAGATGGTATATCGTGTAAAGTACTGGTTATAATTTATGTTTTCGTGATCACCATCGTTAGCCGCACCTTGTAGTGCGATTGATTTTGAAAACCCCTAAATTCGAGGGTTAGGGTTTTCTGGGTTGGGGATGAATGTTCGTCAGTGCGACGTACGCTGCGACGTAGTGCCTTACGTCGCTTTAGTTAATTATTATTAATTTCCTACGTCGCCCTTTCCTACGTCGCTTTTTCTGCGACGTCCGATGCGACGTACCACGCTACGTCGCTATTTTAATTAAAGTGATTAAATTCACAATAAATTGCAAAATGCGACGTCCCCCTTGACGTCGCTCGAATTGTATGCGACGTCAGGCCTTACGTCGCTTTTCAATTTATTTTGAATTTTAGCGACGTACAGTTCTACGTCGCTCTGTGTTATGCGACGTACGTTGCTACGTCGCTAGTTCCAGGGATTTTGAAAAGGTTTTGTTTAAAAATGTAACATTTTTTCTAACCTTTTTCGAGTTGCAATCTGTTTCTGTTTTTGCAGATATGGCTTTGATTTTCGAAGCTCGTCATAATACGGCTGCTTACCTTACTGACACTTCTGATAAAGCTGCACCGTATCGTCAGATGATCGCGTTTTTGAGACGTTCAAGGGTATTTCACGCCATTTCCGACAACACTTTGGCGTTTGGAAATCTGATCAACCCTTTTTGGAGAAACGCAACTGTCGTTACTGAAAACGACGTTAGACGATTGGTCTCTACCGTTCTGGGTACGGAGATCACTATTACAGAACAGAGCATTCGGGAACTTTTACAGCTGAATGATCAACCGGATATGCATGTCGGTTTTGATCATATTTTTGTTACCGGAGCTATGCAACGGATAGGATATCCCGGGATTCCCTCTGATCAGTATAGAAAAGCGAATCTCACACGCGTCTGGCGTTATTTGATGCATGTGATCATTGTTTGCTTGGGGAATAGGAAAGGTGGAACGGATGGGATGAGCCGAAGTCTGGCTTCTGCTATGTTAGCGTTGGTTTACAACAAGCCGTTCAACTTCTCGGGATTTATCTTCAGGGCTATGGTCGATAATGCAAATGCCGGGGATCAGAAATGGATTTTATATCCAAGATTTGTACAGTTGCACATCAATCGTCATCATCCGGAGCTTCAGGCACAGGGTGATATCGATCATCCGCTCAAGATTTCACCGATGATGAGTCGGATTTTCACTATTTGTGCAGGGTATGAGAAAGGGGTCGAGGCACCAAGGGATGTTCCTTTATTCGGTGCTATTATTGATGAAAATTATGTACCGCCTCCAGATCCTCAGTATATGGATGTTCCAGCACCTCAGCAGCCGCAGCAACCGTTTGTGAACATTCCTGTTCAAGCTGCGGGGGAGAACATTCCTGCTCAAGCTGCGGGGGAGAATGTGGATGCTCTACTGGAAAACATTGAGCAGTTTGGCCACGTTGACTCAGACAATCAAGCATCTCACGACACGGTCGAGAGTTCTGATTCTGAAGAACCGGCCAATGTATGTCCTCAGGATGGGGGTCCGACGCCTGAGCATTCTGATGGTACTGTTCCGCATCCCACTGAGATGGAACGTATCAGGCTTTCAGATTCATTCAGATATCTGCGAATTCAGCGTCGGATCAGACAAGGACGCAAGTATGTGCCTCCACGAGATACGGGAAAACGTACACGCGACGGTGATGATCCTGCTGATGAGACTTATCAACCGAGACGTCGTGTTCGTCGCTCTTCGTCGACACGAGCTCCAGTCAATCCACAGCAGCAGGATGCTTTTGAGATTCAACCGACTCCAGCTTTCATGCAAAAGATAATGGAAGATATGCAGCAGATGAAGCAAAAGCTGGAGGCTCAAGACGAGAAGATTGCTGAACAAGCTGCGTTGATCGAGGTCCAATCTAAGGAGCTTGAGGAAACGAAGCTTAGGGTTAATGTTTTGGAAGGCAGGTTACTTGCCTCGGGGGAGTCTGGGTCTGGGATACCCACTTTAGAGTCAAGTGAACCTGCGTCTGTAAATCCCAACCCTGTAATTGAAAACGTTAATGAAAATATTTCTCTTTTGGATTATTTCTCTGTTGATGATATTCCAGGGCAACCAAGACCGCTGGCAGTTGATTACTCATTCGCTGACTTATCATTTATTCAGAGGATGGCCAGTGGAGTTGGCTCTGAGGAAGAAACAGAAAATGTTTTTGAGATGAACGAGGATGTCTCGATTGAAGAAGAACAGTTGAATGCAGATGAAACTTATGATGATGCACAATCTGGGGAAACTTATGATGATGCACCAATTATTGAATCTGATTCAAGTGAAGACGAGAGTCCTGATAAAGCTCAACATGGAGAATCAAGTTCTGCTGCAACTCCAGCTCCAGAGACACAGGCACCGGACTCAGCCGCAAAGAAATTAACTGCTGATGAAAAGAGAGAGAGTAACAAGAAATGGTGGCCTAAGGGACGAAATCCAGTTCCTATTCCAGTGAAATGTCAAGTGTACCGAGTTAGTCGGAATTATACCGGTGTTATTAAAAGCTGGAAGTGTCAGAGGAATCTGTTTATGATAAAGAGAGAAGATGGAGTTCAGTATTTTAGAATGCGTTTTGATAGATTGAGCATGTTGCCAAAAGGAGAGATTAATCGATTAGCTCAGCTTAAATTGATTAATCCTTTCGAGAATGATTATGCTGAGTTCATTCAGAGAAGTCTACGTCGGGAAGTATTATCGAAGACTTATTCGAAATTGAAGCCGACGTTGGGAACTCGGTATACGTGGAAGAAAAAGATTGATCCAGTCACCAGGAAGCCTTTGGTTAAAGTTCACTATTCGCCGGCTAAATGTTTGACTGAGATACCTCTGGAATCAGTTCCTTATTATTTTCTGAGAAGACTTGTGAAATGGGAACTTGATCCACAGACTGGCGAAGCGGTTATTACTTTCGTTCCAGATTCTGAACCGTGGCCAGAAGTTGGAGGTATATGGAATCTGAAGCAAGCAACGTTTAGACTATATGATCCGATGAGTTTGATTAATTTTCATGAAAAAGATTTAAGAAAACTCTATGATAATCGGATTCGGGTTGGTCAGAAGAATGAATTCAACACACGTTTAGCACAACAGTTTTACAATGTTGTTACTGTTTGCGTAGCTAATGGAATTCATGCCGATGGCCAGTTTCCTGCGGGCTGGGTTTAATGAAGATTTTTGAAGACCAAGCTGAAGACACGGGGGAGTTTGTTAGTACATGTTTAGTGTCTGTCAGTTGGTCTAGCTCGTAGTTTGTAATTAGAAATAGTATTTCTGACTCCTGCGACGTAGCGCACAACGTCGCAGGTGCGACGTCAGGTTTTGGGCCTGCGACGTAGCCAACGTCGCATGGGCTTGGGCCTGCGACGTAGCGTGCGACGTCGCAGGTGCCAGTTTTTGTATAAAAACGTTTTGTGTTTTCTGTTTTAGGGTTGACGAAACCCTAAACGCAATTAGTCGAAATCTCTGTAATCTGACCGATTATTACTGAATATAATACGTTTCGTTTGATATTCATTGCGTATTTGTTATTCGTGTGATTGTTTGATTAGTCAATTGTTGTTTCCGCCATCAATTGATTGACTCGGTTCGTGCTAGATCCAAGGTTAGGGACAAACAACTTACGAGTGCCGGATTTGAAATCCGAAAAGGTAGAAGTGTAGATCGTGTTGTCGTGGTCACTTTATTCCAAAAGAGCGAGGCGATTCGTGACGTTTTTGTGGTAGTATTTGAGGTTTTTGTGTGATTTTGTGAGTTTAGAGAGGGAGAGAGTTGAGAGAAAATAAAGGAAGAGAGAGAGAAGGAGAAATGAAATGAAAGAAAGTTGGGAGGTGGAAATGGGTTTTGTTTCCCCATTTTCATCTCCTGCGTTTTCGTCCCGTGTTTGTTTATCCGATCGTTAAATGTTACAATATTTTAAATTAATACATTTTAATTACATATTTCTTTATATTTTTAATTAGGATCTTTTTATAAAACCAAATTGAATTAAGTTATAAAATATTGACTTTGTTTTATTTTAATTATACGTTTTGACGTTTTGCGTTATAAAATAAATTGGTAAATATTTTTGACAAAATATTTATTCGTTACTACGTTATTTAAAAATTTCGTTTCATTAAATAATTTTGTTCACCAACAGTCGTATATTTTTGTAGCATTCGTTTTCAATTTGTTCGGTACGTAATTACGAATACGTAATACTACGCGTACTAACTAGTTGGGCTATGCTAGACTTACCTCTAAAATGTGTTGTGAATTCACTCAAGTAGGGAATTAGCCTAATAATGCAAGTGACTAATGAAATTAATCGTGTTCAAATTTGCGAGGTGTTACATTCTCCCCGTGTTAGAGAAATCTCGTCCCGAGATTTAAATCAAGTCGGATCGCCCGCGGCGTATGTTCTCCGATAAGTCATGTTGTTAACAATAGTAATAGTTTGCGTGGCGTTCAATTGTTGCCATAGAAGTTCAATCAGTTTAAGTATGCTCGCGGCATAGTTCAATATGTTGTGTGTTTCGTTTCGTGGTCAGAGTTTACCAAGTGTTGTGTTCAAATCGACATTCGAATAAAACGTAGGTTAAATCGTAGCAATAGTCGCTAAAACGTACTGTGCTAGTTGAGATCTGCAACCGTTTCCGGTGCACGGAGAATGTATGCGCGGCTTGGGACGTAGCCTTTGTTAGTGATGCGGTTGTTGTTGTTCTGATTGTTGTTCCCGGGGTTGTTCGGTTGTTGGCATTGGTTTCGGTGATGTCCAGGATCACCACATCTAAAGCAGCCGGTGTTTTGTCCCTCGGGGGCGGCTTGAGGAGGTAGGTTTGTCCTACAGTTCTGTGCTAAGTGACCGGGACGTCTGCAGTTTTGACAAAATGTACAATCACCATCGTGGTGTCTCCCGCACTTGTCACACCTCGGTTTGTTACCAAGGTAGGTTTTGGGTCCACGGTTGTTGATTGCAGCGTAGGCTCGGGTGTTTCCCGGGTTTCTGTTTTGTTGACCCTGACGGTCGTTACCCTCGCTGTTCCATTTGCGTTTGTGGGTTCCAGATTCGCCCGCATCAGTACGGGTAGGTTCAGTTTTCCCTGTGATAGCTTTCAGGGTTCCAATCTCGACCGCGTCGTCAGTTAAGCTTTGAGCCAGGTCAACTGCGCTCCTAAAAGTGGCGGGTTTGGAGGACATAACCATGCCTCGGATTTGTGGTGCCAAACCCCTGTTGTAACGCTCAATGCGTTTGCTCTCGGGGGTTACCATGTGGGGCACAAGACGTGCAAGCTCCTGGAATCTAGTTGTGTAACCGGAAATGTTAGCGCCGAACATTTGTATGTTCCAGAATTCGGTTTCAAGTTTTTGCATCTCGTTGGGAGGGCAAAATTCCTCCATCAACATTCGTTTCAGTGTCTCCCATGAGATAGAGTAAGCAGCTGGGCGTCCCATGATTTGCACCTGAGCGTTCCACCATGTTAGCGCTTTGTCGGCTAGAGTGCAGGTGGCGTATTTCACAATTTTGTCAGCAGCACAGTCACTGATGTCGATCACTGACTCTGTTTTCTCAATCCAGTGGACTAGGCCAATGGCCCCTTCAGTCCCGGTGAAGGTGTTGGGTTTGCAGGCTTGAAATGTTTTGTATGAACACCCCTGTTGGGTATTGTTCGGGGTTTCGCTAATGACTGGAGTGGCTCCACTATTGTTGGTCAGGTTTTCACGATTTCGGCTGGCCTCGTATTGTGCGATGGCTTCAGCCACGCGGCATTCGATGATTTGTTCGGTTGTTTCGACGACAGGAGGTGTGTTTGTTTGGCGACTGTTGCGGGTCTTTCTTTTAGGTGGCATGATAACGTTCTGCGATGAAAAGATGCAGAAGTCAATGCCAATGAAAAATATGTGAGGAATGAAGTTTCACATATTTCAAGTTTTAGAGTTTCAAGAAAAGTTGTCGGATTCCCATCACGTATCTTACGACTATGAAACACCCATATGTACTTAGGATAATATAATCACGTTGGCCAGACGTCATTATATGATGCTAAATACATACTTCTTTTCATCAACCGTTTAACACGATTCGGTTCACATGAGATCTGAGTGCAATGAACGAGTCGAAGGTGGTGAATAGTTCACGCGTATCGAGGTATCGTAGCGATAGTTTAGATGTACATAAATGCATGTATGCACGTGCGTTCTAGTCAAGGCTATAGTCTAGGTCTCTAGGTCGCTAAGTCACCTAAAGTTTCCTAGTTCGCTATAACCAATGGCTTTGATACCAATCTGTAACACCCCCAAATTTGTTTAGCGGAAGCGTTTAGTTTAAGTACTGGGGTGTCACAATAATAACGCGTGCATACGTATCAGAGCTTATGATTAGAACAGAACATAATATATTAAGATGCCAAAATGTTAATTACAAGATTTACGATTCATCGAATCGTACAAGTTAAAAGTAATAAGTATACAAAAGTGGATTTCTAGAATATGACGAAATAGTTTCAGTTATACTGGAGAAATCCATATGTTTTTCCAAAAATGTTGGCATCCTAAAGCTTCACGGGTCGCCTAATTCTCCATGTGTTGGCGATTCTTACATGCGCAGCTAATTCCCTGAAAAACATAGTAAAAGTCAACAACTAGGTTGAGTGAATCCACAGGTTTAATGTTGTATGTTGTTGTTTGAAGTTTTGTAGTCATAGTTGTTGAACCAAATACGTTCATAAATAGTAATTGCCATAGTAGTCGAGTAATGTTTAGTGGAACGTCATCCAAGGTATAAGTTTAGTGGGTTATTCGCCCAAAAGTTTCGTTCTTTGTCGGGACGTTACCCAAAATGCGGTTCATGTGGGATGTTGCCCAAAAATAGTTGCGTTGGGACGTTACCCAAATTATGTGTTTGAAAACGTGTTGCTGGTTGTTCCCCAGTAGTTTTAAAGTTTGAGTCGGTCGTTCTCCGACTAGTTACCAAATGTACCGGTCGTTCTCCGGTAAGATACACTGTTAGTACCGGTCGTTCTCCGGTAAGATACCAAGTTAGTGTCGGTCGTTCTCCGACAAGTTACCAATATGTACCGGTCGTTCTCCGGTAAGATACCAAAATAGTTTCACATAGTGATAATAGTTTTTGTATGGAATACCAATTCGTACGGACAGTTGTAGTAGTTAACCGTAGTTATAAGCAGTTTTGTATAAGTGTACCAAAGGTAGTTATATGATAGCTTGTATAACAGTTTAACAGTTCAAGTACTCTAATTGTTCGAGTAAACAGTATGATAAATAATCATATAGTAAAAGCAGTTATGGCAATCAGTAAATCAGTAAAGCAGTTGACTATGTTTTCCACCCCAAAAGTAGTTAAAAACAGTAAAAATAGGGGCTGTGAACTCACCTGTTGAGTTTAAGTAGTTGTGCGAGTGCTAGCAAACCTAAGCCCAAGTACAGTCTGAAATCTCCTAACGTCCTAAACGTACGAGATTTAATAAGTATGTGGATGTCTAAACTAATCATCCATGCTAGTGTTTATACAATCAAGCCACGTCCAAATCGTTCGTTTAAATGTTTACATTGCATTTCGATGTTTGTGAAAATGTATACGACTCGTTGGTGATGTTTTGAAACAATAGTTCAAAAAATGTTATTATCTCATTTGCTACAGTACTGCTACAGTAAAATTTGACTTTTCTACAGTAACTCTGACTTTTTAAAGTGTGTTTTTAGGGTTCTGACTTGTGCGACGTAAGGTGCGACGTACGGGTCTACGTCGCATTCAGGTTTTTGCGACGTCAAGGGTTGCGTCGCATAGGCGACGTTCGCAATTTAATGCGACGGAACGGGTTACGTCACTATCTGCGACGTGGGGATGATCATGCGACGTAAAGGCCTACGTCGCAGTACTGTTTTTGGGCAAAATGCGACGTAGTCGCCTGTTCGACGAACAGATCAAAAATAACGAGTTTTTGGGCGATTTTGGAAGTTTTTGGTTGTATGAAACGCTAAAACATGATAATCTAAGTATACTAAACATGAAATATTAACTAAAACTACAAAATCTAGGAATTGACGGGATTTGTCGGAAACTTACGAGTGCCGGATTTGAAATCCGAAAAGGTAGAAGTGTAGATCGTGTTGTCGTGGTCACTTTATTCCAAAAGAGCGAGGCGATTCGTGACGTTTTTGTGGTAGTATTTGAGGTTTTTGTGTGATTTTGTGAGTTTAGAGAGGGAGAGAGTTGAGAGAAAATAAAGGAAGAGAGAGAGAAGGAGAAATGAAATGAAAGAAAGTTGGGAGGTGGAAATGGGTTTTGTTTCCCCATTTTCATCTCCTGCGTTTTCGTCCCGTGTTTGTTTATCCGATCGTTAAATGTTACAATATTTTAAATTAATACATTTTAATTACATATTTCTTTATATTTTTAATTAGGATCTTTTTATAAAACCAAATTGAATTAAGTTATAAAATATTGACTTTGTTTTATTTTAATTATACGTTTTGACGTTTTGCGTTATAAAATAAATTGGTAAATATTTTTGACAAAATATTTATTCGTTACTACGTTATTTAAAAATTTCGTTTCATTAAATAATTTTGTTCACCAACAGTCGTATATTTTTGTAGCGTTCGTTTTCAATTTGTTCGGTACGTAATTACGAATACGTAATACTACGCGTACTAACTAGTTGGGATATGCTAGACTTACCTCTAAAATGTGTTGTGAATTCACTCAAGTAGGGAATTAGCCTAATAATGCAAGTGACTAATGAAATTAATCGTGTTCAAATTTGCGAGGTGTTACAATTTATTATTAGGTGTCATTTTAATTGGTGTTTAAATTGCATTAAATAAAACATTTATTGCACACGTTTTTCACTTATTATAAATACAAACAATAGGTGATGACCAAATTAATCAATTAAGTGACAAATTAACAATAATATAACAATACGAAGCTACTGTATCCTTTTAATTTCCTCCTTTTTTGCTTAGATCACGTTTTCATCATCATCATCTATATATTTCATTATCATATTAATTTGGGTCTCCTTTCCGACCGTGATTTCTCTGTTTAAATACTCCGTCTTCTTGTTTGTTTAATCGTTCGATTCGGAGTTAGATACTCCTGTCTTTTATTTGTTACAGAATGAGCACGAAAAGGAATGTCCCAACATGGACCTAAATATATATTGGCTTCAATGTTACCGGGGATTTGCCGCTAAGCGATTCGTTGCTAGGTGTATTAGTAACGTTAACCTTCTAAGATTAGATGATAGCGATGATCACTACATATGATCATCTTTCAAATTAAGTGATGATCGAGTTGAGCGTAGTTGGCATTCAATCATGATAGATCGACTAGATATATAATATATACAGTATGTAACAATAGGTAGATGTATGATTGTATTGTGACAAGGCAAACAAATCACATATCTTATTTATAGCATTGTAATTGTAATCTTTATATATTGAGAGGTGATCAATAAAAAAATCAAGGGATTTACAATCCAACGAATCATTTCTATATTTTTTGATTTTTCATTAACATTTGCCATTAAATTATCAACATCATATCTACTAACATTTATTATTGACATACTAAAAAAAAAAAGAAACAACCAGAGAAAAATAATAATTAACATCATATCCAAAAAATGATCATTCTTAAATACCTTTATCAACATAGATATAATAATTCCCTTCTCTTTAGGCTGTTTGCTACTCGCGAGAAAAGTAAATCCATTTGTTACTTGCGACGCAAGTAGCAAACAGCCTATGGAGAACGGAACAACCAAACCTACAATGATAATGATACAAGGAAATGACATTTAAGAAAGAAACATCAAAAGACGTAAATAAACCAACACACATTTTCTATTATTTCCGATGAGGGATGCAGAGTATATATATATATATATATATATATTTTACACTTGTGTTTGGGCTTTCATCTTCTCGATCTGTCTATCACAACTTCAAGATTATTAAGCCCATTAAGGCCCATGCACACGTTTCTTGTGGGTCGGTTTACTGACAACCGCTATAATTGGCTCCGAATATTTTCTTGGGTATTTTTTCCCGGAATAAATATTGTTAATTTTGAATCGGTTTTGTTAATAACCGCTACTAATGGAGGATAGCAAATGTAGCGAGTAGACTTGACCGCCACAGTCATGATTAATTAAAGCGGTTTTACATAAACCGCTACATTAGCATTGTTGGGACCCCACAGTAAGACAGATAAACCGCTCCATCAAAGATTATTATATCCACTTTATGATCTTTATAGCGGTTTTCACATAAAACCGCTATAACGTTGCGCTCTTTTTACTCGGTTTTGTACTAGTGATTTATTTGTACAGTACAACCATGTAATACATATTCATGGTGGATCTATCATAATTGGTGGTAGTAGGGGCGGATCCAACTTGCAATGATGGGGGTCCAAGGCCCCCCACGACTTGGGCCCAAGTAATACAAAATCTTAACAATTTAATGGTCATTTTAGCCCAAATATAGAGAAGCCCCCAAGTAAAAATTAAGTTGGCCCTCCGTATGCAAAAATTTTAGCCAGACCTCTTTTTATAATAGATTCCCTCTGATAATTTTGATCTCCTACCTCGATGTGGGACTTCAGTTTTTGTAAATTTCTTTGTATTTTAACTTAAAGAAGACCACATAATGTGATTATTGCCCTTTTCATTATATTACTTTTAGAAACGCAACAATTGTTAGGAATATATAGTAAAATTGAAACATTGTACGGTACGTTATCATTTAAGCCATACACATTATGACCTGAACTCATTTAATCGTCTTAGAAACCCGCTCATATTACAAACTTAAATTTTTGTTGCCCCCCACGATGTATTTTTCTGGATCCGCCACTGGGTGGTGAAAATATCATCTCCCTAAATATAAGGATAATTATGGGAGCTGATAAATACAACAAAATAAATGATTCAGACACCAAGATTATGCTATGATGTACTTGTATTATATGCAACAATTGTTGTAGTGTGTGGTGTAAGAATCACTTTTTTGTTGTATTTATCAACTCCCTATAATTATGAAGATCGGATTAGAAGGATTGATAAAGGGATAATTACATAGATATACAATATGGCCTCACCATTTTACATATTATCAACCCAATTTTTTTTCCTACAAAATATCACCTAATTTCGCAAGGATGGAGAAAAACACAAGATCTCAATTTCATTTCACAATATCAATTTCGCAAGCAACTAAATATCACATACTTTTGCAAAAGTGGGGGAATTCGCAATATCAATTTCGCAATACCAATTTCGTAATATATGATGATTATATATATAGTTTCACAATATTTGACGATTATATATATATAGTTCCGCAATATATAAAGTTTAGGTTAAAAAAACCCAAAAACTCCAAATCTAATCAACGATTATGAAAAATAACTAAGAGAGACAATACTTACTCAAATTTGAGGTAGATTTGTCAATGAATCATTTTAGGGTATGAAAATATCCCAATAATTTCACACGATCGAGAGTTATTTGAGGGATTCAGTCTACCGGCTTTAAAATTTCGCAAGAGTATAAACACTGTGGGGAGAATCGCATGGGCAGAAGGATTCGCAAGGCCCTTGCGTTAATATATGCTTTTTTGTAAAAAAAGTTATTGGGCTTATTATTTTGTAAAATGTTGGGCTAGTTTTGAATATTAAGGTAAATATCCCATTGATAAAATATCATTATGTGTTTATTTACTTACTCTATTCTCTCTGATTCTCGGATCGGATTGAGTATTTTTATTCTGCTATATTAGCTGCAAATAAGATAACCCTTCCAGATTACTTATGCGATTACGATGATCACACAAGGAATATAAATTCGAGTTTTACATTAAATCGTTAGAAGAGTTTGATCACAAATATCCTCCTGAAACTCCTGCACGAGCCGATAATTGAGAACACCATTATCACTGATTATGTTCATACGCTTCGAAAGTACTGCCACGGGGAACTAGAAAAGTTTATACGACACCAAGACTTTCCAACTCCTAATTGTAGCAAGCTTGAAAACAAGCTTGAAATTATGGGGATACATTAGGTAGGTTGTTAGAGATATAAAATAGTTAGTAGATAGTATAAATAGATGTCTTAATCGGTTTGCAATTGTACGGAGTACTGTTAATTTAATAACTACGATTTTGTTAGTCATGTTTTTGTTTAGTTGTTTGATAATTATGGTATGGTCCGTAGCATAATTTTTTTTTTATGTACAATTAGTAATTTTTAAATAAACAATATACAAAACGGGCTAATTATTTAGTGAACTGCACAATTTGTTTGAATCCGTAGCATTATTAATAAAGCTAACTCTTCATGAAAAATTAACGCTTCGCATGTCAAACATACCCGTAGCGAGAGCTACCCCTATCTTGTAGAGTTGTACGTTATTGGATATTAAACTAAACTTATAATAGTTTGGTTAGAAATTGTAAATTAGAAAGTATAGGGATTATTATGTAAATAAGTGAAAAGGTGTGACTATTGGTGAAAAGGGTACAACCGCAGGAATGAAGGGGAATAACCGAATAAACCGAAAGGATGCAATGGTTCGTAAGGGGCACGGTGAAGAGTCACAACCATTCAAGGCACCTTTTCGTTATGTATAAATAGATAGAAGTTATGTATCAAACAGTGTGGTGGAATCAATACAATTTATATTTCCATATCAAATTCTCTCATCATGTAGTTTCATAGATTGAACAAGGTTTAATACAAAGATCCGGAGTTTGAGGCCAACAATTGGTATCTGAGCAGTTATTAAACCAAGTTCATCATATACCAAGTTTTCTGTTGGAATCAAGAAACCGTGAAGAACAAGATTTCGGTCCAGAAAGTTTTTGCAAAGATTGAACACCCAATTGATTGTCAACAACAGCAAGTGTTCAAAGGACAAAGGAAAGCAGTTTTGGATTCGTTTTGTCACCAAGGAATCAATCACATATCGTGATCAATTCAACCGGCATCAAAGGTTCCAAAAATCAATTTGCAACAATCTTTCATACGAAGAACCAACCGAAAGGGGGAAATCACAGATTATCAAGATCATCAATCAAAGGCACGGTTAGAGTTTCCAATCAAGATTCACAACAGAAAGCATTAAAGGGACAACACATCAGGCAACAAAAATGGGCAAATTATGCGAAACGGTGCAAAGCAAAAGGAAAGAGCACACCTGTTTTGCAATCGAAGAAACACAGCCCATCGGTTGAACCATCTCAACGGTTCAAAGTTGTCCAGAAAGTAGGCCCGAAGTAGAACCGGTACACCGAATCCCAAATCAAGTGAAACCCTAGTTTTTCACAATCGAGTATTCAAGGGATTCCAAGCGGTTCAAAGAGGAACCACCACCGATTGAAGAGTATGAGAGAATAGAGGCGGTTACACCGGTCAAAGAGGCGGTTAACCGGAGATAGTAGCAGGCAGTCGCAAGTAAGAAAAGGGAAAAGGCCATGGAACGCAGGAACCTAAAAGGAAGCGACGATCTAAGAACACACATGGGCTGTTTTTCTTAGAAGGGGAAGAAGAAGAAGAAACAAATTGGGCTAGAAAGTTGGGCCAGAAGAAAACCCACCAGGTTCTAGTTACAAAATAAACCATCTACTATATTTTGCAATAGATATATAGTTAGATGAGGAAGAAGAATGTTTTTAAAATTGAAATTTAAGATAAAGCCCAATAATAAAGTGTTTTAGTATTTTAAAGTTTGATAAATGTTTTTCAAAGAATATTTACAACTTTAAATTGTTGTGGAAATTACTAATTGATATTAATAAAGAAAATAAGACTTTAGTGGCAAAGTAAGACCTTAGTGGCATATAAGACCTTCGTGGCAAATAAGACCTTAGTGGCAAAGTAAGACCTTAGTTGTGACACCCGTCAAATTAGGACTATTAATTAGTGCCTAATCAATTGTAATACATGTAATTAGTTTTGTGTTAGGCTAATTAATGTATCAAAATATATATTGATGAATATATATGAATATGCGATTTGATTTAAATCGTACGCATCTCAAATCGAATGTAATTCGGTTCAATATATACGGACGTTGTTGAAAGATTTTATTAAATAATATAAAATTATTTAATAACGCTATTATATCCAAAATATTATTTCTTATAATATTTCAATGCAAACTCGTATCGTACAAATAGAAATTTACGCGATTAAAATGTAAACGCGCAAACAAAACAAAATAAATTAAAATTATATTTTGTAACTCCAATATTAAGTATTTTGGGTAAAATACTTCAACCAAAAATATCGAGTAATTATTTGCAATTTAAAACGTGTATTTAAACATACATAAATAATTAATTAACGTTTAAACGATCGGGAAAACGAACACCGCACGGAGCGCGAAATACACGGAGTTAAAAAGTGGAGACCCACACTTCGGTGGGCCCCCACCCCAACCGGCCTAGGAAAGGGGGAAAACCCCCTCCCATCCTCATCATCCACTTCCTTCTTCTCTCTCTCTTTCTTTTCTCTCCAAACCACAACACCACCACCACCATTAAAATCACCAAATAACACACACAAACGACCTCGGATTTCAAGACTCGTTTGGAGTAAAAGATTCACGGCATCGCGATCTATCTTCCTATCTTTTCGGATTCTCACGGCGTAAAGTTTGTAAGTTTCCGACAAAATCCGAAATTCTCCGATTTCACTTACTTTTACATGTTTGCGGTTTGTTTAAGCTTGTAATGTCCAAATATGGGTTGGGTAAAAGGATCGGACCAAGTGGTAGCCGGAAAACACGTTTTTGGCTCAAAAATCCGTTAACAGCTCGAAGTGACGCAACGACGACTGCAGTATAGCGTCACTTAAGTGACGCATTGAGTGTCGCTAAAAGCCCTAATTTTGCGTCACTTGCCTAAGTGCCGCATAAAACCCCTTTTTCCCGACACTTGCCTAAGTGTCGCAAATTCAATACCCGTCACTATGAACCGACACTTATAGCGTCACTTGTCTAAGTGACGCCTACAATCGAGAACTGATTTCACCCGTCACTAACCTTAGTGACTCATGACACATGTACCGACACTTACAACCGACACTTCCTTGAGTGTCGCACTCTATGCGTCACTTGCACAAGTGACGCCATTAATCAGAATCCGTCATTTAATGCGACACTCCCTGAGTGTCGCCTAAGCCCTAAGTGTCGCTATAAGTGACGCTAAAAACAGAAGGTTTCAAACCAATTTTTACTAAGTTTCGAGACCAAAATTTTATTCCTTGACTTCACCCAAATTCAAGTCCAGATGCGTTTTTCGACCCCAACCAGGGGCCAGCCCCTTGGACCCCGCCAGGGGTTGCCACCCTGGAACCCCGCTAACCAGGGGCGCTGCCCCCGGACCCCCGTCACCTAAGCGTATAAACACTTTTCAGTATAACTATTTGAAATCAAGATGATAATGTTAAGATTATTACCACAACTAATCATCAACGGGCCGTACACGTTTTCAATACACAAGTTAATCAAACAACCAAATCGTATAGTAGTAATTTGGACACTATAGTTAAACGAACAACTACAAAGGTAGTCTTGGTAACTACCTACTCATATTAATAACCATCGCGTGTCGTGGACACCCTCAGGTTATCTGTCTGCGGACATCTCACTGCTTGATTAAGCATCTTACGTTATCAACTAAACGCTCAAGACTCAGGTGAGTCTCATAGCCCCTCTTTTTACTGCTTTTCACTCAGGGGTGTGATTCAATGCTTATTTTAACATGTGAACGCAAGTACAACTTTTCAATATACTACATGAGTTATTTTCACTAATCTTTTCAAAGCCCTCCATCAGCATAGTTTGGTAATACGTTGTAGCGTGATTATTAGTATATGGTACCATATAGGATTGACCCTCCTCGTCCGGGTTAGCATGCACTAACTGGTTAAACGGACGTACTAATAATTGTTCAGACGAGTGTGGATTAGGCATTCGTGGAGGCACCTCGCTCGGAATTCTCTATATGGGACCCGACCCTCGAGTTAAGCTCAGACTATGTGCTCATGGCTGTATACACTATTATTTATTTGCTGGATGCAAATCATTACTTAAATCTTGCGGTTCATACGATATTATCTGATTTCAAACCTGTGAGCTCACCAACTTTAGCTGACCCATTTTAGCATGTATCACAGGTACCCAGCAGTAGGTTGGACTGCCATCAGGGATACTATAGCTCGAGTCAGCATGCAGATATTAGATATTTTCTTGCATTAGTATATTTTGTACAAGTACTTATGTACTGAAATCTCTCATTTAAATCGAACACGAGCTATATACAGTTTCAAATGTTGTAAACATTTCTTATATTAATGTATTTGTTAAAACGACGCATATAGAGTCGTTTGCTATATCTTGTGTGCTTTGATATTTGATTAGTAACACCCAATGTATGCTTCCGCTAAACTGTAAATTTGGGGGTGTTACATTAGTGGCATATAAGACCTTCGTGGCAAAATAAGACCTTAGTGGCAAATTAAGACCTTCGTGGCAAATAAGACCTTAGTGGCAAAAATAAGACCTTCGTGGTAAATGACACCTTCGTGGCAAACAAGACCTTAGTGGATTCAAGAAAGAAACCTTAGTGGATTCAAGAATGAAACCTTAGTGTTTCAAAGAAAAAGAAAATGATCATACGATCATAAGCATGAAGATAGTGAGAAACTACAAAAACAAATTCGTGAGAAGTAAGTTCGTGAAAAGCAAAGTTCGTGAAGAAAAAGTTAAACTGAAGAATGAAGATGGTGTGAAGTCATCAAAGATTTATTCAAGATCAAATGTAGTTGTGTGAAGACAAGTCAAGCAAGTCGAAGACTCACCTTGGACAAGTTTAGTTTAAGGGGGAGTATTGGATATTAAACTAAACTTATAATAGTTTGGTTAGAAATTGTAAATTAGAAAGTATAGGGATTATTATGTAAATAAGTGAAAAGGTGTGACTATTGGTGAAAAGGGTACAAACGCAGGAATGAAGGGGAATAACTGTAACATCCGTAAATCGGACCTAATTGTTTTATATTATTTTCTGATTTTAAAATAATATTAAATGTGTTCGGAAATAATATTGTTTGAATTATTTGAAAATAACTAGGAAATAAGTTTCAGGACTTATTGTGGTTAGTGAAATATTAATTGTTTTAAATTAATATAGTTGACGGAACAATAAAATGTTTGGACTCGCAAGTGGTAACATTAGACTTCTGAGCTTGCGGCTGAGGTAACGGTGAGTGGACTCGTTCTCTCAGTGTGATTTGGTTGTAACATAATTGGTTACAACAAGTGAACATAGTGTTATTGTGATTGTTGATTGTGATTGGTGACTGTTGAAATACACGTGTAATAAGTGATGTGTTGCCTTTGAGCATTTGGTGATTCGGAGGTCAACGATTGTTGGACTGGGTTGCTACAGGTTAGCCAACATAGGAATTGTGAACATGTGTTGTGAATGGAGCTTATGTTGGTTAAAGGTAGCAAACAGTTATCGGTAAAACCACTGTATTGGCCTGCAGTTGGTTGTAAGTGTTGCTTGGTGCGTCTCCCGGGTCTGTGCAACGTCACAAGGACCACCGATCCTCTTGGTGATGTTGTGTCAGTGTCTATGTGATATTGTGATAATCAGTATTGTTATGCTGAGTTGTACTGATAGTGACAGGTTGACTCACTTAGCTTTGTGCTAATCCCACTATTTACTCCTCGCAGGTCTTGAGATGATTTTGGGTCGGGCAAGGAATGGACTGAAGAATGTTTGACTACCAAGTGTTACTCTGATATCTTATGTTTATAAATCAGTGTTATTCTTGTTTCATATAACACCCGTTTTGATAAATTATGTTTTAAATAAGTTGGATTTTTGTGTTCATTAAGAAATGTGATGTATAAATGTTTAATTTGGACAAGCGCTTCCGATATATTGTATTTAAATAACTATAATCTGAGGGGTGTTTTAATAACCGAATAAACCGAAAGGATGCAACGGTTCGTAAGGGGCACGGTGAAGAGTCACAACCATTCAAGGCACCTTTTCGTTATGTATAAATAGATAGAAGTTATGTATTAAACAGTGTGGTGGAATCAATACAATTTATATCTCCATATCAAATTCTCTCATCATGTAGTTTCATAGATTGAACAAGGTTTAATACAAAGATCCGGAGTTTGGGGCCAACATACGTGACTTTGTCCCGAATATAATATTAAGTTTTTAACATCTTAATTTTAATTACAGGGTTAACGAGATATCACCGATTCACCGCACATCACAAAGATTTTATAGTTGTTGGACTGCATGTTAATTAGCTAATCCACTTTAAGCCACTCCCTGATCACTTGATTGAGATTATTCATTATACTACAGAAATAAAAATGAAAGTTAAGAGATAAAAATTATAAAACAAAAAATTGAAAGTTAAGAAAATAGAAATAAAAAATTAGTAACTACCATTTGAATATTGGCGGGTAAATTGAGAATTCAAGTTTCTATACATATTTGAACAAACACAAGCAAACTCCATCATCGACATAAAAACCTCGGGCAATCCGGTCTTCAAATCCATCACTTGACCGGACCACCGTAGATACTCATCCTCCTCCTCTGCCAACCGCCGCTTCAACGCCGCCACAATGACCTCTTGTTCCGCAATAACCTCCATATCATCCATTACATCTACATCCATTTCATTACTTGACCGCCCCTTTGAGATTCGTTTATCGCACCATTCCTCAAATTTTCGTGACCTCTTTGTTATTTCCATCCTTGTTTCCTCACATTTCTCCTTCAATTTCGTCGCATTTGATTGATACTCAACATTTGTTTCCATTGCTAAAGCGAATTTGTTGATTGTGTTTATTGCCTCTTGATCCGGAAGCTTCTCGAGGTTTTCTAGCCAATTACTTAATAAGTGTTCGATCTTAGGGTTTTGAGTTTGTTTCGGAAGTGGATTATTGTTAGCTATGTTGTTATTTGTGGAAATTAGGTTAAGTTTTAGCCAATTGTTGAGCGATTTGACGTATTCTTTTTGGTTCGTAATCAGTTTTTCGAATTTGCAACACCATATCTTCACATGAAGATAAAGTCGCTGTGTGTGTATCAAATTGCGCTCGCTTGTTTCATTCTGCGAGAAGTTGATAGATTTTAATTCTTGCACAATTTTGAATTGGTGTTCATGTTGTTTCCTCATGTTCTTCCACATAACGCTCATCCTACAAATCAAAAACGTTCTTATCAGTATTATTGAAACATTTATGAACAATAATATTATGCATGTGGTGGTTGAAATTTAAATAACCTTACTTTTCAATGAGTTGAACAAGTTTTGGATACAATTGCTCATCACGAAGGCTATTGATTTCTGAAACGGTTGAATCGATAGATTGCAAGTCTACAATGTATCTTGTCTGCATATGAGTTACTGCAGCTTGTGAACGCTCCAATAAATCACTACTAGCGCCTCGTTTTCTAAGTTTATCTAATGATGCAACCTTTTTCTTGTATTCATGTTTCATCATTTCACCGGCCTGTCGAACATAATCACGAAGCTAATCAAAATTCATCAAATCAAATCATGTGTAAAAAAACTTAAAGCAGATCGGACTTCAAATAATGTAGATTCATGATTAGTTTCTGACAGAATTATAGCACATTAGATATGTTTGAGCAAGCAACATAGTAACAAATTTTTAAGAGAATTAACACATGATTAACTTATTATATATTCTTTTGAACTACAAACAAGTCTTCGACTTGGTGGTCTCTACGAGGTTACCAACCAGCGGGTTGTGGGGTCGAGTCTCAATTGAACAAACATAATAGTATATACAGTTACATGAGTTCCGAAAACGTCAACTACAAGAAGGTATTTTCAAAAATGTTTAAGGAAAAAAGAATGGCTAAAAGATTGAAAAGTTTCGATTTACCTTCACTTGATCATATAGCTTCATCTCCCATGCCAACATCTTCTCAAGTAGTGTAACATGAGTTTCTTTCTCCCTAGAAGCAAAATTATCAATTGGATCAATAGCAATTTGGCGTCCTTTAAATGACTCATTCCATGTAATGACCCGCATGATCCTTGTAGAATGATTGATATGGTGGCCTAAAACCAAATATTCCAAATTCATCAATATCAGTCAAAAAGTGAACGCACCAAATTTAAATAAAATTGGTTTAAACACTATCATTGCAAAATAAAGTTGGCAATTCTTCATAGTCATGGACAATGTAAGTTAGTAACGTCTCGTCTTACATTGATCTTGATTATAAATTATCACACTCTTATACATTTGTAGTACGTTTAATGAGATTCCACCATGGTTGGAAAAGGTTTTTTAAGAGTCTGTTGCTTCAAGTTTGAGTTTGCAACAATTAATTACTGGCTAGCAAAGCAACTACATGATTTGTGTACTGGTGTGTGATGTTTTTTTAGAATAAGCGGACTATATTATTACCAAAACCAATGTTAAGATACAAAACACCAAACAATCAGCACCCCAATCAACAAGATGTAAAAAGGAGGCACTGGCGTGTGATGTTAAGTGCACACATTGTGTGTGCAGTTGCACTTTGTACGGTACGGTTCATGATTTCTTATGATTCTAAATGTACATTAAAGTTCAACTGCATACAAGATGTGTGCAGCTAGCAACCCACATCATATATAGAAGAATGATCATATGAGAACACTACCTTGATTATCTGCAAAATTCGAGTGGTAGTTTAACTTATTGCCCTCAAGAATCCTCGAAATTTTATGGGCACTCTTAGAAGCTTTAAGAAAACCATCATCAAGCTTTGCGAATACTTGGAACAAATTCACATTATGCATGTCTCCATCATAACCTCCGCCATGACTTCTAACCTCTCCATCACCACAATGTTCACGTCGATTCCCCACCACCTTCCTCCGATTCACAGATTTTTCGTTCTCGCAACTTTTATTATCAACTTTAGCCAAATCGTACTCCATTAACGAAATAAAAAAGTCCCATATCCCATCTTTCTCATATGGACGTAAGGAATGGTTAGGTGGATGTGGCAACGCCAAAGAGACGTCCTCAGGAAATTGGGGCTCGCCTTTAGCGTAATCCCTAAGGGCGGCCCCAGTGTTCTTGAGGGCCTCGGCATAAGCACAATGGCTGGCAGCGAAGACGTTACAAGCAGAGACCGACTGTTTCATGAATCCTTTTCTTTCTTTGCATTGATTCGTAGTTTCTACGTTGTTGATCTTTGATTCTGAGCACCCCATGTTTAATCTTTTTTAAGATCTGATCATGGATGTTTTTTTTATCCGTGAAATGTGGTGAGATTTAATGCATTTTGGTTTGTAAAAGATTGAATGAGAGAATATGTATCAGGCCAAAAATCAGGATGCCAATGTTTGATTGTTGGAAACGACGACGTATTCTAATAAAGCCAAAATGTAGGATCTTATTTATACAAAAGTTAATTGCATGGTTCGTCCCTATACTTTACACAAAATTGCAAACTTTACTTTTTCACCGGAGGTCCAAAAACAAGAAGAGTAAATTTCATAAATGGTCCCCGTGGTTTACATTGATTTACGAAAACAAAACCTTGTACTCTTTTTTCAACGTTTTCGGTCCAATAATTTTGAATTTTCTCGCAAATGGTCCCTTAACTTTGGATTTTTGCTCGCAAATGGTCCCTTGGTCTAACTTTGGATTTGCTTAACTTTGGATTTGCTCGCAAGCAAAACCAAAGTTATTGGACCGAAAACGTTGAAAAAATAGTACAGGGACTGTTTTCGTAAATCAATGTAAACCACAGGGACCGTTTATGGAATTTACTCAAACAAGAAAGTTGTTGCGTGGTTGGTACCTCCTCCAACTAAAATGACTAAGTTACCCTCACTTAAATTTAGACAAAAAATAGGATATTAAGGGTATGATGGTCATTTTAGTTGGAGGAGGGATCACCCGCAACTTTCATGTTTTTGAACCTCCGGTGCAAAAGTAAAGTATAGGGACTAACAGTGCAATTTTATGTTAAGTATAGGAACGAACCATGGCAATTAACTCTTTATACAAAATGTAACTAAATCCGGTATAACTTTCCAATTCTGTTAACATTTGTAAAAGACAAACAGATACAGAAAGTAGTTTTTATTATTTATTTACATCGTTATTTGCCACTAGGAAATAGAAAACAAACACAGAGATAAAGCTAGTGATCTCTATTATAACTGAAAATTCATTATTTGTCTGTTTGATTTGTTTGTTTCTTTCCGGTTTAGTTTATGTATAGATGGAAATCAAATCAAAAGACATTGGAATAATGTCTAACCACTCTTATCTTCTATAGGAATAAAATCTGAATACAAAACTGAAACAAAAGACAATAATGTGAATTTGTACAATTTTACCAGTTAGAGACTATTACAATCGAACACAACCCATTTTACCAATAAACTGGTTGATAAGTCACTTCTAGAGTTACTGATTCAGGCTACAAATTATACGATTTCTTCATCTCTCACATACTTGATTCGCCAGAGCTCTACATCTTGACCGCGTTCATAATTAATTCCATACTGTGGGATCTCTGTAAGATCAATGCGTGTTCCAACAAATGCACATAAAGATCTGTCTTGAAACTCATTCTGTTCTGCATAATCTTTGCCAAGTAACCATCACACATTACTAAATACTACAGTTAAGATTGCAAAACAGGCTGGATTAGGTAACGGGTCAAAACATTGTGCCAGGTTACAACTTTTTTGGCCCATTGTTTGGTTTTATTATGAGTTAGTGTGTTAAATATAAAGAAATTTAATTTTCTTTAATAAAAATTAGCCAACCGGTTTAATGCGTTTGAATACACTTTGGCTGACTTGTAAAACTGATTTAACACGTTATCTTTGTAGTTAGATCTTTTAGCTTGACCGTTTGTGAGATTCAGCATAAATCAAATCAGCCCATTTTGTATGTACATGGGTAAAAAATAGCCACATCTAACAATAATGTATCCCTGTTACATAAAGGGACCTTACCGCTTTCGTCCCTCACGTAACTTCGAAAACATGAGTACCCATTTGCAACGACATCAAGATCATCAAGACTGAAGTTGAAACGCTTCTCAAGAGCCAAATATAACACCTGAAATAAGAACACATTACTAGCTGCTGTGAACAAAAGCAGCAGTGAAAATTTAAATTTTAAATCTAGTGGCAATCACAACCCATTCACTTATGAATAGGTCAATATTGATTATAGTTTATACTAAACTCAAACGGGTGGAAAGCCAGCCAAAGTTTTATTCGAATTCTTACAGCAACCAAAATTTTATTATTTTAAGAATTAGTATCATGTTATAATAACAGAGTTTTGTAGGCCTATTTTATGCAATAACTATTTATAAAAGCGGACCAAAAGTATTTAAGAGTTCAGCTGATCCATTTTGGTCCGTACTATAACACTCATTTCCACCCAACCCGTCTTGCCACCTCTATAGATACTCCTCTTATACAAAATTATATCTCTTTACTCTACTGGTATCTTGTAAAAACCCTTCTAAAAAACATTATATTCTATTCACTGGTACCTTGTTTATGCCGTACGACATTAACCTCTCTAAAGTACTGAATAATGCATCAGTGAGGTCATCACTGTAAATTACATCGGCAGCTACCAGCAAAGATGCCTTCTCAAGTTCTTCAAGTTCCGATAGATTCCATGCATAACTAGATTACAGAAGCCGAATCATAAGTTAGCAAACAAAGGTACTTGTCAGCAATTAGAGGTAGTAAACTTTATTTTTTCTTTTTGGTTTTGACCTTTGGTGGGCCACTAATCCACTGGGACCAAGCCCATCGCTACACCGACAAGAGGTGGATATTTTGACTCATTGAATTTACCACCGAGTCATTTTGGGTTATATTGTATTTTATAATTAGTAACGGGTTAAGCTAGATGATTTAACTTAAAGGGAAACATGTCGGATATATTGAGAGTTGTCTAAAGTGTATTCAAATTCATAAAACTCTCCTAAATCGCTTAACTAAAAAAGGTGAGATATCTTTTGTAATAGTACCATTTTTGTAACCACTAATTTAGCACATCACTTATTTATAGAGTTTAAAAGAACTGATGCTAATGTTGCTGTCATCACCTGTGACATGATGCAGACTTGCATTGCTTAGGGGGCCATGTAGCCTTCCAATCAAGTTCCCGTACATAAACTGAAGTTTTAGAAGGTAGCATTGCAGAATTGAGATGGAGATTGCTAGTACAATTTTCAAGTATGTCGACCCCATGATCTAATGATAATAATACAGATAAAAGCAATCAGAAAACAAAAACTAGAGGACTGTTATCAAGAAATTAGTGATGTTCTTTAAAAATAGGAGGCGGCAATTTCGACCCATTTCTTTATGTTTTATCTCTTACTGGTCATAGCAAACAAAATTAGTAGAATGGAAAATAGGAGATCAGACAAGTTGAAATTCACCCAAAGTGTACTTATTATGCATGTAAACTTTTAAAGCGTTTTGTGGAAAAAATAAACAGATAACAAAAGTAACAACTTGGATCGTGTAATCATATTTAACACATTAATTGTATACAGAATAACTAAGAATTAAGAAAGAGTGTTCAGGGCCAACCGAAACCGATCCAACCAGTTTCGACCTTCATAAAGAATTCCCAGTTATGACCTGTTACCTACCCCACCCGACCAACCCATTTTGCTACCTTTATCTAAGATCGAAACCAAGCATCCTAATACAGAATTCAAAACGTATATGAATGACTACCTGTCAGAAAGACTGTTTTAGCAACTCGTGCAAGTAGCATACCAACCAAGCCTGCTAAAGATAAAATGAAATCCTGTATGTAAGCACTTGTGTCTCAGATTCATACAACTCCAGAACCACCTATAGCTAAAACAATTTGAGTAGATCAAAATCTGTTGATTGCTAGTTGTTCTTTATGACCCTAAACCAATTTCCGTGCTTCCTTCTCTTTTTTTTGGGTGAAAAGCAATTTCAATTCTTGAAATCCGATAGCAGCCAAATGTTAGACTACGGGTAAGATAATTGATTGGTTACCTTCAATTTTACTTGATGTGGAAGTCTTTTACTTCCACAGATCCATTTCACACAAATTCACTCAAGTTTCACAAATATTGGCCTTGTAGACATTTTGTTGATTAATTCCTTACGTCATTAGAATCTGGCAAACAGTTTAAAAAGCTGATTTTCTGATTTTTACAACTTGAAACACCATAAGAAAGTCCAAACAGGCAACACAGCCCATTTTATTACAGCCCCACAAGCATGAGGTCCACATTGACCATATACAAATTACAAATGTTATCATTTTCTACTGGAGTCATGTTTAGCATTAACCAATTGGTTTCGGATATGGTGTAAGGAAAAAATATGTGAGATAGTAAATATTTTATATAGCAGGAAACCAGCTATAAAAGAAATCGCATAGAGCAAAAATATATATCAAGTTTACCTGTACCAGCACCAAGTTCTACCGCCACAATCTCATCAAAGTCAGATGAAGTGAACATCTTATGCAATACAAAATCAGAGAGTACTAGTTCTGCTCTCCAAACCTGACAAGGGAAAAGTATGTTAGACCTAGCAAAGTAACACACAAAGGGAGATGAACTATCTATCACCTGCAAACCAACGTTTGGAATTGATGAGGTGATATTATGCTGGATAGCCATAACAAACGTGTCCCTTGAATGTTCTGAGAAACATACGGTTATTTTTGTTTTTAAATATAGTAATATACATAGCTCAGCGGGTGACGAATATACATATATGCATAACGATCAGTTTATACATGTATAACCAACATGATTCATATATGTATTGATTAATGGACATTACTCTGACCAACATGATTATGCTTGATCCAGTTTTATTTCAATAGTTTCGGTCTATTTAAGTTAGCAATAAAGTTAAGGAAACAAACAACAAATAACATATGGTGAACAAAGTAAGGTAATCGCAACTCACTGTTGCGCCTAGGT
This sequence comes from Helichrysum umbraculigerum, assembly GCA_949592205.1. Lineage (NCBI taxonomy): Eukaryota > Viridiplantae > Streptophyta > Magnoliopsida > Asterales > Asteraceae > Helichrysum > Helichrysum umbraculigerum. Next base: position 8,980,565 of record CATIUR010000003.1, on the reverse strand, counting down.
AAAGCAAGATCGCCATCATCATCAACGCTAACTTCCTGCTGCTGCTCCTTTAAATCATCAACCACTTGATATTCATATTTGCTACCATTGTATTCAATTCCTACATTCCATTATCAACATCCAATTTTTCTCCAATCAAAATAAAATATAAATGTTCAAACTAAATTGTTAAATCTTAGGACCAGTTTTGATTTAGACTAATTTCACACTGGGGTGTTGCCGCTCTAAGGCGACCGAACTGCGTGTCAGGAAATTTAGGCTTGGCTTCTTTACTAATTACTCCGTGGCTTCTTCCTGGAACTCGAACAAATGTGAATAACTGTCTTTGAGCATGGGTTTAAATAATTTGCAATTGATCATGCTCAAATTCGATGTTCATTATTTCTTTTTTTTTTTAATTTCAGCTAACTAGGTTTTGAAGCTCAAGTTGCTCATTTACAAACTTTAGCTCGATAAACTCATTTCATAACTCAATCGCATAAGCTCATTCATCATTGAGATCACTTGTTCAAAAGCCATTATAATTACATTTATTTTGAGCTTTAGAAAACTAAATATTACATACGTTCTACTCATAATGAAAGGAGGAGCTTTTGGACCAGCCAAGTGTTAAAATAATATTTTTAATTCCTACTTATGAAACTAATCCAGCATTCAGCAAAAATCATTTTGGTCGAGGTTAAGTATCTCGTTAATTGCTGAACTCGTTAATTTAGAGTCACCGAATCAGGACCGGTGACTGGAACCGGTTGGAGATTGGACGGTTTCGCCACTAACGGAATAAAAATTTACTCCGATTTACATACCAAGTACTCGATCAAAAAAATAAATAATAATAATAAAATTAGAAAGGTGACCTGGTGGAAGTGAGAAGGTGAAGTGAGAGACAAAAGGTTTTGAGAAATTAGGCGGACAGCCTAAATGAATCTCGCTCATTACATGATCTTTGACGTCCGGTGAGTTCAGTGTCTCCGGTGCCGGTGATTCATGTTTTTGGCGGCCGTCCATTTTAACCCCTCCCTTTTTTCAGTCGCCGAAATACTAGTACCGTATAATTTTAGAATTGAACATGTCCAGTCCTTTAACTATTATATATATGCCATTAATCTCCTAAAATACTTTCTGCAAGAGAAGCTTATGTACACTTGATATGTAGTTGTTTTTATCATAATAACCAGTAAGTTTCTTTCGCACGGTCCATAAATTTTTTAAGAGAATGTGTCACTTGTGATAGTCATGTACAAAGAATTTGTATTGCTATGAGGGTAAGGTTCTCGAAGGCATCCACACCATGAGGGAAAAGCTTGGCAGACGATCTTATTCGTCAATTTCTTTAATCAGTGGTTCATATTCGTTGCATCTTAACAACAATTGATTTCACATAAATTTCAGTGTCGCAAATTTATATATGTGATAACAAAAATCATCAGCTGAGATCGTCTGCCCTTATAAAATGCAGTTGCCCTTTAATCCGACGCATATTTTTTTTTTTTTGAAAAGCAGTTGTGAAATCACTGACGGGCCATTTTGGCCCACCCGATTATCTCCACAAGCTGTTACTCCCCTGAAATCGAGTAACCACCTTAATTACACAAATTAAAGTTTCAAAACAATCAAGCCCAGTTTCGTCCATTTCTTTGATAATGGTTTTAATAAATGCAATTAACTAACCAAAATAAATGTACTAATATCTATAAATTTGCAAATAATGTCTAAAAAATATAGATCATTTTCTCTAAAGATTATAATCGGTAATCAACTAATCAAATCAAACAATAAATGTGCTAACATTTTTGAACTTGCAAAATTAAAGCTTCTTAAAAATCTTTCAATGAGCATTTGAACGCTCATATTTTAAATGGTTTTAATTAATCTAACCAAATATAAATGAATATAAAATTATCAAGTTCGGTAATTTTGGTATTAATGTAATGTGTACTAAAAAACCATCTATATATCTTATGTCACTTTAAACTTATATTCCGTAGTTTATAAATTTTGAGAAAAAAAAATCCACATGTCAACCTTTGATACAACACATATCAAGAGAAGGACTACAAAAACACTGTTTACCTTTTTTTATATATTAAGTGCTGTTTGGATATATAGTCTGTTTAGATTTATTTGTCTGTTTACAAAAGGTGTTGTTTCAGTAAATGTTTTTTCTTTTTATGTCTGAATGATCGATCTTAAAAATATAAAAGACCATTTTACCCTTTTGTCTTAATTATTGTTAAATAACCATTTTAACACATTTTGCAAACATTTTAAGTAAAAAATAATATATACATGTTTTTTTTTTTCATAAGCAACAAAGCAGAAACATCATAATAATTCATAAATGTTTAAAGCCTTATTAATTGCTTATTTCTTACTTTTTCTTACTTTTTCTCATCCTCTCATCTATGCTTTTTGTGAAGGTTTCTTGTAATCTTGTAAACAACATAAACTCAATCGGAGCCTTTAGATAATATATATATATATATATATATATATATATATATATATATATATATATATATAAGAGCAACCACAATGATATAAAGCTTTACAAAGCTTTTTTATGAAATTTATGACATATTAGTAGAAAAGCTTTACAAAAAGCTTTGTGCTCAGTGAAGAAAAGCTTTCAAAGCTTTTCTTTTCAAAATATACACACACACAAAATCAAAAAAACTTTTACTCAAAGACTTGATATTTCTCAAGCTTTGCAATAATAAAGTCTTTACTCCAATGACAAAAAGCTTTTCAAAAAGCTTTTTTACACAAAAAAGCTTTGGAAAAAGTCATTGTTGGAGATGCTCTAACTAAAAGAATCAACATTAATTTAAGTACAGAGCAATTATATATATGTACACAACAAAAAACATATATCCATACCATTTTATTATAACTCAATTGCCCAGTTCAGAAGTTCAGATCTATTAAAGAAGAAGAAGAAAAAATTGAAGCAAAAAATAAGTTACTGCACATATATGCCGGAAGATGGAATGGACATCGTCGTCGTGGATGATGCTGATTGCGTTACGGACAGAGACTGCGTGAGAGACGGCGACGGTGTTGAGGCCGGAGATAGCCGATGCGTGAAGACCGGCGACGGTCACTTACGGGATGGCGGCGGTGTGTATGCCGGCTACGATGGTGATGTGAAGTCCGGCGATGGGTGGTGACATCGGAAGATGAAAGTTGGAGTTCAATGGGATGAATAAAAATCTGGGTGCTTGATTATAAAATGGGTTAATAGACACGGAGGGTATTAAAGTATCCCAAAATGTTCACTTGGGGTACTAAAGTTTATCATTTGACAAATCGATAACCCAACTTTTAAAACCCATCCCTAAGTGGAAAATGAGCTGATAAAGATTCATCTATTTGAACAATTTTATAAACTTTAATTATCCTTGTAAACATATTAATAAACTTTAGTCATCCTTGTAAACATATTAACAAACTTTAGTTACCCTTAAACACAATACGTGTAGTTAACTTATCGATTTGTCAAATCATAAACTTTAGTACCTCAAATGAACATTTTGAGATACTTTAATTCCCTCCGTGTGTATTAACCCTTATAAAATGGAGGGGTAAAGGAGAAGGGTATAAATGTCAAGTGAGGGCTCTGTTTGGGAAGGAGGCATTTTTTTCGGGTTTAAGTCAGCGATCGCCAACGAACTTTCCATTTTGTCCCGAGATCACCAATCAACCGGTTTTATTACCGTGATCACCATCGAACTTTCAAATTTCGTTCCGAGATCACCAACCATGTACTTTTTTGTGACAAACAAGAATCACCATCTGACGTGGCATTGCCACGTAGGTATTTTTAATGACGTGGCATTGCCACGTAGGTATTTTTAATGACGTGGCAATGCCACGTCAGATGGTGATTCTGGTTGTCACAAAAAAGTACATGGTTAGTGATCTCGGAACGAAATTTGAAAGTTCGATGGTGATCACGGTAATAAATGGAAAGTTCATTGGCGATCGCTGACTTAAATCCTTTTATAATCAAAAGGAACTCAATCTCAATTGATCATAAAATCACGTTAGGTAATCACTAATAATCAAACAATAATCAAGGATCATCAAATAAAATACACCCGGTTTTGACTTTTTTTAAAATCGCTTCGGCTCCTGTCACGAGTGGGTAGAAGAAGCAAGAAGAATCGGAGGTTTTTGTTAGTTCATTCATTTTTTCAGTTTCTCGGTTCGAATACGTTATTCCTTTTCATTTGATTAAAATTTCGATTTCATTTTCGGGTCTGTGTTTCTGTAACGTTATGATTGGCTAAATTATTTATGTATTTACTTAGATGATGATATTTAGATGATGGTTTGATTATTGATTTGTGAAAGATATTAGATTTTATGAATGTTTATATGTTTATTTGATAATCCTTGAAAAGGAATAACGTATTCGAACCGAGAAACTGAAAAAATGAATAAACTAACAAAAACCTCCAATTCTTCTTGCTTCTTCTACCCACTCGTGATAGGAGCCGAAGCGATTTTTAAAAAAGTCAAAATCGGGTGTATTTTATTTGATGATCCTTGATTATTGTTTGATTATTAGTGATTACCTAACATGATTTTATGATCAATTGAGATTGAGTTCCTTTTGATTATAAAAGGGTTTAAGTCAGCGATCGCCAATGAACTTTCCATTTTGTCCCGAGATCACCATCGAACTTTCAAATTTCGTTCCGAGATCACCAACCATATACTTTTTTGTGACAACCAGAATCACTATCTAACGTGGCGTTGCCACGTCATTAAAAATACATACGTGGCAATGCCACGTCATTAAAAAATACCTACGTGGCAATGCCACGTCAGATGGTGATTCTGGTTTGTCACAAAAAAGTACATGGTTGGTGATCTCAGAACGAAATTTAAAAGTTCGATGGTGATCACGGTAATAAACCGGTTGATTGGTGATCTCGGGACAAAATGGAAAGTTCGTTGGCGATCGCTGACTTAAACCCTTTTTTTTCACTCTTTCAGAAACAGATACTTTTTATGGATTAAGTGGTAAAGAAACAACCATATGTCTTTCTGGGTTAAGACATGTATGGAAATAGACCATTAAGTGGTAAAGAAACAGGCCCTAAATATATATACATTAAGGTTAGAGTATTTATTACGTTTTCTATAGTGAATGTTATTATTTTTAATTGTATTATCTAACTTAAGTATTAAAATTAAGTTTAAACTATAGAAATATAAAATGGACACTTGTCAATTTATGAATACATTATGTGTCAAATTTTAAGCACATTAGGTGCTTCTTAAATAGTAACTAGTGAAAATCTAGAGCCGTGCAATGCATAGCTCACGTTTAAAGAAGTCAATGTCAATTTTGTGATGTTAATTATATGTTAAATTCTAAAATGATGGTTGATCTAAAGGAAGAAGGAAAAAAATCTTTTTCTCTTTTCCTCTACTATTGGCAAGAACAAACACTTCAATCAATGCATATGATCCACCTTGAAAGATTACATGGATAGAGAATAAGTTTTAAGAAGCTATGAAACTGTATATCATATAAAAAGAATTATAAAAAAAAAACAAGTAAAAATATAGATTGAGAAAGTAGGAGTGTTTGCTGAAAAATAGAAAATTTGAAGTGAAATGTGATTGTGTCGAAAGAGTAGACACGATATATCTAGAAGGTAATTATCGAAAAAATATGTTTATGTTAAATATTAGACAACTACCAAAAATATATGTAACAATCTTTATTTGAAAAAGAAAAAAGAGTTGATATAGGAAACAAAGATCCTCATGTAAACCTACTATATATTTTGAAATGTATATATAGTAAGAAATGATTAAGTGATTAAGAGAAGTAATTAATGTATAATAATGATTATTATATTAATTGTGTACTGTCGCACCCCCAATTTCATGATTTGCGGAAGCGATTCGGGTCGGGGCGCGACTAATCAAATATCAACAGCACAAAGATATCTAATGAACGACTCTAAATGAGACGTTTGAAATACATTACATAAGTAATAAGTTTTACAAAATAACTAGAGTTCGCAAAATGATACTAGAGATTCTACTACATAACTAGTAGTACAAAAATAATGTAAGAAAATCTCCAGCTAAAAGTATGCATGCGAATCGAGCTAGGATCCTGGTGGGCCGATCCTACTATAACAGTGTACCTGAGAATGCACACTAAAATGGTCAGCTATAAAGCTGGTGAGTTCACAGGTTTTATCAAAAAATGGTAATGATGATTTACAAATCATTTCATGAAGTATATAATCTATACTTAGTAAAACAGTAGTGGTTAGATGCGTGAAATCTTGTATAAAAGTGTAACCTCGAGTAGATCTTGAAATCTTAACCTCTATTCTTGTTTTATTTAGTTTTCACTTTCTTAAATATCTTAAGTCTAGGTTTCTTGAAGTATTCTTGATTAGACTGTAAGTCAGATAATTTCTTGTCAAACTGGTTCTAGTTTTCTTGAGTCTTGGTTCTTAAATTCTTGGAATCTCTAGATTCTTGGGGTCTAGGCGTTCTAGTTTCTATTTCTTGAAATATCTAGTTTCTTGACATTTCTTGACAGTTCTTGCAAATAAGTTTCTTGACATTCTTGACAGTTCTTGAGATTTCTTGCAAATAAGTTTCTTGACATTCTTGACAATTTCTTGCCATCACATAGGTTTCTTGACATTAGTTTCTTAGTTCTTGGATTTCTTGTAAGTCTCGAATTCTAAGTATCTTGTAATATTCTAGTTTTCTTGAAAGTCCTAAACAAGTATTCACAGTGGTCCCTTTAATACATAATAATGAAACATAACAAGAAATTTAATTAACACATATTTAGTACACATAAACGAACTACACATAGATGGACCAAATTAAACACAACTCAAATACATATCAGATAAGAGTCAAACATCAAGCAATGCTACAACAATACGTATGTTGTACACGTAAGAAAGTACACACTTTAGAGGACTAGGATAAAACACAACACAAATGAGTTACCCAAAAGTAATCCCAGCTTAATAGTGATAAGCAATTATCATGATAAAAATGATAGTTTTAATAAACAACGGTTTATAAAAACAATGAGTATGCATTCTCACCCCGAAAATAGTAAAACGTGGGCTATGAACTCACCTGAGGGTGCTAGCTTTTCTAAACCGGAAGTGGGTCTAGCTCGTAACCTCCTAGTGCCCTAAACACATGAGGTTATAATGTAAGTAGACGACCCTATAGTTCATCTATTGCTAGTTGTCAATCAACTTGTATTGTCCAAGTGTTTGTTGTTTTAAAACGTTGCGGCCCGTTGGTGAAGTTTAAGTGTGTAGTAATAATTTCTAAAGTTATTATTATAATGTTTCGTTTCATTGTACACTTATAAAGTATATGTATTTGTATGTTCAAGTGGTGTCGTATAAAGTATATTTATTGTTACACAAATTTGATACTCGGTGAATGGGTGTGTGTTGCTAACGGATTATTTAGTCCACAAAACCTCAAACCGCTGGTCAAAGCTGGTCAAACTGGTCAAGCTGGTCAAACGTGCTCGGTTTGACCCGAAATTTTTTGGGGGTCCTTAAATATGTTTTTAAAGCCTAAGAAAATTATCGTTGCTCTTCGGGGTTGATGTGTAAAATCTAGTTTATAATTTATCGTTGATAAGTAAACAAGAAAATACTGTACTAGACCAAAACACAACCGGGCAGTGGACCCTATCGTATAGTAGTATAGTTGGGTAGGTTCGGGTTCGAACACAGGGAACTTAAGTTTGGATAATCAATATAAGTGTGAGCAATTTAGAAAGTGAAAATAAAAGTTTGGTTTGGTGTGACCGAATTGTCACGATGCTTAAAACTACAATTTATCTTTCAATGAGAACGGTGGACTCAGGAAGAGTCAAATTAGTTGTTTGGAACTTTCAAATATTAAAAACAATACTTGCTTGGACTATGTCGCTAGTGATTTCGGGGTGTGAAATTAAAACCGGTTAATTCTATGCAAGCTAATTTCCATCAAACCTAGGCTTAACATTCGCCATCACCTAATGTGTGACACTCCTCCAAATTAGGTATATTGTAACATCCTCGAATTGGACCTAGTTGTTTTATATTATTTCTTGATTTAAATAAGTATTTAAATGTGTTTGGAAATAATATTGTTTGAAATAGTTGAAATAATTGGAATAGGAGTTAAATATTCCAATGTGATAAGTGAATTATTAATTGTTGTAAATTAATATAGTTAACGGTACAATAAAATGTTTGGACTCGCAAATGGTTTTCGGGTTCCAGACAATAGATTGAGATGGGGTATTAAATTATACCCGTATATTGAAGGCGGTTTGTGAACCGACTATATATTTAACTTTCTATTTTAGGAAAGTTTCATTAGAAACTTCAAAAACTCACAGAAACCTTATGAAATCCAAATCAAAAACTTGAAACCTACGAATTGGAGCTATGATTGATTCCAGTTTCACCATTATCATCTTTCAATTCAGTGTTCTTCAATTTAGAGGTAAGTTTGAATTGAATCAAATAGTTTATAAGTTTTGAATTGATTGATTTGGATTGAAAAACATGAATTTGATGTTAGAACTTCGTTATAACTGTTGCATATTGATTATGTGAAGTTATTAAGTGTTTATAACAGTTAGAAAGTGAAGTTTGGGCGATTTGGATGATTAAATCCGTAGGTTAGGGTTTGATCAGGGATGAAGATGAGCTGAAAAAGGCTCAAACGCGATCCCAGAACCCTAGCCAGGATCGCGTTCGTTAGTTATAAAAGGAATCGGACGAGTTTTGTTCTTGGGAACGCGATCCCAAGAATTTGTCCGGATCGCGTTGCTTAGTTATAATTTGTTACAGAATTATTTTACAAAGAGGAACGCGATCCCACCATGGTTTTCTGGATCGCGTTTGTCAGTACCTTTTTGTAAATTTTGAAAATGCATAAGTGTTTAGAAGGTGGTGTTTTTAGCGACACTTGAAATTGATAAATTTTCATTAACTCGGATTGGGTTGAAATTTACATGGTGACTCGAAAACGGCCCAATGATCAAAGCTCTATTCTAAGAGTCTATATGGTTTTTGGCGTTTCGGGGTCGTTTAGGGGTCGAAAATGGCATTTTACAGTTTTTGAACCCTATTTCGGGACTTTTGATTTTGTTCCGAATTGAATCTTTGTTTGCTGTGATCTTAGGAATCACTTGATACATGTAATTATGTTATGATTGTATAACGATATTAATTACCTAAGTATTATCAGTTGAGACAAGCTACTAACTTATTGTTTATTGATTGTATTCTCAGATGTGGAGAAGGCTCAGTAATATTAGACCTCTGAGCTCGTGCCTGAGGTAGTCGGTGAGTGGATCTGTAACCTCAGTGTGATTTAGTTGTAATGATTTGATTTACAACAAGTAATTTATAGTATTACTTTGATATGATACATCTGTAGAGATATCTTGCCATGATAGTTTAATTAGTTGCTTACTTGGCCGATTGTGCTAGTATGTAAGATTTTGAGGTCAACTTGATTTGATGGTTGGACTTGTTGTTATTGTAGACGACAGGAGATCTCGGAAACTTGAAATGTTGGTTTAGAGATCTAGGTCGTGTGTGATTGACAACAAGTTATCGGTAGTTCTGTATGGGCCAATACAGATGATTGATAAGAGTTCCTTGAGTACCAAACCGGTATTAGGGTGTCTCAGGGACCACCGATCCTCATGATGTTGCGTGTATGACATTGATTGGATGTTGAGTGATTGATTGATTTTCTGTTTATTGTTATTTGATGTAAACAGATTGTTATGCTAGGTTGGACTGTTGCTTATAGTTTCATTCACTTAGCTTTATGCTAACCCCACCACAGTTCTTCCTGCAGGTTAAAATAGATGGGACATATTGGGCAGGAGGTTGTTGGACTGGATGGAATGTTTGACAAGCTTTTACTCTGATGTTATTTTGATAACTAAAGAGATATTTTGAATTATATAACACCGAGTTTGTTGAAATGTCATGTAATAAGTTTGAAAAGTTTATTGACATTTTGAGTACATTGATAATATGTTTTAAATATACGCTTCCGAGTCGAAAATATTATATTATTGTTTATAATGAAACGATGGGTGTTATATATATAATTATACTTAATTACATGCATTTCTTACGCTAATTCCCTGCATTTGTTTTAAGCTAAACCTATGATGTGATATGAGTCTAGCGAGCCCAAAATAATAATACAAAAAGTATTACATGCTATGTAGTTATTGATAAATTACGTACGAACGTATCGGAACGAAGCCGACAAAAATAATTAACCAGATTTGGTAACACGAAATAATTAATAATTCAATTATTAATTACGAGTATTTATATATCTATAACATATAGATAAAGTGGTTCAATTATACGTTTAACATAAAACGTATTATAAACGAACAGAAACAATTCTAAAACGTACCAAAAAGGTCAAAATCTGAAAAATGTTATTTTTCTAGTACGTTTTCAAGTATTTAGAACATTACTTCGAAATATGGATTCGAAACTCAACTGAAATTTGGCGCTCAATTAACTGCGCGCAGTAAAATGTACAGAATTGTACAACAATCAAAAATAATGATGATCTCATTATTCTGAACATAAATAACGAACCAGGAGAACACCTACGAAATAAAAATATAAAAAGTTTATTTTTATATTGCTATAATTATACCCGTACTCGAAATTGTGGTACCAAAAATGGACTACCAACCTCAAATAATTGAGAGACAGCAGCCCATACTCGCTTGATTTAATTGCTCCCTCTCTTTTCTCTCTGGTTTCATTCGATACACACACACACCACACCAAATCATCATCTTTTCCTTCTCCTTCTCACTAAGAAAATTTACAAGATCAGAGGGTAGCAACAGCAGCTGGAAGCAGTAGTAGAACACCAAGACCAGGAACAACATCTCATCATCATCATCCTCGTATCATCGCCATCCTCACAAACCTCATTGTAAAGAAACTCCTTCCTTTTTGATTTCTACTTGTTAATTTCGTGTTTAAATCGTGTATACAAAACATAAATCATACATATAACATAAAGATTGATGATTGTGATGATGAACACTAAAATGGTTTTAAGAAACCAAAACTAAAAATCACGAATTATATGTGTAATTGTTGTTATAAAAGTGATATAACGATGTATATTGAAGATACTAAGCACCTAAGTACTAGTACCATTCGAAATATAGCAAAATCATGTTGCGATTTCGGGTTTTAAACTGCGAAAACGGTTCAGAGCGCTCGACCTGAAGCAAATAGCCGATCGGCTTATCGAAGCCGAACGGCTAAGACCAAGCCGAACGGCTATGGTCCCAAAGCCGAACGGCTACGGACTGGGCTGGGTTGTGCGACCAGATTAAAAATGCTTGATGGGCCGGGCGATGTGGACTAGGCCGAAACAAACGATGGACTACGTAACTGGACTGGGCCGAGGCACAAAGCCGAACGGCTTATAGACAAGCCGAATGGCTGGCCAAGCCGAACGGCTGGCCCAAGCCGAACGGCTGGCCTGGGCTGTTCTGATGAGCTGGGCCGGCTGTGAACTGGGCTTCGTGATTGGGCCGAACGATTAATGGATTATACGTTTAAATTAATTGGATCGGGTTATATAAACAAACAAATGGGCCATTGGAGCTAAAATTAAATACGTACATTTATCGAGTGGGATTTAGAAATGATTTGGAACGTAATTACAAACGGACATATATATATAAATATATATATATACCTACGAATGTAGAATGAACCTATTGGTATATATACACATTTGGGACGAGACATATATTATATGGGACAAATAAGACTAGTGATTTTGAAACTTAAACGGCAAACAATATACACAAATGATTCATATATATATATGAGATATATGTGAACGAAACAACGAACAATAATATATATATGCGAGAATATATATATATTCAACTATATAAGTATATATGTATATATGCTTACACATTCGAATGATTCGACAAACAAACGTAACTTGGAAAATATTATTATATTCAACAACAAACATCAACGATTTGCACAAACTTAAGAAATTGATAATTTCTTCAAACAAACGAACTATTAACGTAAGTAAACTATGTACTTATGGTTAATACAATATTGTGTATAGGTTGACTACGTTTGGGCTACGCTATCATATCTCGCTAGCATTCACATCCGAGCACTCACAGTGAGTTTACAAACCCCTTTTCACTGTTTTAAATGCTTTTAAAACTCGGGGTGGAAAACATAGAAATCGTATGTATAACTGCATGCGACAACTGCTTTAAATACTGTATGTATTTGCTTGAACTGTTTATGAAGGGGTACTTCATACTTGAACTGTTTGTGAAAGGGTATTTCACACAACTAGTTGAACTATGTTTTATGAAATGATTTCATAACTATTTTGGGAATTTAGGCAACGAATCTTAATACAGATCTAGGCTGAACGATGTAGTGCATAAAAGACCTTATGGCTACAGACTATAACCATTAGCTAGGTAACTCTAGCCACTGAGTATACGGATAGTACTATCGCCGTGACGACCCTCCTACGGTTTTGGGAGCGTATACTTACATGTCCTACTCGGCAAACAACAACAGATTCGGGTCGTGGTTTGGTTATAGGGTTAGATCGTGTTACCTTACTTGACAGGTTTAGCTCACCTTTCAAGGGATCACCGTTTAAATATTCCCACACACAAAACTACTGTTTAGGAAGTGATTTCCTACGTATACTACTTTGGAAATGTTAATCTTTATTTAGGTTAACCTGTGTTTCCTACTGATAACTGATTTGTTATTTGTTAATAACTTGTGTTTCCTAATTGACAAACAACACTTATTTGGAAATGTTATTCTTAAATGATTAACTTGTGTTTCCTACATAATTAACAAACTTGTGAATTCACTCAACAATTTTGTTGACGATTTACTCTATGTTTTTCAGGGAATTAGCAGCGTAAGTAAGATCTGCATGCATATCAGGACGGACTACCTTGGACTTGTTAGGATGCCACTACTTTTGGGACACTTGGATTTCCTCTGTATAACTGCAACTACTGCAGTCATACCTATGAAATCTACTTTTGATATTATGTATTTTATTAAATACTGATTTCAACTACTACTATTACTGTTACCACTTTTCAAGTGGTAATCTTTTGTAAAACTTTAACTAACGGCATCTTAATCTATTTCGTTCTGCGATAACCATATGCTCTGAGTATGTATGTATCTGTTGGTTGTGTTTTACTGCTCGCAGCCCCGCCACGTCACTAAGCTTCCGCAATTTACTCTTGTTAACTGTAATTACCGTTTGGCGGGGTGTGACATAATGATTCAACTTCAATTTGCAAACTCATGAAATAATCACGTAACGGACATTTGCCATAGCTACCTACTTGCATGTTTGAGCTTAATTTGTTTAACCTATTCCAAAACTACATCCGCAATTAAGTTCAACCGTTTATAGACAAATAGTTGATGATAACTTACTAGATAGAAAACGTTCTCTATATCTATTAGCAAATCACCAAACAAGTTAATTCATTGACATCAAGCTCAAACACACAAGTTGGAGATTAAACATAAGTTCAAACTAAACGAGTTTATGATTCATCCACACGAAAAGCATTCACCATTATCGCTAACTCATATCATGCTAGCTAACTCGTTTAACTTGTAACATCATCCACGTTCGCGGAAATGGTTCTTTCATATATTTCATACAAATAACAAGTATTTTTATTAAACAACAAACATTCGCTATAGTTGTTTAGCCAAAATACCGACAAGTTTAACAAAATCAAACTAGTTACATACAAATTTGTGGATGAATCTTAAACTCGAAACATAAACTCACACCTAAATATAACACCCCTAGTCACTAACTAGTTCATCCAAGCAAGTATAACAAAATCTAGCCAACAATCATACTAACATCATCACAAACACATATCATCAAAGAAATCAAAGAAAACATGATTATAGTAGAATGAAAAGTGCAAACCAAGTGATTACAACGTCGGAATGATGATTGTTTGTAACCGAGTGTTCTAGCAAGATGGAAGATCTTAAAAATTATGAAGAACCACCTAAACCCTAGAAAAATCACCAAAAATGGAGCTGGTTTCGTGTGTGGAAGATGATAAGAAAAGTTGGTGAGATCTAAAAGCAAAAGTGCTTTTCTAGTACAAAAGGGCATCTGCCGCCCAAACTACCCGGCGGCTTTGAATCACTACCCGGCGGGTTCTTTGGAATTATGGAACCGGCTGTTTGTTTAACCAACACGTCGGGTTGGGCACAAAGAAATGACCGGCGGCTCAAATGTCTAACCCGCCGGCTTCTGAAGGCTTCAGGAGGGCGAATACTTCTGTTACCAAAAAGCGATGGAAATCTTAAATCACCCGGAGGCTAGCCCCAATAACCCGGTGGGTTCTCCACGACCCGGCGGCTTGGTTTATTGACCCGTCGGCTTCTTCAGAACCAGAGGACCCGGCGGCTACTCTTTTAAAGCCGGCGGCTTCAATCCAGATTCCAGCAGACCTGCTTTCTAGCTCAACACTTCAACATATTTCACACTTGCTCGAATCTTTACCAAAATGCAATCCAAACCATGATTCTTCAATATTGACACCTAGAAATCAATTCCAGCTAATTAAGTACCAAAAGTTCATAAAGTCCACTTAAAACGAATGCAAAAACAATGATATCGCTAAAGATAGATATGTACAAAATGAGCGATATCAGGGGTTAACCCGAAAGTGTCCGTTTTTAATTGGTTCAAAATCAGTCCACTCGAATATATACTTCAGTTTTTAGGTCTTGTTCAAAGTCCGATTTAACAATGATTTCTTGTGATATAGAATCTGAGAAAAATATATGTTATAGTCTTATGTCTTAGCTTTGTTTCCCATATTCTTACATGATCTTTAGCCAAACGAAACTCGTGATATTAATTTATAAAGGAACCGAGGTCCAGCAGCTAAATATTTTGACATACGTTCAAAGATTTAATCATATCTCAAGTTTTACAAAACTTAACAAAACGTGCAAGTAGGGGATTTTAAGATAATACAATTTCCAAACGTTTGCCACTGGTTTCGGCTAAATTGGTCTCGTATTTTCCAAGATATGCCCTTAAATATTTGACCCAAAATCCTGATTAGAATCTGCAGAAAGTACATGTGCTTTTAAAACTTTATTTAAAAATAGAAAATAACACAATTAAGTTCTGGGGCCTGGAGATCTCGAATCTAAACATTATAAACTTGAGTTTTGAGTTAAGAAACATGAGATTTAGTGAA
This sequence comes from Helichrysum umbraculigerum, assembly GCA_949592205.1. Lineage (NCBI taxonomy): Eukaryota > Viridiplantae > Streptophyta > Magnoliopsida > Asterales > Asteraceae > Helichrysum > Helichrysum umbraculigerum. The sequence goes on along the minus strand of CATIUR010000003.1, from coordinate 8,965,201 downwards.
TAAATGAGTTAGTTATCACGTTACAAAGCCGATCTATTTTATTGTCCAGTGTGTAATACTATTATCCAGTGGTTATTCACGTTTCGGTTGCAATTTAGGGTTTGGTTTTGGACATAACAAGCAGATATGAAGTTCTAGAATGTGTATAAACATGTTCAAAGGAAGTATGAACGAAATCTAGAAGGAAACTTACAAGAAAAGTCGAGTTTAGTGCTGAAATGAGTGGAGAAGGGCTGCTGCATTTTAGTTCTTGTTTTCCTTGCTCAAAACAATGGAAGATGATGATAGATGATAATGGCAGCTTGTGGTGGTCCTTGGAGGTCGTGGATGATGATAATGGTGGTGGTATTTCAGCTGGAAAACCGAAATAGGGGGAGAAAGGTAGAGGATAAGGTGGGTGTAGGTGAAGTGGTGTTGTGCAAATGAAAGAAATCAAGGGGATATCATATATATATATATATATATAAGTGGGCTTATTTTGGTGGGCTGGGCTCGTGGCTTTGGGCCTAAGTTGGGGGCAGAGATTGGGTCAGCCCAAGTGTGGGTTGGGCTCGGGTCTCGGTCCTCGAATTCACGTAATGTTTGTTAGTCATTTAAACGTTAAACCGAGTGACAAATGTATTGTTTTTAAACGTTAAATATTCTCGCGTTGTTTTCGATATATATAAAAGTACATACATACCAAGTGAGTATTTTGAAATACTAAGTTTGAGTTACCAAAATATATTTTTGGATTTCATTCGGGTGTCTGACTCGATTCGCGCGTTTTCTCGCATACGTTTCGTTTTATTCAAAACGTGATAGTTTTTCGTCAATATTATTATAAAATAATATTTCAAGGTAAATAGCGACTATTTTATGATGAAAATAGGTTTATGTTATTTATGGAGTGTTTCACCAACGGCCGGGTGTGTCGGAATCCATCCGATAACTTTGCTTAATTATAATCAATTACGTATATGTATATCTATAATATACGAAATGTTTTAGGTGCTCAACCTAATGTGTTGCTTAATACATGTATTAGCGTTAGTGATCTTTGGTAATGACGACCCTTAAGTACGGGTTGTCACATGTACACATAGCAAGTTTGAAGAAAGTGTTCTTCTTATAGATTAGAAAGAAATTTTATTATATATAAGATTAACTACTTTAGTAGTATGATGATATGTAAAACTTTAAGGTTAAGTACCTGGGAATGCATCAAACTTGTCATGAATGTCTATTGTATGTATCATACTTACGGGAGGTGCATGTATTTAATGTACCAAACTTTCAAAAACGGTTATTGTATGTACTTTGCTGACGTGTCGATGACGTGTCATCTTCTAAGGATGATGTATCGTCCATTTAAGATGCCACGTGGCATCCTTAGAAGATGACACGTCAGCAAAGTACATACAATAACCGTTTTTGAAAGTTGGGTGCATTAAATACACCTCCCGTAAGTATGATACATACAATAGACATTCGAGACAAGTTGAGTAAATTCCCAGATACTTAACCCAAACTTTAATACTTGATACTTATTACAATTACAAAAGTAAAACTGTGTATTTGTAGTTGTTTTTATCATAATTTTACTTTCTTTTTCTGTATATATATGTTACTTCATCAAATAGTATGAAATTATGAATCAGTGTTCGAATTGTTTTGCGTATCAAAAGGCTTATAATCTATCGATGTCGGGCTGTCCCAAACATATAAAGAGTCGTTGGTTCGAGCTTCATTTGAGACAAATGTGATTAATTTGTAAAAATTATATATGTAGTGTGTAGATTTATATGTAATCTTTACCTATTTTAAAGTAATATGATAAAAAAAATTTATGTAGTCTTTAAACGATTATGCTACAATATGAACACATGTTCATAATTTCATATTTAAACGATCCATTCATCCATTTTAGTATATATTTATTTATTACAAATTACAATATTTACACCATAATGGATCATGTAAACATAAGTGTCAACATTAATTAAACATTTTTCTAATTAGATTTTGCTCTAAGGGCTGCAAATCGAGCAATGATATCATCATAATCAGGAAGTTTAGGATGAACAGGTCCTCTTCGGGGGTTCACTGTCACAAGTGGCCTCAATCGCGATGGAGCCCCACCCTTTATTCGCCGTCTAGTCTTTACCTCTTTGTTCTCCCCATTTTCGACATGAGGGAAATTTAAAACTTCCATATTTTCCTTGTTAGAATCTTGTCTTTGTTTATTTGTAGTCGAATTAGAAGAGTTGTTGAGATCTGTTTCCTTTTTATTTGGATCGTTTTTAACATAAGGTGGCGGCTTGAGCCTAAATAATGAGGATGGTTTTGATTTAGTTGAATCGTTGGAAGAATTTGAACTTGAACCTGAACTTGATTCTGGACTTGTGGTGGTTTCTGCACTAGTCGAGAGTAGACTAGTGGTTCTTGACAAGTAATCCAAAATGCGTTTACGCATATTTTCTGTTTGTTTTTCAATATCAGGAGGCAACTCATCATTCTTTTCAACTATTGAACGGTCGTTGTCATTGCTATCTTTGTTTCTTGCATCTTCAATGTTAACCATCCATCGATTTTCATGGTCAGTTATACGATACTCCGTGTCTTGATCGCCATAAGCATTTTGGGACCCATCCTACAAAGATGACACATTAGGCGATTTTTGACTCATTTCACCTTTTCTATTTTATCTAATAAGATTAATATTTGCTTCACCCGCTACAAATAACTAATATACGGAGTAGTTGTTAATCTTTAACATGATAAATAAGTAAAGCATATGAAATTAGCTAATATGAAAAACGGTCAAATGAGACAAAAACCGCCAAATGATTTAGTTCCTGTTAATCATGTTTAATTAACATGTAATCTATATACAAAATTCAGAAAGCTAAAATAATGTAACGTCTTTGCTGATAAACCTAAGCTAACCAACGATAAAAAGTTGTCTGTTTGACTCGCTGTCAAACAAAATAAGCAGGATCCGCAAGATGAAAAAGCAGGTGTGTCAAAATGAATCAGATCTTACATTCTCGGATAAAGGTGGTTTGTACAATTTTTGTTCTAATGACTTGCAATCCCATTCGACACCATGCTCTAATGCAATCTCTTGCATCAACTGAATCTTCATCTCCTTTGTGGGACGGTCTGGATTTAACAGATTAACAAACTGAAGAAATGGCATGTATCAGCTTTCGGTTTTACTATATTTATGCTGGTAAAACTATATCATAATTTATACAACTTTAGCATTTTTGCTATTAGATAATTCTAGTATTAAATCTGTTCTATACATAATTAGCAAAAATGATAAAGTTTGATACATATGATGTAATTTGTCCTACTATTATAAGAGTACTTGAAAACTATGTGTCTTATAAGTTTTAACAAGATCAATATAAGAAACAAACCTCTTTGTTGACGAAAGATTCAAAAGAATTCTCGTATTTATCAAAAATCAAGCTCCTAAGTGCACGCAATTCGGGCAAATCGGCAATTCTTGCAGCTGCATACACCAAAGATGAGAGCGCTTCCTTGCATTCCTCCGGGCATTCACTATGAGTCACAAAAGAAAATTATGTATAGCCTTATTTATAGAAGTCTAAAGATAAAGACGTATGAATGATAAAAGAAACAAATTTAAAACAAACTAAAACCTCTGGTCATTCATGGTTATGAGATGGTTCAAGAGGAGTGTGCAAAATTGCTCAACGCGGTCATAACATAATGACCGTATTTGGTCAAGATAAAGTCTTCCGACCTGTTTTTGTCAATAAACGAGATCAGCAACCATGGCACATATGGGTTGTGTGTCCCTATTTATTGGAAATGACTCGTTATCTTTGGTTCAGTAGAATGTAGCCCGGGCCAAGACTGGGGTCCTGGTCCTGGTCCTTGTGCAAGCCGGCCGGAATAGCCCGTTAGTTAGGCCCTAAAGTATTTTCCTGAATATATTCTTAAAAAAATATATTTTTTCCTGAGTTAATAGTAGATTTAAAGCTATAAATTAATAACGTACTTACCTTTTTGTATCAAGGTGAGTAATGTACCATTTTTATTACCAATGTGAGTAACCAACTCTTAAGTTTTGTTTCAATATGAGTAACTAACTCTTAAGTTTTGTTTCAATATGAGTAACATGGTACTTTAGTCAATTTTAATTATCATCATTGGTCACATTTCGATGACATGTATAATTTTTAATGACATGATTTGACACTTTAGATATATATATATAGTATACTTAAACTTTATTTCTTGAATTTAACTTGTAAAATTAGTGTTCCAAATGAATTTCATCAAGAAATAAAGTTTAACTTTACTAAATATATCTAAAGTCACATGTAAGTCATTAAAAGTATACATGTTAACGACATGTAAGCAATATTGATAATTAAATAGTGATTAGAGTACCATGTTACTAACATTGGAACAAAACTTAAGAGTTGGTTACTCATATTGGTAATAAAAAGGGTACATTACTCACCTTGGTACAAAAAAGTAAGTACGTTACCAATTTACAACTTTAACCCTAAATAGTTTTAATGAGTTAAAACAAGGATTTTGTTAAATGTAAAGCTATGTTTAAGAATTAATTGAGTACATAAAGTAGTGATACATTAAGTTGGTTGATGGATGTTAAATTCATAAATGGGTGCGTTTGCGCTTACAAATATCACTTTCCTTGAAACAAAAATTTCATGAAAACCGGCCCAGTTAGGAGTGGAACCACTAGGCCCAAATCAAACACCTTTACATAATTACATTACATGTGCCAGATAGAACCGGACATAAACGTATTTAGTTTAAAATTTGGTTTTTTAGGGTATCGAATCTGGTCGACGTCCAGCATACAATCTAATAAAGAAAAGATGAAGTTATTATTATTATCTCTATAACAATTACCAATTACCAAAGGTAATGTTACTATTGTTAACCTATTGAAACTCACTGCTACTATTGTAACTCGGTATACACTAGCATGTGATGACTAATTCTATTAAAATAAAGCTAGCTACTATCATTGTTATATTATATTGCTACATGTGTATGTCATATACTATATAAAATTTAAAATTTTATAAACATATAACTAATTTAGAAAATCATTATATATATATATATATATATATATATATATATATATATATTGGAATGATCCAGAGGGAAGTGCATTTTTTGGGGGATATATGTGTGTGTGTGTGTGTTAAGATATGTAATATAAATATTACTTTACAAATTATAAGAAATATTATAAGACCACCCAATTCGTTTTAACCCTCCCCACGCTTTATTATTGATCTGAAATGTTAACTTTCAACTATAAAAGAGTCTTCGGTATTATAATTAATCGTAGAATATATATTGCAAAGTTTAATAATCCGTATTTGTTGATAGAATATGTTTTATGATCGCTATTTGTTGATTCACATCATTCCTTAAAATTCAGAAATATTCATGAAGTTTTAACTTTTATAAAACATTGAAATGTAATAACATAGAATATATGAGTAACATGATATATTGATACGTGTTAGAAAGCTTTTCTACAAGATGGTTTTAACCGTAGATCTCAAAAATTACACTAAACCAACGAGCCATTGACTCAAATAAACTTTTAATTGCAACAAAGCTTTGATAATTCGGTTCAATCGACTCCAACATTTACATGAACTATATAAACTTTTATGGATTTTGTTTGTTATTTCTAAGCCTATTAATATGGAAATGAAACGAGGAAATGATGTTTGTTGAGGGTGAAGCTCCACCAAAAGCTCAAATTCACATATATTTTAAGGGTGGTGATATTTCTACCATCCAGATTGATAAATCCACCACAATTATGCATTAACAGGTTGTACAGTACAATCTGCTAATGCATATTTGTGGTGGATTTATCACTTTGAATAGTGGAAATATCATTTGGCATATTTTAAGGTAAAAAAATGTTCTTACCCAACCCGTTTTACTAAGTAAACAAATACGTGATACTTTTTACTAATAAAAGAAATTTCAAGTATGTTTATAAATATGTTAGCCTTTATGTGTTCCAATGTTTGTACATTCATTTATTTGTCTAAAAATGTGTCTTTTTTTCCCGCTGCAACGTGCAGGTAAAAATCACTCGTTATAAAACATATACAAAAAAGTTCTTACATATATAAGAGCTATAATACTCGATAGTTTATTGTTTTGGATTGAAATCGATCGATAACAAAGTTAAAGGAGTAAGATGGATTGGGGGTCGTCTCGAATACATTTTCAACATATTGATAATCTTTGAAGTGTTACGAGAGAAAGACATGAACGATTATCATGTTGAAAATGAACTTGACAGTATTATAATCCACAAAACAAAACAAAACAAAAAAAGAACAAAAAACAATTACCCTTCCATACGCCTCATAATCGAGATCATTTTTCAAAAGCTCTGCAATATCGCTCCTCAAATACTTTTGCATTGCATTTCGTCTCCTTTTGATCATCTCAATTCGCGTCAATGTCAAGTCGATCTTTGCCTTGCTAATACACAATCAAAATAATCAAAACACGAAAACATCACAAACTAGAACAAATCAAAATTCATGAACTAACACAACTCACCATTTTAAGTGAAACTTGCGTTTAGACCATTTCTCAAACATGTTTGCAAAGAACTTCATGATCCACAACCGATAAGCTCGAGTTTAAAATATTGATTCGCTATAATATCAACAGGAAAGGAACTTTTTTGTTGTAAGAATGTGAATCAAGCTACACAAAGGATCGCCATTACAAAAAGTAAGCTTTAGAATGAGCAACAAAATTTAAATAAAGCAAAGAATATTTGTATATTTGGGTAAGATAATGTGTTGGTATATTTAATTATTTACAACTACTAAAGTACTAATAATAATAAAGTTGTAATTAAAATGAGACCGTAGATATTCCGTGCCTCTTTTGGCTTCATGTTTACTTTTTTAACACAAGTTTTTTCATTTTTTTAAGACAAAAATAAACGATATCTTTGGTTGGATTTTAAAACTATTATTATATTATATTCAAAAAATCCCCTTAAAAAAGAAAAGATAACTTTTTATATATATAAAAATGATGATAGGTTCAGAGGAGAAATACATTTTGAGAAAAAGGAGGAGAAGACTCTCCTCCACTAAAAAAGTGCCACATGTCACACGTCAAATTTTCATTTTTACCACATTCACCTTTTTAATATTGTACACTACTCCTTCCTATTTTAATATTGTTCATTTTTTTACTGCATTTTTGTATTTTACACATTAATCTTTTGATGTTTTAACTGTATTTTATTTATACACCTCGATCTAATATATATCGCTTGTTTTCTACTGCATTTTAAGTTATACGTAATCTATTTTGTACTGCATTTTGTTAAAATTACACTGCATTTTATTATTATTACTGCATTTTGCATATATTTCATATTGTTTGTTTTTTACTGCATTTTTTTATTATACACATTATCCATTTTTACTGCATTTTGTATGAAAGTATAATACGTATTGTTGTTTTTATTGCATTTTGCATATATTTCATTCAGTAACATTGTTCGCTTTTTACTGCATTTTATATTATACATAATCTATTTGTACTGCATTTTGTTATTTTTAACAATGTAAAAATCAAAATAGTGGAAGGGGTGTGGGGTGAACTTTTTTGTTATGTTTTTTTTTTTTTTTGTTAACTCTTAACCCTGTTTTTCAAACTAATTACAAAAATATCATCATTTATAACCCTTAATTCAAACCACATAATGATTCAATGGTCACCATTAATCTTCTCATCCTTCTCCTCAAATAGCTCCATCCCGGCTTCCGTGTGATCCTCTATCATATAAAAAATAACTTTTTAAAGACTTTTACTGATAATATTATTGTACGGTGATGACTCATGCATGTCACATGCGTCCTTTTTAATTTTATTTTTTGATTAAATTCCTTTTATTATTTTTTTTTCGTGATAAGAAGAAACTTGACGATATCATTTGTGCAAATAGTCGTATAAGAGCCAAATTTAAAAATTGCATTTTGATCCTTTATATTTTTACTTATACATGATTGTTCATTTACTTAATTACTTTAGTTGTGTAATCAAATAATCGAAAGATTATTCGAAATTAACCTAGTCCAAAAGTCAACTCCGACATACTCGAACAAACTTTCAAAGTGAGCTCGAGCTGCTCTGATAAAATTTTTAAGTCAAGTTCATATATTCAAATACTTATACTTGAACGTAATTAGAGCTCGTGAGGTTTATGTACGATAAAATGGATTTTGAGTTTAGTCGAATACAAAAGTATCGAGTCATGTATGTCAAATACTTATAAAAAATAAACATTTTTTTACACAATATATATTTCATATATACATGTTTATATATAAAAATGACATACACCTGACATATAATTAATCTAAAAGTGATCATAAAATACTGATGATCGTCAACATTAACTGGCTTGTACCCGCCGCTTCAAGTATATTATTTGGAAGATAGTTTAAGTTGACAGGCTAACTTAAGCGGTCTTATAAGAATAACATTTGTTCATTTAAAATATGGGATTTTTATTATTATTATTTTTTTTAATATAACGTCTCATTTGCAACTAAACTACATTTACAAGAGCTAATTTTAAAGTTGAAATGTCATTCAACTTAATCTTTGTTAGACATAATAATAATACTACATCCGTCCCATTACAAGTGTGCTGTTTTAACTTTTAAAGGTCTTTATTTTTCAACTTTGATATTAAATATTTTTGTTTGTGTTATATAAAATACTTGATGCAAATTATACTAATGAAAATACATTTAAAACCCAATTCATTCATATATTTTGCATCAAGTATTATATAATATAATACAAACAAAAAAATTTAAGGTCAAAATTGAAAAAGAAAGACTTCAAAAAGTACACTTGTAATAGGAGGAGCAATAATAATTATTAATAATTAATAATAATAATAATAATAATCTTAATCTTAAATTATACTGTATATGGGAAACATCAATATGATGTCATCAATTTAATAAATTTCAATTGAATTAATTTGGTCCCTTAATTTCACTAAATATATTAAAAATAGCCCAAAAACTTTATAAAATCCCATGCAATTATCGTTTGAACAAATATCTAGATGTTTAATCTATATTGTATAATAAATTATATATAGGAAACATGGTTATGATGTCATCAATTTAAAATTTTAAAAATTAATCAATTAGATCCCTTAACTTCACCTAATTATAAAATAAAACTCCTTAATATCTCAAGTTTACTAAAAGAATTATATTTTTGGTATGTAGAGTTATCATTGACTTATTATTTGTGTAACAAATCATCCACCGAATAATCTAATAATATAAAATACAAATAAATGTCCTAACCGCATTCAAACTTTTGGGCTCCATCTCACGAATTGCCAAGTTTCTATTATCTTAATCCCTTATAATTCATTTACCACATTTTGCTTAAAAGATCAAAAAGAGATATCGAAAATTACTTAATTGCCCTTATCTCAATGTTAGCCGACAATCCTTATTACTGTACTAGCCAAAAAAAATATATTCACACAAAAAAAGAAAAAAGAAAAAACGCAATTGCTAGGGTCCATCGTCATCTTCATCTCTATCTTTAACCAATCGTCGGCACACGTATACGCGTGTTTGCTGCACAAGTTTAAACCCTAACAACAGCGAAAGGGAAGGGAAAGGATAATCTGTGAAGTATCGATGACCACGTCGCGAATCGAAGTCGTGGCGGCGGAGATCGCCGGAAGAAAGGAGATTGACAACGGAATGAGGATTGAGACGATGAAGCGACAAAGAGGGAGAGTGTGTGAGCCTGATGGAGTTATGATTTTGGGTTCAATGTTTATTGAGACTGAGAATGTGTTGCGAACTCGGGTATTACTATTTCGATCGCTGTTTCTGATTTTTGGGTCTTTTGATTTTGATCAGATTAGTAATATTAATGTATTGGCTTGCGGTGGTGATGATGGAACATCAAAAAGATAGAGTTCATCGAACAAACCGTTCAATTCCATCTCTACGTAACATATATTATGCTTAGTTTATTTTTCCCTTTCTATTTTCGCTTTCGATTTTGTACTCATCTTGATTGTGCTGTGATTTTCAGGCTGTTGCAGTATGCACTTGTACATCATCTTATTGGGATTCCATTTCATGAAATTGTCATTAATCGCACTCCTGAAGGCAAACCTTATCTGGTACTCCCTGTTTCTTAATTTCTTTCAACTTCGATTATAATTATAACTTGATTTATATTGCCTTTTGTTTTAAGTGACAATTTGTTCAACACATTTTCACAATTTCAATGCTCAGATAGTAAAATTCAGAAATTTTGGTCTTTTACTATTTGTGATTATTACACAAATTAATTAGCTTTGATTTTAGTTTATAACTCAGATTTTTTAATGATTTGATTATTGCGTGTTAATCAGTATTCGGTATTCATGCGTATATAAGAGCTACGTGTTGATCAAACTGTAAAAATATATTGTAAAAATACAAGTGTGGGCATATGCTGAAAAGTCTTAGCTATCAAGTTGACTGAATACCAATATCATCGAATCAGTTGTGGGTTGCAATGTAAATGTTTATATTGAACTAATTTAAGCAGCTATACTATAAAGTATTTTGTTAAAAATATTATTTTGGTTCTTATGATGGCGTGATTGTTCTATATTCTAGGAAAGCCATAGAAGGATGTGAGATATCCGAATTTTTGGTTGTTAATTTGTATCAGCCGTAAATTTGTGGCTCCGTAAAGGTTAGTATCGTGTGACATTTAGAGGTCCCAAACGAATGTTGAAGTTAAATGTAGTGTATTCACTTGGAAAGTCATAGAGTACAATGTTGCATTGTTGCCTCAATGAGAACTTTATCCAAGTTGACACCAAATTTTTTTTTCCTTTCTTCTCCTTTAATGGTAGTTTAGTATGGTCTCCTCCAAGTTGACACGGTTTATTTGTTTAAAATAATAAATATGCAATATTTGACAAATGTGTCTACATGTATTTGCAGGTTGGACGTTCATCATTTCTTAGGTCAAATGTTAAGATTGTCTACAACTTCATACTGTCTTCAATGTTCAAACAAATGGCTAAGTTTCTATCCATCACATATTAGTAGGTAAGTATTCATGCTACATCTGAATATTAATATCAATATAGTATGAATGCTTATATATATTTTTATACACATGCTAGCATAGAAGTATCTTTTGTAATATATACTGATGCTTGCAGATCATTTTTGTAATAAAAAAACCTACTTTTCTTGAAATATAGACTGGTACATTGCAACTTTGATGGAGCCTTGGCTTGATTCAAGTTTTTCTTTTGGCAAGTTGAAATATATTGTAATTCAATGCTATATTCTCATGCGTAGATAGTCCTAATGAACAATCAAAATAAATCATATGATGTATCTTTGTGCACATCATTCACAATGGCAAATTTATACTAGAGGTGGTTAAATGGCGAGTCAGATAATTAGCCATCACCAATTAAAGCTGAAATGGTTTTGTTTTTTGCGAATGTAAAAAAATGCACTAACTGCTTTATGATTTGCCACGCCGGATTAGAAAAATAACTAATGGGCTTTCTTTTGTGTTTCTTTGTCATTTTAGAGTGTACCAGCAGGCAGCACCATGGGGCTTCCTAGAGCTCCCAATTGAAAAGTAAGTTGAAGGTGAAAGGAGAAACCGCGATTAAAAGACATTTTGTAGTGTTTTTGAAAAAATAAGTATTCAATTATTGTTCTATGACTTGTGCATGAAAATTACTTTTCAGCATAAATCTTAACATGTTAAAGTAAAAGCTAGGTTATGTATGATCGATTGCAAACACTTGTTTTGTACGTGCGAATCAATAATTGTACATACTTTTCATTCTTTTTACATTCCGCTACATCGTGCGGGTATCCCACTAGTTCTTTACATATTTGTTTTATTTACTTTGTAATAAGTACTTCTAAAATAACTTTGGCTTATAAACCCAACAAACATCACTTATTCATTTTATGTTCATACAATTAGGTGTAGACTCAATAAATAGGGGTGTAAGTAACATAATTTTGTTATTATAAAAACCGTTAACCTTTTTTCATATACATCATGTATTTATATATTTGAAAAAATCAATTACAAACTCGATGACTAGTGTGTATACACGGGTTTAGAATCTACTAATAATAATAATAATAAGGGAGAATTTCATCTATATCCTCACAAACTTGAGTAATTACGTCAATATCCTTGCAAACTTCAAAATTACATCAATATCCTTTCAAAACTTTAAAATGCTCGTATATATCCAACTAAATTATTTAATCTTATATTTAAAATATTTAAATTAAAAGTAAATGTATTAATTAGTTGATGACTCTTTTACCCCTTATTAATAGATAAACAAATTCCATCAACCAATCACCTTGTGTGCATCGTCGTTTTCTTCACAGCATCACAAAACATTGGTAATCCTCAATTAATTTTAATAAGAGGAAAAAAAACAATTTTCATTGAAGTGGGTATTCATTTAGCATCAAAACAAAGGGTTGAAATGAATACACATTATGGAGCTATTGAGTAGTATTTAGTGTTGCTTCTAAACTTTTGGTTTTCTTTAGATTTTTTTAAAAAAAAAAAAAAAAATTAATACCTTGATTTCTTTAGATTTGGTGCCTGGTAAATCCTCTTTTTCAGCCACGCAAAGCAATTAATTTTGATTATCAGAAACGTATGATGTCAGGGTTTCAGTTTTAGTTTTTTACTACATCATATATATAAACCCTAATTTATTATGAGTATAAAATTGAAGGCAATTTTAAAATGGAATGTGTTTTTCTATTAGTAAGGGGTTAAAGAGTCATTTGGTATTTAATACATTTAATTGTAAATTAAATATGCTAAATTTAGTATTAAATAATTTATTTGGATATATATAAGTATTGCAAAGTTTTGAAAGGATATTGACGTAATTTTAAAGTTTGCAAGGATATTGATGTAATTAAGCAAGTTTAAAAGAATACAGATGAAATTCTCCCTGCTAGTAAAAGTGGTAACGAGTTGTATCAATTTGTAAATCGTGTCTATAAATAAGGTACGGTGGTTTTAAAAAAAGGCATCTGAATTCTGCGTTAGAGTTACGTTATCTCAACTCCCCCAAATTTTTATACTTACTACCATCGTATAAACCCTAGCTCCAGATTCCGATCATGTCGTCCAAACAAGGTACCCGCTCCTTCATCTTCTTCAAACTCTCGATCACTTCTTTTAAATAATTATACTGATGATACAAATATTGCTATTTTTACAGGAGGAAAAGCTAAGCCCTTGAAGGCACCAAAAGCTGAGAAGAAAGAATACGACGAGGTATTATATGTATTTACATATATACGTATATATACATATGTGTATATCTGTTATGTTCGTTGTGGTTTTGTTTATGTTTTTATGTCTTAGATCTTAAGCTTTTAGTTGATGCAGCTGATTTTGAAAATTTTAAATATACATGATGAAAGATAGTGTAAAGCTCTTGCTGTAATTTTGTTTCATTGTATAAATTGGAGGCTATAAATTATAACTGTTAAATCCAAACAATTGATTGTAACCATGACTGTCTGACTAAAATCATACCGACTTTCATCAACTAGAGTTGATATTGCTGAACAATTGATTACTTTTTATGCTTATTTGCGTACGTTGTCACACACTGTTTAGCTAGTGTTCTTCCTAACCTTATTTAGCATGGTGTTATTAGTTATAGATGTAGATGTAAGTGTAGTGTGTTATACTCATAGGTTTCAAGGATAGGTCTTTGAGTTACTAGAAGTTGTTTGATTATGGGCTTTCAAATCCTGAGCAGTAACAAGTGAATCAGTACTTGTAAATCAATATTGATTCATCTGAGTGGCTGTGGTGTGACGAGTTACGTGGATTAATTTCAACTTAAGAGAATTGATTCATTTGCATTGCTTAGGATGGAGGATCTAGTGATTCAGACCCTCTAATAACTCTCTAATAACTTGAAGGTTTGGATTGAAGAACAAGTGAACAACCTTTGAGTCACGCGCAGAAGATTAGTGAGTAGGATTGAAGGAAATCTTGAAGACAAATTCACTAACTTACTCTATATGTCATGCATATTCCTTTTCTTTCTAGTGACACCTCACACATGCTTGCTAGGGTGAAGCGTTTAATACACCCAATCTCCCACCCTAAACTCTTGACTTGACTTGTCAGCTGCCTACGGCCTTTTGTTTAATCCTATCTTGGGCCTTATGCAAGTTAACTTTTGGAATTTTAATTATTTTTCCTGGTCTTACTTTCCTCTAGTAGGTATGTAAACTTTAATTGAATATGGTTTGTCTATACAGCACCTTATCTGGTGGTACAAAAATTCATTAAAACAGTAACCTTTATGCCTATTCAGCTGGTTTCAGAAAGCACATACATCTCAAGTATAACTCTAATAAGATATGTGGAATCCTTTGTTTAAATTGGGTATTGGGAACGAGAATGGTGAAGGAGATGCGAAGTAATGGAATGAGGGGCTATATTCATTCCTCCCAATTTTCTAGGTAATGTTCAACTACGCACTATGGGGTAACGGGTCATTACGTTATAGCCTTTCAACCACCTGTAATCATTACCTTTCTTTACCATCTGAACCTCCTAAAGCAGCCCCTTAGTTTGGTTAATAGTTTAGGGATGGTAGGAGCTAGACAACCTTTGTTCTACCCCTTGAAGTGTCATCAATTTTCTCAAGAATGAGCTTACAATAATCTTATCTTTATATGGTACATTAGACTTTGGGAATCCAAGCAGTCAAAAAAATGTTGTCCAACTAAGATTGAGCTATTCTTGTTGCTTTGAATGGACAACTTAGTGCTATAAAGTTTGTCTATAAGTACTCACCCTTAGATTGCACAATTCTTTAATGAAATCCATTGTTATATCCTCAAATGTTCCCATTGTAGAACATACATTGTGTTACTGTCACCTTTTGACAAACATTGCAGTTTCTTTTGTAGTTAGTTATAAACCCCTGCTTGGTCATTAAGTGGATATCTGCCAACTCTGTCTTTGTTTTTTTAGTTATAACTGCGGCTTTGTATTTGTCTATATCCTCTAGCTCAATGTAGTAAAACTGAAGTTTCTAAACTCTCAGTCTTGCACCTGTGACCAACTAAAGTAGAATAATCTCTTAGACTTGGAAATATCTGCGGTGGTCCCAAACCTTGCATGTTTGATTTTTGGTTGAAAGGTGCAGACAATAAGCCTATTGCAATATTTGGGGATTGAACATTATCACTTGTAGTTTTATTTCGTCATCCAAACCAGCTAGGAAACAACTTAAGGCATATCCAAAATAGCTGTCTTCTCTTGTCATTGTTTACTGTTTTCCCTATTAAAAGTAAACAAAAGACGTGCCCTAACTTATTATTTCAGTAATATTGTAATGTAATATCTGAGGAAAATTTTAAAACCTTTAGCAACTAATTGTAGCACGAATTTTTACTGTAAATGGATGATGATTTATTTTCAACCTGAGTTGTAAACTATGCATGGTTGTAAAAAACGGGATTAGTCCCCGACTAGTCCCCGACTAGTCTTCCCAAGAGGGGTGCCGACTAATCCAGGACCAAAACGGTAAAAAAAACGGTCAACGCCGGCCAACAGTGGTCAACGTCGGTCAAGAGCGGTCAAAATCGTTCAATCAATGGCTTGATTGTGTTTCTCCATTGCTTTTTGTTGTTAAATATGAGAGAAAATAGATAAAAAGTGGTAGAATGAAGTGAGTGATGATGAAACCTAGATCTAAAAGATGAGAAGATGAAGATGAACGAGAGAGTAATAGGACAAAAAAGAAAATCAGATATGGGAAAGGACACAAGAGGGAGAAAAGTTTACATTTTCAAGAAAAAGTACAAAAAAAATACATCTAGGTCCCTTGACTTTAAAATATATATGATTTCCTTCTATATTTACAAATGATTTTGACATTTATTACTTATAAGTATAAAAAGTCAACAAAAGTCAAAATCCGACTAGTCTCCGACTAATCCCGACTAGTCTCGACTAGTCCGTAAAATGTCCCGACCGACTAATCCCCGACTTACGAATAATTCAACCTTGAAACTATGAGTGGATCTTCACGTCATTCATCATTGTGTTTGAAAATAAAAAGAGGGCACCATGAGCTAAATATATGTAAATAGTGCCTAAATTTTGATTATAAAAGTTATAGTATTATAATAGTAAGCAATGTAGAAGTTTGTATGCATGAAAAGTTATCTGTCATCAGTTGTGAATCTACAATATCATGTATAAGTGGTCATTAAATTTTGTTTTGCAGGTTGATAAGGCCAACATTCAAAAGAAAAAGGATGAAGAAAAGGTGTGTTTTGATTTGTTGTAATACGCGTCTAGTAACTTAGCTGTAGGCAATGAAACATTTTTAAATTCTCAATGTGCTCATTTTGCAGGCACTTAAGGAGCTTAGAGCAAAAGCTCAAAAGGGAGCACTAGGAGGTGCTGGTCT
Organism: Helichrysum umbraculigerum; assembly: GCA_949592205.1. Lineage (NCBI taxonomy): Eukaryota > Viridiplantae > Streptophyta > Magnoliopsida > Asterales > Asteraceae > Helichrysum > Helichrysum umbraculigerum. Next base: position 8,948,622 of record CATIUR010000003.1, on the reverse strand, counting down.
GAAGAAAAGTGGAAAGAAATGAGGTATTACTTGCAGAACTGAAGTTGCTGCGTATAATATATTGTGATTAGTGAATGTTGCCCTTAATATGTTCGGTCACATGTTGCCTAATTCAGTACTTGACCTTTTACAATTTCTTATGACATCGAATCTTATGTAATAATCTTCCTTTGATATTTGGTCTTGATGGTGTTTCGGTTGTTTGCTGTGTTGGTTTCTGTGTAGTTATATTATCTCGGGTAAGATTTAGTTTATTTCGAGTCAAATAAATATATTTTATCAACAAAATCTTTACCTTACACATTGTTATAAGTTAAATGCCAAACCCGTGAATCGTCTATGCAATTAGAGATCATCGTTCCTAAAACCTCGGGCTATTGGCCCGTGTTGCAACCATCTTGAATTGTCTTGTTTATAATGCCTTTTTTTGACTGATTTTTATTACAAGTCGCCTCCTATTTACATGGCTGGCTTTAGTTTCGGCATTCTCCACCCCATTTCATCAGGCTTCAAACAAATAGCAAACAAATGTGCCCATAATTCAGTTTGTGATATTTTATGCCATGTTAGGTAATTCCTGGTTTTATTCACAGATAATAGATTAATAACATTTTAAAAAAATTTCTTCAACCCATGTTCATCCAACAAAATCGGTTTCAATAAAAACAAGTTTTTTCGCCAAAGATAACACTAAATAAACTCAAACAAAAAAGATAGATGAAATTCTAAATCGTAATAAATAAGCCAAACCAAGAACAAAGCTGATCGTACGAAAGTTATAAGGGATGGATTTCTGGCCCGGGTTTCTTGCAAGTAGTTGGGGTAGAGAATTTGTTGCAGGAGGATTTGGGGGAATCGCAGGGGTCGTAGCCGGACATCCACTTGATACGGTTAGAATCAAGCAACAAAGCTGTCGAGGTGGTTCTGCATACAATATTCTTAGAAATATCGCGTCTAATGAAGGACCACTTGCCCTTTATAGAGGCATGGGTGCCCCTCTCGCCTCGGTTACTTTTCAGGTTGATAAACCTTCCCCAAAATTATTCATTGCAAAATTTGGTTTAAAACGTGTTTAAAACGTTGTGTTAGAAAGCAATTTACAACTTTGAATAAACTCTTCCTCTTTTACGTTTCTTGAATTCATTAATGGTCTGGCATGGGCTGGAATGGGTTGCCAGTAATTTAACCTGATGGAAAAAAAAACCTGCATGAAAAAGTTTATGTTGCAAACTTGCAATGGTAACCCAAAATGTTAGTTTGAATTTATCATCTTCTACGTTAATGATATTCAAATCTTTGGATGCAGAACGCGTTGGTTTTTCAATGCTACGCCTCATTGTCACGAGCATTAGACCCATATATACCGACCACAGTACCTCCTTCGTACGAAACCGTTGCTATAGGAGGCACCGGTGCCGGTGCCATACAAAGTCTTGTCATAACACCCATCGAACTTCTAAAAATCCGACTACAACTACAAAACCAATCCACCGAAAAAGGTCCATTAAACGTCGCAAAAAACATCATAAAAAATGAAGGTTTGAAAGGCATGTTTCGAGGGTTAAACATCACAATCATACGAGATGCACCATCATATGGTGTGTATTTTTGGACATACGAGTACACTCGAGAGATGCTTCACCCGGGATGTCGAAAAAGTGGCCAAGAAAGCTTCTCGACAATGCTCGTTGCAGGAGGTCTAGCTGGAGTTAATAGTTGGGTTTGTTGTTATCCGGTAGATGTGGTTAAAACCAGACTTCAAGCTCAAACGCCGGATTCGCCCATTAAGTATAATGGGATTGTGGATTGTTTTCGTAAGAGCATTAGAAACGATGGGCCCAATGTGCTATTTCGAGGACTTGGAAGTACTGTTTGTCGTGCATTTGTTGTTAATGGGGCTGTTTTTACGGCTTATGAAACAACGTTACGCTGTCTTTTTAACAACTAAACCGGTTACCTAGAAACCACGATGAAAGAAATGTAAAATAACATATGTACATATAACAATGTGCAATTTAGGTGTCGTACGTTATGTGTTAACAATGTGTTATTCTTTTTGTAAAAGTTAAGAAATTTGGTGTACTAATCACCAACCTAACGTTCAAAGCAAACTTGTTAGCGGGGCTTATAGTAATTGTCATGTAATATACGTGTGTAATAGATCCTGGATTTGTAATATATGTTTTTTTTTTCTTTTATTTGTGTCAGAATGAACATTTAGATGTTAGAAAGTTGGATATGGAGTTCAATAGAATTGAAACCGATTGATTCAACTTAGTTAACGTGTAGTTTAGGGGTTGATATGGTTTTCGATCATGAAAGGTTATAATTCGGAGATGTTCACCATTTTCACAACCTCGAATATGACTTCTGGGGTGTTCGAAAGAATGAGCACCGTGAACTCGTGAACTATGTGCTTCAAAAAAGATAGTCGTAAATCAGAGCAATTCGCAGATTAAAAGTGATTGTTTGATACGTAAAAGTAGTTGGTATATAGCATGGCTTTGGGCAAAAATGAAATAAGTTGGATGATTCTATTTAAAATTTAATGATTAACTGAAATGGCATATTGTCGATATGTCCGAGTGGTTAAGGAGACAGACTCGAAATCTGTTGGGCTTTGCCTGCGCAGGTTCGAATCCTGCTGTCGACGATTTTTTTAAACTAATTATTATTATTTTTTTCATTTATTTAATTTAATTTCGTTCTTGAACCTATATCGTTGGTAAATTGCACATATACAGCAATACAGCATATATGAGTTTTGTGTGATATATCTTGTCTATAATTCTCGCGGTGCTATTTTTGTACACGAGATTGCATATGAATAAAAAATTATTTTATCTATTTTTGTCAAATAATCTCTGGGATTTGCAGTAAAATCACGTATATAATCTTACAAAGAGGGAATATATATATGGCTAGAATCATATATTATACTCACCATAACTCATACATAAAATCTGAATATTAGTCAAGATCTAAATCTTGGTTGGTGAATCAAGTCCTATTTACGCCAAATAGTAAAAATGTTTTGAAACATAATTTTTTTCAATTTGAACACATTTTCTATTTCTTTCGATTTTCTTAGAAAATTATGCTGAAAACATTTTCTATTTCTTTCGATTTTCTTAGAAAATTATGTTGAAAACAAGAGGAGTTATTCGTAATTAAACGCAATTAGTATTTCTTGAGATATGTGTAGTTTTTTAGATTAAATATGTATTTATTTTTTATATTCTATTTACCAAAGTGGAGTAATAAAAGAAGATATACTCCGTATTTGAGTATAAAAATGATCCGATATACTATTACAAATGTTGGTGCCTACTAATGTAAGTTATAGGATATATATTTAGTTGATTTCATGAAACTCAGAAGTTTAAAATACAAATAGTATGTAATTATTTATGAAAACGTTAATAATCACCCGTAACGTTAATCGGTCCATACGACCAATGTGATAAAAAATGTTTAGAATTAATTACTAAGCCGCCCACTATAACAAGAGGGATGCCCGTCTCGTTTGAAAAACATGATTATTTTCATAAACATCTTCTATTGGAAATTTTTTCAGCTACACGTCTGAAAGCTTGATCTCAAAGCTACGTACTATGAAAATTGAACACACGGAAGAACATATCTTGTTAGAGATCTATCCGAACGAATACAAAGAACAAACCAAAGACAAATACTTATACATTTTCTTTGTTTTTCGAAATGATCATATCCATTGAATATTGTTTGTGACTTTATGTTGTAAGTAAATAATTTCCTTTTTTTTTTTTTTTTTTTACTTTCTATTTTAACCTTTTTAATATCATCATCATCGCATTAAATATGTTGGTAATAACATACACCCCACGTTCCCTCCATCCCTCTTCTAACAACCATTTTTTCCATCTTTCCAAAACACATTGCATTTCTCTCCCTATATTGGAAACAAAACATCATCATCAATCTCATCTTTAATTCACCTTTTTTGCGTTTTTGTTCAAATCTTCTTCATTGTGTGTTCAACTTAATTTCGTGCTCGAATTCGGTAGTAGTTTTAGATATACATACAAGGAAAAAATGGAAGAGGATAAATCAGATTTAGATCCTGAACTTGAATCCATATATGCAGGTAATTATTACGATATGTTTCAAAATTTGACTTTTTAATTACCTTTTATTTTGTTTTATGGTTTTCGTGTGGGAATTATGATGTATTGATTTTGCATGTTTTTGTAATTGATATAGATATGGAAATGATGAAGGAGAGGTTTGGTAAGTTGCTATTAGGTGAGGATATGTCAGGTGGAGGAAAAGGTGTTTCGTCGGCTTTGGCATTGTCGAATGCCATCACGAATCTTGCAGGTAATCGGGTAATTTCATTTTCGATTATTTGATTTCATTTATCCTGTCGAAATGATAATTTTGGATGTTGGACATGTTTGAATAGAAGGCCTGTTAGAGCTATGTGCCTATGTTGATGGGTAGGGTTCGGGAGAAAAATGCTTATGGGAATAATAAAGTGCAAGGAAAACTTGGTGCTGACACGGTCCGAATGCACTATTTTTTACACTTGATGCATCCGTATTTCGGTGCATCAAAGTGTAAAAATTGGTGAAATAGTACACGTGTGAGCACCAGAGTCCTCTCTATACTTCTCTTCATAACAACTCATCCATCCCATATATTGAGAATAACCATAATTACAACGCAAACTGATATGTACTTGTATAAAAAATGACATTTTTGGTGGAAAAAAGGAAAGATGTTTTGTAAAATAGGAGTAAAGAGTCACAATTAATATGAGTTATGGGGGGAATACAAAACTATAATCAGTTCTGTGGCGGCTGATATGAAACTCACTATACATAACTAGATAGTACCATGAACATTGTACTATTAGCAGTTCGATATAAATTGGACCAAATCGAATTTGTCATATATCATAACAGTATTCTAAAATTGGTGTATACAGCTTCTGTATTTGGAGAAATCTCGCGCTTAGAACCTATGCCACCTGATAGTAAAGCAAGGTGGCGTAAAGAAATCGATTGGCTGTTATCTGTCACAGATCACATTGTTGAATTTGTGCCTTCAAAGCAAAATACTAATGGTGTCACAATGGAGGTACCTAGTTCTTTTGTGTCTTGTCTTTAAATTTGTAAATCCGCATTCCTAAAATTTGTAAATCTGCTACTTCCTAAAATTGTACAGATAATGGTTACAAGGCAACGAAGTGATGTGCATGTAAATATTCCAGCACTAAAGAAACTTGATGCAATGCTCATTGTAAGAATTGACAATTTTATGTTTCACAATTATTGCTTGCATGTAGAGAAAACTGATGCTTTTATGTTTCTTTGTGTGAACATAGGAATGTTTAGATAACTTTAAGGATCAGAATGAATTTACCTATGCATCAAAAGATGATGTATCAAAATCAAAGAAGAAAAGAGAGGAGGATAAATGGTGGTTACCGACTCCAAAAGTTCCACCAACTGGTTTATCTGATATTACAAGAAAATGGTTGTTATTTCAAAAAGACTCGGTGAACCAAGTACTTAAAGCAGCCATGGCTATGAACGCTCACATTCTTACCGAAATGGAAATCCCGGAAAGTTACATTGAGGCCCTCCCCAAGGTAAGTGTCTCAAAAGTTATGTTTTCTTTTTTATTATTGTTATTAGGAAAGTGATAACAATAGCCCTTAGGATTGTCTATAAAATTAGTTTTCATGCTTACCGTAGTTGTATTGTATGGTTAACGATTATGAATTGTTGGTGGTTAGTCGTTAATGTACCACTACTGCAGCATTACAGCCTTAAGGCTGTCATTAACAAAACCTTATCATTATGTTTTATTATTTTTTGTATGCGAATGAGTTGATTATCGCATTGTTGGTGTATTTTGTGGCAGAATGGACGTGCAAGCCTAGGAGATTCTATCTATAAAAATATTACTGTTGATCACTTTGATCCAGATTATTTTCTTTCTGCTATGGACTTATCATCGGAGCATAAAATTCTTGATCTCAAGAATAGAATTGAGGCATCAATTGTCATATGGAGGAGGAAAATGACGAATAAAGATGGAAAATCAGGATGGGGTTCAGGTGTGAGTTTGGAGAAGAGAGAACAATTTGAAGACAGAGCAGAGACGATATTACTTATACTGAAACATCGTTACCCTGGTATCCCGCAATCTGCACTAGACATCAGCAAAATCGAAAACAATCGAGTAAGAAACTTTCACTCGTGTATTTTTACTTATTGAACTAAAATGGGTCACTTTGGGTTATTAAATATATTCAACGGGTCAAACGGGTGAAATTTGATCTTTTCTGTTTTTGCTAATAGTGACACGGGCCCAAAGTTGCCCAAGTGCATTGAAAAATTCATTTACTTATGAATGGACAATACAGTTTATGTTTCATGTCTAACGGTCCTAAATAAATGAAATGGGTCAAATGGAATAAAAGCAGCCAAAGTGTATAAATGTGTTCATCATATAATAAATACTAGTATTAATGAAATATCATATTTGACATACTAATTTTTTATACGCGATCAAAATTTAGATATAAATTGTTTCAGGCTACCCATAGAAATCTTACCCATTTTGACCCGTTACTAATCCACCCGATTGCCATCTCTTACTGAAATGCTCATAACCTCCAAAATCGCTTTATTTTCAAAAGTTAGACTATCAAGTTGTTACTTCTCAGCAGATTCATAAAAATGGGCTAGAAGGTGTTGTGGGTCAACCTGTGAACCTAACTTAACCCTTATTAGAAATTACCCATTTTAACCCATTACTCAACTTGTCACACCTACCCATGCAGGATATCGGACACGCCATTCTTGAGAGCTATTCAAGAATACTAGAAAGCTTAGCACACAAAGTGATGTCACGAATTGAAGATGTAATGCACGCAGATAATCTTGTACAAAATCCATCGGGAGATTTAAAAAGAAACCCTCTTAAAGATTCAGCATCAATGGCATCAGGGAAATTCCCTAATGCAAAAGAAGAGTTAGAAAAGATAAATTTTTCAGATGCACCAACTTCAATGACTTTATCCGATTTCATGGGTTGGACTTTAGAACACGAAAAAGACTCAAAAGGTGAGTTATCAAATGGAAACGAATCACAACCGTTGACAAAACAATCATCGGCTGCAAACAGCAAAAAACTTACGTATTTAGAAAGGCTTGAGACTTTAGGAGGAAGAAGTCCATCAGCACACAAGTGAAAGAAAAAAACCATTAGATTATAGAAATGAAGTTTCATGTGTAAATATTCAGACCTACATAGAGTCTGTAATTTGTTCATGTGTAAATATAGGAAGTATGAAAGCACTTCACCAAAAAAGTGCTAATCTTGTACGACATGCTACTTTAACTTTCACTTTAGTAAAAGTATATGGTTACCCTAAAGACTCTTTTCAACTTACATCTCAAAACCGTTCAATAGAGGTGGCAAAATGGGCGGGTTGAGTAGCTGAAACAAATATTGTCTTAAAATATAGTTTATTAGTGTGACAAATGTGATTGCAAAATCATATCATTTGAATAAAACTTTAAGTACTGGATAAATTGATATAGGTATACTTTGGGAGACTTTCATCTCCTTTGAACAGTTAGTTTTTCTTTTCATTTTCATAAATAATTTAGCCTAAAAAGAAACACATGGTTGCTTATAGAAACGGATGATAATATACTCGAACTAAAGAACTGATGAAGTACCCAAGTTGCAAATAATAATATGTATTTTGATAATTGGACTAGTCTTGGAGCAGGTATCATCAGGCATACTTACAAGTTATAATAAAAATACATTTAAAGCATACTAACAAGACTTGAGGTAGTTGATCAAGTTAGATCTTGCCACGTGGACCGAGCTTTGGTTTTTGTTGTGGGCCCTTCACGATTGGTAAAACATCTCCGGTGGCAGTTGAGCTGAAGTAAGCAAGAGTTGAACCACCTCCAATCAACAAAAATTTGAGCAACAATCCTCTCTTGGTGAATGGCGCAGCAAATGTTTCAAAGAACTTGCTCTGCATTGAAAACACATATAACCTGAGGCATTGCATGTTTTATATGGGAACTCCACATAATTTTGTGTAATCCTAATCTTACAATCCTCACCATCTCATAATACCGTAAAAGTATATATATGAAGTATAGACAGTTCTGTAAATGCATCATACATACAATAGAAATAATCAAAAGTTTTATATGTACAATATAAACTTATAATGTTGGATACATATAATATAAGTTTGGGTAAAGTTTGATATATTTCCAGTCACTTATTCCTATTGTTAATGTATTATGTATAGATCATAGTGTTAATAGTATAAACCATAATGTTGATGTATGATGTATAGACCCTAATGTAATTTCATATACTCCCGTCGATCATTATGGCAATAGATGAAATACCTGAAGGGAATTGTAGGGTGATGGAGCATCAGAGCCATACACATCCCATTGACCAGTGGTGTTGCCCAAATCTTCCAAATCAAAATACACACTTTTGTCTCCATATTTAGCTACCACAGCACCAGCTCTGCATTTTCAAGATTCATAACAATAACGACATCAGAACAATGGGGAAACCCAACTACTCTACATTTCCAACATAGATTGCGGATGGAATTACTTATTTGATTTAAGAGAGAATGTATGTATAATCCAAGTGTTGAAAATGTCACCCAAATTCAGTTTCATATATGCCAATTGCAGGATTTGCAGCAAAAACCTTCATCAAAAACTTTAAAAAAACACACCCTTAAGTTCCACATCTGTTACAAAATTTCTGGAAACATTTTTTTTGTATGAATTGGCATTAAAGAAACCAATTTGACACTTGGGTACTCATTTGAAATTCCGTGGCTTTCGTATACTCTTTTGAATAATGGTGGATTACATATACATAATTACCAATTATTGACTTCATTTGAAACACATGGAGCATTTGAAAGAGATGATTTATGTCGAGTCCAGCTACTTATAAAGCTTCTTACATTATTATGGTATTAAACATTGTTGTATGACAAATAATTCAGGCCAAGTAGTTCATGTATAAAAACAAAAAACTAGTACAATATGTTTGTGATCTTCTCAGTTCCTGGAACACATAAAGTAGTTTCGATATCAAAGTGTCCTAATGGTGTTGTTAAATACTCAAGTGACCTATAAATACGTTATCTTATCTTATCTATTAACAATAACAAAAGAACATAAACTTATGTAATAATTAATAAACACAGAGTAAAAGTACCTGTATGAAGTGGGTCTGAAACTGAGGTGAGTAGGCTTGATGCACAGCTTAGTTCCAGCAAGAGAACTGCCACCAAGGCCCTTAACTGTGGCAGCAGCTGGTGCACATGTTGCAAGAGATGCCATTTTTTTTTTCTTTTTCACAAATTTGAGCTCACAACAATGCTTCTAGTAAGTTATGTTGTTATGGACAATTGAACTGATTCAAGAAACTACCTTGTGTGGCTTTTGATATCTTGTTGCATGGATCTTGAGGTGCCATATGGCAAATGTTTTTGAAAGGAGAGAGATATGGTGCTTGACCAATTAAAAGGTGCCATGTGGACTGGACTTGGATAAGCCTATCTCATATATCAATTATTTCAAATGTTTTGAAGTTATACTTACTCTTTTTATTTATTTAATATATGGGTGCATAGTTGTCGACTCGTGTATCGTATCGTGTCTCGTTTTCCTGATTTTTGACTCGCGTATCGTATCGTGTCTCGTATCGTAAGCGTCATGATCAAGCAATTTTTATATATAAAATTTATGATTTGTATGTAAAAACATAATATTAGTTGATAATATAAGCATAATTACTATAATATTACAATTTCGACTCGTAAGAGTCACGATCAAGCATTTTTATGTATGATATCTATGTAAAAAAAAAACGAAAAGTATTAGTTGATAATATAAGCACATTTTTAATATAATATTACAATTACGCTAGTTTCGAGTCATAGACTCATAATTCAAGCACCACAGAGTATTAAAAAGGTGACTTTGAGATGAAAAACAAACTATTATTTGGGTTTTTTATTTTTTAGATAAAAAAACTTCGACATTGAGATAAATTGAAACTCCAAAATTAATCTTCCTTTTCCAAAATATCTTTTCGAGGACTAATTTATTATTATTTAATGTGTTTAAGTTGATTTTTGGTAGTTTAGGTGTGATTTGATTGATAGCCGAGTAAAAAAGTATACACATCACGAATCGTATGATACACGAGTCGATACGTATCGGAACGATACGGTACAATTTTACGAGACAGATTACGAGTCATAATAATATACGAGTCAAAAAACGATACGTCTCATTTTCTTCATTTCTGAGACGTCTCGTACGATACGTCTCGCGTATCGTACGAGTCTAACAACTATGAAATGGGTGCATATAGCTGCCATTCTACTTACTAACCTTATAAGCTGTTTTTCAACATAAATTGTCTTGGTGGATTAGAATAATGAAAACAAGAAAGCTGATAAAATTGGTAATTATAGTTATAAGCTGACAAATTAGCAAGTAAACTGTAGTGTTTTTTATGAGGCCTACAGGCAGTATTAGAACCCTTTTTATGACGGGTGCAAATTTTAGGATTGTCATGTTATGTTTTTGGTATCGAATTGTGTTTTTTTTTTTAATTCTCCAAGTAATACGATAAACTAAATCAACTCAAAACTTATGCTAGCATTAATACAACCGAAGCGAAAAAGAATTCGGTTTAATTTGATTCTCAACACAAAAAACCATACCAAAGGTTCATTAATTTTGTAATCCGAATAACCTTATAACTACTTGTAACTCAAAATTATTTGTGAAATAAAAAAATGCATTTAGTTATGCTTATAGGATTTGTATTATGGTAAAAAGTTGTCCATCTTTAAAATATAGAGTTCAATAACTGTTCTTGTAATAATGATATTAAATTAAAAAAATTGTGAAGAAAGATAATGAATAGAAGAAAGGTGAAATAAGATAAGAAAAAGGAATTACTATTGGAATAGAACATTTTTTTATAGTTAAAGATTTGGAAAGAAAAATAATGAATGGAAAGAAATGTGAAAGAAAAAGGACATAGGAAAAAGATTATATTAGACGTACCTAAACTCAAACTTGCTAATAGTTATTTAAAGGAAGGGGTGCTGATCACTGAGCTAGGTAGGCAGATGTTAATATATCTCGACTTGATCGATACATATTCCCTGATTACCAAAATCTTTGTTTGGGCAATAGCCCGCACTGTCGTACCGCCACTACAATTTCTTGATAAGATGTGTTGTTTTTATTTTATGAGCATTTAAAAAGGTAATGGGCTCGATAGAAGTAACTGTTTACTTAGATGAAGAAGTCTGTGTTTTTTAGTTTATATAAGCATTTAAAAAGGTAATGAACTCGAGAAGTAAGTGTTTACTTAGATGAAAGAGTCTTTGTTTTTTAATTTATATAAGCATTAAAAAAGTAATGGGCTTGAAAGAAGTGTCTATTTGCGATTGCATTTCTAGGAAATGGTGTTTTGTGAATATGTCGGGGTTAAAATCATCACTTAAACTTTTATTATATCATCATCAAATAATTATGAAGAAGTACAATTGTTCATCTTTTATTATCCTGATTTAGGGTGGAGTTCAAATGAAAATAGGAATTTGTGTAAGAATGAACGAACCAATGATATTATACCATGTGTACAAAGTGAATGTTCCACATGTACAAAACCCATTTACCCCCAACATTAATTATCTCACAAACGACAAATCCAAAAATTATGAAAATTGCACCATTAAATTCAGCGTTTTATCCTCTTCGATTTGCCGTCCCTCAAGGCATACTTTTGACAAAAAATTTTTTCTTCATTTTTTGGTGGGTTTTACTAATTAGTAACACATGTGTTAGTGTTGCGTTAAAGGTTTAAGGTTTGGGGTTTAGGTGTTATGGTTTAGGGTTTAGGGTTTGAGGTTTGGGGTTTCTCCCAGAAACCCCAAACCTCAAACCCTAAACCATAACCCCTAAACCTCAAACCCTAAACCCTAAACCCTAAACGCTTTATAAAACTCTAAACCCTAAACCCTACTAAACCCTAACCCTAAACTCTAACCTTAACCACAAATTAAATGTATAACCAATCAATAACACATGTGTTACTAATTTGTAAAACCTACAAAAAAATGGAATAAAAAAAATTGTCGAAAGTATGCCTTGAGGGACGGCAAATCGAAGAGGAGAAAACGCTGAATTTTATGGTGCAATTTTCATGATTTTTCGACTTACCGTTTGTGAGATATTTAATTATTAAAAATGTGGAGGAGAGAGAATAAAGTAACACATGACATAAATCTATTGGTTTCCTCGTTCTCACTTAAAGTTGGATTACTTTGTAAATTTCAAACTTGCATTTAGCTAACATTAAAATTTATTTGAATAAACAATGCAAACATTGAAAAATTAAGTTACTTAAAGATTGAGACGTGGCTTTAACTTTTTGGTCAACCATCTGGAACGTATAAAGGAAAGGAACATCCCATACCGCCTTCCGCGGGTTAGGGTCCAATACCGTCTAGGACAGTGTATGGGGGAGGTTAGACGTAGACAGCCTTACCCCTACCCTAAGGTAGAGATGCTGCTTCCGGTTCTACCTAAAGGTAGAAAGGACCTCCAGCCTTTTGCAGGGGATGGGATTCGAACCATCTAGAACGTATATATACGTTTAATGGAATTTTTAGACTGTAATTCATGTCATCATTAGACCACTTGCAATGGAGGCGTGCTGGCAGAGTTGGCGACTGAGAACGCCCCAGAACGCCGGCAATAGGGCGTTCTGGGTGAGGAAAACCGTGGGCGTGAAGCAAGAAAGAACGGGGCATCGTTGGGGTGAATAAGTGGGGCCCACGAATATTTAAATGGTTTCTTTTTGATCCGTTGGAGAAGAAAAAAAAAATTTAAAAACTAGCCGTTCCAACGGCATTTTTCAAAAAATATTTTTTTTTTAATTTTTTTTTCCTCACCTCTATATATACATACTACATTTAACACTTTTTCACACACCAAATTCATCAAACTCTCTCTCATTTCATACAATATTCAAAAATGGATCCAGTAAATTTTATTTTGGATTCGGATTCGGAAGACGAACTTCTTTTGCAAGTTCTACAAGCTTGGGAAGAAGAAGAAGAAAACAATGAAGCCGCGGCTAGTTCTAGTTCGAGACCACCCCGGAATCGAATTTACATTGAAAGAGATCGTGAAGGTGCTCAAGAACGTTTGTGGAACGACTATTTTTCTGAAACCCCAAAGTACCCGGCAAACCTGTTCAAACGTCGTTTTCGTATGCGTCGGAAATTATTTTGCCGAATCGTACAAGGTATATCCAACTACTCTATTGAACCGATTCCCGATCACTTTCTTTATTTTAAACAAAAGCCGGATGCACTTGGTAGGCTTGGTTTTACCCCGCTACAAAAGTGCACCGCCGCCATACGCCAATTGGCATATGGAATGTCTGGCGATATGTTCGATGAATACTTACAAATGGGTGAACGCACGTCAAACGACTGCGTTAACAACTTTTGTAAGTGTATATTCGACTTATACTCTCGAGAGTATTTGAGGAAGCCGACTGCCAATGATATTGCTCGGCTTTATAGAGGACATGAGCAGATACATGGTTTTAAGGGAATGCTTGGGTCCATTGATTGTATGCATTGGCAATGGAAAAATTGTCCCAATGCATGGAAAGGTCAGTACACTAGGGGTGATCACGGGCACCCAACCATTATGCTTGAAGCGGTTGCTTCATATGACATGTGGATATGGCATGCGTTTTTTGGCATGGCGGGTTCAAACAACGATATTAATGTTTTAAACGCCTCTCCGTTGTTTGATTCCATCAAAAATGATACCGGTCCACCCGCATCCTTTGATGTCAATGGACATCACTACACAAAAGGTTATTATCTAGCCGATGGTATTTATCCGGATTGGTGTACACTTATCAAAGCCTATCACTCTCCTACTGATGAGAAACGAGCCAAGTTCAAGAGGTTTCAGGAAAGTGCAAGAAAAGATGTCGAAAGGGCATTCGGTGTACTTCAAGGTAGGTTTGCAATTTTAAAGATTGCGGGACGAGCTATGAGTGTGAACAAGTTGCGAAGACAATTGTACACTTGTGTCATATTGCATAACATGATCCAAGAAGATAACAGCTTTGTGATTTCTGCTATCGAACAAGAGATGATTGATGATCCCGCTAACCGGTCTCGTCGGGATTTTAGGCAACGATTGAAGGATAGAGAAGCGCGAATAAAGGAAATACGTGACAAACAAGTGCATGACCAATTGCAGTACGATCTCACCGAGCACATTTGGACGCTTCCACCTAACTTCCGCAGCATACCGTTACCTCCAACTTGATTATTGTATTGTATTGTACTATTTTATTTTTATTTAAGTTTGAACTTCAAGTTTAGTTTTAGTGTGGTTTGTTTAAGTATTGTATTGTATTTTTATTTAAGTTAATTAAATGTGTTTGGTTTGTTTAAGTATTGTATTGTATTTTTATTTAAGTTAATTAAATGTGTTTGGTTTGTTTAATTATTTTTTATTGTATTTTTATTAATTACTTAAATGTATTTGTTTTTGTTTAAAAAATGAAAATGGTGGGGCCAAAGGGGGATGATGGGCGTTCTGGGCGTTCTGGGTTTTACCACTGCACGTGCTGACTAGGAGTCGACGCTGATGTGGCAGTGAGAATGCCCCAGAATGCCCTGCAGGGTTGCAAATGGTCTTAATAATTTATTTTTCAACAATGTTAATCGATTAGATGTTCATGTCAGAATTTCCAATCAATAAACTTATGTGTTACTGTATTAGTTAGTTACGTGGGTGTTGATAAATACAACATATAATTTTATTCATACATTATAACTGTGCTATGATAATTTGTACTGTCTGCTTTATCAATTGTACAGTTTGATGCAAACATCAATTTGCATGGTGTATCTATCACCTCCTTAGTTATATACAAGTTGGTAATTTGTAAAATTAGGTTATATCCACAATACTTGAACAATTTATATAAGTTGAGTAGTTAAATAAAGACAACATGTAACACCCCCAAATTTGTTTAGCGGAAGCATTTGGTTTAAGTACTGGGGTGTCACAATAATAAAGCATGCATACGTATCAGAGCTTATGATTACAACAGAACAATATATATTAAGATGCCAAAAGTGTTAATTACAAAGTTTACGATTCATCGAATCGTATAAGTTAAAAGTAATATGTTTACAAAAGTGGATTTCTAGAATATGACAAAACAATTTCAATTATACTAGAGAAATCCATATGTTTTTCCCAAATTTGGCATCCTAAAGCTTCACGGGGCGCCTAATTCTCCATGTGTTGGCGATTCTTACATGCGCAGCTAATTCCCTGAAAAACATAGTAAAAGTCAACAACTAGGTTGAGTGAATTCACAGGTTTTATGTTTACAAGTTCAGTTGTGATAAACCACTGTTGTTTATATCGTATCGTTGGGATGTCACCCAAAAGTATAGTTCATGAAATCGAATATATTTCTAAATAGTTGTTTGTAGGAATGTTCGTATCCTATTAGTTGTAGGAAAACAGTATCCTGTGTTCAAGTATGTTTTGTAGGATTATACGTATCCTAATCGTAGATATGTTTCGTTGGGATATTGCCCAAAAATATAGTTCAAGTTATAGTAGGAATGTAAGTATCCTATTAGTTGTTCGTAGGTGTAACACTCCCCTAAGACCCGTATCTGGACCACGTACGGCAGTGTTACAATCCTAGTCGTTTGGTGGGTCCATGTTAGTAGGAAACCCATCGTTTTCAGTAGTGGTGCCCATGTCAAGAAGGGACTTTTGTATAGTGTTGCCCATGTCAGGTAGGGACTTTTCAATAGTGTTGCCCATGTCAGGTAGGGACTTTTCGATAGTGTTGCCCATGTCAAGTAGGGACTTTTTAATAGTGTTGCCCATGTCAAGTAGGGACTTTTCAATAGTGTTGCCCATGTCAAGTAGGGACTTCTCAGTAGTGTTGCCCATGTCAAGTAGGGACTTTTAGTTACCCAGTCCGTTATATAAAGTGTTGCTGGTTATCCTCCAGCGTTCTCGAAAACGTGTTCATGTGTTTACAGCGTTGGTCGTATGAATGTAATATGTAACACCCCCCTAAGACCCGTATCTGGACCACGTGCGGGCAGTATTACATATTAAGTTGAAATTGTCAGTTTGTTTATCAGTTTACTAGTTCCATGTACTCCACTTGTTTGTGTAAAATAGTATACAACCATGTTTGTATAAAAGTGTTTGACTATGTTTTCCACCCCTGTTCAAAGCAGTTAAAACAGTAAAAGTAGGGGCTGTGAACTCACCTGTTGAGTTTAAGTAGTTGTGCGAGTGCTAGCAAACCTAAGCCCAAGTACAGTCTGAAATCTCCTAACGTCCTAAACGTACGAGATTTAATAAGTATGTGGATGTCTAACTAATCATCCATGCTAGTGTTTGTACAACCAAGTCACGTCCAAATCGTTCGTTTAAATGTTTACGTTGCATTTCGATGTTTGTGATAATGTATACGACTCGTTGGTGTTGTTTTGAAACAATAGTTCAAAAATGTTATTATCTCATTTGCTACAGTACTGCTACAGTAAAATTTGACTTTTCTACAGTAACTTTGACTTTTTAAAGTGTGTTTTTAGGGTTCTGACTTGTGCGACGTAAGGTGCGACGTACGGGTCTACGTCGCATTCAGGTTTTGCGACGTTATGGGTTGCGTCGCATAGGCGACGTTCGCAATTTAATGCGACGGAACGGGTTGCGTCGCTATCTGCGACGTGGGGATGATTATGCGACGTAGAGGCCTACGTCGCAGTACTGTTTTTGGGCAAAATGCGACGTAGTCGCCTGTTCGACGAACAGATCAAAAATAACGAGTTTTTGGGCGATTTTGGACGTTTTTGGATGCATAAAACACTAAAACATGTTAATCTAAGTATATTGAACAAGAAATATCAATTATAATTTCGAAATCTAAAGATTTGCGGGATTTGTCGGAAACTTACGAGTGTCGGATTTGAAATCCGAAAAGATGGAAAGATAGATCGTGGTCTCGTGGTCGTTTTATTCCAAAGGAGTAGGGTGATTCGGCGTCGTTTTAGCGTAGTTTTGTGGCGTTTTTGTGGTGGTACTTGGTTGGTGGTGGTGATAGTAGAGAGAAAAAGAGAAAAGTGAGAGAAAGAAAATGAGAGAAATGAAAGAAAAGGGGAGGTGGGAGGTGGTTTTGTTCCATTTTCTGCCTCCGTGTTTGCACTCCGTGTTTGTTTACCCGATCGTTAAATGTTATTTTATTTTAACTAATATGTTTTTAATTTACACTTATCATAAATTTATTACTTTGTTTTATTTTAATTATAGGAATTGACGTTCTGCGTTATAAAATGATTAGTAAATATTTTTGACAAAATATTTATTCGTTACGACCTTATTTAATAATTTCGTTTTATTAACAAATTTTGTTCACCAAGAGTCGTACATTTTTGTCGCGTTGGTTTTCAGATTGTTCTGTACGTAATTACAGCTAATTACGAATACGTAATACTACGCGTACTAACTAGTTGGGCTATGCTAGACTTACCTCTAAAATGTGTTGTGAATTCACTCAAGTAGGGAATTAGCCTAATAATGCAAGTGATTAACTTAATTAATCGTGTTTAAATTTGCGGGGTGTTACACAACAAAAGTATAAGTGACTTTGCGTGAACACTTTATAAAGCTTCATTATGTCATAACAAAAGCATAAGTGATTTTAGGTGAACACTTGTAAATTTCGTTATTATTTGGCGACATAACAAAAGTACGAGTGACTTTATTATATGAACATTTGTGAAAGTTTATTGTTATTTGGTGAAATAAACTCAATATATCATTAACTATTTCTAATAGTTTGCGTCTCTTTCAGAAAATATGTATTATCATATTTGTGATCAAAATTCTTTATAGCCAGTTATTTACATTTTATAAATGCTATAATCAATAGTCCCTCCAAAGTCCAAACACAATCTCAAATATCCTCTTATTTACTGTTTGTTCTCAAACATTACAAAGAAACAGATTGCTAAGATAAAACCAAGCACAGATAATAAAATTATAAGAACTTGCATAAAACCCGCGCGAAGCAGCGGACACTTACAAATAAACACGTTAAAGTCGATGTATAAATATTTATCATATCATTAACGTATTATGCAAGTTTTTTTATTCCATATATATATATATATATATATATATATATATATAGGGATTGGTTATTGTGAAATAATCCTTGTAGTAGAATAAATAAAATAAATTCTTAACCGTTGGATGTTATTATGATCGGATTAGATTTTGTAGGAGGTTAAAGCCTCAATAAATACCACTCAAGGGTAAAAGGGACAATTGTGGTACCTGCTTTATAAAACAAAAACAATCGGTTTCAGTGATGCACACATGTTTCAATTTGTACCTTTTTATGAAGAACATCAACAAAATTAAAAAAAGAAAAATAGGGAAACTCAGATTACCAACGAAATTTGTACATCAAATATTTTACAGTATATAAAATTTTTATTTACACAAACACATTTGATGCACATGAAACAATTTTTGATGCACAGTACTAACTTTATGAATAACTCCAAATATCTACGTCTGGGACCTACTTACTTTCATCTTCATCTTTTTTCTCTAGTCACCATCATCAATTTGTAAGTTGCAGCATACTTAAATTCACAGATATACAATCTGATGCACATAAAACCAATATGATGCACATACGATACGACTTAATTATACCTAAAACGACGTGATGCACACCGAAAAAGTTGATGCATTTCGTTCACATCGAAAATGAAACTTGATGCACATTTCCGTACACATTACAACAATTAGTAAAACCTACTGATTCTTTTTATGGTGAAAATCTGGAAAAGCGCTGATATGGTTTTATTATCGAAATCCCATCGGAGTGACTTTGTGAATCTTCCATTTCAGAGTGTTGGTCCGGCTATTTTTCGTGGTGGTGGTGCTGTTGTTGGCTGAAAGTCGTGGTGGTCAATCTGAGAAAGGGAGATTGAGGGTTAGAAGGGGTGGCGACTTATGAATACAAGGAGGATAGCTAGAGCACGAGGAGCGCTTGATGGAGTTTCAGTGTTTTGTTCAGTGTTATTAAAAACACTGAAGTATAACACTGAAAGGGAAAAGTGGAGTAGTGGTTAATCTTGAGGTTCAGTGTTATTGTCCAGTGTTATTGTGATTATTTTATACTCATTTAATACTCAAAAGCAAAAAAAATAATATAAAAATCAAAAACGCCGGACTCTTCAACGTTTGGGGTATAATCTCGGTCAAAAACGCCGGTGAAAAACGCCGGGCCGGAGCGGAAAACGCCGAACTCCGGCGTTTTTCAACGAAAAACGTTGAGAACAATGGGGGCACTCCCCATGCTCTTATGGAGAGGTGCTAACTTCTGAGAAAGAACATGAATAGGGCTTGGGGAATAGGGGAACGGCTGGAAGACAGAGAAAGGGGTGTTTACTGTTTAGTTTGTTTTAATTTAATGATAATAATAATTATACAAGTCAAATACCTGAAATACCCTTTGACTAGTATTAAGCCATAAGGACAGATGTCATCATTTTGTTAGTATTCTATTTATTCTATTTTAACATCTATTCTATCTAATCCAAACCCTATATATATATATAATATATATATATATATATATATATATATATATATATATACACACGTACATTGATTCAGATTAAACTCTATAATTACAAAGTTATTTTATTTATTTATCAAATTTTGTACTAAACATCTATATTATGTCAGATTTAATTTTAGTTGACTTATATAAGAAAATCTAATTTAATTATAAAATGTCAAGTTGTTAGAAGGGTATGTTATTAATCTTTTTCAATAATTAGAATATGGGTAATTTAGGGCGCGTTTAGTTACAGAAAAGTTTCTCCATTTTTCTTTTTTCATTTCTCTAGAGAATGAGAAGTGTTTTACTTCTCTAGAAATGCATGAAAAATTTAGAAAACGTGTATAGTTGTAAGGGATGGAGTTTTCCGTTTTTCAAGGAAGAATAGATATGGAAAACTTAGAAAACCATCAAAAGCAGTTTTCAACATTGTAGTTATAAAAAGGAAAATAAAAAATTTCATTTTCTTAGAAAAGTTTGTTAGAAAACTCGAATTTAAACATGTTTTCTAATTTTCTTGTTTTCTTAGAAAATTTTTCTGGAAAAGTATGGAGTTTTCTATAACTAAACACACCCTTAGTCACTTTGATTTTTTTAAGAACTTTAAGATTCAATAATGGAGATGTTTTATAAAGATCTTTTTCAATAATTAGAATAGGGGTAATTTAGTCACTTTGAATTTTTTAAGAACTTTAAGATTCAATAATGAAGATGTTTTATATAGAAGTATAGATAAAACCAACTGGAGATAATAAGATTATAAGAGTTGTCACTTAAATCAAATTTAATATGAAGTTTTTTTGCTATAGGAGACAAAAATTTTGGAGTATTGGAGATGCGGGGGATCGAACCCCGTGCCTCTCGCATGCAAAGCGAGCGCTCTACCATTTGAGCTACATCCCCATTTGTTTTATATGATAACGATTTATATTAGATAAACTAAACTAACATTAACCAAACCGACAATCATTGTTACCAATTATTTGTGGGCAATCGAGTATATAGAATAGAATAATAATAGATACAGTTCTTTTCACTTTCCTCTCACCAAAGCGCGCACACACACACAATCTCTCTTTCGATCAATACATTCAGCAAATCCGGTATATCTGATCTCAAATTTCTTTGTTTTTTCGTTTATGTGTTTTTTCGTATTCGTTTTTAATTCTAAAGCTAAACAATTGTTTTTATTTTTTAATGATAATTATTAGTTCCTACTATTTTGTAGTTTGTGTTCATGCATGGCTTGTTTGATGTCCGATCTTCATAATAATTGAACAATTGTTTGTTTTTTCATGAGAATTATCAGTTTTTGATTGATTCCTAATCTGGGTTTGTTACAATTTAGGGTTTGTAATTGTATTTTTTTTATACTGTTAATAGTTATTTATTTAATAATGCTTAAAGTTTTAAATTTGTTATAAAAGTAAGGAATAGTTAGTTTGCTGAAGTTAAATTAGTTTCTTGTATTTGCATGTCCATTTATGAATTATGATGAAGTTAAAACTCAATTTTCTCAAGTTTTATGATTATTGGCTTTTATAGATTAATCTCATTGTATGCACATCTCAATATTTTCCATACTTTATATTTTTGTACTTCATATGTTTATCTTGCTACTCTGATTTCCAAGGATCTCAAGTTTTCATCACAATTTACAAGTGCAATCATAATTTTCTCCTAATTATATCTGTTTTTAGTATTGTTGTTTACTAATTTTGTTTTATTGAAGTGATTATCATGGCGAATCTCCCCAAACTCGAGTTCGACACCCTTGACGTATCGGGCAAAAACTACTTCATGTGGGCTTCGGATGTGGAAATGCATCTGATCGCATATGGTCTTGGAGAAACAATCGAGGAAGGAAACACTGCATCTCTGCAGGACTGTGCCAAAGCACTTATATTTATCCGTCGTCACCTTCATAAGAACCTAAAATCCAAATACTTAACGGAAAATCCGTTAGTATTGTTGAAAACCTTGAAAAAAAGGTATGAACACTTGAAAGTAGAAATACTTGAAACGGCTCGCAATCAATGGAGTCGATTAAGGTTTCAAGATTTCAAAAGTGTAAACGAGTATACCTCCGCGATAAACTTAATTAAATGTATGTTCAACATATGCGGAGTGAATATTGATGATGATGACATTTTGGAGAAAACATACTCCACTTTTCATCCGTTGAATATAATCCTGCAGCAGCAATATCGACTGCTTGGTTTCAAGAGTTATTATAAACTCTTGCCTTTACTTATCGTTGCTGAACGAAATAATCAGCTTGCGATGAAAAATCATCAATCACGAACCAATGATTCTAATGCATTCCCTGAAGTGAATGTTACACCATTTGGTTATAAACGTCAGCGTGAGTCATTCCCTGAAGTGAATGCTACGCCATTTAATTATAAACGTGGACGTTATGAGAATGGTTGTTTTAAATGTGGCTCGATGAATCATTGGTCACGTACCTGTCGTACGCCAAAACATTTAGTCGAACTTTATCAAGCATCTCTTGAAAAAACAGAGAGTGTGAACACAAATTTCACCTAAAAATAATCATCAATATGTGTTATATATGCACTGCAAGTTGCATATTTCCTTTCAAGTGATCAAGGTGGAAATGTTGAACTGGTGATAATAATAATAATGTCCACCTCAAAGTGGAAATGTTGAACTGGTAATATAAGTGTCCACCTGAATGTCTAGCTTTTGTTTTGTGTGTTTTTCCCCCTTCGTTTTATGGTTTTTTTTTTCACTATTTATCTTTTTAAGTAATGTAATGCTTGATTGTTCAGTACTTATGTTTAATTATGTTTGCTTTAATAATTATGCGGTTATGACTATAGTTAAGTGCATCGAAATATACTTAATTACAGTTGAATTTCTATTGGGTGTATCAAATTTCACAATTATTGGTTGCCCCATTATTGGTTTACTAGGTCAAATACATTTAGTTACGGTAACCGAAAGTTTGATACACACAATAGAAAAATTAAGTAAGTATAATTTCGACTATAGTTTGATTATATTTTGGTTCCACTTAACCCATTATACTACGTTGGGTGGAGTACATATTGTTCTTGACTTGCAATAAGAAGTGTTATCCTCTTGTTATGTGGTTGTAACTTTTTACAAAGGTTGATTAAATAACTTTCTTAGACAGAAATAAATTCAAAAAGACTAGAAGAGTTTTCATTTCAATCCGGTATTAGTTTAATGTATGTTAATAACCCCATAATTGAACACCTCTATTTATCTAATTATATAAAAAAACTATTTTCTAAGAGGAAAATGAGTGGGCTTATGTAACTCAAGGTAGTCAAGGTCTCAAGGATCACACTGATGTGATCATCACTCTAGCCTCGTAGTGATCGTCAAAGGGGTTTGGTTAAAGCGGCGCCTACCACCTCAAGCGGTGGCTGACATTTTATTTTTTTTGTTTTGTTTTGTGTGTTTGTAATAATTTTGAAGGTAAAATATATTGAATGTAGGTCCATCTCTTACTGTGATGAGTACGGATACAAGTGAGTTATGTGATAAAAATGTTACACTAATGTCGCATTCTTTTTCACAGTGGATATACTCCATGGATAGGGTATTGGTTGTAATATTGAAGTAGAGATTGAAGTACAATTCTTAGAGGTTATAATTTTGTGCTGATATACGCGTACTTAGGTTTATTTTGAGATGGACAATTTCATAAAGAATGTTACAATTTACAATATGGACAGATTTTATTTCATTTTTTTGTCATAATTACCAAGTAGATATGAATATTACTTTTCACATGGAGTGAGGGATCCAAGAATTTTACTCGCAGGGTGCAAATATAACTATGAAGAACAATGTTGATTCGAAAAGCAATCATAATGCAACTATTTATTGCTAAAACAACACCAAAAACTAGTAAAGCATCAAATTACTCCACCAAAACAGCTTGATATTAGGGCATCTCCAACGTATGCACTAAACATTACACTAAATTTGGTGTAATAAATGAATTCTTTTAGGAATATGTTCACATCAAATGTATTTCATCTCCAATGTATGCACTAAAACGACTTTCAACATTTACACATTGCCCCATAAACTATTTTTACATTATACTTTACTTCAATTCATTATTTTTATGATCATTTAGCCTTCCAAACTATTAATTTAAAAGTAAATTTTATTTATTTACTTTCATAAAGTTTCAATTACATAAGTTCTTTGCATAAATTAATGTTTAATTATCATATTTTTAAAAAATATATATATTTTATTGTTTCAATGATCATATTATGTAATCTAAAGTATAAGGTACTTAAATTAAATCATACAAATAAATAAGTTCTTTCAAGTTTTGTACTTGAATAATATTAATAACTCAAACATAGGAGCCAAAATGAACATTATATATTTGGTACAAAGTTTAGTGTTGCACTAAAGTTGGTGATAATGATATATAACTCCACTTTTCATCCATTGAATATGCTCCTGCAGCAGCAATATCGACTTCTTGGTTTCAAGAGTTATTATAAACTCTTGCCTCATTTGTCTAGTAAAGTAATTATTGAAGTTAAAATGATAATGCATGTAATGATAATGCATGTAATTATCAGTATAACCCCCTCTAAAATAACATGGTTTTAATTTTCTTTCATTTTATTACGTTTGTGTTAGTTATGTATAAAACCTTATAAAATATTAACAACTGAGTTTTTATGTATAAAAGTTATACTGTCGTATTGATGATTTTTAATAAAAAACACTATATAATTTTTATATATATGCGGCATGAGTGTAAAAGATATATTGTACTACGATTCATAATAACAATTACATTGAAACAAATTATTATCCTCTGTATTAGTGAAAAACAAAAATGTTACTATTTTAATACATAACTTATTATTAGCAATGTTTTGAAAACAGGTTGAACCAGTCTGGTCCGACCCGTAGAACCGGGAATTATAAGAATTACAGCCGGTTATAAACCGGTTTTTGACCAAATTTGACTTTTTGAGAACCGGACGGTTCACCAGTTTTCAATTTTTTATTATTTTTACTTTATTTTGTATATTTTAAATTATATAATGAACGGAAAATGTCAAAATCGAAGGAGAAAGGTCATAATCGAAGGAAAAAGGGTCAAAATATAACAAAAGTTTGACTTTTTCCACTTAACCGGTTGAACCGCCGGTCTGGCCGGAACCGAAGGCCTCTCCGGTTCAACCTAAAAACCGGTTTTCAAAACATTGGTTATTAGTCCATAGTTTTTGTAAGGGTTAAGTGTTTGTAAATGTATACAACTATATGTTGACTTCTTTAGTGTGTATACAACTTAATTGACCACCATTGTATGTACGTAACTATTAAGTTTCTACCTTGTATGTATAAGATGACCTAGATAGAAGGTAACCGGTTACTATCTATATGTCTACACTATTTTTGCTCAAAATACGACTTAATTGATACTTAATAGATGTAGGTTACCATCAAATATTTTAACATATAAACTAAGAACAACTCACAAGCGTGTAAACTGATTATATGGGATTATTGTGCCCCAAACCAGACCCAACAATGCTAAACTGATTATACGGGATTACTGTTAGATGCTATTGCTACAACATTTTGGTTATGTGTTCACTATGTTGTGTTTATTGTTCCTCCTTTTGCTACTGTCCTTGTCATTTTTGCTGTTACTTAATCTTCACCTGGATCATCAAATAGTTCCTAAGTGTTGATTATTAGGGACCCTTGAACAAAAACATTAACCATATCATCCACATAAGTTGTGGCTGAGTACTTATTTGAATATAACAAAAATTCTTACGCGATTTTTTTGACAACTAAAATTCTATAGTGGCATAATTGACAATTCAATAAAAGTAGGTTGTGCTTTTCTTATATTTAACCTTACACTTGCTTACAAACAGAGATTCAGAGTGCTCATCAAACCCTACTTTCTTCGGCGCCAAAAAGATGAGGTTTTCAGTGACAAAAGTGGTACAAATACAACCCAGCTTCCTAAGAAAGACGAGATCGTTGTGTGGCTAAAGCTATCCACTAGCCAGGTATGCAATGATCATTTTACGTTATGTTTATTTGATTTGTTTGTTTGTTATTTAAATCTAATCTTTTCTGGATATAGCGTCAAATATACAAAGCATTTTTAGATAGTGGATCTGTTTCATCCTTCGATCGTGAACCGTTAGCTGGCATGACGGTATTTACCATTTATATTTTATTTCTCTTTCGTAAGACGTATATTTTATATATTGTAGATCTCATCATTATCGTTTTGCGTTCATGTTTTAGATATTGAAGAAGATATGTAATCACCCTCTTTTACTATCAAAGAAAGAAGTGCGCAAAGGGATGAAATCTGTTTCAAATCAGGATGATTACGGGGTTCTAGAAGAATTAGAATTGGACATAGCAAATAATACAGACAGAGGTGTCATTGGGAAAGACAGAGGTGTCATTGGGAAAAATTATGGCGATCGATCATGCAAGATATCGTTCATTGCATCTTTGCTAGTTAGAATGTTACAATCTTAATAAGTTAAATATGTATGCTTCATAGCATCAAGTGTAATTGATGTTACTGTTCATTTTTATAATAGGATCATCTCATTCTAGAAGGTCACAGTGTTCTTATCTTTTCCCAGACTCTCGATATGCTTGATCTTATCCAGGTTTGTTCCAAATTGTTCGATTATCTTCATGATTTGATTTTGCCTTAGTGCTATCTATATCCAGAGAAGCAACTTTGACCCATTTGATTATAAATCGGTTGATTCGGGTTTTGTTAGATCTTTAAGGGGTCAGTTTGGTAAGTTAAAAGTATAGCTCAAGAAAAGAAAAAAAAGTTAAATGGGTTGAAAGTGGAACTTTTTACTTAAATAGTAGCCTTCGGTTAAGGATTATGAGTTCTAATACGTTTACGAAACATTTTTTAAAAGTGGTAGAAGACGGTTTGGTAAACCCGGTTCCACCAAAACAATTATTTAAGAGTCGGGTTTGCTAAAACCGACTTTGACTTGATTTGACACCCCCACTGACTCGTTTGCTTTTCTGGGAGAGGAAAGTGGAAGCGGGTTTGCCAAACCGGACTTCACTTTTCAAGAGAGTGAAGGAGGATTTAGCAAACCTGACTTCACTTAAAAAACATTCCTAAATCGTTTTGTTGTGATATCATTGTCTCTTGTTATCTTTTTTAATTATTAATACAGTAATCTATTAGAAATACACATAAATAAATTGTCTGTTATATATAGTCGAATAAGCCAAGTTTTTGCAAGATGGGCATGTTGTATGAGTCCATTTTAAAGTTGATGTCAACACATTAGCACATATAAGTATATGAATTTTATGTATCATATCTAAGGTTACAATTGTAGATGTCAAATTTGAGTCATCGCGTTGCTCATACAACTTTGGTGAGCAGCTGCCCACCTTTCATAATATCACTTTTCAGGTAACACGTACAAATCAAATACTGACGTATTATTTTTTATACAAACTACTAAAGACATCTAGATTTTACGACGTATTATTTTTTTATAGAAACTTGGCTTATTTGAATATATACGAGGATTTCAAGGCCCTCACGTTGCGAGGGATAGTATACCTAAAAATACAGAATTTAGAAGCAATAAATCGAATATGGTTGTTATGTATAATTACTTACATCTACCATTTTACATTATATTAGCATCTATTTCTTATGCTAAATACTTTAACTTCGTAGGGAGATAAATTTGGTTCATAAATTAAATCTTTCAAAACTGGTGGTTAAAATGATTGTGGGACAACTTACTTTATAAAACTGTTTATTGAATTATGTTTAAAAGGTTAATATGCCCATAACCTTGACCGGTCAATTGTAACATATTTGTTACAATAATTTAACAGGACAATATTCGGGCCTGATGTAACAACCCGCTTACCATGACACAATATTGTCCGCTTTGCCCGCAGGCTCACGGATTTGTTCTTGGCGACCACATACTTCCCAGGATGGTCACCCATCCTGGATCTGCCCTCACTCGAGCACGCTTAACTTGCCGTGCTCTTGCGACAATCTGTCACCTGTGGTCCCAAAACGCGTTGTGTCATTTAAGCGCCTTGTTACCCTTATAAGTCCCAAATCCCTCATGTCCACAGCCGATGTGGGATTCGCCTAGGGTGTTACACCTGACACAATTTCGTGCGATTGGATGGGTGAATGAAAGCGACCGATCGACTTAAAGTTGTAGAAGTAAGTGATTTTTACCTTGAAAACTTGTTACTTTATTTATTTGATATAATTATAACGTGATTTTTATTACAGGAGTTTCAAGAGGGTATTGGACCCTAGATGTTCCTCTTGACCTCCAAAGTAGGTGGTGTGGGACTCACACTCACCAAGGCTGATCGAGTCATTGTGGTTGACCCAGCTTGGAACCCCAGGTTGTGATAGACCTGATATATTTATATATAAGATAATTTTTCATTTATCCAGCAATACTTATACCTTTTTTTCTTGCAGTATCGATGATCAGATTGCTGATAGAGCATATCGTATCATACAAAGGAGGGATGTTATTGTGTATCGTCTCATAACATGCGTCACAATTGAAGAATTTACGTATAAAAAGCAGGTAAAAATCCAATTTATTATGCTAATAATCATTTTATTTCATCAATTTATGTTATTTTTGTTTGAATTTTTTTCGAATTATTTGCAATTTTGCATAGGTTTCGAAAATAATAAAGAGTGTGATTGGTTTGAACTTTGAAAAAATGTGAATGAAAGTGATGATGTTATATAATACGGAGTAAGTATTAAAATTTGAATATTTAAGTAATAACCACCTAAATTGCTTTCATCTTTTCAAAGCTACCAGAAGGGGGTATGAAACACGACCTAATTATTACTCCATCCATCCCAAAATAATTGTTCACTTTTAACCTTTTGAAGTATTTTTTTTCTTTTCAATTTTGAGTTTAAATATTTGTAAATGTGAAGAAAATTATAATGTTGTGTATGTTTACTTATCTCTTAAGCCACCGGATGCCTTTCTCATTTTGAGCTGGCAGCCTACTAAGCATTGAGCTATAACACTTAATAATTCCTAAAGGGTTTTCACGGTATATTTTTAGTCATTGGGGGCCATTGACCCCACTACTCATTGAAGGGCTCCGCCCCTGCTTATACTGACCATAAACACAAACTCGATGCTCATATTTCTTGCTACATATATACAAAGGAGGACTTTTTAAAGCTGCTACCGAACATAAACAACAAGTTCCCTATTTCAGTGAGAAGGTGATCCTTGAATAGTTATTATTATTTTTATCAATCTTTTGTGAAACACTAATATAGTTATTATCTTAATCAATCAATCTTTTGTGAAATACATAATATTATGTGTGCTTGATTTTTAAACAGGATTATAGGGAGGTATTGTGCGTTTCTAAGAAGGGATTTTTAAACGAATGTTGCATAGAGAGCACGACAGTAAACCCAAAATGTAAGTATTTTTCAAACACTTGTATTTATCTTTTTATTATTAGAAGAATAGTGATAGTGATAATGATTATAAAGCTGTTATTCACAGGGAACCATTTCTCAAAGCCGGAATCAGTCACCATAAATTGCTTTTCTCCAACACTGCTAAGATGACAAGGTAAAAATTACGGAGTATAAGTTATCTTTTCTTTTTTAAGGGGATATTTTGAATATATAATTATAATAATAATAATTTAAATTTAAATATCCAACCATATTTATCGTTTATTTTTGTCTTAAAAAAATGAAAAAACTTGTGTTAAAAAAGTAAACACGAATCCCGAAAGACCAGCCAAAAGAGGCACGGAAGATGTACGGTCTCATTTTAGTTACAACTTTATTACTATAATTAGTAGTAGTAAATAATTAGTCGGTTTATGACAATCCTACTCAAACAACGGTCATATTTTCTAGAAAATAGATTCTTCATAACACATATAAGTGATATCACTAAATGTGGCAATTAAGAAAATTTACCTAAATAGGGAATGGGTCAAATGGGTCGAACATGTTGAAAGTCATTAAAAAATATATCATTTTAAAGAAAGATTTCTTATAACACGTAAAAATGCATACTAAAGGTGGCAATCTAGACGGCTAGACTCATTTACTTATGAAAAAGTCCATTTGGGTTATTTTTACTGATGATATTTATTTCTTTTAGGTTTGTATTTGATGAAGAGGTTCTTATTGTAACTGTTTCGACAGATATGGGTTACTACTCACACCCCGAACGAACTCAAGCACCACAGTAAGCTGCCAGCTTACCCGTCCCATTGTGGACTCCTGAAGTACTGAGTTCAACCAATGCCTTCTTGTATCCCTTGGCAGCTAAACCGTTCATTGGTTTTGAGAGCCGCTGGCACTCATGCCTTTGAGTGTTTCTAAGGAATGTTCATTGATCACCTATGCTAATATGAGCTCCAGCTAGAATTCAATAAAATGCAGTTAAACAGAGAGTGCTTCTCCCAAGAGGAGCACAAACGAATTGATTTTCTCCGGGGTCACAGTTCCAAGCCCCGAGTGAAGCCCCCAAAAGGCGTAACCTCGGTTTAACAACAAACCTGCAGCAATCTTTTAGACAAAATGATTCCATCTTAAATTGAACTACCGGCCATATAGAATTAACTATATGATAACATGATCTCCTAAAAAGAGGGTAAAAAAGATACTCCTAGGTGTGATTGTGAAAAGATTGTAGATTGCTGTTATTCTACTGATGGAACCTATTTTTTTTTTTTGTGGCTTTATAAATTTGCTATATAATTTTATTGTAATTAGTACTAGTTTATTTACCCGCGATAACGCGGGCTAACATATTTAAGTTTTAAGAGTTAACAACTAAATCTAAAAGAAAGATAATGTAGAAAATGTTATATGAGAAAAAAGAAATAGACTAATCGATGTAAAGAGAATTATTGTAGAACGTTAGATTTTCACGTTGTTCGCTATTAATTTACACCAATAAAATTAAATAAAAAATTAATAGACATGGTCTTTGACTTGAAAGTTTAAATAGTCAGTTGTAGGATAAGAAATCAGTTTTATATCAAGACTGAAGTTGTTTTATCAAGACTGAAGTTGTTTTTTGCAATGATTCAAATTTAGAAATATAAAATCCATGGATCACAAAAAATAAAATAGAAATGTTTGTGTATTGTTTAGCTCAATGGATATTAAGTATTAACTAAGAGATTATTATTTACAAATATTTTAGTTACGACTTTAACGTATTCATCATATATTAAGGTTGTATGACAATATGGACGATCAATTTTTAATGTCTACTTTTGATAAAAATAAATCATGTTTGTAATCAATATAGATAAATCTTTTAAATATTAAGGGTTTATTTATAAATTACTAAATTACTTATTAAAATGGCATGGTACTTAAACTATAAGGACTTAAAAAAATTAAGAAAGTACTGAAGTGTTAATTCTCAATAGTTATGGGTAGACCTTTTCAAAAATCAAAATAGATGGAAATAATTTTAGCCGTAGAATCATGGAACCCAATCTATGATCCAGATTGGCCAAAGTATTTATGTTATAGGTACCCACACAAAAAATAAGTGATAAATGGTCGAAACGAACTTCATTATAAGTAAAAATATGACCGGCAAATATTCTTTGTCACGCGTTGCTACGGGAATAAAAGCATAAGTGTCATATATTAGTGAGATTGAGGAGAGAAACAAATGGATGCCAATTAGAATCATAAACAAAAGTTACAAAACACATACTCATGAACAATCTGTTAGGAAGAATGAACGGCTTGTGCTTGTAACTTTCACTCGAGAGTCGAGAGCTGAGAGCCAAAGACAAATTGGGTTTAACATAATTTAAATTGCGAGTTTCAGTTGGGGGCTAACTAAAATTGGACTTGGGGGCCTCTTTAAAATTACTGTATAATTAACACTATCTGGGCTAGATTCATGGGCCACAGCCCCCAAATAACACGTAACCCAATGAGCGACGTGACAATGACTCAATGAGTGGCGAAATGTGTAAATCCATCAAACGTTATTAGCGAGTATAAAAATCAATTAAAACGTAACAACAATGTGATTAATTTAACCTAATAAAAATAACCCAATGATTGAATAATTAAATAAAGAAATTTAACCTATCTAAAAATAGGATTTTGTTGTATAAACGATATATATGAATTTTTTAAACACAGTCTTTAACAATGTTTTAAAACCCGGGTTTTTAGTTGACCCGGAAAAGTGTTAATTTCTGGTCGGACCGGTCGGACCGGTTGGACCGGAAGGTCGGACCGGAGTTAATAATAGTATACAGTAGTAGTATTTAGTGACTTTTTATATTTTTTTATAATTACAAATATAATTATTAATTATATCATGTATAATAATTATAATCCATAGAATAATAAAGGGTAATGACACATCGATTCCCTTGTTATTCTTTGAATATACATCAATATAATAATTATATAATTCATAGAGTAATAAATAGTGATGACACATCAGTCAAAAATTCCCTCATTATTCTTGAAATACAAAATTAATCAATATTCCCTAATTATAAATGATTAAATGTACATAGAAATTGTAAAAAAAGAAAAAAAAAAAAAAAAAAAAAAAAACAAACATGAAACCCGGGTCAATGCACCGGTCCGGGTCCCGGTCCAACCCGGTCCGACCGGCCGGGTCAACCGGGTCGTTGACTAGTCAACATTTTGAAAAACCCGGTTTTTTTTCGCCCGGAAATCTTTAAAAATGCGGTCCGACCGGTCCGACCGGACCGGTCGAACCGGGTCTTAAAACACTGGTCTTTAAGGTTATGTTTAGCATTTTCCCTAAAAATAGCCCAATGATTAAATAAAACTAAATGGAGATGCGGGGGATCGAACCCCGTGCCTCTCGCATGCAAAGCGAGCGCTCTACCATTTGAGCTACATCCCCCTTCTGTTTTAGGTTACTGTAGGTTTAATATAAATTTATAAAGTATAAATGCATCTCAAAATTTGTGGTGATGGATCACTCTCATTCTCCTGCTACCCTGATTAATAATAATAATAATAATAATAAGTCTTCTGCTGCTCATTTATTCTGATAAAGTTTGCTGCTTTTTTTGATATTTAAACATGGCTTCTTTCATCTCCAATTTGCCTTTTTCTCCTCTGTTTGCTTGTGAAAACAGAGCTTTTTGCACACCAAATCACACAGTTTCACCCATTGCAGGTACATTCCAATTATCTTATATTATTATTATTATTATTTTATTTTATTTTTTTGTTATTAGGTTTATTATGGGTTTATAAGAATATAAGATTCCTAATCTGGGTCAGTAACCTTTTATGGATTTAATCAAAAAATATATATAATCAGTTTCTGAAGCTGAACTATACTATGTCAGTATGTTTGTTCACGTCTTTGATGGGCTTCTTGTGGATTTCATTTTTACAATATGTGTTGATTAAATGTAATAGGCTTTATCAATGATGTTATAAGAACCAGTAAATTAGTTGGTTTAAGTTCAGTTTTTGTTCTAGACTTCATTAGAGATTGCAAAAATGTATGTATATGAAGGGTCAAACTTTTGACTTTGAGGAATGAGGATTCAAATGAAGCATTTCCTTTTCTAGAATTTGCATAGGCTAATTAATGCATATCTCCGGGATGTCCTCAGTGTAATGTTTATAATGCTTTTCATCGAGATTGTCAAACTTTTAATATGAATGAAGGCGGTTCTTGTTGATTTTATAATTGTTAAGGAATATATATGACCATCTAAAAATCAAATGGAGGCAAGATTTGCCCAAAATGGCAAAAATATATGAAATTGTCAGCGTACAATAGCAAACAGTCAAACACATTGATCGATCAACCACGTTTTTCGTTTTGTATGTAAAGCTGCAAATAAAACACAGCCAAATTCATGTTTTGTTGAATTTTTATGATAGCATCATTTGTATAAGTATAAGAATGTCATATTGTCATTCTCATGGTATACCATTTCTTGATCATAGGACGACAAGCCCGTGTTTGTGTTACTGTGAAGGCTAGAACTGGGAGCTCCGAATCTTCTACCTCTTTGAACATTGTTGAGTCTGTCCAAAATGTTGTAAGTCCTACGCGTGTCTTGTGTGTAGAAGTGGCTAAATGAGTGAGTTAGTGGATACTTATAGGGTGGGGGATGACCCAGAACACCTTCTGTCCCAAAAAATAGTTTGTTTATAAGCAATTAGCCGAGTCAACTATGATACAAATACTATACTATTTCAATAATAATCAAATTTCTTAACATAATGATTTAAAAGGTTTTATACATTGAATATAAGATGAATGGCACAAAAGAGTACCCAACTTCACCTAATTTCTCATCTCAGATACTCGGCTTTTATTTTTTTGATCAGTTCAAGGTTTCTAAGCATTTTGTACTAGCAAAGAGGGATTTTTTTTACCTTATGAATCCCTTTTTGGACAGTTGTAGACTACATTATATGTTTTTCTTACCATCAACAAGGGAATTTTTTTTACCTTTTGAAGCATCACATCCCCCAAAACTTCCCCTATTAATTTAAAGAAAAACTTTTCTTAACAAAAAACAAACAAACTTGAGTACCCCGAATGAGAAATTTAATAAAGTTGGGTACCTTTTTGTTCCATTAGCCTTTAAAAATATATATCTTGGGCAACATTCAACATTTCAACCAGTTTGAGGGTATGTTTAACTCAATAAACATGATCTTTAAGTAAATGGGTCAAAATTGCCACCTCTACTTGCAGGTGATTGATCTGATGTTCTTTCCATATGGAATGATTTTCCCGTACTTAGCTCGCTATGTATTTCCCATGACAATACTTCATTCTTTTGGTCTATAACGCTTGTGTCCTCGTTTCATTTAAACAGTGGGATAAACCTGAAGACCGACTTGCTCTTTTTGGATTGGGATTTGCATCCGTTGTTGCTTTATGGGCGTCACTTAACGTAGTCACGGTAACACACTCACTCTTTTTATCTTTCTAAAACTTTGTAGATAACTGAAGGAGGCTATGGCCTAATTGTGATAAAACAGGCGGATCCAAACATTTTCCCCAAAAATATTTTTTTCTATATAACTAGTCTGGCAATATGACTACAAAATTTCTTTATTTCTGCAATAATCTATTTCTTTTACCAAAATGACGTGGTAAGTTTTATACAATAAATATACCCTTTGGTTGACTGGTAACCTGTTTCCGTTTCCTCTATAGTTAATTTTTTCACTTGACCTGTTTGCCCTTTTTTTTTGTTTTACAGTAATTATCTGATTCTGATATCATATAATAGCACAATCACTTTCAAGATGTACACTAATACCCCCATATACTGAAAATACACACACACAGAGTCACAGACACCAAAAAGTTATCGTGTATAGACATATTGACTCATTTAATGAATATTACGACTTTCTATTTTTCATGTGAGTAGGCTATCGACAAACTTCCTGTTGTCCCAGGCGTATTTGAACTCATTGGCATTTTATTCTCGACAGTAAGTAATTTTATGCAGCATGGTTATATCAAATATATTCTTCCTTGAATTCACTTTCCTAATTTGCCATTTTTATATTTTTATACTAGTAACACCTTTTTCTTGACTTTCAGTGGTTTGTGTATCGCTACCTCTTATTCAAACCCGACAGGTAAAACATGCTATCTTTCTAATATTCTATCATAAGTTGGTTACAAATATGGTTTGATTACACCAGAACGTATTCAACTTGGCCATATTGGCTATTGTATGTATTTGAATAAAAAAATGTACTTTATATGTTATAGGCCTCCAAAATTTGTTGTTATATGTATCTTTCCTCCTATAACATGTAAATCGATTATGTGGCACCGGCTATGATGATGTGGTTAAGATGTGGCATAATATATCGCTGACATGTTGTCGAAAACTGTCACAAGATACTTACAATAACAAGAGTTAATTGCATGGTTCGGCCCTATAATTAACACAAAATTGCACCTTTAGTCCCTATACTTTACTTTTTGCACCGGAGGTCCAAAAACATGAAAGTTGTTGCGTGGGTGGTCCCTCCTCCAACTAAAATGACCACCATACCCTTAATGTCCTTTTTTTTTTTTGTCTTGATTTAAGTGAGGGTAACTTCGTCATTTTAGTTGGAGGAGGGACCAACCGCACAAACAACTTTCTTGTTTTTGGAGTTCCGATGCAAAAGTAAAGTTTAGGGACTAACGGTGCAATTTTGTGTAAAGTATAGGGACGAACCATGCAAGTAACTCCAATAACAAGTTTGAGAAGGTTAGTACATACTATAGAAAAAAAGTAGTTTGATAGACGATGGCAAAAATGGTGAAGTTGTATGCATTCTGGTGTAATTTGCTGAGTCCATTACGTACTTTTTCATTCATGAGTTATATGTTCATGTTTACAGGAAAGAGTTGGTTCAGATCATCAACAAGTCCTTATCTGATGTTATCGGTCAATAATTTGCGACGAACGAGAGTAAGAGTTAATACAAGTGATGTAGTTTATGTACCATTGTACTGTGTTGTGGTGATCGACCTTGGACACTCGAAACTTGTATATTTATCAAGTTCAACTCTAGGTTGTGATCTCGTTTTGTAACAAAAATAAATGCTTTGTGTCTATTTGTGAATATGTTATGAGTTGTTTGGTTACTCGCTTATTAGTTACTAGTGTAAAAGCCCGTGCGATGCACGGCAACATAAATACTTATACTATAATCACAACTAATTTATTATTTCTGAACAAACGTGACCGATCGAATGTTGTAATCAACGTATACTTGCTATATTTTATATATACATCACATATGATAAAAAGTATTGCACTAAATGTTGTACTCCGTAATACGTAGTAGTTATTAACATAATATTTAGTGACATATATAGTGCATAAATCAGTCGTTAAGATCATGAACAATCTAACTGATTTACATTTAGACCACCAAATTGGGTTCACACTTCACAGGAAATATGAAAAGGAAGTTACATTTTAAATATTTGAGCAGGAAAGGTGAGTTTCACATGTATGCTCTCTTACCTTAGGTTTTTAAATTGAATAGATGGTCTCAATTTCATATTGCATGTAATAAGGTAGGCTTGGTTCATTCAACCTGCAAATATAACACACAAATACAAAAATAAACTAATAAGAACTTAATCAAAAGTGAATGAAAACATGGATGTTACAAGATTTACATAAAGTATCAAGATGTAAAATGGATGTTCTGGAACGGAGCCAGGAAATTCAAGTGGAGGGGGCAGAATTTTTTTATTTTTATTTCTTTTATAGTTTAATGGGGGCGAAAATTTTAAAATATCATTTAATATCTAAACAAATTTTCTTTTTTACGTAATTTAAAAATTCTAGTAGGGGCGGCTGCCTACGCTGCCCCCGCCTTGTCTCCGCCCCTGTAGATGTTACAAGATTTACATAAAGTATCAAGATGTAAAATGTGGCTTATCAAAGAGATTCAATTGTAAGCATATTTAAGTGAGTTGTGCCTCATCAAATCTATTCAAATTTATTTTATATAATACCTACTATAAATAGAAACTCAACAAAAGCTAACAAAAATTAAAACTAGAATAATGAATTTGCATACGGATATGCAACTATTTAAATGAATCATTAATTAGTTAAGTGGAATAGATGAGTTAGTGACACAAATCAATTTCTTCATACAATATAGCTCACTCAACCTTAGGGTACACACCAACAATTTTTATTTAAAGAAAATAAAAACATGAATAGAAATCCCACAATATGTTGAAAACAATTCACTAATACTAATTAACGGGATACATGTAAGCCAATTTCTACCGTCTCAATTTGTACATGGAATGACATAATCTCCAAACACTAAATAACATCCATAAACCATCACAATAGCACACGTACACATGAATAAACACAAACTTGTGAAAAATAATAAAAAAAAAAAAAAAAAAAAAAAAAATCTTGATATCGTACGGCATATGTAGCTATGATCTAAGAAATCAAACTTCTGACCAACATTTCATTAAACACCTTTTGTTAATCCAATAAGGATCCAAGTTGAAGCCGTGAATAACCAAGGATATGTATGATGTAGTACATAAATATGCAATAACAATGCGTACGTAGTAAATATATATACCGTAAAATGATGAACGTATCATGGCGACCATCAATCTTGAATTCGATGTGTGATACATAGTTACAGTCTTTTGTCACCTCCGAATAATATGATGTTAGAAGATCGAACAATGTAAAAGTATGGATATGAGGAATCCTGAAAATTAATGGGGAAGCAAAGAGATAAATGGTTACATTCATATCAAATGTTAATCAACAATCAAAAAGAACACTTCGTATACCCATAATAACTGATTATGTGGAAAGCGCTGGGACTACATTCAAAGAAATTAAAAGCTTTTAGTCTCTTTGTATTAAGGCTCCAAGAAAACATGAGTTTAAAGACAAGTTGCCACATCATATATTTACACATTGCAAGCAATGGAGGATGCCACATAGGCAATAAGAGATTCTCAATACTTTGACACGTAAGATTGAGTAGGAGATGATATCTTGAGAAGTCGCCACCTAATATTTGGGGATACCCAATTAGTATATAGGTAAGAGGTAAGATGTGGGAGATACTTGTAGCTATTTGTAACGAGCTTCAATGTCAATGCAAATTTTTTTTTTTTTTTTTTAAAAGTATCAGTAAAAAATAAAAATAAATAAAAAATCAACCAATAGACCTACAGATAACTCAACAAGTCATATGCGAGATGTAAGACTTGAGACAATCAACGAACAACTGAACTTTGATCACTAAATTGCACTACTCCCTAACTAACAGAATTTACTATGATATTTTCACCACCCTATGGGTGGAGATAGGGTGGGGGCAGTGTAAGCAGTCGCCCCACAAGGAATTTAAAATTACGGAAAAATAATTTTTTTAAGGTATTAATGACATTTTAAATTTTTCGCCTCCACTAAACTACAAAAGAAATAAGAAAATTTTTTTCCACCCCCTCCACTTGGATATCCTGGCTCCGCCCCTGACCACCCCAACTACAATTTTCCCCCCTCTATATCTTGTGTGCTTGATTAGCTAGGATTCGATATTCACTTCCCATGAAGAAATCTATCTTTTTTTCTCTATGAACCATCCAAAAATAAGTTAACACTTAAACTTCGTTACCAATTTTACGAGGGTTAAATTGTTGATTCTTGAATACCAACTTATTTCTCAAACGCCAAATAACATATAGACCATAGACACGCTTGTTGATGGAAATTATGTTCTTGGAGCATCTCCAACGATTGTGTTTCCATAGAACAACTTTTAAATCACAAAAGGTTTTTCTCATTAGCATAAGACGTTCTATAGAAGGTAGAGAAATCTCAAGTCTTTGACTTCGAGAGTTGACTTTTTCTACTACAGATGGACAAACCTCGAGTCTTAGAGCAATTACTTCTACTAATTTCAGTGTACAACGATAGAAAATATATGTGTTAGTCCCTCCATTCCCACTTTGACTATTCACAAAGTTTAGAATTTTCCACCACGTATATTTTTCACCAATCAAATAATATATGTGTCGACTAAATAATCTTTCAATGGGTTCTAACATGAAAGTGGACAAATGGTAACGTGGACATTCACACTGGTGAGAGTAAAAAACTTTATGGTATTAAAGTCGATACCTGTTTTGATATAGTAACATAAAGCGTCATTTGATAGTCGTAAAATCTTTTTAAAACCAAGTTTTTTTGGGAAAATCACTAAAATGATCCGTTGACCATACTTATTTTAACAAAGTAATCCGTTGACCAATGCTTTTAACAAACTAATCCATCATTTGGCGCCAAAAATGGCGCCCCGGCGCCCCTCCAATATTTAATCCAGTTTTAATCCGAAGTCAAAGATTTATTAATATTTAAACCCATTTAATCAGCATTTAATAACCTAAATCGCAAATAATTGATGGGCCCGGCGCCCCACCCTTTAATCCGGCGCCACGTGGATAAATCATTTTATCCATTTAAATATGTCCACAAATCAAAGAATGGGTGATGGTGATGTGTCAGTACATGGGGCGCTGGCGCCAACTTGTTAATTTTGATTCCTTTCCAAAAAAAAGATGGGGCGCTGGATTAAAGGGTGGGGCGCCGGGTCCACTCCGTGGGGCGTCGGGCCCATCAATTATTTGCGATTTAGGTTATTAAATGCTGATTAAATGGGTTTAAATATTAATAAATCTTTGACTTCGGATTAAAACTGGATTAAATATTGGAGGGGCGCCGGGGCGCCATTTTTGGCGCCAAATGATGGATTAGTTTGTTAAAAGCATTGGTCAACGGATTACTTTGTTAAAATAGGTATGGTCAACGGATCATTTTAGTGATTTTCCCAGTTTTTTTGCTCCAACAAAAAACCTTCTCAACTTTTTCAAAAAATGATTAAACTATAATAAAACGAGTTTTCCTACCTGCAACAACCATCCTTCAGTTAGTGTGTTTAAATCCACCTGATTACCTTACAAGCCAAATGCTAATTCGAGTTCAAACAAAACCAACAAGGTCTCTTTCACGCTACAAATGCCGATCATTACATCACTCACAAACTCACCATCATCATGCAAACTTCACCAATCGCTCGCATTTCGATTACCAATCAATTCTAAAAACATTTATCGCTCGAAGAGCAATACAACCAGGTAGACAATTACACGCACACCTTTGTATAACTGGGTTCGGTTACGACACTATTTTATGCACTAAACTTGTCGATTTGTACTGCAGTTGTAATGATTTTGGTAATGCACACCAACTGTTTGATAAAATTCCTAAACGAAATGTTTTTCTATGGAATGTGTTGATTCGTGGGTATGCTTGGAACGGACCGTATGATGTTGCGATTTCATTGTATTATAAGATGAGTGAGTACGGCGTTGTTCCGGATAATTTTACGTTTCCGTTTGTGCTTAAAGCGTGTTCGAATCTTAGCGCGATTGATGTGGGTCGAGACGTTCATGAACATGTGGTGAGAACCGGGTGGGAAACAGATGTTTTTGTAGGTGCGGGTTTAATTGATATGTATGCGAAATGTGGGAACGTTGGTAGTGCACGTAAGGTTTTTGATAAAATTGTTGAAAGAGATGTTGTTATGTGGAATTCGATGCTTGCTTGTTACGGTCAAAACGGGTGCGCAGAGGATTGTTTAGTTTTGTGTGGTGAAATGGCGGTTGATGGGGTGAGACCAACTGTTGCGACGCTTGTGACGGCTATATCGGCTGCTGCTGACCTGGCGGCCCTCCCGCAAGGGAGGGAGCTTCATGGATACAGCTGGCGGTTAGGGTTTGAGATTCAAGATAAGATAAAAACGGCACTTGTTGATATGTATGCTAAAAGCGGTTCGGTTAAAATAGCTAGGAGTATTTTCGATAGGTTAATGGAGAAACGCGTTGTGTCATGGAACGCTATGATTACTGGTTACGCAATGCACGGGCATGCAAATGAAGCCCTCGATTTATTCGAGAAAATGACTCGTGACACACGCCCCGATCATATAACTTTCGTAGGTGTTCTTTCAGCTTGTAATCATGGCGGTTTATTAAACAAAGGTCGTGAATATTTCTATTCAATGATACACGATTACAAAATCACACCCACCGTTCAACATTATTCCTCTATGATTGATTTAATTGGACATTATGGCCGTTTAGATGAAGCTTATAACATGATCAAGAAAATGAACATTGCCCCTGATTCTGGCGTCTGGGGTGCATTACTAAATTCATGCAAGATTCATGGGAACGTTGAATTAGGTGAACTTGCGTTAGAAAAGTTAATCGAGCTTGAACCCGATGAAGCTGGAAACTATGTGATTATGTCGAATATATATGCACAAGCGGGGAAATGGGATGGCGTTTCTAAGCTTCGTGAATTAATGAATAATAAGAAGTTATATAAAGACGTCGCATGTAGTTGGATAGAAGTGAATAACAAAGTGCACGCATTTCTTTCGGGTGATACATCTCATCCAATGTGTGATGAGATCGATGAAGAACTAAAAAGGGTCGAGAAGTTGATGTATGAAGCGGGATATGTTCCAAACGTTGCACCGGTTTTTCACGATGTAGATGATGATGAAAAGTCGAGAATGGTGTGTAGGCATAGTGAGAGATTGGCGATTGCATTCGGGTTGATTAATACGCCCTCTCGGAGTAAG
This sequence comes from Helichrysum umbraculigerum, assembly GCA_949592205.1. NCBI lineage: Eukaryota > Viridiplantae > Streptophyta > Magnoliopsida > Asterales > Asteraceae > Helichrysum > Helichrysum umbraculigerum. The sequence continues at coordinate 8,906,528 of CATIUR010000003.1, read as the reverse complement.
CTTTTGATTACGAAGAACCTTCGGGTTTGTGAGGATTGTCATGTTGCAATTAAGTTTATATCGAAGATTACTGAAAGGGAGATTGTGTTTAGAGATGTAAATCGGTACCATCATTTTAAAGGTGGGTCGTGTTCTTGTGGGGATTATTGGTGAGTGTAAGGAGTATTTTGTATATTTTTTTTGGTTATAATTATCATTTGAAATCATGGTTCTAGTAACGAGTATGGTTTTTCGTAAATTATAAAGCTTGCATTACGGGTTTGTAATACCCTTATACGTATCTAGCGTTGGATTTAACATGAGACGTTTAAGTAGATGAGAGGATGTTATTTCAGGCGGCAATCACCCCTTCCCCCGGTGACTTACATTATGTATGTACTCTTACGCCACGTCTCAATATGTCACACCCCCAAAATCGGTAATCGCGTTTATGAAACACTTAGCGGAAGCATTATGTAATTAGCGGAAGCATTTTAAGTATACAGCGGGGGTGCTGACGTTAGCAGTATGCATTCATCGTATCAGAGCTTATGATCATTGCAGAACGGAAATTAAGATGCCATTAATATAAAAGTAGTTACAAAAACTACGACTTGTCAAGTCATAGAAATAGTAGTATTGTAAAAATACATTTGTCCCAAATGTGGCATCCTAATTCGTCGTGGGTAACTTACGTCCATTATGCATGCATCAGTACCTGAGTCCTAATTCCCTGAAAAACATAGTAAAACGTCAACATTGAATGTTGAGTGAATTCACATGTTTAGTTTATAGTGGTCAAACTAAGTTATGAATAAATCATTCATTTACGGCAAAACATATTGTTCATAAGTTTAGTAGGAATTACAAGTTATTCTAATTAAAGAAAACATTTCCTATATAATGTAAGAATATCATTCTTATTACAAGTAAATAGTTGCGTAGGAAACACAAGTTTAATCAAAAACATTTCCTAATAAGTAGTTGCAGGAAACAAGGGTCAAAGTAAACCTTTCCTATCTGTTGTATAGCTTCAAATAAGTAATCTCAGGAAAGTACCATTTCCAAACTATTAGTTTAATAATCATGTGTAATACAATTTGATCGTTAAGTAGGAAAACAGGTCCATTCAAATATGATAAACATTTCCTATTATGTAGATTGTAAGAAATTCAAGTTTATTCAACCAAGGAACAACATTTCTAAAATAATTATGTTTTAGAAATACTAGTTTATCCAATCAAGGAAAACATTTCTAAAATAAAGCAATCGTGTAGGAACACCTATCCTATTAGTTATCACAGGAAATATAGGTTTATCAATCAAGTAAACATTTCCATCTAAATAGTTTGTAGGAAATACAGGTTTAACAATCAAGTAAACATTTCCATTTAAATAGTTTGTAGGAAATACATGTTTAACAATCAAGTAAACATTTCCATTCAAATAGTTTGTAGGAAATACAGGTTTAACAATCAAGTAAACATTTCCATATACATTGTTGTAGGAAACACATGTTTAACAATTAAGTAAACATTTCCTGTAAAAGTTGTTATGTCGGGAACCCAAGTTTATCCAATCAAGGTAAACGTTTCCAAAAATGTAATCATGCATAGGAACACCTGTCCTATTAGTTATCACAGGGAATACCCTTACCAAATCAAGTTGTAGTTTAGTTGTTTAGTTATGTGGGAAATATAGACCATAATCCCTCTAAGGTGAGCTAAACCTTTAGAGTTAAAGTAACGACTCCTAGTACTATAACCAAACCACGACTAGTTGTTTTGTTGTTGCCTCAGTAACACGGTAAGTATACACTCCTCGTTACGACTGCCGTCGTGTGGTTGGAATGACCAACGAGTAATATCCTGGGAGGGTTGTCAAATCGATAGTACTATCTGTATACTCAGTGGCTAGAGTCACCTAGCTAATGGTTATAGGTTGCAAGCACTGGGACTTATGTGCACTACAACTACCTCACGTAAACCTAGGATCGTACCAAGATTCGTTGTCTTATTCCCAAAAAGTTGTGAAAACGTTTCATATAGTTAACAGTTGAATATAAAGCATAAAGCATTTACATAAATCAGTTTGATATAAAAGCATGTCAAGAAATTATATAAAACAAGTAGCATGTAATAGCACATAGTTCTATGTTTTCCACCCCTGGTTTTAAAAGCATTTAAAACAAGTAAAAGGTAGGGGCTGTGAACTCACGGGTAGCAAGTCTTCAGCGAATAACAGCTAGTAACATAGTAGTCCAGACGCGCCCCTCAAATACCTAGACGCAAATAATTATACTTTATATAAGTACTTGGACTATTCGTTACGTTTAAGTGTTTGTACAAAGTTAGTTGGTGATAAGTATGTTGAAAAATAAATATTTTCTTTCGAGTTGCGTTTGTCGTTGAATTAATCATTGTGTGTAAGTATATATATAAATATATACTTATTAGTTGAATATATATATATATATATATATATATATATATATATATATATATATATATATATATATATATATATATATATATATATATATATAAAGCTTGTCGTTTATGTTTTAAAAACATAAGTTCATTAGTTATAAACATAACTTTGTTCCAATGTATATATATAAATACATACACTTGTCAAAATGTCATATCTATATATATATAAGTATAAATTGTCGTGATTGTATAAATGTCGTTGTTTATATATTTATCAACACATATAAAATATCGTTTGTTCCAAATTATTTTACTCGAAACGCGTCGAAGGTTTAAAGTTACTTGGCCCATTGGGCTCGGCCCAACTTGCTTGGCCCAATTAATACGGCCCAATCTCAATCTAGCCCAATATGTTTTTCGGTCAAATTTACCAGTAAAAAATTTTTGGCCCAACAGTTCTAAGGGTTAATATTTGTCGTGTCCAATTCGTAGTATTACCTAATAAATATTTGTATAAAATAATGTCTCGTGGTCGTGTACATTTTTGTACCAACTTTCGTGTTATATATAGTTAATTTGGTGAAAAGTTTATATCCAAAATTATTTACTCAAACCATTTACTAGTTAAGTTTTAAAATTAATAATAATAAAACAATAAAACAGCATAATAATGGTAATAATAAAAATAATAAAACATCATAGCACAAGTCACAGGAATTGAACTTGTGACCTTTCCTTTTAAAACTTGCGATTTAACCACTAAACCACCAAGAAACTTATTGCCTTTTATATGAAATTAATATATATATGTGTTGGTAAGTAATATCATTTATGATAAATAAAAAAAATACATATAATCAAAATAGAGTGGTCACTTCATGTGTCATTTGTAAAAATATATATATTAGTCTGTATTGTGCCATCTTAACCAACAACAGTTCATCGTCATTCATGTTTGCTCTGTTCCAACTTTTCTTTTTCTTTTTTTTTTAGCTCGAATTCGTTTATGTTTTTGTTATATTTTCAAGTGATGTTCTTTTACTAATGCTTATTACAACATTAAACTAGTTTTACTCAATCGATTTCACCTTTTTATAACTCATATACATGTCTTCATTTTTGGTACATAATGAACATTTTTATCATATTATCAACATCATCAACTTTGATTCACAATCATCAACATATTTATAACATAATAATCGAAAGTTTATACACAGTCCCAACCGTTTATCTCAAGATGTTTATTACTTATAACCACTAAATAATGCATCACAATAAGTTTATATATCAAAATTCTACTTTAAGAGTTTGGTTCTTTGAGGTAAAATTTCAAGAACAATTTCAACCAATCATCAATTTATCTTGTTATATGGATATATAATGTTGTATAAACGCAATATATAACGAAATTTGTATTAGAAATTAGAAAATAAGAAATATCCTTACAATGAGATTTTTATGATGGTGATGATCGGTGATGATGATGATGATCCAGATTGATTGATGATGATGTTTGTAAGTATTTGTTATGTATTGTGGCTTTTTAAAGGATTTAAGATGCCAAGAAAATGAAGGAGTTGAAATGCTCATGTTGTTGTTTCTTGTTCCTACCGTGCGAACTCCACAAAGAGAAAGAAGACTTAATAATTTGAGTTAGCTGGTACTCTCAAATGAGTATAGAGGGAGTATTATATTGAGGTGGACTAAAATTTTCAACTGAGTGTGTATGGCTTCGGTACTACTTGTCGCACAGATATTTTTAGTGTGTAAATTATGTAGGTTTTTAACCCGTTAATTTCGGGTACGGGTATAATTAGTTGTACCCATTGTACAAGTCAATTAAGCGTTAGTTTAAACTTTATTTTAAACTTAATAATTGATAATTATAAAAGTGAAATACTTTACCGAAATAATCATTAAAATTATTTAAAGTATTTACGCGATACATTTAATTGGGTGCCAAATTTCAGTTGAATTTCGAGGTAATATTTTGAAGTAATCTTCCAAATACTAAAACAGTAATAAGAAAATAAATACTTTTAGTATTTTGACCTCTAGGCGCGTTTTATAATTGTTTCTGTTCGTATATGACGCATTCAAAATAGTCGTCTACAGGTTCCCGAACAACTTTTGTTCCAACTATTTTCAATAACCGTTTCCAATAAAATTTGTTCAAAAGTATTTCGAATTTCTTTTCGGATCTTTATAATTCGCGTTTGATACGTTTAATATAAAACGTATAAGTTATTATATTATTTCAATAATATAATTATCTAATAGTTGTAATTAATAATTTTCGAATTATTAATTATTTCGTATCACCAACTTTATTGTATTTTAGTTAGTCGAGTTTAATATGTTCATTTTGTACGTAATTATATATCACGTATCACATAGTAAGTTTCACAAAACTTAACACAAAAATAGTTTTGAATTCACTAATCAGGGAATTACTCTAGGTAATGCATGTAATTAGGTAAAAATTAGTACCCTAAATTTGAGGATTGTCACACAATAGCTGGAGCCGAGAAATATAAAGATGAGACATATGAGTTGGTTACAAACTGAAAGTAGTCTGTCATTCTACCTTCGAATAAATGTGTGATATTAGGATTATCTACTTTTTGCGTCTTCATATCCCGTCAATATGTCACTATGCTCTACCAGCGTTTTAGATATAGATTATAGATTAGTACACTCAAATTCTAGTAGTGTCACTTTGACAAACATTTAGGAACGTGTTAAATGAAATGTTGAATACCAATATTTATTTTTAAGGCAAATAATCCGTGATGTTGAACAGCACAATTGAAATGTGATGTTATTGTTAATGTAAGAGTCATTTAGGTAAATATAAAAAAGTTGAAGGATCGAAAATGTAAAATATATAATTTGTGATTGATCAACATTACAATTCAATTGTAATGTCAACATTACAAACGATTTCCCCTTATTTTAAATATTACAAATCAAGATAATGTTTAGACATGATCTAGTGATCTACAACATTTGAATGTTGATTACAATAAAAATCATATATATTATTTTCTTAATGTATAAGGTGCATTGAAACATATTTTGATACTCACCCTTGATAAAAAAAAAAAAAAAAATTGCTTTTCTAAGAGCACCTTCAATGAAGGTTTTTTTCAAGGCTTTTTTATGCAAAAAAGCTTTTGAAAAGCTTTTCTTCATTGGAGCAAAAACTTTTTTTATGAAAAGTTTGACATTTCTCAAGCTTTTGATTAAAGCTTTTTTTGCTCAAATATTTCTATTTTACCCCCTTATTCTAGTGAAAAAAGCTTTTGAAAAGTTTTTTAACATTGGAGTAAAAGCTTTTTTCAAAAGTTTTTTGTGTGAAAGATGATGTGGATGATAAAAAAGCTTTTAAAAGTTTTTTATCAATGGAGATGCTCTAGTTGTAGTTTGTTATGTTTTCGAGGAATTATTTATTTATTTTTAAGAAAGGTAAGGTCACGAGGGAAATGTCATAAATGAGGAGAAGAAGAAGGTCGGATTTACTGCATTTTAAGATAAAATTGTCGTTTAGATTAACAGCATTTTACCAATAGAATACTACATTTTGCATTTTACATCTACAAATTTATTACTAAAATGCAGTTAAACTGACCTTCTACCCCTTCCCCTTATTTGAGATCTTCTCCTCTAATCCTTCACCTTGAAGAAAATGAAAAAAGTAAAAAACCAAAAACATTGTGTTATTATAATTTTTTATTTTTTTAAGGGATAATATGAACTTTTTTTAAGGGATAATATGAACTGCACTAATAAAAGGTGTTGCTAATATTAATGGAGGGAATATATATATATATATATATATATATATATATATATATATAAAGGTTGAAGGTTAAAAATATAAAATAAATAATCCTATTTTAATGTGATTGGGTTAATGCACAATTATTTAGTGATGTCAATAGCATAGTAGATGTCCCTTTTTTAAAGATGAAATGAAGAAGGAAATAAAAGGTTGGATATTTTTCGGATATTTTCAAAAGGTATATAAGACTCAATTCAAGTAGCTAACAAATCGAGTCTAGTCGAATGTCATACTATGTAGACTCGACTTGTTCACTAATTATTTGAGTTGGATTCGAAGAAGTTTTTTATAGTTATAGTTCAATGATGTATTATTCTTCGAGCTTGAACTCAATACTCATTTAATTATTGAGAGCTTTTCACTAAAACATTTTTTAAACTTAAGTTGTTTATTTTCAAACTCTTGTATAAACTCTTGTATTTGCGTAATAATAAATACCTTTATTTAAAGTTTTAAATCAACAAAATCCCTTATATACACTTGGCTCGTTCGACTCATCAAAATTCGACTAGTTCGTTCGAATCGACACTTAACAAGTTTTCGAACGCACTTGATCGAGTATTACCTTTTAAACTCGACTTGTGAAACTATTCGAGTAGTAGTTGTCGCTGGATCTCAACTTGAACTAGAACATTAACAAAACTTAAACTCAAAGTCGAAAATCTCAAACTCGGTAAATTTTCGAGACTCTAGTAAGTCAGTTCAATCTAACATATATTCAATTACTAGCCCCTAAACCCGTGTATACACACGGGTTATGCAAGATAAAATAGTTATTCTTATAAAACTTAATTTTGTCTTTTTTTAAAGATGTATAAATATTTTGGATTTATTATAATGAAAACGTATAAATATCTAAATCAAAGTGATTTTGTCACTTGTATAAAAATTCTAACCCGTTACATGATATATGGATGGTTTGTTTAAAGTTTAAAGCCGAAGTCTCCTATTATCTATTTGCTAATAACAAATCGAATGTATATATTATGAAGGAAAATACAATTCTCAATTGGTTAATTAAAAGGTATAAGACTTATTTTTAATTAGTTAAGACTTTGTTGATACTTGATAGTGTATATTTCTGTGGATACGATAAGTCTTTATATGTTTATGAAGTTAACCATTAAGTTATTCTGTTTTATTTTTTATTTATTTTGATAACAAACAGTAAGATTGATGTTCTTGTTTGGCTAATAACATGTCATTAATTTAATGTCGTACATGAGGTATGTTATAGATTAGAACGTAAGTTAGTGATCGGAATTAATTTATTAAAATAAATTGTAAAAGATACAGATAAATATAGAAAATAAGATTACTAAAAGTATAATTGATTATAATAATATAATAAGCATACGAATTGACATATTAATGGATAATGATGACAGTGTACAAAAGTTAGAAATATTTTGTTTACTTTTACAATTCTTTTTATAATTAGGAAGTAGGAAGAGATAAAGATAATCATTAGAATTTAAATTGCTATTTTAGATTAAGCAATCCTATAACTTCAAGATCTCTACTCTATCTCATAAAATTTCGTTAGCTACACGATGATAATAAAAATTTCTTTTTATTATTATTTTAATAATAATTTATGATGCCATTATATCCTAAAATTTAGTCAATTTGATAAAATCAAGCAATTTGATTGACTAATTAAAATTTTGATGACATCATCGGGTGCTTCTTATATATAATTTATTTATTATTATTATTATTATAATAATATGTATATTTAAGATAAGATTTTTATTTTTATTTGATAAAATTATAAATTGCAAGTTACCGGCACATCAAAGTCGGTGCTTGGTTCCTTGACGCTATTCTGCAGTTGATGTACTTTCATATTTATTAATTAATTACTACTCCGTATTAATTAATACCAATTGATTAATAATTAGCACTTCACAGTCAGCTTTTCGTCTAATTAATCTAACCTTTTTTCTTCACAATAATTGATTACTAGCAGTTTAATCACAGCTCCGGATAGATAGATTCACTGAATACAATTTAAATAAAGGTATGTATACAGATGCATGATTCATTATCTGATGAATTCACGAAATTTGTAGATACTAGATCTATTGTGCTTGTTGTGACCTAATTGCGCAATTGAATTGTAATCGTGTTGAATTTATGTATGAACATCTAGAAATTCTGATGAGATTGATCGGTGTAGTGGTTATTATGACCTAGTACCTCAAATTGAGTTGAATTGTGCAATTGAATACTGTGTGTAGTGCTTAACTGAGTCTAACTGTGCAATTGAATGCTGATCATGTTGAATTTTGTTGTTGATATGTAGATTTTTTTTGTTGAGGTTGATCCGTGCGGTGATTGCTGATGGCTAAAATTGTTGAATTTTGCAATTGATTGCTAATCATGTTGAATTTGCATCTGAATCTTTAAAATGGTTGCTGTCTCCTGATGCCTTATGTTGTGTTTATTTGTGTTGAATGCCGATAATGTCGAATATGAGTTTGGTTATTGATGACATTGATCGGTGTGGTGCATGTTGTGACCTAATGTGTAGAGATGAGTATGTGTAATTGAATACTAGTCGTGTTGAACCTTTTAGTGCTTGGTGATCTAATGCCTAAAATCGAGTTACATGTGCAATTGAATGCTGATTATGCTGAACAAAATGTATGAACCTGTAGGTTTTCTGATTAGATTGATTTGTGTAATGCTTGATGTGACCTAATGCCTAAAATTGAGTTTCATTGTGTAAATTGAATGTTGATTATGTTGTGTCTGAAACTGTGGTTTTTTCTTATAAGATTTATCAATGTGATTTATGATGTGGCCTTTGGCCTAAATTGGAGTTTAATTTTACAATTGAATGCTGATCTTGTTAAATTATGCTCTGAATTTGTAGGCTTTCTCATGAGATTGATCTGTGTTATCTGAGGGAATTGGAGGATTTAAGTTATAGATTAGGTAATGGCTTGGTTTAGTGGGAAGGTTTCCTTAGGGAACTTTCCGGATTTAGCTGGAGCTGTTAACAAGTTCAGTGAGAGTGTGAAGAACATTGAGAAGAATTTTGACAGTGCTCTTGGTTTGGAAGACAAGTCTGGGGGTACTACTTCCACTAGTGAAGGTACTTACCTTTGCGTTAAATTTATTAGATATCTCCTTTCTTGTTTCCTTTTCAACTATGCATACAAATCTACTATATAATACAATTACACACATGGAATGTGATTGTTAAGGCTTGTTTGTTCGTAATTGCATTGGAATAGTTTGATGGGACTATGTTTTATGATGCTTGTTTGGCCTACGATTATTGCGTCCTGCTTAATTATTCGTTGGGTCCAGCACTTATCGTAAGAGTTGGCCTCATCCAACTCTGAATTAGTTTCTGGGATGACCTATTTCAGTTTATGAAACGAACTTAATGTAAATGAGTTCGCAACTTTTATGGGAATGTCAACTGAAAGCATCATACAAGATCCGGAGAACTTTGATTGAAACAAAAAGTTTGAAATTATTGGTTAAGAACGTTCTATGAACAGTATGCAGAGTTCCTGGCATCAAAAGCACATAAGTAACATCAATTAATACCAAACTACAAAAGTATGAATAGTTAGTGCTCCCATGTCCTATAAAAACTGCAATGTTTTGACGCGGAAAATTTTTGTTATCAAATGACAAATTATGGGAAGTTTATCCAAATTAATGTAACTACTTATTTGTAATGGCGATTACCCGGAAATATAAAATTACTAGTATGATTTATTATGTTTCCAAACAAGTTAACTTAGTGATTTGTGGGCAATCTCATGATAAAAAGTCATTACAACTTATAAGTTCATGGGGGTGACAGGAGATCAAATCATCATCCAAAATAAGAAGAATATTGGATACGTATAAAATACCAACATCTAAATGACAAGCAAAAACAATACTAATAAATCTTGTTTTGAAGCATAAGCTTCATCAATCTTGCACAATTTGTGTCTGTGAGTGTGTGTGTGTGTAAGGGTAAAGAATTTTTTTTTAGTCTTGAACTGTTTTCAGACATTAGTGCAGCAACAAGTCTTTCTTCTTGACTTCTTTTAGGGATCTTGAGTAACTGAACATTTATTATCTTGTTAAAGGCTGCAACATCTGGTCATGGCAAACCTCCTACCCAGTTAATTAAAAACAACAAACATGCAATAGAAGAAATAAATGTTAAAAGAACATTTGTAACATTTCTGTTGAACACATATACTTGTTAATGAGTATATCTTAGCATGTTATAACAACATTCAGTGCGTCTACTACCATCTTACTCACATGCTATCGCTCACCGTTTTTCTCGTGGGTCTGTAGCATGTCCATGGCAATCAACTTACTAGTTGGACAATGCAAGTTTTCATGGGAGGTGAGTTTGCACGGGACATATAGGACCAATATGATTTATCTCCATGTGATGATTGCCTATGTTCATTCACTAATCTTCTATTATCTGAAATGGGTCCATGTTGTAGGACTGTAGGCTATGCCTTTTTGTTATGAATGTGGCTGCTCTGTTATTGATTTTGACTGTGAAGTACTAACTAAGATTTTTCAAATATCATAAGTTAGTTCAGCTGTTCAGAATAAATTTATTGTAGTTAACTTCCATTCCCTTTTGTTTTGGAAAGTAGGCTTGGGTCAGCACTGTGCTTGTGCCACACACCATCACTGCTATGGTGATGCAGAAAGGTTTCAGGTGCTGGTTATTGTTGAACTATGTAACTTCTAAAAACAAAAATGAGTTGCAAACATATTTGTTTGCACGCAGCATCTTATTGATTGTGATGTTGGAAAACCTATGGTTTCAAATGAGGTGAAGGCAATGTTGTATTCTTATGCTTGTATACTTGTACTACACTGTTAACTTTATCTATGTGTTGATGATTATTGTAATACTAGACAGTTTAGTTGAGATTTCATGATTAAGTTATTGTTTAGATACTTATTAACACAGTTAATGTCAATTGCTACCAGCGTCAGGGTCATGGCCTTCTGACTTGATGGCCTTTATGGGACAGAAAGGTGAAGATGGCACTGTTGAGTCCGTGGATAAACATGAATCTTCAAGCCCTAAACCTTCATCCTTTTCGAAAGAAAAGGAAGAAGCTGAGGCTGAAAATTTATCTGATTCTGTCGACGAGCATTACCAGTCTGTTAAAGAAGAGAAGGTAGAAAGTGTAAAGCCTGAAGAGCATGAAGATCACCCTGCAGAAACAAATATTGAAGTCCTAGAGGAGGCTAATAGGAATTCCGAAAAATCTTCCGAAACAAATTTGGTTAAGCTTGAGAGTTCAGATATTTCTGACAGACCTGTGGAAACGCATGTTGCATTTTCAGAGGATGCCGAGAATGCTGCTGAAAAATCTGCAGAAACTAATTTCGCAATATCTGATGAGGCAACTACCCCTGCTGCCAACCACAGTGAAGCCAAAGCTGCTTCACAAGCAGAAGTAAGTGTGTTGCATGATGACGAATCAGAGTTTGTGGAACATGACTCAGAAGTTGGTGCAATAAAGACGTCTGAATCGATACAAGACGAGTCAACAAGTTTCTTAGACCAAGTTGCGGGTACCTCTGAGATAACGGAAGTTCACCCTGCTCCTGACATGCAAAGGGTTGAGGATGGACTACAGACACAGTCAGAAGAGACTTCGTATGAAGTTTCTGTAGCTGAAGTGGTGAAACCCTTATACAATGATGAAGCTGGAAAAGCGACTGAGCTAAATGGTGTTCAGTCAACTACATTTGAGGCTGCCAAAGCTGCTGAAGAGGGCCAACAGCACTCATTAAAAAGTGCAGGGGACGTGTCTGTGATAGTTCCTGAAGTAGTTTTGAAGGAAGAAAATGTAAATGCTGAAGTTCAGATACCACACGAACTAGCTAGTGATAATCAAAGTGACACTAAGGAACAACGTTCAGGTTCAGAAAGCAATTCGTCTGACAATGCAGCTTTTGCGCTTGAGCTGGAGAAGGTGACGAGGGAGATGAAAATGATGGAGACTGCACTTCTAGGGGCTGCTCGACAAGCTCAGGTACTGGAAAGTTTATGAAAATTGGTAATCTTGTTTCACCGTTTATTAGGTCACATTGAAAAAAGTAAATCACAGCTCTAAAAGATGGATGATGTTAACTATTAAAGTGATACATTTGGTATGTCTATATAATAGAATAGCATGGAGACATTACTTAAAGCTAGTGATAGGATGTTTTAGGGGACTGTCTGCTTTTAGTATCCCTGGTGGCAGTTTATGTGTAGTTTAAACATACAGCATATGATGTTTCGATAAATGAGAAGTGTATGACTTTATGCCACTTATTGTTTGTGCTCTGTTCCCTGCATCCTCCAGAGACGTCACAAGCTCCAAATCTTGTAAATGATCAAAAGATCTCTATTATGTGGTAAATTTTTTGTTTGTTCGTGCGTTTATGCTATATTTGTACTAAGTAATTAGCATTTGAAATATTACATGTACTATCAGGCACTTCGTTATATTTCAGGCTGCGGATGAATATAGTTTCATCTTTGAACTAGCTAGTGGGTGTTGATAATCTATTTAAATTTAAATTGTAATTTATTTATCGCAAATAAGTCAAGTTCATATTTATTGTTATATTTTGAATGTAAAACTGGTTGAAAGCAGCTTTTTATTTTTAGTTTGAATCTATATTGTAATTGAATAAATTTTATAATTTGCATCTATATCTTGGAGAATAAAAATACTTGTAAGAGTTTATATTAATTGTTCTGTTTAATGAAGTTGATTTGTTATTATTATCATCTCGTAACAGGCGAAAGCCGATGAAATTGCGAAACTGATGAACGAGAATGAGCAACTGAAGTCTATCATTGAGGATCAGAGGGTACGTTTACGTCCGTCCTTAATTAAATATGGGTTTTCAATGATCCATTTATTGCCAAAAGTGTATGCATACCATTCGTAAGTCCGTGCATGTGTACATGTATGCAGCTGTGCATGTGAACAGTGTTGTTGCTCTTTTCTACTTAGGCTTTTCAGATGGTTTCATCATTAATAGAACCATTATCATAAACCAAGCTATTAAGGCGAATTTCTCTAGAGGATGTTTTGCGGAAATAACGTTTCCTAGCTGTGTACTTACTCCCCCTCTATATTCTGTGCTCTTCTAGTTGTCTCGTTAAATGTAGTTTTCCATCATGTCTCAGAACATATTATAAGAAAATATTCTTGTTAAAGAAGCGTATATAGCTCAAGACTATGTAAAACTTGTGCTCTAGACCAATAATCATGATGATTTTGCTTAAAGGTGGAAATATGGGCGGGGCAGGTGGTTGGTTAGCGGGTTCAAGACTATGTAATCTAGACCAACTATCAGGACAATTTTGCTTAGAGGTGGAAATATTGGCGGGGCAGGTGGCCTTGTTAATGGGTCATAGGATTCTGGTAAAATAGGTACTGTCATAGAACTGGCCAGATTGGGTCAGGTTGGGATGTCACGCAGACACCCTTTTTCTTATTTTAACTTGAGTTCCATACAAAGTTGATGGTTAAAAATGATTCATAGACTATATTATTACATGCAATAGTGTCTGAAATAAAACGATATAGGAGGTTTTATGCATTTTGAATATGCTTTAGGTGACTTCCGACACGTACAAGTCGTTTCCACTTTAGCTATTTTCTTAAAATGTGTTCACTTGACCCGTTACAGACAAATCATAACTCCAATCCAATTGTTATCATTAAACGGGCCTAAATTCCCACCTCTAATTTGCTACGGTGCTGCCTGAACTTCTAACCGACAACGCTTATCCGTTGTTATTTGTGTTTTCTTTCTTCTAATCTCTGTTTTTTGCATTGTCAAACAGAGAAAACCAAATGAAGCAGATATTGAATCTCTGCGAGAAGAGTATCATCAAAGGGTCTCAACACTTGAAAGAAAGGTAACCAATTTGCTGAATTTTTGTTTATTTAAAGGGTTTTCTTTCACATAAACATGGTAAGCGAAGTCTCATGATGTTTATCGTTTTTCTTCTGTTTATATCTCTTGTATCCATCTTTCTTAATTTTCTTCTATTATAAAATTGAATTAAGTCTAGCATTTGTCAAGAAATTTTCTCCTCCCTTTCTAATAGTTATAGCTGCTAGATTATAATGCTCATGGTTCAGTGGCCTTTGACTTCACGTCCATATCGACCCAGCTTTGTGTATGATTGTATTCTACTTTTTTTTTTTCATTTCTTTCTATTTGGTATTACGTAATATATCTCTTTGCACTTCTAAGATCGGTTCTTTGACCCGTTGGTACAATTACATCAGCCAGAGTAAATGAGATCTAGAACATGGTTTGTACTGCTGACAAACCTATTTGTGTGGTCATGGGCTGCATATGACTTCCGTCATTGGAATCATAGGATTAATGCTGCTTCTATACCTTTTTTGGTTGCGATATTTTAACTTTATTTTCACTACAGGTTTATGCTCTCACAAAAGAAAGGGATACATTACGTAGAGAGCAAAACAAGAAAAGCGATGCTGCTGCTCTTCTGAAAGAAAAAGATGAAATAATTACTCAAATAATGGCAGAAGGTAATAAAATTATACATCAGTTTAATTGGAGTAAGGTAGCAATTGCGTTCAGGTCACATGTGTACGGGTCGGTTTGGGTTGTGTATCAATTTTTAACAGGTTAAATGGGTACAATAAGAAATTGGATAAGAATGTAATTTATTATATAGGTTGGCCGCCCGAAGTGTTTTTTGAACCAACCAACGTTTTTTATCGTAATTAAAACTGGATTAATATTGTAAATATAGGTTTGATCATCACCAAACCCATCCCATACAACCAGTTTTGCCATTTTAAACAGATGTTTCACATGCTTTTAGTTGCATCTCTTTTTCCCTATTGCAATTAAGGTTGCATCTTTTAAAGATTATGTTGATTGTTATAGGCTTGCAGATTGAATTCAGGGTTGTTAATTTCATATTGTTTCTCGACAATTCTAAATAAGAATATGGCTTCAACTGCGAAAACAGAAATCCTCAACTTCACTAACTGGGATATTGTTCTATCTTCTTTTGTCGTACATTGTTTATGATATACATGATGTAGATAATCCTTCTTTTTTTCTTTAGGTGAAGGGCTTTCAAAAAAACAAGCTGCTCAAGAATCTCAGATTAGGAAATTGCGGGCACAGGTATGCAGTGAAGATGGTAGAGGTGGCATGGTTTGCAGGGTGGACATACTACGGGTCTTTTTTAAGATACGGGTGATAACTGATAACGGGCTGGTTTGGGTTGAACCTCAAAAGCTTATTGACCCATTTTTTATTTAGATATAGTTTTTTTTTACTTACATTACGAAAAACATTATTACTACAATAATAAAGTAAACCTTTGAGTGAAACTAATTTTGGAGGTTGCATGCATCAAAAATAGACTTTTGGCAACTTACAGTCTGCCGGAACTATTCAACCTATTGTTCTTTTAGTTTATTTTTATATTTGTGTGTATATATATATTATTTTATAAATCCCTCAATCAGCCCTTTTGAGATAAAACACAACCCAAATCGACCTATTTGTTAACAGACGGTTTCTAAATTGTCACCTTAAAAAAGACTTTCGATTTAGAACCTGAAACTTCGTCTCCACAAATCCTAATATGGTGTTTTGTGTGAAAGCTAGATCAGGGAGCTTGAAGAAGAGAAGAAAGGATTGATGGCTAAGCTACAGGTAATCTAGCTAAATGGTTAGTAAAAAGATGTTGAATTAATTTCCTCTAGTGTCTTCAGTCTTTATAAAGAGATGAGAAAATAACTACATTCTACATGTCGCGCTCAATTTCATTGTCTATGCTAAACGTCTTAAATCCTTATATCTGATATAGTATGATACGATATAACTTTTGTTAAAATATTAAAAGCATACAGGTTCGCATTAGCTTATATCTATGCAGGAACATATGAAAGTTTGGCTGATATAGTATGATAGGTTCACTTTTGGTGTACTCAACCTGTACAGAAAGGAACATAGCAGATAAATACCATGTATGTAATTACAATAGAGAAGGCAAGATGGGCGGGTTAGCTGGTTGGGTAACGGGTCAACGCGGGTTAGGTTGAAGTAGGTCATTTCTAGTACTGATTGGAATGGTCTGGGGGGTTGGGTTGGCTCGCAAACAAATATTTTGTTCAAATCTTAAAAATCTATAAATATTTGATGCATTAATTATTGTTACAAAAAAGATAGTATTACAATAATAAATCTAAATCTTTGAATAACTGTTGATTTGGGTGACTGTTAACCCATTCTACCTGTGTAAGATTAAATACTACCCAAATCAACCGATTTGTAAGTAAATGGGCAAAAATTGCCACCTCTAATTACTATTACGTGTTCTCCATTTCGATTGTCCTTGCAAATAATTTTTCTTTTTTCCCCACTGTTGTTAATGCTACTTATGCGTTTAAACTTGCCAGGTTGAAGAGAGTAAAGTGGAGAGTATAAGGAGGGATAAGGCAGCTACAGAAAAATTGCTGCAATTAACAATAGAGAAAAACCAGGCTGAACTAGCAACACAAAAAGAATACTATACAAATGCCTTGACTGCAGCTAAGGAGGCTGAAGCATTAGCAGAGGCACGAGCTAACAGTGAAGCCAAAACTGAAGTCGAGAGTCGCCTAAAAGAGGCTCAAGAACGTGAAGTTATGCTAGTTCAAACCTTAGAAGAGTTGAGACAAACTCTGAGCAGAACGGAGCAGCAGGTTTCCATTTGCAACCTTTTTATGCATGTATTTCTTGGTAAATATGTCAAAAAAATCTAATTTGTTTTTGTGCAGGCAGTTTTTAGAGAAGATATGCTTAGGAGAGATGTTGAGGACCTTCAAAAACGATACCAAGTACATACTTCCATAAAATTTTATCACGTCACTTATAAGTTCTAAGTTGAATCGTTCACTATCTTTCGACTTCCTAAATGTACTGTATCATTTGTCTCCAGGCAAGTGAGCGTAGATGCGAAGAGTTGGTCATGCAAGTTCCTGATTCTACTAGACCTCTTTTGAGGCAGATAGAAGCTATGCAGGTTTGCTTTCTTCTTACGATTCGTTTATGATGTCCAATGTCTTTTTCCCTTATCTAATTCTTTTGTTGAATCCTCGTGATTCAATAGGAAACAACAGCTAGAAGAGCAGAAGCTTGGACTGCTGTTGAGAGATCACTGAATTCAAGGCTTCAGGTCCTACAAATAACATATATAATTGTGTTAAGACACTATTCTTAATTTTATTCATTTCTCTGATATATGTATTCAAAGGAATCGGAGGCCAAATCTGCAGCTGCAGAGGAAAGAGAGCGCTCTGTAAATGAACGCCTGTCCCAAACATTATCTCGGATAAATGTTCTTGAAGCTCAGGTGATTCTACTCATATTTGTTCCTTTGTTTCAGCTAGAGGTGGCATGATGGGATGGTAGGGTAATGAGTCAAAAGTGGTCTGGTCGAGTTGGCCCTAAACCACTTTTTTTTTTTTCCATTTTGATTTTTTTTAATAAGGAATTAATGCATTAAATATGAATACAAAAACAAAATTATTCCAATGTATAATAAATTATGTATGCATCAAAAATACACTTTGGACCACTTCCCATCGTTTGGCCCATTGCCCCATTTGACCCATTCCT
Source organism: Helichrysum umbraculigerum (assembly GCA_949592205.1). Taxonomy (NCBI): domain Eukaryota; kingdom Viridiplantae; phylum Streptophyta; class Magnoliopsida; order Asterales; family Asteraceae; genus Helichrysum; species Helichrysum umbraculigerum. The sequence continues at coordinate 8,888,603 of CATIUR010000003.1, read as the reverse complement.
TATTTAGCTAATCTACTTATTTGAGGATTGGAACAACCTAAATCAGCCCGTTCTTTAGTAAATGCTCTATAGCCACCTCTGGCCTCAACTGTACATATAACAATCCTTTGCTTACCTTCATAATCTGTTGCAGATATCAATATTAAGAGGCGAGCAAACACAACTTACTAGGTCCCTTGAGAAGGAAAGACAGAAAGCAGCAGAAAGCCGGCAGGAATATTTAGCACTAAAAGAGGAGGCAGATACTCATGAAGATCACGTAAATCAACTTGAAGAAGAGATCAGGGAACTCAAGAGAAAGCACAAGCAAGATCTCCATGAAGCATTGACCCATCGGGAACTTCTTCAGCAGGTAGTATCTATACTAAATTCACTTAAGTAGATTTATAGATTGATACTTCATTTTCATGAATGAAATTGTTGAGCATAATGCAGTATGGCCTTTGAACATTCTTAACTCCATGTCTTTTGTTGGGTATAATCAGAGGTCGCCAAATGGGAGGATCGGGTAATGGGTTAAAACGGGCAGGATATTATTCTTCTGTTAATAACAATACTTCAATTTATATGTACTATGGTCTTGATGATTGCGGGATATAATTTCAGGTCAAATTGAAATTAATATTGCCGTTAACACCACTTAGGTAGCATAAAAGTAGGGACTGGATACATAAATATATAAAGGTTAAAGACATAAATAGAATACGATATCTAACCATGCCTTACCAAAGATATTTTCATAAGCACTAACCGTTTAACACATGATGGTCATACTCAATCTATTATTAATCACTAACCGGTTAATTTCATTTTCTTAACCACCGATTAGCAACCATGTATAGGTGTTTCTAAAAGATCATATTTAACCATAAACTTAAACCATGTGGGATTGTGGTTAGCATCTCTCAAACATTAAAGAATGATAGTATTTCTCTGCTTATAACAGTACTTCAATTTATATGCACTATGTTCTTCATGATTGCAGGATATTGAACGTGAGAAAGCTGCACGTGTGGAACTAGAAACGACAGCTCGCCTGTCTTCTATTGTTCCTGAACCAAGTCCCCTAGCGAGAACCAAGTCTTCCTATGAAAATGGTAAAGAGTATAGGTGGCGTTTCTACCTACTTGCTCACAAATGGGTCGATTCTGATTACGTGTTACCTCTGATGGGTCAAATAAATAATTACTCAAACTCAAGGGGTCAAAACTATCCTAAAGTGTATTATTATTGCAATAAAATTTATAATCTATTTTTCATAAAACTGGTAAGTTTTCATTAGATAATAAACTCTAACTCAAATTCGTGTCTCTATTGCTTACAAAAACTGTTTCTTTTTTTCTTTTTTTTTTTGGCAAAAAGTAGGATATGGCTCAACCAAACTGTAAATCTAAACCTTATTTGACCGATTATCCAAGCCACACACTTTTCTATCTCTAGTACAGAGGATCCGTCATTCTCTATTTATGATTAGTCTTCCTCTTATGTTGTTTTTGATTTGAATTATGGACACCATTTTGCAGGCTTGACACGTAGACTATCAAATGCTAGCAGTCTAGGCAGCATGGAGGAAAGTTTCTATCTGCAGGCATCTTTGGACTCATCTGACACGTTCTCTGAAAGGAGAAATCCTGGAGAGCCTACTATGAACTCGTATTATATAAAGAGTATGACCCCAAATGTTTTTGAATCTGCCCTGCGTCAAAAGGAAGGAGAACTTGCATCTTATATGTCTAGATTGGTATGAATAGATTCTGAACCATTCATGAGGCTTAGAGGTGGAAAGATGGGTGGGTCAGCACTTTTGTCCATTTTGTTTAAGAATGTGTCTACATTATTAGTATGCTAATTATTATCTCAAAAACAATACAAGTGTTGCACTAATCTAAATCTTAAATAAAATGATTTTAGGAGGTTGTATGCAATAAAAACAGGCTTTGGGTAACTTTCCACCCATTCGACCCATCTGACCCATTCAGCGGTTGGCTAAGTTTTTTAAATTGACTCCTTTGAGCTGAAAACGCACAGATATCCCATTTATAAGTAATTGGGTTAAGTTTGCCAGCTCTATGCTATCATCTTTTCTCACACCGTCGTCCAGTTATCTAATATCATCAAGTGAACTTTAGGCATCCATGGAATCCATCCGCGATTCTCTAGCTGAGGAGTTGGTTAAGATGACCGAGGAGGTAATATTTTCCTTTGTTCACTGTCACCCTTTTCGATTCAGCAAACAGGAAAGATTTTGATTATATTTTAGTTCTTCATAAACCATCAATACCTATTCATGGTGCAGTGTGAAAAGTTGCGGTCAGAAGTCTCTCTAATGCCTGGCTTGAAAGCAGACATAGAAGCGCTAAGACGCAGGCACTCTGCTGCACTGGAGTTGATGGGTGAACGAGATGAGGAGGTACACATTTCACATGTGACCATGCTCTAGCCTTTCACGAAATAAGATGATATGTTCTTTAGTAACCATGTACCTTTGTTTGTAGCTTGAAGAGCTTCGTGCTGATATTGTGGACTTGAAGGAAATGTACAGAGAACAAGTAAACATGCTTGTAAATAAGGTACATATATTATTAAAAGAAAGGCTAGTGCCTAGATGTCGCAAAATGGGCTGGTGGGATAACAGGTTGATACAAGTTTGGATCAGAATGGGTGATATTTAATATGGTTCAAAACAGGTGAGGTTTGGTTGACCCACAAACAATTTTTGTCCCTTTTTTCTTTTTCTTTATTAATTTATACACAATTTGTACTTTAAATATGATTAGAAGATGCTATATTATACTGATAGTGTCATATAATATAGATTTATCTAGTAAAGCTATTTAAGAGTATTGTAAGCACTTAAGTACTCTTCATGGCACTTTCGGCCCGTTGCATTATTACCGATTTTTGGTGTTAACCCATTTGACCCTTCAGAGATAAATTCTACCGAACATCAACCCTTTTCTAGGTTAATGGGTTGAAATTGCCATCTTTAAGGTAGAAATCTGTGAAAATGAACATGAAAACATGCACAAGTATATGCTATTTATGTGTTCCAAAATGTTCGTATTTGCAGATTCAGGTGTTAAGTTCATCTGCCGCCTAGGAAGGTCATTCCTGGGATGGTTTCTTCAAGACAACGCTCATAATAGTTGATGACGGTACATGTTGTAGCATATGTGGTTATATACATTAGAAAGTCAAGGTTCTTTATTTATTTATTTTCTGTCACTCGTGTTTTCCATCTTGCATTCCTTTCTTAGAACACACTTTGTATAATGTGTGTAAAACATTTTGTTTTCTGGGGTAGTTCGCATAATGATGTTTTTCAATGTATTGAATGCGAGTTTCAGTGAGCCATCATTTACTTAGATACGTGTGGCCATTCATATTGTTAAAGTTTGTTTATTCAATTGATTCAACTCCAAGAACAAGAAAATTATGTTGACTTATGTTTTTCTGCTTTGATTACCTGCGAGTTACAAGTATAAAATTTGGTACTTTGTACAACAATCAACTGTGATGTACATTTTATTTAATCATTTGTTACATGTACTGCAAGTTTTGCATAACTCTATACAAGTAAAAAGGATAAGAAATGATCTTCCCGGTGCAAAGAAATGCATCTTTTATTTTCTCAACAACACATACTTCTTACATGCCCCTAGCTGCTGACTTCGTTTATCTTTTGTCCGTGCAAGCTACAAAAGTTAGAAGCTCGATTACAATGTTTCTTGGGTGTAAATCCAATTTCAGATTGAACAGTAATAAAATTTCAAGTTTGATGTGTACTTATTATGTTGGCAGTTGATTCTGTAGTCGAATCCATGTGAACTTTCGTGTTTGATTTGACTGAGATTTGGATTGAAAGAATTTTAAGAGGTGGTAATAGTTTGATCTCGGTCGATAATAGTAAATCATGATATGCTTGCATATAAAGTTTTTCATGATTTAGCTTATTGATTTGAATTAAAAAAGGTTATTGTTAAGCGCAAACCGATTTATAATTTTATATTACTGTATATGAAACCGTTTAATATATTCGGTGCGGCAAAATTTTGTTGATAGCACTGTCCACCAAAAATATTAAAAAAAGTTATCTTTTAATATAAAATTGATAAAAAGAAAAGGTTAGATAGCAATATGCCAATATCTTTCTTGAAATCACTCTACGATCACACCATTTCTTCTTTTACCCGTTTTTATTTTCAAACATCCGAAGAACGGTTAGTAGTATAAACATGAAATTCCGTCAAGGGTTTCATATTGTTGTTGGTTCTTCTTCTTCGCAAAACCCTACCTCAGCTTCAACCAAAATCCCACACATGAGGTATGATCTCTATTTGTTTTGCTTAACACATGTTTTTATATGTGTATAAATGGTTGATTGTAACTATTTATATTTAAATAAAAATGTTTTATTTGTGTCTCTATATTGCTTTTTGTTTAGGGTTAGGGTTTAGTATGTTTGATATTTTATCTCATAACTATGTGAAATTGCAATTGGTAAACCCAACCCTACAAGGCGTATCTATTGTGTCAAATCACATGATGGTGTTCTTTTCAATCTATAATAAGCATGGTATGTCCAGCCTAATCACAATTAAGGGTAAAGATAGTGCTCGATTCTTGATATTCATCCCAAGTATGCACTTCCATAAGGATTTTATATCCTCTAATTCTGTGATGTACTACAACATTTCACTATTCTTTTTTCTTCCCACTACAAAGAGTATTTAGGTATGCAATTGCATAACCTAACTTCCGTGTTTGTCCGCAATGTTTGAATGATCTCATTGAGTATGTTATTGTGAGCGTGGAATGGTCTTTGCTAGTAGTTTAGTCGTTTAGCCTTGCCATGACCAGAGTGTTCATGGTTTGGCCATCACCTATTAATCCGGTCAAACCAAAGCAATTTGGATGGGTTGACCTTCTGTTACTTGGACGCTTAGCTGAGAAAATTTCAAAGCAAGGTAGGCAGGTTGGTTTAACAATTCTAAATAGCACTTTGATTGAACCTTCTTGTTATATTTCTTTACTTGTATATATGTATGTAGTATAATAGGATAAGATAAGCGTCTTATTCTTTGGAAGCTTACCGATTTATTAATTGGCACCTTTTTTGTATCTTTTTATGTTTCATAAAGATGAACATTTACTCGTCTTATTTTAGTTATCTTAAATCCATGACTTGCCCAAATTGGTTTAAACAAATGGCCGAGTTTGTTTTGGATAAATGTCAAACCATGGTTACAAGTATCGCGTAAGTGAACTAGGTCTTCTATACAAACCCTAAACTCTATGTTTATAAATACCCTACCTCATCAAAAGGCCGCAATCAAACCAATTATCGATTTACATTCCCCTGTGCCTTTGTCTTTCCCCAATATTCTAACCTTGAAATCTCTGCTTTTAAGAATAAGTGAGTTTTAATCTCTCTCAAATTGATGTCCGACTAGCGATCTATGGTTTAATTAGGATATCTAAGGCCCGAAGCAGTGTGTGTGTTCATTGCTTTAATTATAGTTCACATGATCTTTGCAGTTTGCATTTGTCTTCAATCAATCGATAAAGTTGTTCAGTAATAGAATGTTGATCAAACCAATTCCTTGTAGAAAGGATAATGATTGCAACTTGCAATATCAAACTCCTCTTATAATTACTTATTTCTGTTTTTGTGATGCGTTGTTAGATTCTATGTTCTCTGATCATATAGCTTGTAACATTTTGTCGATCGTCAAATGCTTATGGTTTTTTTCATATTTACCATTGATATCTTATTTTCCCCAATTGTGATCTAGGGTTTTCAAGTTTTTGACGGTTGAGGCAAATCTTTGTCGATTTAACCGCTACAGATGGCAGACGGTGGATTGGCTAAGTTCGAGGACTTTCCGATTCGGTATGTGTAGATTTCAATTTAGCATTGTCAAATGTGTCTTCATTTATATCTATTTACACTTGATTATATGTATTTTGTTGATCCCATTTGGGCATAAATTGATTTGCTGCATCTTATAGGCAAGTATCTTTGACATTGATGATTTGACTTGATGCATAGATGTGGTGAAAACTTATTTTGCTGCGTTATATCTAATCAGCTTGTACCTTTGACATATTGATTATGTGTCAAATGGGTTGAATCGGTTGAAAAGTGTACATCTTTATTGTAAATGATCTCCTAAATCACTTTACTAGAAAAGATAGATAAGCATTACTACGTATAATTTTATAAAAATTTTCATATCTAAGCGTTAACTGTTTAAATGAAAAAAGAAAATTGGACAAAAAAGCATGTTGAGTCAACCTGACCCAACCGTTTCCACATTAACCGACAGATACCCGTAATGAGCTGGTACCCAACCCGCACCGTTTCTCACATCTACAAATTACAATTACAATTCTTGAGAGAGTAGCTTATGTAATTAAGAACACAGGTTGTATGTTGCTGCCATACTGGATGGGAATCCTGAAATTGGTTTGCTTTACAAATCAGTTTGTGATCATAATGAGATCGAAAGTCAAGCTAATTCTATTGTTTTTGAGCCGACTGAAGCAGCTGAATGTAAGTTGTGAAGTGTAATTTTTAGTAAAGCATGATATGTTAATTGTATGTATTTTTTTGTTGATTTGCATTCCTTTTATTTGGTTTTCTGACAGCATTTGAAGTAGAAAGAAAGGGAAAAGAGATTGTTGTGCATGAAGAACCTAGAGGTATATGACTAGATGTCCGATACTCAGCCTTTTGAATTCCTCTAAAAAATGATCCTATCTTATATATGTTCTTTTACATTACTGGACTGACTAAATCATATAGATCATAAATCTAGCAAAATTTTGAACCACATACTATGGGTGTGTTTAGTTGCATACAAGTGGAGGTATTTCTAGAGAGAGTTTCATGGGAAGGCTGAAAACGGAAAGCGGTTTCAAATATTATTTTTCTTGAAATTGTTTATTGGAAACAGAAAACTACTTTTCTACCTATAACTTACAGTTTTAAAAACTGCTTTTAGTTTTCCGCTATATTTTTTTTTCAACATATATAAAAAGATATATGTGTTTACTATCTGGAAAATGAAAACATTTGAACATGATTTCTAAAATTTTCACAAGTTTTGTAGAGATAAAAAACACCCTCTGTTTTTCAGAAAAATTGAAATGAAAAATTAGGGAAAATTCTGTGCAACTAAAAGCACATATGTTGTCACTTAGCGTGATTTGTGAGTTGTGTTTTAGCATTAGGCCATCATTCATTGGTAATCATATATGTCCGTACATGCTAATGAGTAGCATTCTACTATGTTATTTTGATACCATTTGTTATAGGTAGCAAAATGAGCAGGTTGGACAGGGTGGGTAACAGGTCAAAACGAGTCTGGTTGTTGTTGATTGACCTAAAACACTTTTTTGTCCAACATATTTAGATTTTCATCAACAATTTGTGTGTCAAATGTGATTACAAATTAATAGTTCAATATTATTTTTATTTCTTTGTATAAGATGATTTAGAAGGTTTTTTTGTATAAAAAATACACTTTGGGAGACTTTTGACCTGTGTAACCCCTTTTCTTTAAACAAATATATTTTGTTCATAAGTTTATTCTCTCTGACACATAACCTAAATAGGACCCACTCCTTAAGTGGTTTAAAAATTGCCAGCTCTACTTCACTAACATATTGATACTAATCAAAGATGTAGGCAAATAATTAATCATCAAAATAGATACCATCTAGTTTGATTTTCTGTCACCTAGTTTGATTCACATTTTTAACAATATATCACATGTTGGTGCTCATCTATGTGATTATATGTTGATACGTAAACTTCTTTCTATGAACCGGAACATTTTGCTGACTGCAAGACATCGTCACTAAATGATTCAGGTACAAACTTTAAGTAGTTGTTACAGACGTACCTTTTTAATTTTTAGATTAGATGATAAACTTTGGACACGACTATGAATCATGAATGTAGATAAATTCCTGAACTACCCTATCAATCTGTCGATATTATATGACATCTGATTATAATAGACGTTATTCTTTATCGTATTCAACAGATTCTGACTTTGAAATTTCTGAGGATTCGGAGAATGAATTACAAGACGATGCAGGTTCTAACAAAATCGAGTCTGAGTTGGACTTTCACATCGTCTCATCTAAATTCATATGTTACTTGGTCAATAATCATGCATAACACTTTTTTGAATAATCGTCTTCCATTCAATTCTAAGATATAGAAGGTTGAAGTAGCAAATTTTACGTCACTGTCCATTATTAAACGTCTTAATCAAAATAGTCAGTTTTCGAGTCGAGTATCAGGAAATTTGTGCTTGACTTTACTTGAATACAATGTTGTTAAATCATCTAGGCTCATCTGATCTATAAGCTCGATTAGCTCGTTTGACTCGACATTACACAAGAGCCGAGTCAAGTATTAATTTCTTAAGCTCGGCTCGTATAACTAATTGAGCGGTAATTTTTGTTTAAGCTCTAACTCGAATATTGTCAATTTGAACTCGAGCTAACTAAGCTCGAGTAGCTCGGTTTGCACGGCTTGTTAACACCCTTGTTCAGGTCGGACAAAGCCTTTGAATCATTCACCCAGCATATCGTATATATATTTTTCCTTTTATTTTATATAAAAATAGAAGTGACAATTGTGAATGAAGGAAATTATCATTTCCTGCCAACATCTTGGTACATTGATTGTGTATTTCAATTGGTTCTGATGAATACTATTCTTATTTGTTGCAGTCGTCTTTGAACTTGAAACTGTTAAGGAACCTGCAAGCACATCTACAAGAACTTCTGTTCAACCTGCCAAAGGTACGATTTATAGCGAATAACTGTTGAATATGGATATTGATCTGTTCTATCATTTAATTTGTTGTGTGAACTAAAATAAAGGAAACCACACAAAACAGTCATCGTTAAGTAATGTGTCACTCAGCACCAAATCATACAGATGGCAAAGAATTAAGATAGTCTTTTTTTTGTCATTGAAATTCTCAATTCATAGAACTTGTACAACAATCATAGTGTTGAGTTTTTTATGTTGCTAATAAATAATAAGAATTTTGTCAATGACTACAAATGTAGGCAAATTACTAAATTAGGGTGGTGTTGATTTATCATTTCATCATGTCATTTGACGCTGCTAACCAGTATACCTCTCTTTTTGTTACAGTGATGGAACTTGAAATTCCCAACTTAAATGAGACTGGAGTTAAAACTGATAAAGGTACGAGTTATAATGAGTAAATAATGCAGATGAAGTCTACTTTTTGGATTATTGTATTAGATCTGAAGGAAATGTAATTTTATCTCTAGATATGGAGTCTCATTGGGTTTGTCATTTTCATTGTATGAATTTTTTTTTTTTAAATAGTTTTTTTGTTTTTTCCATCTTAAATTTGTCCTTAATGTGTTTACGAGTTCTTGAAATTTTCAGAACTGTTTTTTTTCCTGGTTTTTACGCAGCTAAAATTACCACAAATGATTCAGATTCAGATACAAGCAGAACTATCACCGACATACCCACAGGATTGGGAAACGTATCTCTTGGCCCAAATGATGAAAGTGTCCATGGAGATGTTAATTACACTGAAAATAACGTTCGAGTTGACGAGGCTAATTCCGGGAAGAAGGTGAGTCAATTGAAAGAAAAGCAAAAGGTTTCATTGACACAGATAAAGAAACGTCTAGAAGGGTTGAAAATAAAATCTGATAAACCTTCTGTTCCGAAAGCTCGACGTACGATTGATGCTGAAGAAGATGATGATGATGATGACATCACTTTAGTTTCGTCAAGAAAACGAAAGGCTGATAAGTTTGATCTAAACAAAAAGGCAGAAGAAGTTTATGTTAAAAAGCCTCGGTTCGATGAGGCTGAAACATCGAAACGTGGAGCAGCTAGACATAAAGAGTCGGTTGTTGTTTTAGGTCTTCAAGCAAAGAAACAAAAGGTGGTTCCAGCTAGGAAGGTTGACAAGGCTCTTTGTTTGCCCGATATATCTGGTGGGCCATCTGGTTCGGGGTCCGTGTTTGGTCAACCAGGTCACGTGAAGGTACAAAAGGTGGTTAAAGCCAAAAAGCCAAGGCTTGATGTGGCGAAACCATCGAATGGTGAGCCCAAACATTTCAAGTCACATGCTGACCGAAATAATCGTTTTGATACTGATAAAAAGGTACCAAAGGGTCTTCGATCAAGGTCGGTGTTTGGTCGAGTTGCTGAAGTTGAAAAGAAAGAGGCAGCTCAAGCTAAAGATCAGCAGCTTGTTGCTGCTAGACCATTAAACTGTGGGCCAAATGAGTTAAAGTCTCAAGCTGAGAAAAATGAGATAGGAGCACAAAAGCCTAAAGAACCAGTTTTTTCTGGGTTGCTACATGGGTCCGTACCTTCTGGTTGTGTGAAGATGCAAAAGGTGGTTAAAGCTGACGATCCACGTATCGATGTGGTAAAACCATTGAAGCGTAGGGCCAAAGATGATGCTGAAGAAAATGATATTGTGACTGTTTCAGCAGCGGGTAAACGTAAAGCATCTGGTGAGGCCAAAAGGAAAAACCCGGTCAAACCCAATGAGCAGCGACTCGATGTCGCCAAACATTCAAATCGTGGACCGATGAAATCAAAGTCGAAAGCTGAAGAAAAAGATTGTGTTAGAAAGGTGAACAGGGATCTTCATTTGTCTGATGGCGAGACTGGTGCAGAGAAATCGTCGTACGGATTTCGTGGGTTGCTACGCTTTGAGCCAACTGGGTCACTTGCGATGGTTCGTGCTGGTCAGGTAAAGAAGAAAAAGGCGGTTCAAGAGAAAGATATTGGAGCTGGTAAATGTAAAGTATCTGGTTCAAGGTCAGGGTTGGGTCGAGTTGAAGAGGTAAAAGAGCGAAAGGCGGCTGCTAAAGCTGTAGAGCCCTGGGTCGATGTGGTTAAAGAAACAAACAATGGACCAAAGTGGCATGCGGAATGCAAGAAGTCCGGAATCTGCAGTGGCTTAGCTAGGTGCGGGCCTTCTGCTTCAGTCCCTGTGTGGGATCGAGCAAACAGCAGGCCAGTGGATCGGGAGCTCATGGTCTGTGAGGTCAACCACAACCCAGCAGATTTTGAATTGCTCCAAGATTCTTGAGGGAAAAATTAAGGTGAACTAACCTATAATATGAAGTTTATGTGTTATCAGATTGAAACTTTGTGACTTAAATCTGATGCTGTTTTAGAGTCCAACATTGTGGTATTTCTCTTGTTTCATTATTCTGTGTTTGTGTCGATGAGTCGAAAATTGTGGGTTTTCTTGTTCCGTGTTTCTGTGTTTGTGTCAATGTGTGTTTTTCGGGTCTAATTTTAGAACCGATTTGTGTGTGAGTCGTGGTGTCGAATCAGTTAGTGGAGCTAGTTTGAACTCCTTGTGTCGAATTCTAAGATTTTGAGTTTTAAACTTGGGTGTTGAATGCATTGGTTATTGCTGTGTGTTGGTTTGCAGGTAGGTAATGTAGTATTGAATTACTGTTTGTTTTTGGGTAATGGTCGTGTTTCCATTTTTCTGGTAAATTTTTTAAGGGTGTGTATAGTCGGAATTAATGTGTTTGCTAGAAAATATTTATTGGAAATTGTTGAACTCTAGAAATCTTTTCATTGAAAATGTGAACCCCATTCTTGTAACTAATTTTCTTTTTGGAGATAGAAAATTTACTTCTAGGCTTGAATTCACGAGGACGGGACAAATTTATTTCGGGGGTAAATTTATGTATCATGTTTGTGTAAATTCATGCAATCATGCCTCTTACAAATTCTATTTATTTTAATTGTAATGAATGTATGACCAGACAAATAAGCATAAAGCACATGAAAAAGATGAAATGATGATATGACGAAGATCGATAAAATAAAATAGCCCGGTTGTTCACTTGTACACATCACGATCCTTTGAATACCAAAGGATGAAGATGGCGATTAGATGAAAACAGCCACACAAAATAACCCGGATGTTCATTTGTGCACATCACAATTTTGGGTATGAGTAGATCAAAACAAAAATCTTAAAGTGCACTAGAACATTAAGAAATTGGGTTGTTCACATGTGCACGGACGCACGGTGGTTGTTCATTGGTGCACACGGGGTGTTCAATTATGAACATGGGATATTCATGCACTTGCTTGTGAATTCTCAGTGTGTTCATTAGATTCTTGTTAATCGAAAATTGAGAAATATGAATTATTTAATTATTAGTATGATGATGATACGAGATAAAAAGATGAAATGAGTAAGAAACACAAAATAAGTAAATAAAAATCCCCAACGAGTAAGAACTACCTAAAACAACATCTATGAGTAGGATGACCATGGTCACCTGATTCAGTGGATATCCACCCGATACATCCACTAAATGATGGATATGAACGATCTAGTAAATGGATGAATAGTGTATATGGATATGGGTGTGGATGATTATTGGATCGGATATGGATATAGACTTGTGACAACATCTAAAAGAACTTCACTTCAACCTGCCAAAGGTACGATTTTTAGCGAACTATTGTTGAATATGGATTTTAATTTGTTCTTTCATTTAATTTCTTGTGACTCGATAAAATGAAGTAAACCACACAAAACAGTTCTGTCATTGAAACGCTCAGTTCATAACACTAGTAGAAAATCGTACTGTGATTTTTTTTTATCTTTTTAATAAATATTAAGAATTCTGGCAATGACTACGAATGTAGCAAATTACTAAACTAGGATGCTCTACGTCTATCATTTACTGACATTAGATCTTAATACATTCATCGTATGTCATATGATGCTGCTAACCAGTATACCTCTTGTTTTGTTACAGTGTTGGAACTTGAAAATTCCAAGGTAAATGAGACTGGAGTTAAAACTGATAAAGGTATGAATTTTAATGAGTAAACAATTGCATATGTGGTCTACTTTTGTGAATTAGCGTATTGTTTATCTTCTAGATTTGAAGGAAATACAGTTTCAGGTTATAAAGTTACAATAGGTTAAGTTGGTATTGGGTTAGAATGAGTTTGGCTAATAATGGGTTGGGACATTTGAGTATTAAAATACAAAAGCTACTCCGTATATTATTACAAGTTAATAATGTGATACCAAACAATTTAGGTTTTATAAGCATTTGAATATGTTACGTGACTTTCGAACTGCTGAACCTGTTGACCTATTTTGTTTTAGCTCGATTTTTTCGTACATTACCGGTTTGACCTATATCGGAATTAGACCCGCTTTCATACAATTGGGTTGAAATTGTTTTCTGACTAAAGGCGTGCATGTGTTGTTAAAAGAAAATAGTTCTTTGTTTTTTTCTGACATTTTTTTGCGTTTACGAGTGCTTGAAATTTTCAGAACTGTTATTATGGTTTTTACGCTGCTAAAGTTACCACCAACGATTTAGATTATGAAGCGAGCAGAACTATTAGCAACATCCCACAAGATTGGGGAACGTATCTCGTTCTAAAAATGATGAAAGTGTCGATGGAGCCGATTCCAGGAAAAAAGTTGATCAAATAAAAGAAAAGAAAAAGGCTATATTGACACAGATAAAGAAGAATATAGAAGGGTTGAAAAAAAATATGATATACCTTCTGTTATGAAAGTCAACTTTGATAAATGTGATGGTTCGCAAGTTCGACGAACTATTGATAATGATGATAACATTACTTCAATTTCGTCAAGAAAACGAAAGGCTAGTAAGATTAATCTTAACAAGAAGCTAAAAGAAGATATTGTTAAAAAGTCACGGTTCGTTTCGAAACATGGAGAAGCTAAACTTTTTGGTTAACCTGATAGTGTTTCCGTGTTTTTACTTTTTACTGATCAGTTGAACTTGATGGTCTATGTCAATGTGTGTTTGTTGGCTAAAGTTTGTTCGCGATTTGTCTGTAAATAATTTTCTTTGTGATCAAGTTGCTTTGTTTTTCTTTTTCAAACCGTTCAAAATGGGTATAAGTTGTATATAGAACAGGTAATCAAAAGGGCTTAAAGAATATTAAGAAGGTTGTATTATTTATAATGTAGAAAACAAATTTGATGGGTCAAAGCGACATACCATTTTAGTTTGTATTCTTATTTATCTATTACGATTTTAAACTTAGTTTTATTCATCATCCACACAAGGCCGGCAAATGAATTTGGAAGCCCGTACAATATAAAAAATAAAAATTCAAGTTGAGGAAATAAAAAGAAAAAGTTTCAAATATTGATATAAAAAAAACGCATTAATGTTAAAAAAAAAAAACACCTTAGTGAGTCATCCAACAATTCGAGAGATCTAACCATTTCTATTTTCAATCAAAAGTCATATTCTCGTAGCATTCTTCGGAAAAAATTGTCGATTACGATAATGAATATTCAATAATTGCTTTCCATTTTGCTATCATTGCCAATACGTTAAGCATCTTTTATGACGTTGTGAAGTTAGAAGATTTTTAGAATAGATTGGGCCCTATATGATTTGGGCTAAGGAGTTAAAAGATTTTATATTCATAACAATAAAAGGAATCATTGATTTTTTTTAATCTATAATAATAGGTATAACAATAGTTGTTTTTATTCGCATTAAATCCATTCTTATTGTAACAAGTACTTGTAAACTTTGGAGGCCTAATTTGATGGTTATGTGTGCTGACATATACAACACATACTAATATCATCCACTACATCCACACGACGATGAAAATAAACAGGAAAAAAAAAATACAACAGTCTACTTTATTTATTTCACAAGGACTAAAATTATAAGTTTGTTTTCATTTAAGAAAAATTATGAAACAAACGAGGAACAATTAACTACAAGGATTGAACATGTTACTTTCCCGTCATCGTTATTCCCCTTGTAATCAATTGGCCAACAACGAAGAACAATACCACTTTTGTCTTATTATTATTAGGGGTGAGTTTAATATATATATATATATATATATATATATATATATATATATATATATATATATAGGGTAGTGATCAAGAGGGAAGTGTCTTTTTGGGGGGAAGGGGGAAGCGTTAGTACGCATCAGGAAGCATATTACAATTATCAATCAAAACGTCAACAAAAAATTATTTTTATTGGTAAATAGTAATCAAAATCGATGCTATAAAAGAATATTTTAACGAATGAATTTCATTTTTAAGTCATAACATTAATTGATGAATATTTATTTAATTAATTGTTAAGATGCAGTGTGATGCATATTAACTAAGATGCATCGCGATGCATCATAAAACTTCACATTATTTGAAAAATATTTTTATTGTTAAGATGCATCACAATGCATATTAACTAATATGCACCGCGATGCATCTTAACGGATTTGGATCAAATATTCATAAATCGATACTATAACTTGAAGAAAAAATTTATCAAGGAAGCTTAACATTTATAACATCGATTCTGATTAACATTTACTAAATTTCAGTTTACTTTTTTCGAGATTAGTATAGGTGAAGGTAATATGCTTCCTGATGCGTACTAACGCTTCCCCCTTCCCTCAAAAAATGGACTTCCCTCTGGATCATGCCACTATATATATATATATATATATATATATATATACACTAGATTTATACCCGTGCGATACATGACAATATGAGATACAGTTTTTTACAAATTTTTATAAAAGATTTACCCTAAAAAAATTATAAGGAAAGTTGTATCTTTCAAAGATCTTTAGCCCTGCTTCAGAGTGAAACTATTAAGAAACATCATTATTATATTCAAATAAATAAACATTCAAAAATATATAATAATAAAGAATTAACGAAATTGCAAGAGTAATATAGTAATATCGATCGCCACGTACCTTTCCCGAATCTTTGTACTTTGTAAGAGGTGTATATATAGTCGGGTATAATTTGTTTCGCACATTCGTGAAAATTTTAATTGAAGTATTGTGACACCCGTCAAATTAGGACTAGTGATTAGTGCATAATCATCCGTTAATACATGTAATTAGTTATTTGATTAGGCTAATTTATGTATCCTTATATATATTGTTGAATATATAGACATACGCAATTTGGTTAAATCGTGCACGTTTTGTATCGAATGGATTTCGATACGCTTTATACGGACGTTGGTGAACTTTATTTATTAAATAATATGAAATTATTATTTAAACTCATATTATGTTAATAATATTCAACGCGTTATTTATATCATATAATGTAATACAAACGCGACGAAAACGCGCGAGACGCGCCCGACAATCGAACAGAAATTTAAAATATATTTTATTAATTTAAAATATATTACTTTATAGAAAATATTGGTTTGAAGTATTGTATATTAAGCCAATAACGAAAACGTTTAGTTTAAACGTTACACGAACAAACTTTCGGAAAACGAACGCGCGAATCGAGATCGACACTTTAACAAAACATTTTTATAAATGTTTTCCAAGTATTTAATAAATACTTCAATAAATAATATCGAAATATTATTCGTTACTTAAAACACATATATAAACGCGTATAACATTTATCAAACGTTTAAACGACCGGGGAAACGAACACAGCACGGAGCACGAATTTAGGGAATAAAATTTGAAGACCACATGGGGTGGGACCCACTGATTTCCAGCAGGAAATCAGCTACCATACTCCCTCCCTCTTTGCTTCTTTGACGTACCAAACACACCCACACTTCCTCAATCATTCACAAACTCCCTCTCCCTCTCTACCATTTCTCTAGCCTCATCTCTATCTCTCTTTTTAGCTGAAAACCACCCCCAAAACCACCACAAAACGCCACTCAAAACTCACAATCGCACTTAGTTGCTTCAAGATAAAACGGTCACGAGAACGCGAGCTTCATTTCCATCTTTTCGGTTTCTCCATACGACACTTGTAAGATCTCGTCACTTTTGAAAAAAAACTTAGATTATGTTTATTTACATGTTAGTGTGTTCATCTAACTTGAAAATGTCCAAATCAAAAGCTTAAACACGTTTTTCATAAACATTTATATGTGACAGTTTTTTGTCCTAAAAATCAGGCTCACGGAAAAATTCATATAAAATCGTATACACAAAAGAAATGCATGAAACCTATGCCAAAATCTTTGTATGTTCGTTGTCTACAACTTTCGTGTTGAACACTTCCTCTGAAAATGCACCGATTCTTGCAGAAAATTCGGAATATGAACACAGGTCTGTTTTGGCCGAAATCTGACATTGGGTCCTTCTCGATTTTATTTGCCTAACTAAATGACCCCTAAAATTCTCGGAAAAATTTGGTAAAATACTAGAGATATAGATGAACATATATGATTTTTGTCATGAATTATTGCGGACTAAAAGTAGTCGAAATCGATAAGTTAAAACGACTTACAAAGGCAGTAATAATGAGTTACAAAGGTAGCAATAACGAGTGTCGCTAGTTCTACTAGCAGTAATAACTAGTGTCACAACTTATAACTAGCAGCCATAACTAGTGACTAACAGTCATAGCTAATGTCGTAACTTATACGAGCAGTCATAACTGATGTCGCAACTTATAACTAGCAGTTTTAACTAAGTGTTGAATACATACGACAACTCAACTTTATACGATGATACCCATACACAAACTATATATATATATATATATATATATATATATATATATATATATATATATATATATATACACACACACACACACACACACACACACTTTTATTAGTATACAATACAACTTGAGAACAAACGAATATACTTTTATGAGTATACAACGAAACCCACTAATAATAATACTTTGGGATTTTTGTTACAAATCACCACCAACGGGCCGTACACGTTTTCAAAACGCAAACAAACAAACCAAATGTATTTGGACATTACTAGTTGTGCGATCAACTAGCCTAGGTGATCTTTTGAGATACCTACTCATATTAACCAACGCGCGTCTTGGACGCCCTCAGGTTACAGTCTTCGAACATCATTGTTTGGCTAAGCAACACACGTTTATTGAGATAAACGCATCAGACTCAGGTGAGTCTCATATCCCCTATTTTACTGTTTTTCACTCAGGGGTGTGATTCATTGCTCGTTTTATTTACATGTGAACGCAAGTACAAAACAACGCTTTATATTACATGAGTTTCTCACAACTAATCATTTTAAAGTCCTCCATAACATAGTTTGGTAATACTTCAGTAGCGTGAATGTTAGTGTATGGTACCATATAGGATTGACAATCCTCGTCCGGGTTAGCAAGCACTAACTGTTCAAACGGACGCATTAGCATTTGTTCAGGCGAGTGTATATTAGGCACTCGTGGGGAGGCACCCTCGATCAGGTCCTTGAATGTGGATCCTGACACCTCAGTTAAGCTCAGACTATGTGCTCATGGCTGTATATATATCATTTATTTGCTTGGTTGCAAATCATTATATTAAATCTTGTGGTTCATACGATATGTTTTGACATACAAACCTGTGAACTCACCAGCTTTTAGCTGACCATTTTTAGCATGTATCACATGTACTCAGCAGTAGGTTGGACTGCCCATCAGGATACTTTTAGCTCGAGTCATCATGCAAACATCAGAGATTTTCTTGCATTATTATATTTTGTAAAAGTAATTATGTATTGAAATCTCTCATATTTAGAATAGGGGCTAATGTAATAGCTTCAATTGATGTAAACATTTATCGTATCAATGTATTTTGTTAAACGACGCATATAGAGTCGTTCATTATATATCCTTGTGCTGTTGATTACCTGATTAGTCGCCCCCGACGTATGCTTCCGCTAATCATGAATTTGGGGGTGTGACAAGTATTTAATCTAAATACTTAGTTTTGAGTTATAAAAATATAACTTGAGTTTGTTTTGTCTGTCGAGCGCGTTTTGCACGTTTTCGTCGCGTTCGGTTACATTTTAATAAAATGTAATACATGTGTTATATTATCGAAATAATATAAAATAATTAATAATGTTATTAAATAATTTCGTATTATTTAATAATTGTTTCACCAACGTCCGTATTTTGATATGTCAGATATTGATACGACCCAAATTTGTACGATTTAAACGAATCGTATACGCGTGTATATCTATAAACATACAAGTTACCACACATATTTAGCCTAATATATAAACTAAATATACGTAATTACACACTGATTAGACACTAATAATAGTCCTAATTTTTGCCGGTTGTCACAATATAATTTATAAAAATTTCGACCCATCGTTTTGGTCATCAGGTTGGTCTTCGTCGGATATACAATGTCTTTATCTATACTATTTAATACCATGCTTCATTTTTTAACAAGCAATAATATAAAAAACCTTATGATTATTTTATCCATTTTCGATTTCAATGTTTCAACTTTCATATATAATCAACTATGACCATACTTTATTATAATTTCCTAATTACTGTATTTGTACCACACAACCTTCGGTAAACTTAGTAAATGAATTTTTTTCCTTTACATTTGGTTTACTTATTTGAACTACCAAATTGATATAAAGTCTTTTTTTACTACCAAGTTGTTTTTTTTTTATAAATTCTATTTCAGTCATCAAAAATAATTATATAAATGTTATAACCCGCATGTTTTACGGGTTATAATATAATTTATATCAAAACAAATTTATAATGATATTAAAAGTAATTTGGGTTGTCAGGTACAACTCAAAAATTCATTTGCTGATCCAAATCCAAAAAATATATCGAATTGGTGTTAGCCCGTCAAAGATCTTGATCCAAAACCTTGTTATATTCGGAGTCGCATCCGTGTTTGGATTTCGAACCCGAGACCTCATTTTCTGCCGGCCCTACCTCACAGTCTTCAAGTATTTATAGTTACCTCTCATAGAAAAAGTTTCCTGACAATTTATTATTTTTTTTGGTTGCAATTTGCCGTTCATAAACTTGTTTTGAGGGGTGAGAATTTTTCACGATTTCTATCACGACACTGACACAATTTCTTCTTACCACCGCATAATAAAGATGAAAATCTTTCAAGGGTTTTATATTATTTTTGGTTGTTCACAAAATCCTTCAACAGCTTCGACCAAAATCCACCACATGAGGTAAGATTTCTCTTTATATTAATTATACATGTTTTTCTATTTGTATAAATGGTTAATTGTAATAAAAAGACAGAAAAAAGAATGCTTTGGTGTTTATGTTACTTTGTTTAGGGTTAGGGTTAGGGTTAGGGTTGGATCGTTAACTAGCATTTGGATTGAACCATTTTGTTATATATCATCATTTTACAATTGTGTGTAGTGTAATTGGATGAGATGAGCAGATTATTCTTTTGAAGCTTACCGACTTAATGTTTGGCCACTTCTTTTTATGTTTCTTAAAATGATGATCATTTACACGTTTTATTTTTTTTGTTTTTGTAAATGATTGGTTTTCCCAAATCAGTCACGTAACATATTCAATAGGTTGGTATTGGGTTAGAATGATTTCGGCTAATAAATGGGTTGGGACATTTAAGGAAAACAATTTAGGGTTAGAATGAGTTCGGCTAATAAATGGGTTAGAATGAGTTCGGCTAATAATGTGATTTTTCTAAACAAAACAATTTAGGGAATTATAAGCATTTGAATGTGTTACGTGACTTTCAAACTATTGAACCAGTTCGATCCAGTTGACCTATATTGTTTTTGCTTGATTTTTTCGTACAATTACCCGTTTGACCTATATTGGAATTAGACCCGTTTTCATACAAATGGGTTGAAAGTGTTTTCTGACTAAAGGTGTCCATGTGATGTTGATATGGAGTCTCATTGGGTTTGTCATGTTTTTCATTGTCTGAATTTAAAAGTAATAAATAGTTCTTTGTTTTTTCTTACATTTTTCCTTATTGTGTTCATGAGTGCTTGAAATTTTCAGAAGAACTAACTGTTATTATTTTCTGGTTTTTACGCATTTAAAGTTACCATCAACGATTATGAATAATGATACGAGCACAACTATTAGCGACATTCCCACAAGATTGGGGAACGTATCTCGTTGTAAAAATGACGAAATTGTCGATGGAGGTGTTAATAACAAAGAAAAAAATAACCTTGCAATTGAAGGTGCTGATTCTGGGAAAAAAGTAAATCAAATAAAAGTAAAGAAAAAGGTTTTACTGACACAGATAAAGAAAATACAGAAGGGTAAAAAAAATCTAATAAACCTTATGTTCTGAAAGTTAACTCTGGTAAACGTTATGGTTCGAAAGCTCGTCAAACTATTTATGTTGAAGAAGATAATGATGAGATCACTTTAATTTCGTCAAGGAAACAAAAGGCTAACAAGGTTGATGTTAACAAGAAGCTAAAAGATTATAATGTTAATAAGCCACAGTTCGTTGAAGCAGAAACATCGAAACAGGGAGAAGTTGGACGTAAACCAGTGGTTTCTCTAGCTCTTGAAGCGAATAAGCAAAAGGTGGTTCCAGTTGATGAGCCGTGACCTTAAAATAATTCTGGTGAAAATGATTATCTTGTTACTGCAGGTAAATGTAATGCTTTCAACATTATCCTTGGGCCCACAGATCATTCGTATAACAAAAACGGGTCGCGGCTCATCAGCTGGAACCACCTTTTTTTATTGGCTTCCACTAGAACAACCATCGGTCTACGTCTACTTTCTCCAATTTCAATGTTTCACCTTCATCAAACCGTGGCTTTTTAACATTATCTTCTTTTGGCATTTTGTTAAGATCAACCTTAAAAGCCTTTCGCTTTCCCGACGAAACTAAATTGATGTCAGCATCATCCTCTTCAACATCATTAGTTCGTCGAGCTTTCGAACCATCACGTTTACCAGAGTTGACTTTCACTTTCAGAACAGAAGGTTATCAGATTTTTTTTCGACCCTTCTATATTCTTCTTTATCCGTGTCAGTAAAACCTTTTTCTTTTCTTTTATTTGATTCACCTTTTTCCCTGAATTACCATCGTCAACCGGAACGTTGTTTTCGTTGTTATGAACACCTCCATCGACACTTTCATCATTTGGGCAACGAGATACGTTCCCCAATCTTGTGGGAATGTCGCTAATAGTTCTGCTTGTATCATTATCTGAATCGTTGGTGGTAACTTTAGGTGCGTAAAAACCAGAAAATAATAACATAGTTCCCAGTTAGATACTTCCTGTGTCGATGGGGATTATTTTCTGGTTTTTACGCACCTAAAGTTACCACCAACGATTCAGATAATGATACGAGCAGAACTATTAGCGACATTCCCACAAGATTAGGGAGCGTATCTCGTTGCCCAAATGACGAAAATGTCAATGGAGGTGTTCATAACAACGAAAACAACGTTGCGGTTGACGATGCTAATTCAGGGAAAAAGGTGAATCAAATAAAAGAAAAGAAAAAGGTTTTACTGACACGGATAAAGAAGAATATATAAGGGTCGAAAAAAAATCTGATAACCTTCTGTTCTGAAAGTTAACTCTGGTAAACCTGATGGTTCGAAAGCTCGACAAACTATTGATGTTGAATATGATAATGATGGGATCACTTTAATTTGGTCAAGGAAACAAAAGGCTAGTAAGGTTGATGTTAACAAGAAGCTAACATATGATAATGTTAATAAGCCACTGTTCGTTGAAGCTGAAACATCGAAACTGGGAGAAGTTGGACGTAAACAGGTGGTTTCTCTAGCTCTTGAAGCGAATAAGCGAATGGTGGTTACAGTTGATGAGCTGCGACCATAAAATGATTCTGGCGAAAATGAGCGGCTCATCAGCTTGAACCACCGTTTTTTGTATTGGCTATCACAGCTACCACCGGTTCGTCTACTTTCTCCAATTTCGATGTTTCACCTTCATCAAACCGTGGCTTTTTAACATTATCTTCTTTTGGCATTTTGTTAAGATCAACCTTAAAAGCCTTTCGCTTTCCCGACGAAACTAAATTGATGTCAGCATCATCCTCTTCAACATCAATAGTTCGTTGAGCTTTCGAACGATCACGTTTACCAGAGTTGACTTTCACTTTCAGAAAAGAAGGTTATCAGATTTTTTTTCGACCCTTCTATATTCTTCTTTATCCGTGTCGGTAAAACCTTTTTCTTTTCTTTTATTTGATTCACCTTTTTCCCCGAATTAGCATCGTCAACCAGAACTTTGTTTTCGTTGTTATGAACACCTCCATTGACATTTTCGTCATTTGGGCAACGAGATACGCTCCCTAATCTTGTGGGAATGGCGCTAATAGTTCTGCTCGTATCATTATCTGAATCGTTGGTGGTAACTTTAGGTGCGTAAAAACCAGAAAATAATAACATAGTTCCCAGTTAGATACTTCATGCCTGTGTCGATGGGGATTATTTTCTTGTTTCCACGCAGCTAAAGTTACCACCAACGATTCAGATAATAATACAAGTAGAACTATTAGCGACATTCCCACAAGATTAGGAAGCGTATCTCGTTGCCCAAATGACCAAAATGTCAATGGAGGTGTTTATAACAACGAAAACAACGTTCCGGTTGACGATGCTAATTCAGGGAAAAAGGTGAATCAAATAAAAGAAAACAAAAAGGTTTTCCTGACACGGATAAAGAAGAATATAGAAGGGTCGAAAAAAATCTGATAACCTTCTGTTCTTTATCCGTGTCAGTAAAACCTTTTTTTTTTCTTTTATTTGATTCACCTTTTTCCCTGAATTAGCATCGTCAACTGGAACGTTGTTTTCGTTGTTATGAACACCTCCATTGACATTTTCGTCATTTGGGCAACGAGATACGCTCCCTAATCTTGTGGGAATGTCGCTAATATTTCTGCTCGTATCATTATCTGAATCGTTGGTGGTAACTTTAGATGCGTGAAAACCAGAAAATAATCCCCATCGACACAGGAAGTATCTAACTGGGAACTATGCTATTATTTTCTGGTTTTTACGCACCTAAAGTTACCACCAACGATTCAGATAATGATACGAGCAGAATTATTAGTGACATTCCCACAAGATTGGGGAACGTATCTCGTTATAAAAATGATGAAAGTGTCGATGGAGGTGTTAATAACAAAGAAAAAAAATAATCTTCCAG
Source organism: Helichrysum umbraculigerum (assembly GCA_949592205.1). Lineage (NCBI taxonomy): Eukaryota > Viridiplantae > Streptophyta > Magnoliopsida > Asterales > Asteraceae > Helichrysum > Helichrysum umbraculigerum. The sequence continues at coordinate 8,864,596 of CATIUR010000003.1, read as the reverse complement.
TTGAAGGTGTTGATTCCGGGAAAAAAGTAAATCAAATAAAAGAAAAGAAAAAGGTTTTACTGACACATATAAAGAAGAATATAGAAGGGTAAAAAAAATCTAATAAACCTTCTGTTCTGAAAGAAAGTTAACTCTGGTAAACCTGATGGGTCGAAAGCTCGACAAACTATTGATGTTGAATATGATAATGATGAGATCACTTTAATTTGGTCAAGGAAACAAAAGGCTAGTAAGGTTGATGTTGACAAGAAGCTAACATATGATAATGTTAATAAGCCACTGTTTCGTTGAAGCTGAAACATCGAAACACGGAGAAGCTGGACGTAAACAGGTGGTTTCTCTAGCTCTTGAAGCGAATAAGCGAATGGGTGTTACAGTTGATGAGCTGCGACCATAAAATGATTCTGGCGAAAATGAGCGGCTCATCAGCTTGAACCACCGTTTTTTGTATTGGCTATCACAGCTACCACCGGTTCATCTACTTTCTTCAATTTCGATGTTTCACCTTCATCAAACCGTGGCTTTTTAACATTATCTTCTTTTGGCATTTTGTTAAGATCAACCTTAAAAGCCTTTCGCTTTCCCGACGAAACTAAATCGATGTCAGCATCATCCTCTTCAACATCAATAGTTCGTCGAGCTTTCGAACTATCACGTTTACCAGAGTTGACTTTCACTTTCAGAACAGAAGGTTATCTGATTTTTTTCCGACCCTTCTATATTCTTCTTTATCTGTGTCGGTAAAACCTTTTTCTTTTCTTTTATTTGATTCACCTTTTTCCCTGAATTAGCATCATCAACCGGAACGTTGTTTTCGTTCTTATGAACACCTCCATTGACATTTTCGTCATTTGTGCAACGAGATATGCTCCCTAATCTTGTGGGAATGTCGCTAATAGTTCTGCTCGTATCATTATCTGAATCGTTGGTGGTAACTTTAGGTGCGTAAAAACCAGAAAATAATAACATAGTTCCCAGTTAGATACTTTCTGTGTCGATGGGGATTATTTTCTGGTTTTCACGCAGCTAAAGTTACCACCAACGATTCAGATAATGATACGAGAATAACTATTAGTGACATTCCCATGAGATTAGGGAACGTATGTTGTTGCCCAAATGTCAATGGAGGTGTTCATAACAACGAAAACAACGTTCCGGTTGACGATGCTAATTCTGGGAAAAAGGTGAATCAAATAAAAGAAAAGAAAAAGGTTTTACTGACACGGATAAAGAAGAATATAGAAGGGTCGAAAAAATCTGATAACCTTCTGTACTTTATCCGTGTCAGTAAAACCTTTTTCTTTTCTTTTATTTGATTCACCTTTTTCCCTGAATTAGCATCGTCAACTGGAACGTTGTTTTCGTTGTTATGAACACCTCCATTGACATTTTCGTCATTTGGGCAACGAGATACGCTCCCTAATCTTATGGGAATGTCTCTAATAGTTCTGCTCGTATCATTATCTGAATCGTTGGTGGTAACTGTAGGTGCGTAAAAACCAGAAAATAATAACATAGTTCCCAGTTAGATACTTCCTTTGTCGATGGGGATTATTTTCTGGTTTTCACGCCGCTAAAGTTACCACCAACAATTCAGATAATGAAATGATACGAGCAGAACTATTAGCGACATTCCCACAAGATTAGGGAGCGTATCTCGTTGCCCAAATGACGAATATGTCAATGGAGGTGTTCATAACAACGAAAACAACGTTCCGGTTGACGATGCTAATTCAGGGAAAAAGGTGAATCAAATAAAAGAAAAGAAAAAGGTTTTACTGACACGGATAAAGAAGAATATAGAAGGGTCGAAAAAAATCTGATAACCTTCGGTTCTTTATCTGTGTCAGTAAAACCTTTTTCTTTTCTTTTATTTGATTCACCTTTTTCCCTGAATTAGCATCGTCAACTGGAACGTTGTTTTCGTTGTTATGAACACCTCCATTGACATTTTCGTCATTTGGGCAACGAGATACGCTCCCTAATCTTGTGGGAATGTTGCTAATAGTTCTGCTTGTATCATTATCTGAATCGTTGGAAGTAACTTTAGCTGCGTGAAAACTAGAAAATAATCCCCATCGACACAGGAAGTATATAACTGGGAACTATGTTATTATTTTCTGGTTTTTACGCACCTAAAGTTACCACCAACGATTCAGATAATGATACGAGCAGAATTATTAGTGACATTCCCACAAAATTGGGGAACGTATCTCGTTGTAAAAATGATGAAAGTGTCGATGGAGGTGTTAATAACAAAGAAAAAAAATAATCTTCCAGTTGAAGGTGTTGATTCCGGGAAAAAAGTAAATCAAATAAAAGAAAAGAAAAAGGTTTTACTGACACAAATATAGAAGGGTAAAAAAAGTCTAATAAATCTTCTGTTCTGAAAGTTAACTCTGGTAAACCTGATGGTTCGAAAGCTCGACAAACTATTGATGTTGAATATGATAATGATGAGATCACTTTAATTTGGTCAAGGAAACAAAAGGCTAGTAAGGTTGATGTTAACAAGAAGCTAACAGATGATGATGTTAATAAGCAACTGTTCCTTGAAGCTGAAACATCGAAACAGGGAGAAGCTGGACGTAAACAGGTGGTTTCTCTAGCTCTTGAAGTGAATAAGCGAATGGTGGTTACAGTTGATGAGCTGCGACCATAAAATGATTCTGGCGAAAATGAGCGGCTCATCAGCTTGAACCACCGTTTTTTGTATTGGCTATCATAGCTACCACCGGTTCGTCTACCTTCTCCACTTTCGATGTTTCAGCTTAATCAAACTGTGGCTTTTTAACATTATCTTCTTATGGCTTCTTGTTAAGATCAACCTTAAAAGCCTTTCGCTTTCCCGACGACACTAAATTGATGTCAGCATCATACTCTTCAACATCTATAGTTCGTCAAGCTTTTGAACCATCACGTTTACCAGAGTTGACTTTCGGAACAGAAGGTTTATAGATTATTTTTACGACCCTTCAATATTCTTCTTTATCTGCGTCGATAAAATCTCTCTTTTCTTTTATTTGATTCACTTTTTTCCCTGAATTAGCATTGTCAACCGGAACGTTGTTTTCGTTGTTATGAACACCTCCATTGACATTTTCGTCATTTGGACAACGATATACGCTTCCTAATCTTGTGGGTATGTCGCTAACTTCTGCTTGTATCATCATCTGAATCGTCGGTGGTAATTTTAGCTGCGTAAAAAAATAGAAAAAAGTAAAAGTTAGTTCTCAAAATTTAAAGAACTTGTAAACACTATAAGGATAAATTTAAGAGAGAAAAAAACAAATTTTGTTTTTTAGGTTTAGACAATGAAACGTGACAAACCCAATGAGACTCCATATCAAAAACACACAAGCAATTACATAACCTAACTTCCATGTATGTTCGCGATTCTTGAATGATCCTTTTAATTTTGTTCCTGTGAGCGTGGAATGGTCTTTGCTAGTAGTTAGTAGGGTGTTATGGTTTGGCCATAACCGGTCAAACCAAAGCAATTTGGCCCGTTTGACCTTCGGTTACTTGGATACTTAGCTTAGAAGATTTCAAACCTAGGTATGTAGTTTGGTCCAAGATTTGGATAATCTAACTAGTATTTTGGTTGCAACATTCTTGTTATACTTATTATATTTTCTTATTTGATTGATATTTTCATGTATTTTTTGTGTGTAATGTGATAGGATGAGATAAGCATCTTATTCTTTGGAAGGTTACCGAATTGATATTCACATGTTCTATTTTTTAGTTGTCTTAAATGCACGACTTACCCGAATTGGCTTAACCAAATGGCCGAGTTTGGTTTAAAAAAATGTCAAACCATGGTTACAAGTATCGCGTAAGTGAACTAGGTCTTCTATAAAAACCCTAAACTCTACGTGTATAAATAGCCTACCTCATCAAGAGGCCGCAATCAAACCAATTATCATTTTACATTCCCCTGTGCCTCAAGCTTCAACCAATATCCGAATCTTAAAATTTCTGTTTATCAGAAAAGGTGAGTTTAGATCTCTCTCAAATTGATCTCCCACTAGCGATATAGGGTTTAATTAGGATATCTAAGGCACGCTGCAGTGTGTGTATGTGCGTTAATTACTTATAATTTTAATTTTCATGATTTCTGCACTTGTCTTCAATCAATTGATAAGGTTGTTTAATAATAGAATGTTGATCAAAGTAGTTCCTTGTAGAAAGGATAATGATTACAACTTGCAAGGATCAAACTCATCTTAAGTTTTGTACAATAACTTTTTTCCATGTTTAGGGATGCGTTGTTAGATAGTATGATTTTGATGATGTAGATTGTAACATTTTGATGATCGTCTATTGCTTATGTGTTTTTATTTATTTATATATATACCATTAATCTCTTATTTTCCCCAATTGTGATCTAGGGTTTTCAAGTTTTTGACGGTTGAGGCAAATCTTTGTCGATTTACCCTCTACAAATGGCAGACGGTGGATCGTACAAGTTGAAGGACTTCCCCATTCAGTATGTGTAGATTTAATATTAGCATTTTTAAAATGTCTTCATTTATATCTATTACACTTAATTTTAATTTGAAAATGTAGTTTGTTGATCCAATATGGGCATAAATTGATTTTGTGCATCTTTATAGGCTAGTATCTTTGGCATTGTTGATCTGACTTGTTGCATAGGTGTAGTGAACATTTATTTGGTGCATTAAATCTAATAACCTGGTATCTGACATACTGATTATTGGGAAACGTGTCCAATGGGTTGAACAGGTTGAAAGTTGCCAAAGGCAAGCCCCAAAGTATATGTTTATTGTAAATGATCTTCTAAATCACTTTTATTAAAAAGTGTTAATTTATTGAATTTTTTAAAATTTTTTTTGGCAAAAAAACATGTTTAGTCAACCTGACCCAACCGTTTCTACATTTACCAACAAATACTCATAATGACCCCTTACCCAACCCGCCCGTTTCTCACATCTACAAATTACAATTACAATTCTTGAAAGAGTATCTAATCTAACTGAGAACACAGGAAGTATGTTACTGCCATACTGGATGGGGATCCTGAATTATTTTTGCCTTACAAATCAGTTTGTGATCATAATGAAAATCAAGTGAATAAAAAATTGGAGTCTAATCGAACTGTTTGCTTGGAGACTGAATCTGCTGAGCGTAAGTTTTGAAGTCTAACTTTATGCAAAACATGATATGTTAGTTGTATGTTTTTTCAATGCTGAACTGCATTTTTTTTGTTTGGTTTTCTCACAGCATCGGAAGTAAAAAGGAAGGGAAAAGAGATTGTGGTGTGTGAAGAACCTATAGGTATATGACTAGATGTCGGATACGCAGCCTTTTGAGTTCTAATAAAACATCCTATTTTATTCGTGTTCTTTTATATTACTGGACTAACCAAATCGTAAAGATCATTAATCTAGCAAACTTTTTGAACCACGGTAGATACGATGGGTGCATTTAGTTGCATAAAAGTGGAGGTATTTCTAGAAAAATTTTCACCGGATACTGAAAACGAAAAGGATGTTCAAAATATAAATTTTCTTGAACAAATTTCATTGTAATTTGGAAATCTATGTTAAATTTAAAGCTTACACTTTTGAAAACTGCCTTTAGTACTATTTTCATTTCTACATTTACAAAACTATATTTGGTTTCAATCTGGAAATGAAAACATTTGAATATGTAATCTAAAATTTTCACAAGTTATATAGAGATTAAAAAAACATCTTTTTTCTGGAAAAGTTAAGATGTAAAGTTAGGGAAAATTATGTGCAACTAAAGCATCCTATGTTTTTGATATGTGTCGCTCAGTGTGATTTGTGATTTCAGCATCAGGTAATCATGATGGTGATCTTATGTCTCATGTCATGCTAAAGAGTAGCATTTCGCTATGCTATTTTGACACACTTTGTTAGAGCTGGCAAAATGAACAGCTCAGACAGGTTGGGTAAGGGGTCAAAACCAGTCTCTTGGACTGGTTAAAACACTTTTTTGTCCAATTTATAACTTTTTTATCAACATTTACTGTGTCAAATGTTATTACAGAATCATGATTTAGGAGGTTTTCGGCGTTACAAATACACTTTGGGTGACTGTTGACCTGTTTAACCACTTCTCTTTAAGCAAATATTCTTTTACCCTCATGAAAAATAACCTAAAGACACTTATTGACCCATTCATAAGTGAATGGGCCTGAATTACTTGCTCTACCGAAGTCCCATTATGAAACTTTTGTTCGTGATGTACTATTTAACTAACATATTGATATTGATCATAGTTCTAGGCCAATATTTCAGTTTTCAAGATAGATACTATCTATTTTAATTTTCCCTAACCTAGTTCGACTTGCATTATTAACAATATATCAAGTTTTGGTGATCATCTATTTAATTATATGTTGATGCGTAGTCTTCTTTTTTTGAACCAGAACATTCTGATGAAAGGAAGACATCATCACAAAATGCTACAGGTAGAAATTTTAACGAGTTTTATGAAATATCCTTTATAATTTTCAAAACTAGCATCTCCTTTATTTATAATTTGCCTCCTACAATTGATCTCAATCTGTTGATATCATATGACATTTGATTCTGATAGACATTATTCTTTTATGTATCTAACAGATTCTGACTTCGAAATTTCTGAGGATTCGGACAATGAATCACAAAACGATGCAGGTTCGGCTTCTAACAGAATCGACTTTAAGTTAGACTGTCACATTGTGTCATCTGAATTCATAAAATTACGTGGTCAATAAATACATAACACTTTTTTGAATAGTCATATTTCATTCGGTTCTAAATAGAAGGAAAGTAGCAAATGTTATGTCACTGTCCAATAGTAACGTCTTGATCAAATGAGTCAATTTTCAAGTCTAGTATTAGAATATTTGTGTTTGACTTGAGCTCAACTTGAATAAATTTTTAATACCTGTGTTTAACCTCATGTTCGAATAATTTGCCATCGTCCAGGATCGAGTTCAGTGCTTGTTTAGTTATTTGAATAGTTTTTAAGAACTAATTTCCAACCTCAACTTACTCGTTTACAAATTTGAACATTGATAAACTCGTTTTGTAGCTCGACCTCAAGCTGGTACTTAACGTTTACATTTACTTAGAAGTCTTAAGTTCAAATCGTATAAGTTACATTTATTTGATGTTTATAAATACAATATTGTTAAATCAACTTGGGTCGTCTGATCCTTAAGCTCGATTAGCTCATTTTGTTCCAAATTACACAAGCTTTTGAACAAGCCTAGTCTAGTATTATTTTCTCAAGCCAGGCTCATTAAAATAATCGAGCGATAACTTCGAGTTTGAGCTCGGACTCGAATGCTGTCAAGATTGAACTTGAGCTAAATGAGCTAGAGTAGCTTGCTTGCTTGACTTGTTAACACCCTTGTTCAAAATCAAGTCAGACAAAGCCTTTAAATCATTTAGCAAGCATCCAAGTCTATAATAGAATAGAAGCGACAATTGTAAATGAAGGAAAGTATCATTTCCTGCTAACAATAGATCTTAGTACATTGATTGTGCATGTCAATTGGTTCTGATGAATATCATGTTGTCTGAAATAACAAAACAACTTAGTCCATAATCACACATAACATTTTCTTGATTAGTCATCTTTCATTCGGTTGTAAGATATAGAAGGTTTAAGTAGCAAATCTCATGTCACTGTCCATTGATAACATCTTAATCGAATAGTCATTTTTCGAGTCTTCGTATCGGGAAATTTTTGCTCGACTCGAGCTCGACTTGAATAAATTTCATTAGCTGTGTTGGACCTCGTGTTCGTATAATTTGTTATTGTTTGGGTTCGAATTCGATGCTCGTTTAGTTATTTGAAATTTTGAATACTTTTTAATGAACTAATTTCCAAGCTCAAGTTACTCATTTACAAGTTAAAACATGATAAACTCGTTTCATAGCTCGACCTCAAGATCGTATTTATACTTGGTTTAAAGTTCAAATCACATTATATAAAAATGTTCAATGATACAATATTGTTAAATCAACTAGGCTCGTCTGATCCTTAGGCTCGATTAGCTTGTTAGATACAAGGTTGAGAACAAGCCGAGTCGGGTATTAAGCTCTTAAGCTCGGCTCGTGAAACTAATCGAGCACTAACTTTTGTTCGAACTCGAATCCGAATATTGTCAAGATTGAACTCTAAACATGCTAGAGAAGCTCCCTTGCTTGACTTGTTAACACCCTTGTTCAGAACCAAGTCAGACAAAGCCTGTACATCATTCAGCAAGCATGCCATATATATATATATATATATATATATATATATATATATATATATATATATATATTTTCTTCCTAGTATATATTTACATTAGAAAGCAACAATTGTGAATGATGAAAATTATCATCTCCTGCCAACACTAGATTTTTGTACATTGATTGTACATGTCAATTGGTTCTGATAAATACCTTCTTTTTTGTTGCAGCTGTCTTTGAACTAAAAACTGCTAAGGAACATGTGACCACATCTAAAAAAACTTCAGTTCAACCTGCCAAAGGTACGATTTTAGCGAACAGTTGTTGAATATGCTTTTTGATTTGTTTTGTCATTAAATTTTTTGTGTTAACTAAAATGAAGTAAACCACACAAAACAGTCATCGTAAAGTAATACGTAACTCAGCACCAAATCATACGGATCGCTAAGAATTAAGATAGTCTTTTTTTTTTCCGTCATTGAAATGCTCAATTCATATCATTTGTATAAAATCATTCTGTGATTTTTTTAATCTTTCTAATTAAATAATAAGAGTTCAGCTAATAAATGGGTTGGGACATTTGAGTATTAAAATACATAAGCTATATTATTATAAGTTAATAATGTGATTTTTCTAAACCAAACAATTTAGGTTTTATATGCATTTGAATGTGTTACGTGACTTTTGCTGAACCTGTTCGATCCAGTTGACCTATTTTGTTATAGCTCCATTTTTTCGTAGATTACCTGTTTGACCTATATCGGAATTAGACCCGTTTTCATACAAATGGGTTGAAATTGTTTTCTGACTTTAAAGGCGTGCATGTGTTGTTAAAAGAAAATAGTTCTTTGTTTTTTCCCTGACATTTTTCCTTATTGTGTTTACGAGTGCTTGGAATTTTCAGAACTAACCTGTTATCTGGTTTTTACGCAGCTAAAGTTACCACAAGATTGGGGAACATATCTCGTTCTAAAAATGACGAAAGTGTCGATGGAGCTGATTCTGGGAAAAACGTTAATCAAATAAAAGAAAAGGAAAAAGTTTTATTGACACAGATAAAGAAGAATATAGAAGGGTCAAGAAAACGAAGGGCTAGTAAGATTAATCTTAACAAAAAGCTAAAAGAAGATATTGTTAAAAAGCCACGGTGCGTTGAAGCTGAAACATCGAAACATGGAGAAGCTAGATGTAAACCGGTGGTTTGTCTAGCTCTTGAAGCGAATAAACGAAAGGCGGTTCCAGTTGATGAGCCGCGACCTGTTGTCGCAAAACAATTGATCCGTTGGCCCAAGGATCATGCTGACGAGATTGCTTCTAGAGAGGTACCAAAGGGTCCTCGATTGCATAAGCCTAAAGAGCCTGTCTTTTCTGGGTTGCTACATGAGTCCGTACCATCTGGTAGCGTGAAGGTGCAAAAGGTAGTTAAACCTTGGAAACGTGGGGCCAAAGACCATGCTGGTGAGAATGATTCTCTTGTTACTGCCGGTGAATCTAATGCGTCTGGTTCTCAGTCCGTGGTGGTTCGATCTGGCGATGCCAAAAACCCAGTTAAAGCCAATGAGCAGCAACTCGATGTCGCTAAACCATCAAATCATGGACCGAAGAAATTAAACTTGCAGGCTGAAGGAAATGATTGTTTTGCAACTGGTAGAAAGGTGAACAAGGGTGTTCCTTTGTCTGATAGCGATACTGGAACAGACACAACGTCATATGGATTTGGTGGGTTGTTGAGATTTGAACCATCGGGTTCTCTGGCCGTGGTTCGTGCTGGTCAGTCGCAGAAGAAAAAGGTGGTTCAAACGAAAGATATTGGAGCTGGTAAACGTAGAGCATCTAGTTCATCTAGGTCAGAATTGGGTGGAGTTGATGAGGTAAAAGAGCTACAGGCAGCTGACAAAGCCATAGAGCCGGATGTGGTTAAGGAAAAAAACAAAGGACCAAAGTGGCATGCAAAGTGTAAGGCATCTGGCATCTGCAGTGGCTTACGTAACTGTGGGACATCATCTGCTTCAGTGCCTGTGTGGGATCAAGCAAACCGCAGGCCAGTGGATAGTGAGCTAATGGTCTGTCAGGTCAACAACAACCCAGCAGATTATGAAACTGATCCGTGGTTCATGGGGAATTTGAGGTGAACAAACTTATAATATGAAGTTTATGTGTTATCAGATTAAAACTTTGTGACTTGAATCTGATTCTGCTTTAGAGTCTAAACTTTGTGGTTTTCTTGTTTTGTGTTTGTGTCCATGTGTGTTTGTTGGCTAAAGTTTGTTCGTGATTTGTCTGTAGTTAATTTTCTTTGTGTTCAAGTTGCTTTGTTCTCTATTTCAAACAGTTCAAAATAGGTAAAACTTTGTATATAGAACAGGTCATCTAAAGGCTTGAAGAAAACAAATTTGATGGGTCAAAGAGACATATCATTTTAGTTTGTATTTTATTTGTCTTTTACGATTTTAAACTTAATCATCCACACAGGCCCGGCAAATAATTTTAGAAGCCCGTACAATATCAATAAATAGAATTCCAGTTGAGCAAATAAAAGAAAAGATTTCAATTTCAAATATTGATTAAAAAAAGTGCATTAATATTATGAGAACTGTATAAAAGAAATAAAATAAAAACCTTAGTGAGTCATCCAACAATTCTAGAAATCTAACCATTTCTAGTGTTCAATAGAAAGTAATATTCTCGTAGCATTCTTTGTAAAAAAAAATTGTCTAATAAAATATGATAATGAATGAATACTCAATAATTATCCCTTAGCAAAGTAAAAATAGATTTTTTTCATGCACCATACCCGCAAATTTTTATTTTTCCTTTATTATTTTTACTAGTTTAAGACCTGCGAAATTCGCGGGTATGGTGCATGAAAAAAATCTATAGTACATCCTATAATCGTCTGCATTATGCTGCTTTTTCACTTTAATAATGTCTATTTAGCATATGAAGCAAATTGTATAATATAATTTGAATAATATGACTATATATGTGCGGAGTGTATTTAGGAATTTCCTTAATATAGCAAACAACTTGTGACCGACAAAAACATCAGCAAACAATTGAAGATACAGCTACTTAAAAAACCATTAATCTCGAACATCCAAAAAGCATAAGCTTGCGTGAAAACTGACCAATTTAGAATAGTCTTTGTGGTTCACTTAAAATTGAACGAATTTGAGGAGACTCTACAACCTATTAGATCTACAAACATGATTTATAAGTTCATATTTGAATGTTCATTAATACGTAGTGTTTTATGGTTCATTTTACTGCATTAATTATATATAGTTTGACCCTATTATGAAAATCATTTATGCTATCATAGATGTACATATATTACATAGGGTAGGGTTCAAATGAGAATAAGAATTTGTGTGAGAATGAGGGAACCAATGATATCAAGCCATTTAGCCATGTGTACAAAGAGAATGTTCCACATGTACAAAACCCATTTACCCCCCAACATCAATTATCTCACAAACGACAAATCGAAAAATTATGAAAATTGCACCATTAAATTCAACTTTTTCTCCTCTTCGATTTGCCGTCCCTCAAGGCATACTTTCGACGGATTTTTTTTTCCATTTTTTTGGTGGGTTTCACATTTACTAACACATGTGTTACAGTGTTGCGTTTAGGGTTTAGGGTTTGGGGTTTAGGGTTTAGGGGTTTTGTACATGTGTTAGTAAATGTGAAACCCACCAACCCTAAACCCCAAACCCTAAACCCAAAACGCTTTACAAAACTCTAAACCCTAAATCATACTAAACCCTAAACCTTAAACCCTACTAAACCCTACTAAACCCTAAACCTTACTAAACCCTAACCATAAACCCTAACCTTAACCATAAATTAAATGTACAACCAATCACTAACATATGTGTTACTAATTTGTAAAACCCACCAAAAAATAGAAGAAAAAAAAAGTTGTCAAAAGTATGCCTTGAGGGATGGCAAATTGAAAAGGAGAAAACGTTTATGGTGCAATATTCATGATTTTTCGACTTACCGTTTGTGAGATATTTAATTTTTAAAAATGTGGAGGAGAGATAATAAAGTGACACATGGCAGAAATATGTGGGTTCAAAGTTGGTATACTCATTTAAACTTTACTCATATTACATATTGCATACTATGAGTAAGGTTCAAATGAGTACACCAACTTTGAGTGAGAATGAGGGAACCAACAGATTTCTGCCATGTGTCACTTTATTCTCTCTCCTCCACATTTTTAAAAATTAAATATCTCATAAACGGTAAGTCGAAAAATCATGAAAATTGCACCATAAAATTCAGCGTTTTCTCCTCTTCGATTTGCCGTCCCTCAAGGCATACTTTTGACAAAAAAATTTTCTTCTTTTTTTTGGTGGATTTTACAAATTAGTAACACATGTGTTAGTGATTGGTTGTACATTTAATTTGTAGTTAAGGTTAGGGTTTAGGGTTAGGGTTTAGTAGGGTTTAAGGTTTAGGGTTTAGTATGATTTAGGACTTAGAGTTTTGTAAAGCGTTTAGGGTTTAGGGTTTGGGGTTAGGGTTTAGGGTTTGAGGTTTGGGGTTTCTGGGAGAAACCCTAAACCTCAAACCATAAACCGTAACCCCTAAACCCCAAACCCTAAACGCAACATATAACACCCCTCATTTGAATACAACACTATTATATTATTATCACGGAAGCGTATATTTTAAAATACATATTTCATTATTATACACTAAAACTGGGTATAACTTTTCACAATATTTATACAACCTGTTTAACAACTAGTTCAACTATGGTTCACTTGTTATAAAACGGGGTATTATATAATACAAATCATGGTTTATAACAAACTTTATCAGAGTCGCCGACATCAAACATTCCCTGCTACTAGAGCATCACATTCCTGCAACCCACACCCCAAAACATAACCTGCAGGAAATAAAATGAGGGATTAGCACGAAGCTAAGTGAATGAATTCATCACACACCAATTAACTTAGCTTAACTACTTGTTTACACCAAACAACCGTAAACACACAAATCAACTAATCAACAATTTAATGAATGAGGATCGGTGGTTCTGGAGAATACCATAATACCCGGGTGGCTCCCCAAGAACACTTATCCAAACATATCTGTATGGCCAAAACGGACGAGACCGATAGCTACTAGCTATTATAATCAACCACAGGTTCTACACACAACGAATGAATCAAGTCCCTGTGAAATTCATATAATAACCAACCAGCTCAACCAACCAGTTCAACTCGTTGACCTCATTAACAACTGATGCCCAAAGGCCAAATAACACGTAGATTTACAAACAACAATATCAACTAAATAATTCAATAATTATATCTACGTTCACTTGTTGCAACCAAACAGTTACAACTAAATCAAAAGGTGAGTTCCAAATCCACTCACCGATACCTTTGTCTTCACAAACTCAGAATCCAAGTGTCACTTATCTTTTGGAGGATCTGAGAACAACAATTGTAACACCCCGCAAAATTTAAACGCGAATATTAGACGTTAAACATTTGCATTATTAGGCTAATTCCCTACTTGAGTGAATTCACAACCACTTTTAGAGGTAAGTCTAGCAAAGCCCAACTAGTTAATACGCGTAGTATTACTTATTTGTAATTAGATGTAATTACATATGAAACGATTTGAACAAACACCACACGGAGCGCAAACACGGGAGGCGAAAAAGGAGATAAAACCCCTTCCACCTCCCTATTTTCTTTCAAAACTCTTCCATCATCATTCGTTTCAATGTCTCCCAGGACATGGAGTAAGCAGCTGGGCGTCCAATAATCTGGACCTGAGCGTTCCACCAGGTTAAGGCTTTGTCAAATAGAGTACACGTGGCGTACTTCACTATTTTGTCGGTGACACAGTCGCTGATGTCGATGACTGATTCCATCTTTTCATTCCAGTGGACCAGGCCAATGGCCCCTTCGGTCCCGGTGAAGGTGCTGGGTTTGCAAGATTGGAAGGTTTTGTAGGAACAAACTTGCTGGGTATTGGTTGGGGTTTCGCTGTTGACGGGTGTGGCTCCGCTGTTGTTTGTCACGTTTTCTCGGTTGCGGCTGGCCTCATATTGAGCGATAGCTTCGGCAACGCGTCGCTCGATGATCTGTTCAGTTGTCTCGACGACAGGAGGTGTATTTGTTTGGCGACTGTTGCGGGTCTTTCTTTGTTTAGGCGGCATGCTGACGTTCTGCGAGTAATGAAATGCAGAAGTCAATGCCAATGAAAAGATGTGAAGAATAAAGTTTCACATAGTTTTAGTTGTCGAATATTTGAGAAAGAATGGCAAAATCCCCAACACGTACCTCACGACTATGAAACACCCATATGTACTTAGTATAATATAATCACGTTGGCCAGGCGTCATTCTATGATACTAAATACATACTTCTTTTCATCAACCGTTCAATACGATCAGGTTCATATGAGTTTCGAATGAAAGTGAACAGTTCAGACATAGTACGGTTCGACGAAGGAATCACGTGTATCGATGTATCGTAACGATAGTTAGACGTATGCAAATGTGTGTATGCATGTGCGTTCTAGCCAAGGCTATAGTCTAGGTCTCTAAGGTCTCTAAGTCACCTAAGAAATCTAGTTCGCTATAACCAATGTCTCTGATACCAATATGTAACACCCCCAAATTCTTTGATTGTGATTAGCGGAAGTATTTGGATCAGTGGGGATGCCACATTTACATTGTACATGCATACGTATCAGAGCTTATGATTACAACCAAACATATATTAAGATGCCAAAAATATTAGTTACAAAGTTTACGATTCATCGAATCGTACAAATGTAAAAGTATGTAAGTTACAAAAGTAGATTTCGTAAATATGACTAAACAGTTTTAGTTATACAAAAGAAATCCAGTTGTCAAAAGTTGGCATCCTAAAGCTTCACGGGTCGCCTAAATTCCATGTGTGTAGGCGGTTCTTACATGCGCAGCTAATTCCCTGAAAAACATAGTAAAAGTCAACAACGAGGTTGAGTGAATTCACAGGTTTTATGTTGTAATAGTTGCTCGTTAAACCAGATACGTTTGTAAACAGTTATTGCCATAATAGTTAAGTAATCGTTTTGTGGATTATTATCCAAATGTAGTTCGGTTGGGATGTTGCCCAAATACAGTTTACGT
The DNA here is from genome assembly GCA_949592205.1 of Helichrysum umbraculigerum. Taxonomy (NCBI): domain Eukaryota; kingdom Viridiplantae; phylum Streptophyta; class Magnoliopsida; order Asterales; family Asteraceae; genus Helichrysum; species Helichrysum umbraculigerum. Next base: position 8,849,221 of record CATIUR010000003.1, on the reverse strand, counting down.
GGGATGTTACCCAAATACAGTTTAAAATATGTTGCTGGTCGTTCTCCAGCATTTCCAAAACAGTACCGGTCGTTCTCCGGTCTAAAGACGCACGGGTCATTCTCCCGTCCAAACAAAACAGTTTACCGGTCGTTCTCCGGTCTAGATACGCACGGGTCGTTCTCCCGTCCAAACACTGCTGGTCGTTCTCCAGCGAAACACAGTACCGGTCGTTCTCCGATCAAAGACACATGGGTCGTTCTCCCATCCAAAACGCACAGGTCGTTCTCCCGTCCACTTGGCCAGTCGTTCTCTGGCACTAAAATACGTTGCTGGTCGCTCTCCAGCATTTTCATAAAAAGTACCGGTCGTTCTCCGGCTAAATACGCACGGGTCGTTCTCCCGTCCAAACAAAACAGTTTACCGGTTGTTCTCCGGTCTAGTAAAACGGTTTGTCAAATAGTTTACCATATTGTATACATGTTTACTCGAACGATTAGAGTACTTTGAACTGTTGTGCAAACTAATGCTTATGAAATAACATTTTCATACTATAAACTCAAACAAATGTGGTAAACTATTTGACAAACTGTTTTACTAGACCGGAGAACGACCGGTAAACTGTTTTGTTTGGACGGGAGAACGACCCGTGCGTATTTAGCCGGAGAACGACCGGTACTTTTTATGAAAACGCTGGAGAACGACCAGCAACGTATTTTAGTGCCAGAGAAGGACTGGCCAAGTGGACGGGAGAACGACCCATGCGTCTTTGACCGGAGAACGACCGGTACTGTGTTTCACTGGAGAACGACCAGCAGTGTTTGGACGGGAGAACAACCCGTGCGTATCTAGACCGGAGAACGACCGGTAAACTATTTTGTTTGGACGGGAGAACGACCCGTGCGTCTTTAGACCGGAGAACGACCGGTACTGTTTTGGAAATGCTGGAGAACGACCAGTGTAACATCCCTGAATCGGGCCTAGGAGAAACAGGTATTTTTCTTAAATTTTATATGCAATCTATATTGTTATATGTGTAAGATTGTAAAATTAATAGGAATATAAGTTTCAGGAAATATTGTGACTAGTGAAATATTGTTTGTCTTAAATAAACTTAGGTGACGGTAAAATAAAATAAATTTTTCGCGTCTGAAAATGAGGTTCCAGACAATAGATTAAAAAGTGGTATAATATTACACTGTGTGGTAGAGTGGGTCGGTTTAATAAAAGAGGTGACCGACTCTTTTTCCCCTAATTCTTGTTCTTCCTTTGTTATTTCACAAACCTTATGACAATAACCAAAACAAAACTTGCTAGTGAAATTCATGTAAGAGTAATCAAATAATTGAAGTGATGATCTTGTTGTTAAGCTATTCATCATCATAATCATCATCTTGCTTCTTTAATTCAAATTGTAAGTAAAGTTCTTATTTAACCTAAATAATGAATATTTGATGAATTGTTTGAATGATTGATTTGTTAGTGGTATGAAGATTAAATAGTCATGTGAATGATAATAAACTGATTTGGTGATGATTACATGATGGTTACATGAAGAAATTGATAGGTTTCTTGAGTTTTGATTTGAATAAGAAATTATTAGGCTATAGGTGAATTTGATTGAATTGAGATGATTTGGTGATTGAAAATATGTTATATGATGTTAATAGATGATATGGTAGCTAGATATTGGTGAAAAATTGAGCCTATAACTCAGTTTGGTCGTTTTTGTTATTTGAGGTTCGTAAGTGAAATGTGCAGGAATGGCTAAGTGCAGGTCTGGAAGAACAAGGGAATCCGGCGGATTCCTATGAATCCGGCGGATTCACCCTGATGGTGACCGGATTCCGGTTAATCCGGACCGGATTCATGAACGGATTCCTTAGTTTAAAGTCTGATCAAAATTGAAGCTGAAAAGAGGTAGGGAATCCGGCGGTTTCATGTTGAATCCGGCGGATTCTGTCTGAATCCGGGCGGATTCCCTTGAATCCGGACGGATTCCTTGGGCTGGACTGAATGCTTTTATTTTAAGCCTTAATATGTGATTTAGTTGTTTATAGAGTTTATATTACTTAATATATGTTTGGTTGTTAACCTTAAGTAATGTACTTATGATATGAAGATTGACTTGAAATTTTACTGTATTTCAGATCCACCAAAGACTCAATAAAGTTAGAACTTTGAGTTGGAGTTTGAAACGGGACAGGTGAGTGGACTGGTTCTCACGGTTTAAATTTGGTGTTAACAGTTGGGTTACATCAATTTTAAATAGTATATATTGATTGATTTATTTTTAAGCTGATTTTAGTATAATTGATAGTAAATAGTAGTTGTTGATTGATAGATTGCTTGTGATTCATTCCATGATAGGTTGGAATAATAGAGGTCAATCTCGGTTGGGTTTAGTTGCTATAGGTTAATCTTATGGATTTGATAAACATTCGTTGTGAGTTGTCCATAGTGATTAAAGATAGCAATAAACTATCGGTAAAATCTCTGTATTGGCCTGCAGTTGATTATAAGTGTTCTTGGAGTGCCACCGCGGACTGAGGGTATCTCAAGAACCACCGATCCTCTGTTTTGATTGTTAACTATAGTTGATTGTTGTGAGATGATTGTTATGCTAAGTTAGATTGTTAGACCTAGTCTATTCACTTAGCTTTGTGCTAATCCCCCACATATTCTTGCAGGTTAACCTTTGGGATATTTGGACAATGAGATGTTTGTATGAAGAAATGTTTGACAACTGGAACTCTGATCGTTTTGATAACACTATGTTTTGTTAAATAACACCCGGTTGATAATTATCGTTTGTAACTATATTTAAAATTTTGAACATATGTAATGTTTTGGTTGGTGATATCATGTCATCTATGTATATATTATATATGGGAATTGCGCTTTCGAATTACTTTAAAAAAAAATGGTCTAAATTGTGGGGTGTTATAAGTTGGTATCAGAGCATAAGTTTAGGTGAATTGAGCATGTTGAAGTGTTCAATCCTAAACTTAGTCATGTTGGTCAAACATTTCTCGTGATGGGGATTAGTTATGATAAGAGATTCGGTTAGTTGCTAGTACTAACAACTAACGAATTTTGAGATGTGATGTGATTTCAGATATGGCGGATCATGAGCAACCTTTCCATACTCTTAATGATACCTCTCGGACAGATGCACCACCAGAGAATCAGGGTCATAATGGTACATCTAATTTAGTCGGTGGGGAAACTGAAACAGATCAGGAGTATATTATGAGATTAGAGAATCGGGTATTGGAACTACAAAGAGAACAGGCTGGGTCTTCTCAACATCCAATTTCTACTCAACCGCATATTGTGACTAATGTTCCACCTATTGTATCTTCTACACGGATTCCGGTATCTATTCCTTTTGTTTCACAGCAGCAACAGCAGGGTTATACTTCTCAGACTTCGGGTCCTTTTCCTTCGTCTGGTTTCTCTAGTTATCAGATACTTGTAATTCCTCCATTTCAGCAGTTGAAGAAAGGTTGTTCTTTTAAAACCTTTATGTCTTGCAATCCTCCAGTATATTCTGGAAGTACTGATCCGACGATTACTCTGGACTGGTTACGTGATGTTGAGAGAAAACTGGAAGTATGCCATTGTGAGGAGGAGGATAAAGTGCTTTATGCGATTCAGTTGTTGAAGGGGCAAGCCATGTCTTGGTGGGATTCGATTACTACTCCATTGACCCCACAACAGTTGAGCGCTATAAGATGGCCAGATTTTCATGCCGAAGTTTGTAAGCAATTTTGTTCGGAGTTTAATCTTTCACGTATTAGACAAGAATTCCTTGACTTACAAAAGTGTGACAACTCTCCAAATTAGGTATTAATTAACATTTAAGCATGTGCATTCTTACGCTAATTTCCTGGTTAAGTTTTAACAAAACTATTTGATGTGATGTAAGCCTAGCAAGCCCAGTACTTTTAAACAAAAAGTAATACGCAATACGTAAGTATTAAAAGTTACGTACAAATATATCGAAACGAATCCGACAAAAATAAATGACAAAAGTTTCGTGATACAAAAATAATTAATAATATAATTATTAATTACGAGTATTTATATATCTATAACATGTAGATATAAAGGTCTAAATATACGTTTAACATAAAACGTATTATAAACGAACAGAAACAATTCTAAAACGTACATAAGAGGTCCAAATCTGAAAAGTGTTATTTTTCTAACACGTTGTAAAGTATTTTGAACATTACCTCAAAATATGAAATCCAAACTCAACTGAAATTTTACGCTCAAATAGTTGCGCGCAGTAAAATGTACAAAAATGTACATCATCTTGAAATAATGATAATATCATTATTCTAATCATAAATTACGAACCAGTAGAACACCTACAAAATAAAAATGTAAAATGTTTATTTTTATATTGCTAAAATTATACCCGTACTCGAAATTGAGGTGCCAAAACTTGGCACCTAACTTCAATAATTGAGAGACCACGACAGGTGATCTCCCATACTCGTTTGAAATAATACTCCCTCCTTCATTTTCTTTCTGTGATCTTCAACACACCCACAAATCATCATCATCTATCTATCTCATTTTCTTCTCACTAAGTAAAACACAACAAGATCAGAGGCAACAACAAACCAGGAGCATCATCATTTTCATCATCATCGTTCATCATCTCCATCATTTTCACTTTGTAAGGAAACATTTTCTGTTTGATTTCTTTACTTCAAATTCGTTATATAACTTGTTTAAACATCATAATCTAAACATATAACATATAACTTGGATGATTACTTGATTATTCTTGAAAATGGTTTATAAAACCAAAACTACAAAACTAAAATCTATACAATAAAACTTGTTTAAATGAAGTAATAATGTGTAAAAACGACACATAACACTTGTATAAACGTTTGGTAACATAACATAAAAGATTGGAGTCGAATAAACTTGTATATATATGTATCAGTCACGAACAGAGGCTGAAACGAGCCACGAATACGGCGGATTCCTTTGAATCCGGCGTATTCAGAACCAAAAACCAAACGAATCCGGCGGATTCAAAGGAATCCGGCGGATTCCCATGTACGACTCGCACACAAACCTTCGGCTAAAACGATGAACGAGTAAATGACACGAATGAATACGGCGGATTCAACCGAATCCGGCGTATTCCCAAATCTTCACACGATCAACCTTGTGAACACAAAAGAATACGGCGTATTCATTTAAATACGGCGTATTCCCAACCTAAAACGAAACCACATGAAAACCACGATGAATACGGCGGATTCACTCGAATCCGGCGTATTCCGACTTTTGACTTGAATACGGCGGATTCACTCGAATCCGGCGTATTCCGACCTTTAACATGAATCCGGCGGATTCATATAGAATCCGGCGGATTCCCGTGTCTGGTCAACACCTTGACTTTGATTTCAAACACAAACGATTTCCGCTAGCGATGTTACTTATACAGGAGGTTATCAATACATAATAAACTATGGTTAGTAACATTTAACCGAGACAAACCCGAGACTTGGACATTGGACTTTAAAACTTGTGTTAACAAACGTACAACTTAATAATGTACAACAAGTATATTTACATACGTATACATATATAAAACAAATATATGTACTCACAATGATTGTGGAATAACATTCGAATTATACGAACGACTATATACAAAGTATATGTGCAAATGGAAACAAAACGACCTTCCGTTAAATAGACAATGACATATTGATTTGTACACTTAACAAGTATACGATGTGAGAAATAATAACAATATTTCAACGAAATGTCACTAACAAAGTTAACAACTTATATTAATAAGAAATCAACCATTTCTTCAAACAAACAAACTGTTAACATAAGTGATTTAAAACAAATCAAACGTACTTATGTTAATATATTTATTGTATATAGGTTAACAAACCTTGGGCAATTATCCGTTTGGCTGCTAGCTTTCATTCCGAGCAAAACTACAGTGAGTTCACAGCCCCTACTTTACAAATGTTTTATGCTTTTAAACATAGGGGTGTAAACATAGAAACTGCATGCAAACACATGCAGCAAATTTATATAAATGCTTTATTGCTTTATACAACTGTTTGACATGAAATATTATTTCACAACTGTTTTGGGAATTAGACAACAAATCCTAGTACGGACCAGACTTGAGATGTGTGCATGAAAGACCTTATGTCATGCAGACTATAACCATTAGCTAGGTGACTCTAGCCACTGAGTATACGAATAGTACTATTGCCGTGACGACCCTCCTGTGGATGGAGCGTATACTTAATTGTCCTTCAGGCAAACAACATAAGTTTTGGTTATGGTTTGGTTATAGGGTTAGGTCGCGTTACTTTAACCTGCGAGGTTTAGCTCACCTTTCAGGGGATTATAGTCTAAGCAGTTCCCACACTTATTATTTAGGATAAACATATCCTACAACTGTTTTATGTCAGTATACTTACTGATTATATTTATATACTGGTAAACAACCAGACATACATTTTGGGTAACAACCCACATAAAACTATATTTTAGGGTAACTATCCCTAACATCTTATAAATTGCAAAACCTGCAAACATTTATTTATTGAATAACATTTCAATAACTTTAACATAAATGGTTTAACATACCACATATTTATACAAACCTGTGAATTCACTCAACATATTTGTTGACGACTTTCTTTCTATGTTTTACAGGAAATTAGCTATGTAAGTAAGGATCGCATGCATTCAGGATGACAACCCTGGACTACTTAGGATGCCATACTTTATGGGGCAGCTTTTGAGGATTTCCTCTGTATTACTGCAGACATTGCAGTTATACTCATGAAATCTTATTTTAACATATGTATTGTAAAACTTAAATGTTTTAAACTTTATTACTACTGTACGACTTACACAGTCGTACTACTTTTGTAATAACTATTTAACTGGCATCCTTAATATATTATGTTCTGTATGATCATATGCTCTGATACGATGAATGCACAATTGTAACGTCATCACCCCCGTTGTTAAACTGTTTACACATAATGCTTCCGCCAATTATAACTTGCTTCCGCTAAACATTAAATAAACACAATTATGGATTTTTGGGGTGTGACAGACTTGGTATCAGAGCCATTGGTTATAGCGAACTAGAAGTCTTTAGGTGACTGAAAACCTTAGAGACCTAGACTATAGCCTTGGCTAGAACATTCATGCATTCATACATAAATACGTTTGCATACAACTAACATATGATTGACAAGTGGGATTACATACCTATGGATAATGAAACATGTCTTTGTAACCTATAGATTCCTTGAAACTGGAAAAATGACAGAACCTGTCATAAGTGAGTACTCATCAGATGATGACATAACCATCGACGAGCAGATACAATATGTATATGTCGATATCGAAACAATTCCGATAGTGGAACTTGTGGAAGAAGAAATTGAAAACCACCAATTCGGCATGGTCGACGTAAAGGAGTACGAAAGAGTACGAGACCAGGCTGAAAGATTGGTTGGTCAAAATTGGGAGCTTGTGTTCAAATGTAGGAACAGTGAGCTAGAATTGAGAATCCTAAAGAGGCCTATGATTGTCCGAGTTAAGGATAAAATACGCTTCTGGAAGAAAGTGGCTAGTAATCGCAAGAAAAGAGTTAAGTCTTGGATCAAACGTTTGTGCAAATGCTCAACTGAGAATGATCTGGGCTATTATCCGACTCTGCGATACAAGACTATGCTAGAAACGCATTACTCCTCTCCCAATCTGAATCAGGAGTAAAAGTGAAAGATGTACACTGCGACAGAGAATATAGCTAAAGATAGCTTAATAATGATCTGATAAAGAACTGTCGTAGGAATATAATCATTTTGTTAGGATCTAAGTATAGTTAAGTTTAGTCTAACTAGTATTGTAGCAACTCGTATGGTGCTGAAAACCTCTCTTGATGGATATAGAAGATATCATCAAGTTTTGTAATGAAACGATGTAAGATTGTTTTAGATTATGTATAATGTAATTTAGGTTCGATTCGAAATATCCTATTTATCACATCTATTCCTATATACGTGTGATGGAAAAATTTTCATTTAGTGATCGTTGAAAACATTTCTTACAACTTTGAAACCTACCATACTTTAAATTATTGATTTGATCTTAAATTCCATAACACATTGATTGCACTTAAACGATAATGAAAAGAAATATGTATTTGGCATTATATAATGACGCCTGGCCAACGTGATTATATTGTACAAAGTACATATGGGTGTTTTCAAAATCGTGCGATATACAATGTGAAACCTTATTCTTTCAAATTCTCCATATTATTCGTTTGATTGAAAATGTGAAATCTTGTTCATCACATTCATTATCTTGGCATTGACTTCTGCATTTTATTCATCGCAGAACTGAATCATGCCGCCAAAACGACGAATTACTAGGAATAGTCAGAAGACAACTGTACCCCCTACATCTGAAACCATTCCACCACCTAACACTGAGGAAACTACTGAGCAGTTGATAGCTAGACGCATAGCTGAAGGTATTGCCGAGTATGAGGCAAGTCGAAACCGTGAGACTGGGATTAATAACAGTGGATCAACCCCTGTTATTGCTGAGACTGTTGTGAATAACCGCAAAGGGTGTTCATATAAGACATTTCAGGCATGTAAACCACCTCCTTTCTGTGGCACTGAAGGTGCTATTGGTATTATACACTGGATAGAAAAGATGGATTATGTGTTGGACATCAGTGATTGTCTACCAGACACTGCAGTGAAGTATGTTGCCTGCACACTAGCTGATCAAGCTTTGACTTGGTGGAACAGTCAAGTTCAGTCGATGGGAAGACCAGCTGCTTATTCCATGACATGGGAAACATTGAAGCGTATGATGATGGAAGAATTCTGTCCTCGCAGTGAGATGCAGAAAATTGAGACTGAGCTGTGGAACATTGCTATGATCGGTGCTGATATCACTGGTTACACAACTAGGTTCCAAGAACTAGCTCGTCTTGTGCCACATATGGTAACACCTGAGTATAAGCGTATTGAACGCTATGTGTATGGACTGGCACCGCAGATCAGGAGTTTAGTTACGTCCTCCAAACCTGACACATTCAGGAGCGCTGTTACTTTAGCGCAGAGTTTGATTGATGAAGCAGTTAGAATGGGGACACTGACCAAGAAGACTGTGTCGGTTAAGGTTGAGCCGAGCAGTGCTGAAGCTGGTAGTTCTGGAGGTAAGAAGCGTAAGTGGAACGACCGCCAGGGTCAATCCAACAAGAAAGAATCTGGAAATCCAAAGTCTTACGCTGCCACCATTGTGGAACCAAAGCCATACTTGGGTAACAAACCTAAGTGTGATAAGTGTAGCAAACACCATGAGGGTGAGTGCTGGTTTTGCGACAGCTGTAAGGGATGGGGTCACAAAGCCCAGAACTGTAAGGTAAACCCTACCCCTAAGGGAAACACTGTTCGTCAAAACCAAGGATGTTTTGAGTGTGGCGACACGAGGCACTATCGAAACCGATGCCCTCGACTCAATAACCAAAACCGTAACGACAACAACGCTCGTAACCGCAACAACAATGGAAACAACCGAGCCAACAACAACAATGATCAGCCAGCTCGTGGACGCGTGTTCATGTTAGGAGCACCAGAGGCACGTCAGGATCCTAACACAGTCACTGGTACGTTTCTTGTAAACAACCACTTTGCTTCTGTGTTATTTGATTCCGGTGCTGATTTAAGCTTTGTGTCCACTGAGTTTAGACCACTATTAGAGATCGAATCCCTTAAGCTAGATAACAAATACACTGTAGAGCTAGCCGATGGTAAGTTGATTGAATCAGGAGAACTAGTACCAGGATGTTCCTTAACATTAGAAGGTCATTCTTTCAAAATAGACTTACTACCGGTAGAGTTAGGGAGCTTCGATATAGTGGTTGGCATGGATTGGTTGTCATTGAACCGCGCAGAGATCATCTGTCATGAGAAGATTGTACGGTTACCTTTACCGTCAGGAGAAATGTTGATGGTTCAAGGAGAAAAGAGTAATCGTGTGGTGAAAACGATTACATGCATGAAGGCAAATAAGTATCTACGAAAAGGGTACCAAGCATTTTTGGTACATGTTGTAGATAAGAAATCCGAGGAGCGACGCATAGACGACGTGGCCGTAGTACGCGAATACCCAGGAGTATTTCCGAACGAGTTACCAGGGTTACCACCTCCACGGCAGGTCGAATTTCATATCGACTTAGTGCCGGGAGCTGCACCGATTGCTCGTGCGCCTTACCGTCTAGCTCCATCAGAAATGCAGGAACTGTCTGCACAGTTGCAAGAACTGTTGGATTTAGGATTCATCCGACCGAGCTTTTCACCGTGGGGAGCTCCGGTGTTGTTTGTCAAAAAGAAGGATGGATCAATGCGGATGTGTATCGATTATCGAGAACTGAACAAAGTGACGATTAAGAACCGATATCCATTGCCACGCATCGACGATTTGTTTGACCAGCTGCAAGGGTCAAGTTATTACTCAAAGATCGACTTGAGATCGGGTTACCATCAACTGAAGGTACGGGATGAAGATATCCCTAAGACTGCGTTTAGGACTCGATATGGTCATTACGAGTTCCTGGTTATGCCATTCGGGCTAACGAATGCGCCAGCAGTGTTCATGGATCTAATGAATAGAGTATGTAAACCTTACTTGGATAAGTTCGTCATTGTGTTCATTGACGATATCTTGATATACTCGCGAACGAAGGAAGACCATGAACGACATCTGAGGCTGATTCTTGAATTACTAGAGAAAGAGAAGCTTTATGCAAAGTTCTCTAAATGCGAGTTTTGGATGCGTGAGGTTCATTTCCTTGGTCATGTGATTAATAACAAAGGAATTCACGTAGACCCATCCAAAATTGAGGCGATTAAGAATTGGGAAGCCCCAAAGACTCCAACAGAGATACGACAATTTCTTGGGCTAGCCGGTTACTACCGAAGATTCATTGAGAATTTCTCGAAAATAGCTCAACCGATTACCGCCCTAACGCAAAAAGACAAGAAGTTTGATTGGGGCGAGAAGCAAGAGAATGCTTTCCAACTGCTGAAAGAGAAATTAAGCACCGCACCTATCCTGTCCTTACCAGAAGGAGTAGAAAACTTTGTTGTCTACTGTGATGCTTCACATCAAGGATTAGGTTGCGTGTTAATGCAAAACGACAAAGTCATTGCTTACGCGTCTCGTCAATTGAAGATTCACGAGAAGAACTATACGACGCATGACTTGGAGCTAGGAGCAGTTGTTTTTGCCCTTAAGATTTGGAGACACTACCTATACGGTACGAAGTGTACGATCTTTACTGATCACAAAAGTCTCCAACATATATTTGATCAGAAGGAACTCAACATGAGACAGAGACGTTGGATTGAATTATTGAATGATTACGACTGTGAAATCAAGTACCATCCAGGCAAAGCTAATGTAGTAGCGGATGCCTTGAGTCGTAAAGAAAGATTGAAACCTCGGAGAGTTCGAGCCTTAGGACTGACAATCCACTTGGATCTAATTATTCAAATTCGTGATGCTCAACAAGCGGCCTTTACTCCAGAACGTATGAAGGACGAATCCCTCAAAGGGATGGAGAAGCAACTGGAGTCTAAGGAAAATGGAGTAATGTACTTCATGAATCGAATTTGGATTCCTTGTGTTGAAGAGCTACGTAGCCTAGTATTGGACGAAGCTCATAAGTCCAATTATTCGATACATCCTGGTGCAGATAAGATGTATCACGATCTGAAAGGATTTTACTGGTGGCCTGGCATGAAAAGAGACATTGCCACCTATGTTAGTAGATGTCTGACTTGTGCAAAAGTTAAGACTGAGTACCAAAAGCCATCCGGACTTTTGCAACAACCTGAGTTGCCCAAATGGAAATGGGAACACATCACGATGGACTTCATCACAAAGCTACCGAAAACATCATCTGGAATGGACTCCATATGGGTGATTGTCGACCGACTGACAAAGTCAGCTCACTTTCTTGCCATTAAGGAAACAGATAAGATGGAAAAGCTGGCTAGAATTTACATAAAAGAAGTTGTTTCTAGACATGGAGTTCCATTATCTATCATCTCTGATAGAGATGCACGTTTCACCTCTCGCTTCTGGCAAACACTGCAACAAGCTTTAGGCACTAGACTCGACATGAGTACCGCCTACCATCTACAAACAGATGGTCAAAGCGAGCGAACGATACAAACGCTTGAGGACTTGCTACGAGCCTGCGTGATTGATTTTGGAGGAAACTGGGATGTTCATCTCCCTTTAGTTGAATTCTCGTACAACAATAGTTATCATACGAGCATACAAATGGCACCTTTTGAGGCGTTGTACGGACGCAAGTGCCGATCCCCACTTTGTTGGGCAGAAATGGACGACAGACAGTTATCAGGTCCTGAGATAGTCCAAGAGACAACGGACAAGATATCTCAAGTGCTTAATCGATTGAAAACGGCACGAGACCGACAAAAGAGTTATGCAGACAATAGACGAAAACCTTTAGAGTTTCAAGTAGGTGACAGAGTCCTACTTAAGGTATCTCCTTGGAAAGGAGTTGTACGATTTGGGAAACGCGGCAAACTGAACCCACGTTACATCGGACCTTTTGAGATCCTAGCAAGGATTGGTCCTGTAGCTTATAAGCTTAAACTGCCGCTAGAACTTAGTAATATTCACGACACGTTTCACGTGAGTAATCTTAAGAAGTGTCTATCCGACGAAGCGTTAATCATACCTCCTGACGAAATCTACGTCGACGCAAAACTCAACTTCGTGGAGGAACCGCTTGAAGTAATGGACACTAAAATGCAGAAGCTCCGAAACAGTCGGATCAAACTTGTCAAAATTCGATGGAACTCGAAAAGAGGTCCAGAGTTCACCTGGGAACGTGAGGACGAGATGCGCAAGAAGTATCCACACCTATTTGAACCCGTGACCACGACTCACGACACAAATTAAATCTCGGGACGAGATTTCCCTAACAGGGGGAGAATGTGACAACTCTCCAAATTAGGTATTAATTAACATTTAAGCATGTGCATTCTTACGCTAATTTCCTGGTTAAGTTTTAACAAAACTATTTGATGTGATGTAAGCCTAGCAAGCCCAGTACTTTTAAACAAAAAGTAATACGCAATACGTAAGTATTAAAAGTTACGTACAAATATATCGAAACGAATCCGACAAAAATAAATGACAAAAGTTTCGTGATACAAAAATAATTAATAATATAATTATTAATTACGAGTATTTATATATCTATAACATGTAGATATAAAGGTCTAAATATACGTTTAACATAAAACGTATTATAAACGAACAGAAACAATTCTAAAACGTACATAAGAGGTCCAAATCTGAAAAGTGTTATTTTTCTAACACGTTGTAAAGTATTTTGAACATTACCTCAAAATATGAAATCCAAACTCAACTGAAATTTTACGCTCAAATAGTTGCGCGCAGTAAAATGTACAAAAATGTACATCATCTTGAAATAATGATAATATCATTATTCTAATCATAAATTACGAACCAGTAGAACACCTACAAAATAAAAATGTAAAATGTTTATTTTTATATTGCTAAAATTATACCCGTACTCGAAATTGAGGTGCCAAAACTTGGCACCTAACTTCAATAATTGAGAGACCACGACAGGTGATCTCCCATACTCGTTTGAAATAATACTCCCTCCTTCATTTTCTTTCTGTGATCTTCAACACACCCACAAATCATCATCATCTATCTATCTCATTTTCTTCTCACTAAGTAAAACACAACAAGATCAGAGGCAACAACAAACCAGGAGCATCATCATTTTCATCATCATCGTTCATCATCTCCATCATTTTCACTTTGTAAGGAAACATTTTCTGTTTGATTTCTTTACTTCAAATTCGTTATATAACTTGTTTAAACATCATAATCTAAACATATAACATATAACTTGGATGATTACTTGATTATTCTTGAAAATGGTTTATAAAACCAAAACTACAAAACTAAAATCTATACAATAAAACTTGTTTAAATGAAGTAATAATGTGTAAAAACGACACATAACACTTGTATAAACGTTTGGTAACATAACATAAAAGATTGGAGTCGAATAAACTTGTATATATATGTATCAGTCACGAACAGAGGCTGAAACGAGCCACGAATACGGCGGATTCCTTTGAATCCGGCGTATTCAGAACCAAAAACCAAACGAATCCGGCGGATTCAAAGGAATCCGGCGGATTCCCATGTACGACTCGCACACAAACCTTCGGCTAAAACGATGAACGAGTAAATGACACGAATGAATACGGCGGATTCAACCGAATCCGGCGTATTCCCAAATCTTCACACGATCAACCTTGTGAACACAAAAGAATACGGCGTATTCATTTAAATACGGCGTATTCCCAACCTAAAACGAAACCACATGAAAACCACGATGAATACGGCGGATTCACTCGAATCCGGCGTATTCCGACTTTTGACTTGAATACGGCGGATTCACTCGAATCCGGCGTATTCCGACCTTTAACATGAATCCGGCGGATTCATATAGAATCCGGCGGATTCCCGTGTCTGGTCAACACCTTGACTTTGATTTCAAACACAAACGATTTCCGCTAGCGATGTTACTTATACAGGAGGTTATCAATACATAATAAACTATGGTTAGTAACATTTAACCGAGACAAACCCGAGACTTGGACATTGGACTTTAAAACTTGTGTTAACAAACGTACAACTTAATAATGTACAACAAGTATATTTACATACGTATACATATATAAAACAAATATATGTACTCACAATGATTGTGGAATAACATTCGAATTATACGAACGACTATATACAAAGTATATGTGCAAATGGAAACAAAACGACCTTCCGTTAAATAGACAATGACATATTGATTTGTACACTTAACAAGTATACGATGTGAGAAATAATAACAATATTTCAACGAAATGTCACTAACAAAGTTAACAACTTATATTAATAAGAAATCAACCATTTCTTCAAACAAACAAACTGTTAACATAAGTGATTTAAAACAAATCAAACGTACTTATGTTAATATATTTATTGTATATAGGTTAACAAACCTTGGGCAATTATCCGTTTGGCTGCTAGCTTTCATTCCGAGCAAAACTACAGTGAGTTCACAGCCCCTACTTTACAAATGTTTTATGCTTTTAAACATAGGGGTGTAAACATAGAAACTGCATGCAAACACATGCAGCAAATTTATATAAATGCTTTATTGCTTTATACAACTGTTTGACATGAAATATTATTTCACAACTGTTTTGGGAATTAGACAACAAATCCTAGTACGGACCAGACTTGAGATGTGTGCATGAAAGACCTTATGTCATGCAGACTATAACCATTAGCTAGGTGACTCTAGCCACTGAGTATACGAATAGTACTATTGCCGTGACGACCCTCCTGTGGATGGAGCGTATACTTAATTGTCCTTCAGGCAAACAACATAAGTTTTGGTTGTGGTTTGGTTATAGGGTTAGGTCGCGTTACTTTAACCTGCGAGGTTTAGCTCACCTTTCAGGGGATTATAGTCTAAGCAGTTCCCACACTTATTATTTAGGATAAACATATCCTACAACTGTTTTATGTCAGTATACTTACTGATTATATTTATATACTGGTAAACAACCAGACATACATTTTGGGTAACAACCCACATAAAACTATATTTTAGGGTAACTATCCCTAACATCTTATAAATTGCAAAACCTGCAAACATTTATTTATTGAATAACATTTCAATAACTTTAACATAAATGGTTTAACATACCACATATTTATACAAACCTGTGAATTCACTCAACATATTTGTTGACGACTTTCTTTCTATGTTTTACAGGAAATTAGCTATGTAAGTAAGGATCGCATGCATTCAGGATGACAACCCTGGACTACTTAGGATGCCATACTTTATGGGGCAGCTTTTGAGGATTTCCTCTGTATTACTGCAGACATTGCAGTTATACTCATGAAATCTTATTTTAACATATGTATTGTAAAACTTAAATGTTTTAAACTTTATTACTACTGTACGACTTACACAGTCGTACTACTTTTGTAATAACTATTTAACTGGCATCCTTAATATATTATGTTCTGTATGATCATATGCTCTGATACGATGAATGCACAATTGTAACGTCATCACCCCCGTTGTTAAACTGTTTACACATAATGCTTCCGCCAATTATAACTTGCTTCCGCTAAACATTAAATAAACACAATTATGGATTTTTGGGGTGTGACAGACTTGGTATCAGAGCCATTGGTTATAGCGAACTAGAAGTCTTTAGGTGACTGAAAACCTTAGAGACCTAGACTATAGCCTTGGCTAGAACATTCATGCATTCATACATAAATACGTTTGCATACAACTAACATATGATTGACAAGTGGGATTACATACCTATGGATAATGAAACATGTCTTTGTAACCTATAGATTCCTTGAAACTGGAAAAATGACAGAACCTGTCATAAGTGAGTACTCATCAGATGATGACATAACCATCGACGAGCAGATACAATATGTATATGTCGATATCGAAACAATTCCGATAGTGGAACTTGTGGAAGAAGAAATTGAAAACCACCAATTCGGCATGGTCGACGTAAAGGAGTACGAAAGAGTACGAGACCAGGCTGAAAGATTGGTTGGTCAAAATTGGGAGCTTGTGTTCAAATGTAGGAACAGTGAGCTAGAATTGAGAATCCTAAAGAGGCCTATGATTGTCCGAGTTAAGGATAAAATACGCTTCTGGAAGAAAGTGGCTAGTAATCGCAAGAAAAGAGTTAAGTCTTGGATCAAACGTTTGTGCAAATGCTCAACTGAGAATGATCTGGGCTATTATCCGACTCTGCGATACAAGACTATGCTAGAAACGCATTACTCCTCTCCCAATCTGAATCAGGAGTAAAAGTGAAAGATGTACACTGCGACAGAGAATATAGCTAAAGATAGCTTAATAATGATCTGATAAAGAACTGTCGTAGGAATATAATCATTTTGTTAGGATCTAAGTATAGTTAAGTTTAGTCTAACTAGTATTGTAGCAACTCGTATGGTGCTGAAAACCTCTCTTGATGGATATAGAAGATATCATCAAGTTTTGTAATGAAACGATGTAAGATTGTTTTAGATTATGTATAATGTAATTTAGGTTCGATTCGAAATATCCTATTTATCACATCTATTCCTATATACGTGTGATGGAAAAATTTTCATTTAGTGATCGTTGAAAACATTTCTTACAACTTTGAAACCTACCATACTTTAAATTATTGATTTGATCTTAAATTCCATAACACATTGATTGAACTTAAACGATAATGAAAAGAAATATGTATTTGGCATTATATAATGACGCCTGACCAACGTGATTATATTGTACAAAGTACATATGGGTGTTTTCAAAATCGTGCGATATACAATGTGAAACCTTATTCTTTCAAATTCTCCATATTATTCGTTTGATTGAAAATGTGAAATCTTGTTCATCACATTCATTATCTTGGCATTGACTTCTGCATTTTATTCATCGCAGAACTGAATCATGCCGCCAAAACGACGAATTACTAGGAATAGTCAGAAGACAACTGTACCCCCTACATCTGAAACCATTCCACCACCTAACACTGAGGAAACTACTGAGCAGTTGATAGCTAGACGCATAGCTGAAGGTATTGCCGAGTATGAGGCAAGTCGAAACCGTGAGACTGGGATTAATAACAGTGGATATACCCCTGTTATTGCTGAGACTGTTGTGAATAACCGCAAAGGGTGTTCATATAAGACATTTCAGGCATGTAAACCACCTCCTTTCTGTGGCACTGAAGGTGCTATTGGTATTATACACTGGATAGAAAAGATGGATTATGTGTTGGACATCAGTGATTGTCTACCAGACACTGCAGTGAAGTATGTTGCCTGCACACTAGCTGATCAAGCTTTGACTTGGTGGAACAGTCAAGTTCAGTCGATGGGAAGACCAGCTGCTTATTCCATGACATGGGAAACATTGAAGCGTATGATGATGGAAGAATTCTGTCCTCGCAGTGAGATGCAGAAAATTGAGACTGAGCTGTGGAACATTGCTATGATCGGTGCTGATATCACTGGTTACACAACTAGGTTCCAAGAACTAGCTCGTCTTGTGCCACATATGGTAACACCTGAGTATAAGCGTATTGAACGCTATGTGTATGGACTGGCACCGCAGATCAGGAGTTTAGTTACGTCCTCCAAACCTGACACATTCAGGAGCGCTGTTACTTTAGCGCAGAGTTTGATTGATGAAGCAGTTAGAATGGGGACACTGACCAAGAAGACTGTGTCGGTTAAGGTTGAGCCGAGCAGTGCTGAAGCTGGTAGTTCTGGAGGTAAGAAGCGTAAGTGGAACGACCGCCAGGGTCAATCCAACAAGAAAGGATCTGGAAATCCAAAGTCTTACGCTGCCACCATTGTGGAACCAAAGCCATACTTGGGTAACAAACCTAAGTGTGATAAGTGTAGCAAACACCATGAGGGTGAGTGCTGGTTTTGCGACAGCTGTAAGGGATGGGGTCACAAAGCCCAGAACTGTAAGGTAAACCCTACCCCTAAGGGAAACACTGTTCGTCAAAACCAAGGATGTTTTGAGTGTGGCGACACGAGGCACTATCGAAACCGATGCCCTCGACTCAATAACCAAAACCGTAACGACAACAACGCTCGTAACCGCAACAACAATGGAAACAACCGAGCCAACAACAACAATGATCAGCCAGCTCGTGGACGCGTGTTCATGTTAGGAGCACCAGAGGCACGTCAGGATCCTAACACAGTCACTGGTACGTTTCTTGTAAACAACCACTTTGCTTCTGTGTTATTTGATTCCGGTGCTGATTTAAGCTTTGTGTCCACTGAGTTTAGACCACTATTAGAGATCGAATCCCTTAAGCTAGATAACAAATACACTGTAGAGCTAGCCTTAATATATTATGTTCTGTATGATCATATGCTCTGATACGATGAATGCACAATTTTAACGTCATCACCCCCGTTGTTAAACTGTTTACACATAATGCTTCCGCCAATTATAACTTGCTTCCGCTAAACATTAAATAAACACAATTATGGATTTTTGGGGTGTGACAAAAAGACTGATCAGATGACAATTGATGAGTTAATTAAGTAGTTTTCTGATAAATTGCGGTTTATATAGCAGTGGGTTCCGACTGACTGGACTAAAATTGATCATTTAGTGAAAACTCTACCTCCTGATTATCGTAACACTGTGAGATTAGCAGGTTCACTTCCACAAGCTTATGATTTAGCTCGTTCGGTTGATGGTGATATTATGGCTAAAAGAGTGTTGAATAAAGAAAGGTATTCACAGAAAAATAAAGGAGATTCTTCTGGTAAGCAGAAAGGGCAAGGTAGTCAACAAAACAGGAGATCGAATTCGGGAATTCCAACGGATAGTAATTATTGTAATAGATGTCGAGCTAGGCATAATGGTCCTTGTACTCCCCAGACATCTAGGTGTGTTAAGTGTGGAATCTTTGGGCATGCAGCAAAAGATTGTACTTACCCTAATAGTGTGTGTTGGAATTGTCATAAAGTAGGGCATCGTGCAGGGGATTGTCCAGAGGCGAAAAGACAGAGTATGGGTACGGGTAAGGGTTCGTCATCCTCTGGTCAAAAGAGGAAGAATCCACCGGTAGCTGCTAGTCGAGCTTTTCAAATGACAGTAGATGAAGCTGTCATTACTGAAGACGTCATTACTGGTACTTTTCTGATTAATTCTGTACCAGCTCGTGTATTGTTTGATTCGGGTGCTAATTGTTCGTTTATATCTGTGAAATTCTGTGATAGACTGAAATTGACCCCCTCATTGATTGTTAAGCCTTTAGAAGTTGAGATTACTAACGGTAAATTAGTTCCAGTTACCACATCGGTAGCTGGAGCTAGTATACTTATCGAGGGTCATAATTTTCTAGTCTCCTTTTTGTTAATGCCAATCCCTAGTTTCGATGTGGTTATCGGTATGGATTGGTTAAGTTTGAATAAAGCCAATATTGATTGTCATAAAAAGATTATAAGACTTCCGATTTCTGATGGGTCATATGTCATGGCTCGAGGAGAACGTGAAAAGGGTAGTCTTCCTTTGATTTCTCTGTTGAAAGCTAGGAAATCCTTAATTAAGGGATGTGATTCTTATTTGGCATATGTGATAGATAGCAAATTAGAGAAGAAATCCATGTTCGACATCCGGGTGGTTTCTGAATACCCGGAAGTTTTTCCTGATGAATTACCTGGGTTGCCTCCTGTTAGAGAAGTTGAGTATCGGATAGAATTAATTCCTGGTTCGACTCCTGTAGCTAAGTCTCCTTATAGATTAGCTCCTTCTAAAATCCGTGAGATGATGGGTCAAATTCAGGAACTACTAGATAAAGGGTTTATTAGACCGAGTTCTTCCCCGTGGGGTGCTCCGGTATTGTTTGTTAAGAAGAAGGATGGTACTCTTCGAATGTGTATTGATTACAGAGAGCTCAATAAAAGAACAGTGAAAAATAAATATCCGTTGCCCAGAATTGATGAGCTATTTGATCAGTTATAGGGATCATCCTATTTTTCTAAGATTGATTTAAGATCCGGTTATCACCAGGTACGAGTTCGTGAGGAAGATGTTCCTAAGACCGCTTTTCGTACCCGGTATGGTCACTATGAGTTTTTAGTTATGCCTTTTGGATTGACTAATGTTCCTGCTATTTTTATAGACTTAATGAATCGAGTATGTCGACCTTTTCTAGACCAGTTTGTTATTGTATTTATTGACGATATCTTGATTTATTCTAAGTCTGAGATTGAGCATGAACATCATTTGAGATTGATTCTTGACATTTTGAAAAGAGAACATCTTTATGCTAAATTTTCCAATTGCGAATTCTGGCTTCGAGAGGTACAGTTTCTCGGTCATATTATTTGTAAGGATGGTGTTAAAGTGGATCCTTCTAAAGTAGAAGCCGTTATGAATTGGAATGCCCCTAAGTCTCCGTCAGAGATTAAAAGTTTTCTTGGTTTAGCGGGATATTATCGGAAATTTATTAAAGACTTTTCCAAAATCGCTGGCCCGTTAACTAAGTTAACTAGGAAAGATGTTAAATTTGAGTGGGGTGATCAACAAGAATTATCTTTTCAGACTCTTAAACAATTATTGTGTCAAGCTCCAGTGTTAGCACTACCTAACGGTTCTGATGATTTTGTGGTTTATTGTGATGCTTCTCATGCTGGTTTGGGTGCTGTTTTGATGCAACATAATAGTGTTATTGCTTATGCTTCTCGACAGCTTAAAATTCATGAAAGAAATTACCCTACTCACGATTTAGAGCTTGCAGCTGTGGTGTTTGCGTTGAAAATCTGGAGACATTATTTATACGGTATTAGTTGTGTTGTATTTACAGATCATAAAAGCCTCCAGTATATGTTTACTCAGAAAGAACTTAATATGAGACAGCGCCGATGGTTGGAGTTAATTAAGGATTATGACTGTGAAATCCGATATCATCCGGGTAAAGCTAATGTGGTTGTTGATGCATTGAGCCGAAAGGTACCTTCCGACCGAATCTATTTTATGCGTTTGGAAATATCTTCTGATTTGATTTCTCAGTTGAAAGCTGCACAATTAGAGGCGTTGTTAGATCAAAATTTAAAATCTGAGATTTTGTTGAAACGGAAAGATTTATTGATTGATGATTCTCGGGGATTGAAAACCTTCCAGTCTCGGGTTTGGGTTTCATTGATTGGGGGACTTAGAGATTTGATATTGTCAGAGGCACACAAATCGAGGTTGTCGGTTAATCCAGGGAGTACGAAAATGTACAATGATTTGAAAACTTTGTATTGGTGGCCAACCATGAAAATTGATGTTGCTAGAATGGTTGAGACTTGTCATATATGTTCCCAAGTAAAAGCAGAACATCAGAAGCCTTACGGTTCGTTGAAACAGTTAGATATTCCTGAATGGAAATGGGAGCACATTACCATGAATTTCGTTACTAAATTGCCTCGTACGCAGAAAGGTAATGATATGATTTGGGTCATTGTTGACCGTTTGACTAAAAGTGCCCACTTTCTTGCGACCAGTGAAACTGTTTCTTTGACTCGGTTAGCTCAGTTGTATATTCACGAGATTGTTATAAGACATGGTATTCCTTTATCCATCGTCTCCGATAGAGATTCTCGATTTGTTTCTGGTTTTTGGCAGAGTTTGCAGCGTGAATTAGGTACCAGAGTTAATCTCAGTACATCTTATCATCCTTAGACAGATGGGCAGTCAGAGCGTACTATTCAGACACTCGAGGATATGTTACGAGCTTGTGTACTTGAGTATGGCGGTTCTTGGGATTCACATTTACCTTTGATAGAGTTCGCGTATAATAACTCTTATCATTCTAGCATTGGTATGCCGCCGTATGAGATGTTGTATGGGCGCCGTTGTCGAACACCTACCTGTTGGTTAGAAGCGGGAGAAAAACAGTTTGCGGGTCCCGAGATTGTTCAAATTACAGTTAACAAAGTTAAGATTGCTCGTGAGAAATTGAAAGCGGCTCGTGATAGGCAGAAACAGTATGCTGACCCACGTAGGCGACCTGTTGTATTCGTTGAAGGTGAATTTGTTTATTTGAAAGTTTCTCGGTGGAAGGGCGTTATTAGATTTGGTAAACGTGGAAAGTTAGCTCCTCGATATATTGGCCCCTTTAGAGTTCGACAAGTGATTAATGATCAATCTGTTTCATTGGATCTTCCGCCTGAATTAGCTGGTATTCATGATACATTTAATGTTTGCTATTTAAGAAAGTGCAATGTGGAGGATCAATCCCAAATCATTCCTTTGCAAGATTTACGTGCTGACTCAAGTAAGAAATTGGTTGAGGAACCTGTCGAGCTTTTAGATAGAAAGGTAACCAAATTACGTAGAAAAGAAATCCCTATGGTGTTAGTGAAGTGGTAGCATAGTTTGGGAGCGGATCTCACTTGGGAAACGGAGGAGACTATGCGAACTAGATATCCTAGTTTATTTGTGTCTAGCTAGATTTCGGGACGAAATCTTTCTAAGGAGGGGTGATTTGTAACATCCCTGAATCGGGCCTAGGAGAAACAGGTATTTTTCTTAAATTTTATATGCAATCTATATTGTTATATGTGTTTGATTGTAAAATTAATAGGAATATAAGTTTCAGGAAATATTGTGACTAGTGAAATATTGTTTGTCTTAAATAAACTTAGGTGACGGTAAAATAAAATAAATTTTTCGCGTATGAAAATGAGGTTCCAGACAATAGATTAAAAAGTGGTATAATATTACACTGTGTGGTAGAGTGGGTCGGTTTAAT
Organism: Helichrysum umbraculigerum; assembly: GCA_949592205.1. Classification (NCBI taxonomy): domain Eukaryota; kingdom Viridiplantae; phylum Streptophyta; class Magnoliopsida; order Asterales; family Asteraceae; genus Helichrysum; species Helichrysum umbraculigerum. Next base: position 8,825,732 of record CATIUR010000003.1, on the reverse strand, counting down.
AAAAGAGGTGGCAGACTCTTTTTCCCCTAATTCTTGTTCTTCCTTTGTTATTTCACAAACCTTATTACAATAACCAAAACAAAACTTGCTAGTGAAATTCATGTAAGAGTAATCAAATAATTGAAGTGGTGATCTTGTTGAAGCTATTCATCATCATAATCATCATCTTGCTTCTTTAATTCAAATTGTAAGTAAAGTTCTTATTTAACCTAAATAATGAATATTTGATGAATTGTTTGAATGATTGATTTGTTAGTGGTATGAAGATTAAATAGTCATGTGAATGATAATAAACTGATTTGGTGATGATTACATGATGGTTACATGAAGAAATTGATAGGTTTCTTGAGTTTTGATTTGAATAAGAAATTATTAGGCTATAGGTGAATTTGATTGAATTGAGATGATTTGGTGATTGAAAATATGTTATATGATGTTAATAGATGATATGGTAGCTAGATATTGGTGAAAAATTGAGTCTATAACTCAGTTTGGTCGTTTTTGTTATTTGAGGTTCGTAAGTGAAATGTGCAGGAATGGCTAAGTGCAGGTCTGGAAGAACAAGGGAATCCGGCGGATTCCAATGAATCCGGCGGATTCACCCTGATGGTGACCGGATTCCGGTTAATCCGGACCGGATTCATGAACGGATTCCGTAGTTTAAAGTCTGATCAAAATTGAAGCTGAAAAGAGGTCGGGAATCCGGCGGATTCATGTTGAATCCGACGGATTCTGTCTGAATCCGGGCGGATTCCCTTGAATCCGGACGGATTCCTTGGGCTGGACTGAATGCTTTTATTTTAAGCCTTAATATGTGATTTAGTTGTTTATAGAGTTTATATTACTTAATATATGTTTGATTGTTAACCTTAAGTAATGTACTTATGATATGAAGATTGACTTGAAATTTTATTGTATTTCAGATCCACCGAAGACTCAATAAAGTTAGAACTTTGAGTTGGAGTTTGAAAAGGGACAGGTGAGTGGACTGGTTCTCACGGTTTAAATTTGGTGTTAACAGTTGGGTTACATCAATTTTAAATAGTATATATTGATTGATTTATTGTTAAGCTGATTTTAGTATAATTGATAGTAAATAGTAGTTGTTGATTGATAGATTGCTTGTGATTCATTCCATGATAGGTTGGAATAATATAGGTCAATCTCGGTTGGGTTTAGTTGCTATAGGTTAATCTTATGGATTTGATAAACATTCGTTGTGAGTTGTCCATAGTGATTAAAGATAGCAATAAACTATCGGTAAAATCTCTGTATTGGCCTGCAGTTGATTATAAGTGTTCTTGGAGTGCCACCGCGGACTGAGGGTATCTCAAGAACCACCGATCCTCTGTTTTGATTGTTAACTATAGTTGATTGTTGTGAGATGATTGTTATGCTAAGTTAGATTGTTAGACCTAGTCTATTCACTTAGCTTTGTGCTAATCCCCCACATATTCTTGCAGGTTAACCTTTGGGATATTTGGACAATGAGATGTTTGTATGAAGAAATGTTTGACAACTGGAACTCTGATCGTTTTGATAACACTATGTTTTGTTAAATAACACCCGGTTGATAATTATCGTTTGTAACTATATTTAAATTTTTGAACATATGTAATGTTTTGGTTGGTGATATCATGTCATCTATGTATATATTATATATGGGAATTGCGCTTCCGAATTACTTTAAAAAAAAAAATGGTCTAAATTGTGGGGTGTTATAACCAGCAACATATTTTAAACTGTATTTGGGTAACATCCCACGTAAACTGTATTTGGGCAACATCCCAACCGAACTACATTTGGATAATAATCCACAAAACGATTACTTAACTATTATGGCAATATCTGTTTACAAACGTATCTGGTTTAATGAGCAACTATTACAACATAAAACCTGTGAATTCACTCAACCTCGTTGTTGACTTTTACAATGTTTTTCAGGGAATTAGCTGCGCATGTAAGAACCGCCTACACACATGGAATTTAGGCGACCCGTGAAGCTTTAGGATGCCAACTTTTGACAACTGGATTTCTTTTGTATAACTAAAACTGTTTAGTCATATTTACGAAATCTACTTTTGTAACTTACATACTTTTACATTTGTACGATTCGATTAATCGTAAACTTTGTAACTAATATTTTTGGCATGTTAATATATGTTTGGTTGTAATCATAAGCCCTGATACATATGCATGTACAATGTAAATGTGGCATCCCCACTGATCCAAATGCTTCCGCTAATCACAATCAACGAATTTGGGGGTGTTACAACAATCAATATAAGTTAGTAATCAGGATCATCAATACTTAACTTATATCCAACATAATTTAAGGAACTAAATAGTATTCACATAACTATAATAAGTTCCTAATCATGCTCAGTATACGTAATTAAGCATATTAACTGATATACATCATAATTAGTACATGTGTTACAACACAAAGAAAAATTGCACAATCTGGGGCACTACCCGCCGGGTAGCCCAAGTACCCGCCGGCTAACAGTAATACCCGTCGGGTACCAGAGTACGCAACGGGTACCCGGTTATGGTCAAGTTCTGATCAAAATTCAGTATTAGTACCCGCCGGCTACGTTAGTTACCAGCCGGGTACCCTGTTTAAATGAGCTTACCCGCCGGGTAAGGGTAGTACCCGCCGGGTACTACACCCCTACCAGCGATCTGCACATCAGCTTCAAAACCCAAAACTCGCAAATTCCATGATTAACCATAACTGAGTATAATAACTACTTTATATCATCAAACAACAGCAACTACTATTACATATCATCATATAACATCAATAACCACTTCAAATCTATACATGAATCATAATCTAAAGATTTCCAATGAAATTAAGTTTCAAAATTATTACTTACAACTTGATGTGGAGAACAAGATGCCTATGATGATTAACTAGCTTGAATCAAGATCACAGCTCAATCAATTCAAGTTGTTTGATTCTTGTTTATGTTTAGGTTTTTTTTTTTAGTAGTAAGGTTTCAAAGAAATGAAACTACTTTCCATTTTAGGAAAGTTAAATAGGTCGGCTCATCTATTTCCACCGACTCCGTATTCACTTAAAACTAGTCCCCTTTCAATCTATTGTCTGGAACCTAAAAGCCATTTGCGAGAAACTTATTTTATTTTACCTTCAACTATAGTAAATTAAAACAAGCAACAATTTACTATCCACAATAAGTTCTGGAACTCATTTATCTAAGTTTCGCAATTTAAATACATAATATCAAATAATTTCTAACACAGTTAAATAAATCAATTTAAAATTAGAAATTACCAGACCAGTGGAGAGGATGTTACAAATCTCCCCTCCTTAAGAAGATTTCGTCCTCGAAATCTCATCAAAACCAAACAATCCAGGATATCTGGATTTCATACTCTCCTCCGTTTCCCAAGTTAGGTTTGAACCTAAACTATGCTTCCATTTTACTAAGACCATCGGTATCTGTTTCTTCCTAAGTTTGGTAACTTTTCTGTCAAGAAGTTCAACAGGTTCCTCAACTAACTTCTGACTTTTATCAACTTTCAAATCTTGCAAAGGAAGAATCTGAGACTGGTCTTCAACGTTACACTTTCTTAAGTAACAAATGTTAAACGTATTATGAATACCAGCAAGTTCTGGAGGAAGGTCCAATGTAACTGACTGATCATTAACAACTTTGCAAATTCTAAATGGACCAATATATCGAGGAGCCAATTTACCACGTTTTCCAAACCGAATAACCCCTTTCCACGGAGAAACTTTAAGATAAACAAGCTCACCTTCAGAAAATGACACTGGTCGTCTACGTGGATCTGCATATTGCTTTTGTCTGTCACGTGCAGCTTTCAACCTTTCGCGTGCAACTGCCACTTACAATTTCTACTTCTACAGGCTTAGTAATCACAGTAGGGATTAATTTCAACTTATCACAGAAACACACAGATATAAAAGAGCAGTTAGCTCCAGAATCAAACAAAACACGTGCTGGTACTGAGTTTATAAGAAAAGTACCAGTGATAACATCCTCTATGTGAACAGCCTCATCGACTGTCATCTGAAAGGCCTTATTTGTAGCTGGCGGAGGATTCTTCCGCTTTTGCCCGGAAGATGCCGAACTCCCGACCGAAACTGAACCCTGTTTCCCCGCCTCCGGACACTGACCAACCCGATGTCCTTCTTTCTTACACGTCCAACACACAAAATTAGGATACATGCAGTTCTTGATCTCATGCCTAAGTTCACCACATTTGAGACATTTATTCGTCTGAGGAGTACACTGACCAGAATGTCGTGACTTACAAGAATTACACCAGTTGGAACCTCCAGATGAACCACTTTTACTACCAGATCTTTGACCCTATCGGTTACTCTGCCATCTTTGTTTTCCTTTTCCCGAGGATTCACTTCTGGATTTCTGAGAAGAAGTATCCTTAGCTGGATAACCCTGAAATCTCATATCACTATCAACAGAACGTGCAAGGTTAAAAGCCTGAGATAAAGTACTCGCTAATCTTACAGTGGTGCGATAACTCGGAGGTAAAGCATCAACAAACTGTTCAATTCTAGTTTTCTCATTAGGAACCCACTGCTGAACAAACCGCAGCTTCTCAGAAAACTGGGCTATCAACTCATCAATCGTCATCTTATCAGTCAACTGTAAGTTCACAAACTCTCGTCTGATTCTAGCCATATCAAAGTCTGAACAATAATGATTACAAACTGCTTGATGAAAATCAGGCCATCGAATAGCTTCCCTTTGTTGTTGAGTCAAATGCCCCGTGACAGAATCCCACCAAACCATAGCTTCATCTTTCAGATATTGAACTGCATATGAAACCTTAAATTCTTCTTCACAATGGGTTACATCAAATTTTCGTTCCATGTCTCTTAACCAGTTTAAAGTTACAGAAGGATTTGTGCTTCCCTGAAACTCTGGTGGTTTACTAGCCATAAACGTTTTAAAAGAACACACTTTACCCAACTGAGATGGTAGAACAATACCAAATACAGGTATTTGTTGTTGAAAACGTTGCTGAGATGACACAGCTTCAGTTTGTTTTTTAAATTCTCTAAGTTTAATCACCTCGTCTTCCAATTCATGCATATAATAATCTCTATTCGATTCCTCACCAACAGGAACAGAAGTACCATCATGACCAGGTTGTTCACCCTGAATATGCAAAGGAGGACCATTGGTCCTTGAGGCATTGTTAGGGTTTACGATCGGTTGCTCGTTATCTGCCATATCTGTATTCATCACAACAACTCAACAATTGTTAATCGTTAGCACCTATCTACTAAACGATTCACATACAATGCTAAATCCCATACCCAGAAATGTTTGACATAACACGCTCCAGAATTGGGATTGAACACTTTACAATGCTCAATTAGCCCAAAACTATGCTCTGATACCAACTTATAACACCCCTCATTTGAATACAACACTATTATATTATTATCACGGAAGCGTATATTTTAAAATACATATTTCATTATTATACACTAAAACTGGGTATAACTTTTCACAATATTTATACAACCTGTTTAACAACTAGTTCAACTATGGTTCACATGTTACAAAACGGGGTATTATATAATACAAATCATGGTTTATAACAAACTTTATGAGAGTCGCCAACATCAAACATTCCTTGCTACTAGAGCATCACATTCCTGCAACCCACACCCCAAAACATAACCTGCAGGAAATAAAATGAGGGATTAGCATGAAGCTAAGTGAATGAATTCATCACACACCAATTAACTTAGCTTAACTACTTGTTTACACCAAACAACCCCTAAACACACAAATCAACTAATGAACAATTTAATGAATGAGGATCGGTGGTTCTGGAGAATACCATAATACCCGGGTGGCTCCCCAAGAACACTCATCCAAACATATCCGTATGGTCAAAACGGACGAGACCGATAGCTACTAGTTATTATAATCAACCACAGGTTCTACACACAACGAATGAATCAAGTCCCTGTGAAATTCATATAATAACCAACCAGCTCAACCAACCAGTTCAACTCGTTGACCTCATTAACAACTGATGCCCAAAGGCCAAATAACACGTAGATTTACAAACAACAATATCAACTAAATAATTCAATAATTATATCTACGTTCACTTGTTGCAACCAAACAGTTACAACTAAATCAAAAGGTGAGTTCCAAATCCACTCACCGATACCTTTGTCTTCACAAACTCAGAATCCAAGTGTCATTTATCTTTTGGAGGATCTGAGAACAACAATCAATATAAGTTAGTAATCAGGATCATCAATACTTAACTTATATCCAACATAATTTAAGGAACTAAATAGTATTCACATAACTATAATAAGTTCCTAATCATGCTCAGTATACGTAATTAAGCATATTAACTGATATACATCATAATTAGCACATGTGTTACAACACAAAGAAAAATTGCACAATCTGGGGCACTACCCGCCGGGTAGCCCAAGTACCCGCCGGCTAACAGTAATACCCGCCGGGTACCAGAGTACTCAACGGGTACCCGGTTATGGTCAAGTTCTGATCAAAATTCAGCATTAGTACCCACCGGCTACGTTAGTTACCAGTCGTGTACCCTGTTTAAATGAGCTTACCCGCCGGGTAAGGGTAGTACCCGCCGGGTACTACACCCCTACCAGCGATCTGTACATCAGCTTCAAAACCCAAAACTCGCAAATTCCATGATTAACCATAACTGAGTATAATAACTACTTTATATCATCAAACAACAGCAACTACTATTACATATCATCATATAACATCAATAACCACTTCAAATCTATACATGAATCATAATCTAAAGATTTCCAATGAAATTAAGTTTCAAAATTATTACTTACAACTTGAAGTGGAGAACAAGATGCCTATGATGATTAACTAGCTTGAATCAAGATCACAGCTCAATCAATTCAAGTTGTTTGATTCTTGTTTATGTTTAGGTTTTTTTTTTAGTTGTAAGGTTTCAAAGAAATGAAACTACTTTTTATTTTAGGAAAGTTAAATAGGTCGGCTCATCTATTTCCACCGACTCCGTATTCACTTAAAACTAGTCCCCTTTCAATCTATTGTTTGGAACCTAAAAGCCATTTGCGAGAAACTTATTTTATTTTACCTTCAACTATAGTAAATTAAAACAAGCAACAATTTACTATCCACAATAAGTTCTGGAACTCATTTATCTAAATTTCGCAATTTAAATACATAATATCAAATAATTTCTAACACAATTAAATAAATCAATTTAAAATTAGAAATTACCAGACCAGTGGAGAGGATGTTACACAACACTAACACATATGTTATAATTTGTAAACCCACCAAAAAATGAAAAAAAAAGTTGTCGAAAGTATGCCTTCAGGGACGGCAAATCAAAGAGGAGAAAACGCTGAATTTAATGGTGCAATTTTCATAATTTTTCGATTTGTCGTTTGTGAGATAATTGATGTTGGGGGTAAATGGATCTTGTACATGTGGAACATTCTCTTTGTACACATGGCTTGATATCATTGGTTCCCTCATTCTCACACAAATTCCTATTCTCATTTGAACCCCACCATGTATACTATATGAACTAAGTGTTTAAATAATTTCACGGTTATGTGTGTACCTTTTAGTTGTTTTCATGTGGATTGTAAAGCTCTTAATCGTTTTCATGTAAAGGGATGAATACTTTATAAAATTTAATTAAACTGTTATTTCCATAACTACTTTGGCAATACCCAAACAATTACAAATTGATTACTTAAAACTGTTATGAAACTTACCATGACTAAACAACCTATGCTATTAAAATATGAAATGCTATGTGTCAACTCAATACATCACAAAAGGCTTTCGCCAACTCTTGAAATCTTCAAACTGTATAACTACATCCAGACATCCGTTATCAAATTTTATTTCTCCAACCTTGAACCCCTCATTTTGGACCTCAAGTCCATCAATTGAACACTGAAGTTTAGCCATTTCATGGGTCTTATTTAGCATATAATCCTTCCCTTTAGCTTTGGTATCATCACACTCATCTTCATAACAGAAAAGGCGCCTATAGACAACATTCTGACCACAATAGAAGTCAAACCGCTCAACATTCGAATCAAAATTACATAATTGTAAACAAATATAAGTGTCCTAAATCTGAGTGATTTAACATAGATTTTGGTAATCTGTCTAATTACAATCTTTAGCCAATATACAA